>JALMGJ010000035.1:4690000-5290000 GCA_023362775.1 Charina bottae
TTTCCTTGCATCTGGCTCCCTTTCATAAACATTTTCCATTTTTCTTCATTATCAATGGATGATGGTGGGATTTGTTGATGGAGGAATGCACTAGATTCCTGCATCCTTCACAGCACTACAGAAAAAGTTGTAATTTTTGTTGTTGTGTGAAAGTAGTGGTCTGCATGCTTGTTACTTCATGTATGTGTGTGTGTGTGCAGGGGAATTAATGAATTTTAAAAAGGTTTATTATACAATAGGAAGAGGGTCAGAGGAAGGGGTAAGATAATTAGTGGCGTATATGACATTTTAACTTGTAAAAGTGAATGGTGATGATTAGTGGCGTATATGACATTTTAACTTGTAAAAGTGAATGGTGATGACTAAGTAGGTAGTGGGTTGATGGAACACATGAGACATCAATTTTATTTCCTTCAGACTTAGTTGGAGGTGTCACCCCGAGGGTACCCATGGACTTCCAGTGCTACTTTTTATTCAGGTCTCAGACATGTAGAAACAAATGCAGTTATATCTTCTGTGGCTCACCTTCTGAACTAAAAGCTCCACTTGTTCACATATTCGCAGACTTGTGTATACCAATCTAACTCAAAGTCAGGCTGGGTTTGAGTTCCAGAAGAATTCATGCAGGATCCTCACCTTGCATGGCCCTTGTTTTGTGCGATGGCACTAATAGACTATAGTTTCCAGACATTTTTATTCTTTGCAACAAGCCTTGACCAGTCCATTAAAGTTTGGCCAGTCCCATTTTAGCACTTTTCTTAACTTCCTGTTACTTTTCCACCTGAGTCCAGGGATGCAAACATGGATTCCGCGCCCCCCCCCCCCATGGGTTATTTTGTCATTTTGGTGCACCCCCCAGCGCGGTGCCCAGGGCACATGCCCCTCTTGCTTCCCCCCAGTTGTGGCCCTGCCTGAGTCCGTTACATTACCCAATTCACATGGGGACCTATCTATTGTTCTGAGAATCTTTTGCTGTGAATAATGTATTTTCCTATATAATCTTTTGTCGTCTTTGAAGGTGTCATTTTCCATAGGCTGCATAAGCTGAATTCTTTCTGAGCAAACCTTTCTGCCTGCTCTGAGTGGGTCTCATACATACTCCATCTTCCATACCTGTCCATCCATACAGATATGCTGGCATGAAATTACATGTAGTTAGTGAAAATATACTGATTCGTGGTTGTCGTATTCTATATTCTACCAGTGGGTGGTGGACTGCTATGTGAGAAGATTGAGTAAGCTTACCATTTCATTCAGAGCAATGCAGATTTCAAGTGACTGGTTTTATATTGTGGAAACCCAAACATCTACAAGCTGTTTGCTGGGTGGGAGCAAGTGGAAGAAAACCTCATTGCTCAGGGATGAAGGATTTGGTGGGAGGGAGCAGCAGATCTTCCCCCATTTCTTTACTCTTGCCTCTTTGGTGAGTCTTCTTGGTCCAGCTGTATGTAGTGTAAATTTATAAACCAGTGTTTAGATTCTTGGAGTAAAAATATACTATGATTATTTTTTTTAAAATGTAAAGATAAGATGTGATCTTTAAGGGAACGATTTCCCCTCACTTTTTTTTAAAAAAAACCTTTCCTATGTTGATTATGAGACCTATAAATAACTAGTGACAGAGAAAATTATATAGACAACCATAGTATTTTTTTTCTCCTATTTAAGGGTGTGATGAGAAACTAAGCAGTCATACCAGATGGCATTTAATGTTGTGTGTGCATGAATGACACCATATATGAATTAATCATATCCACCCCCATTTATAATAAAGCAAACACCTAAGACTGATAATTTGGTTCATTATACGAACATTCTTGCTTCCATGGAAACGGATGTTCCAGGATTTAAAAATCCCTCCTTTGATACTTTAAGACAAGTTATCCCTTTCTTCCTTTTCTCTTTGCTAGGTTGGTGGCATACTTAATAATCCATTATCTGTGACACAAAATGCATATAGTAATTAATACTTATAATTAAAACTAAACAACAGCCTGATTATTTAACTTATTTTAAAATTTGTTGGTGGTATAATGAGTGAGAGGGCTGATTCAGACACAAGAAAAGTATGGGCACAATCTAACTTTTTGTGTGAGAATTTATTGTGATAGTTTAATTGTTATAGTACAACACATTCTCTGCTGTGCTTAGAAAGTAAATAGAAGCATGTGAGAAGAGTAAGATGCTAAGGACACCACAACTTGCTAACAACTGCTTCAAGAAACATACACAGAATATAGACATGGATATCATTGGATGGACAGTATCAGAATTAAAAAAAAATACATGATTGAAAAAAGAAGAAGTACAATCTTGTCAGGCTGGACACTTCCAGATCCAGGTTATAGGACAGTTGATGAATTATTGGTATCAAACATACAGGCTAAACTTAGACAATTAAAGAGGGTAGATATGCCAGCAAGATTTGATCTCGGGAATGTATAGTCAGAATATGCAATCAGCGTAAAGAACAGATTCAGTACACTTAATGTTATGCAAAAGAGAACCTCAGTAGCTGTAGGAAGACAGAAGAGATGCTGAAAATTAAATGGAATAAAAATATTCCCAAACTTCCAAACAGGAAAAGATTCAAGTACATTTTGGAACAAATTGAAAAATGGAGGATAACAGCCTTAGGCAACTATAAGAAGGTTGTATGAAAACTGAACCCAGATTTTCAACATCAAGCAAGAAATGACAAGGAAATGTATTTCAATAAAGAACATTCAAAAGTAGAGGAAAAGATGTTTTGAGAAAATGAGAGAAATCACAGGAAATGTTACAGCTAAAGTAGGACTACATGAAAGTAATTATTAAAGAGATCTGATAGAATTAGGATATATTAAACTAAAATGTAAAGACCCTACTGAAACTTTTTTCAATGGGATTATAGAATGACAGAAACACTTGTAGAGAGAAAAAGTATATTTGGAAACTGACTCCCTCAGGAGGTAGGTTATGACAGGTGTCAAATAGAAAAGCACCAAGTATGGGTGAAATACCCATTGAACTGTAAAGCTGCAGGAGAAGAGACAGTTAAAGTGCTAGCAGCTCTTTGTGAACAAATATTGAACAAGACTGGGTGTCTATAAAGACTGAAAAAGATTGGTGTATATACCTGTACAAAAGAACAGACATGCAGGAAAATAGACAGATTACTGAATCATTGCATTGTAGGAAAAAGCCATTTTAGACTGTCATGGCAAAAAATCAGGAGGAGTCTGGTAGCATAATTTATGACTAATATATTTTATTGAAAGGAATAAGCTTTCAACAAGTGCAATGGCCTTTAATACATTGCAGTTATTTGATAAGGTGCTTGTAATTTGTATCGCATGTAACCTGCATCTGCATAATCAACCTGTCTTACTGCCTCACCTCCGTTTAAATTCTACATCAGTCTAACCTCTTTGCATCTGATGAAGTGAGGTATAGCTCACAAAAATGTATGCCTTTTAATAAAATTTGTTACTCAGAAAAGACTCCTACCAGACTCCTGAAACATTGCACTAATTCCTAACATAAACAAATTTTTGCTTAAGATATTGCAAGGTAGAATAGAGTCACAACCTGATTTGAGAAAAGGTAGAATGACACTAGATAGCTAATGTAAGATTGCTGAGAGTCTTGGGAATAGGATAATGTATAAATTAAATAAATAAATAATCAATAGAATTCAAGGTTTCCTTTTGCTTTATTAACTACATTAAGGCCTTTGATTCTATAGATCATGCCAGAATGTGGACTTTCTTATGGATAATAGGTGTGCAATAACCAAAAACCTGAGATAATATTACATATTAAGAAGACAAAGATAATGTCAACCAACATGCTTAGTGAACTCCCAGATGAAAGCAGTTTTGGGCATTGTTTTGCCTTTTGTGGTTGCCTAGTCAGTTCTACACTCATATTTTAGAGATCCCAGTCTACACAATTTCATGATGATTTAGTTTCACAACATGGTTTACATTTCTGGTCTATTTTTGCCTGCTTATAAAATTTACAACTCCCCCCCCCCCCTTTGAAACACAGTATTTTTTTTCTTACTGTTCAAATATCAGAGAAAAAGATAAATCCAAGGGAAAACAGCACCAAAAGGTCAGATTAAAGTATGCGCAATGAGTTCTATAAGAGGCAGTCATTACATCACGATACCAAATCAACTTTCTTCACAGCTTGGGATTTCAGTTTTACTTTCCCATTTCTTTTTTGGGGGGATTTTATGAAAAGTTTCTTTCTGAATGAAAACAGAAGCCATTTTTTGTATCACAAGGTATAAAAGAGGGAAGTGTTATAAAAGGAAATAATTATCATGACCTTGTAAGCCTATGGATTTTTAAAGGTTTTTGCTCAGAGCACTAATCTTGAGTTATAATATCATTCATTCATTCATTCATTCATTCATTCATTCATTCATTCATTCATTCATTCAATGTGGATACTGTCTGTCTGCAATTGACTCTGGGTGGCTCACAGCATAAAAACAACAAATACACAAAAAGCATATAAAAATAGCAATAACCAGATGGCAGAACTGGTCAACAAGAGAAACGTGTTATATACCCATAAGGAGCTCCAAGCACCTTAGCCCAATGCCTGGGAGAAGAGCCAAGTCTTTAAGGGCCTTCAGAATGCTGTCAGGGTGGGAGCCACAACAGAGATTGGAATACAACCACAGTGAGTGATAATTATAAATGCACAAATAAAAAAGCGTATTACAACTGGAATCATCATCATCATCATCATCATCATCTATTCGAACTAATGCAATCAAGGCCAGAATTGAAAATTCATTAAATGATTCAAAGTGTAGATTGTGGAAAGAAGCAGAAGAAACGGTAGATCGTATACTCAGCTTGTGCAAGAAGATCGCACAAACTGACTATATAGAAGGACATAATCCAATCGCCAAAATGATTTACTGGAACATCCGTAAAAATTATCATTTGCCAGTAATGAAAAATTGGTGGGAACACATACTGTAGTTGAAAAAGTAGTAAAAAATGAGCAGGTTAAAATATTGTGGAATTTTCTAATACAAACTGATAAAGTCATAACACACCAGATTTAACTGATTTCACATTGTTGTATTAATAATAACGACAATAATAATAGCATCTCATATAGTTTATTTTATTTTTTATTTTATTTTCTATCCCACCTTTATTATTTTTATAAATAACTCAAGGCGGCGAACATACCTAATACTCCTTCCTCCTCCTATTTTCCCCACAACAACAACCCTGTGAGGTGAGTTGGGCTGAGAGAGAGTGACTGGCCCAAGGTCACCCAGCTGGCTTTCATGCCTAAGGCAGGACTAGAACTCTCAGTCTCCTGGTTTCTAGCCCATTGCCTTAACCACTAGACCAAACTGGCTATCTTGTTTGTTGTGGCATATGACCCAAACATTGAATAGTCTGTCTCTAGCCTGTCCTTTACTGAGGAATTGTATGAGACAAAGGTGGGCCCAATCCCATGATTTTTGCCATCTTCTGGAAGTGAACACCTTTATACTTAAACAGTTATGTACTTTTAAAGGAGATAGCCAAATGTACTTGTGCAAAGATGAAGATTCAGAATGAGAAAGCTTTTGAAAGCAACATATGAACATTTGTAGGCATTTAATTGGAAAATAAATTCTATTACATTCATCACTTATCTGTATTAATATTTCTGCTATGGTATTTTGAGTTCATTATAGAAGCTTTTCCATTAGATGTAGTATTGATGTGCACAATCAAGCTATTCAGTTCTGAAATTAGCTTAATATTGTTACTTTTGTATTCTCAAATGCCCTTCAGATCATGACTAGAACATTCTAATTGATGAATTCAAAAACTTCAAAAATCTGACATGAATGGCACAAATATATTTGCACATATTGAAGGGAACTACAGGTTTCAACATAATACTTTGCTAAATATCCTAACCTAGTCATGACAAGCAATGATGGGCAGTGGAAATTGGTATCTATACTAATGAAATGAATTAACAATAGGAATGAAAGAAAGAAAACTTAATATGTGAATATGACCTGGGTGCTTAGCACCTGGTTCATGATTACGACATTGCAGCATCCCGCGGTCATGTCACCATTTGCGACCTTCTTTGGTGGCAGAAGGTTACAAATGATGATCACATGATGTCTTTCCTTAATGGCCTATGGTGATTTGTTTAATGGCAACCGGGAGTGCTGGAATTGCTGTCGCTAAGTGGCATGGTCATGTGACATGGTGCTTTACGACCACATTGCTTAGCAACAGCAATTCCAATCCCAATTGCTGTTGTTAACTGAGGACTACCTGTACATTGGGATTTTTTTCTCCCCTCCTCCAACCTTTAGCAGGCCTTGCCCTAATCCATCCATTTTCAAATCTGATCTTCAGAAGGATGTGCAGACAGGTAGAATCCTTAGCCCCTTTTCATAATTTCTTTCTATCATTCCATTGGATTAGCAAAAATAGAAATGGTAAGGCTGTAGGTGCAGAGTGCAACTGGAGAAATGCTTAAAATGGATGAAGGACTAGTTTACTGTATGTGAGCTCTGCTTTTTGTTTCCCTATATGAAGGGAAACGTAGCAAGAGTAAATGCAAAACTTCAAGGGGATTTGTTTTTTAAGTGTGCCTGTGAAAGTGTTTGGCAGAATTCTCATGGCAAGGCTATGAGAACAAATTTGGGGAGGTACAGTATGGCTTTAAACCAAGTAGGGAGTATGCACACTAGATTTTGCTTTTCATCAGGTCATTGAGAAATATATGAATGTGAGAAAGGAAGTTCATAGTATGTTTATTGATTTAGAGAAAGTGTATAATAAAATGAGTAGGCTTAAAGTATGGAATGTTTTCTACGAGTTTGGACATGAAAGTTGGTTGTTGAATGTGATGAAAGTATTATATAAAGTAAAGCATATGTGAGAACAAGTGAATATAGTGAATGAATCAGTACTGAGCAAGGAGTAAGGCACAAATGTTCGATGTTCCTCAGGATGTTTAATGTATTTATTGGACAGATAATTTGGCTGTGGATGTACTTTTGTATGCACATGATGTCATATTGTTGGCTGGAAACCTAAATTATTTGTAGCGACTGGTAGTTCGTAATATGCAACAAGGATCTGAAAATTAATGGCCACGAGCACGCTACATAAACAGCTGGGTATATTCCCCATTGTGTGCCTGCTTACTCTCTTGTAATTCCTTCCTCTCCAATGAATGTTAATACAAACATTAATTATCCCAGTGCCAGGGTGAGCATTCCAAAGGGCAAGAGAGTGGTAAGGAGGAAGCAAAAGCCCAAGGTGTGAAACTGATTAGTGTTGTCAGTTTCGGGTCGGCTATCCCAGTGCTGGGTGATATTTCCAAAGGGAAGGGGAAGGGAGAAAAGGAAAACACAGTCACGGTCACTTGATTTCCCACTTAGAGACTACTTTGATTAATGACAGAGCTGCTGGTCCCAATTGTGGTCGCTAAGCAAGGACTACCTGTACTTTATAGAATGTTTACTAGAGATAGGAATATGGAATAATATTAAAACGTGCAAATGCTGGTAGAAAAGTACTGGATAGCAAAAATGGCTGTGAATATGACCGTGTTTCTACCCACATTGTTACATGGAATGGAGAGTTTGGTATATCATGAAAAACATAAAATTAGGTTGAATGCCATGGAATGGGGTACTTAAGTGTATATGACAGAACAAGAAAAAGTACATTAAGAATGAATAGGTGCTGAAGAAATGTAGAGTAAGTACAAAGTTACAGTGGCGCTGAAAAAAAAGTGACTTATGACCGGTCCTCGCACTTACGACTGTCGTAGCATTCCCATGGTTGCATGATCAAAATTCAGGCGCTTGGCAACCAGCATGTATTTACAATGGTTGCAGCATCCTAGGGTCATCTAATCACCATTTGCGACCTTCCCAGCCAGCTTCCAACAAGTAAAGCCAATGGGGGAATTCGGACTCACTTAATGACCACGTGATTCACTTTACGGCCCCAAGTGTGTTGCGTGACAACCTGGAAGTGCCGATGAAAATGCCTTCGTTTCCGGCAGGGAGGCGAAAATCGCATGTGCACGCTGCTGGGCCGCTTCCCTGCTGCACAGCTGATTGGCGTGGGGGGGCAGGGTGGAAATTCTCCGGGCCGATTAGCTGTGTGGCGGGAAGCAGCTCGGCAGCGTACGTGCGCGCGGCAAGGCTTTTCACCTCCCTGCCGGAAACGAGGGTATTTTCATGGTCCCTGGAGCCTGCCCTTTCGAAGGGGCAGCGGCAGCGGTGGCGGGCCGTCAGCGCTTCTGGGTTTTTGCGCGCCGCAGCGGTGGTGGTGCTTCTGGGTTTTTGCGTGCTGGCCATTGGTGTGTTGCCAACGGCAAAAGTTTGGAAAGCCCTTGGCTAATGTATGCATGCAGAAATAATGTTCTGTTGTATATCAGCTAGAGATGCCTAGCATCACAGGACTAGCATAAAATATTTTAATAATACTGATTTATTAATAAAAATTCTGAAAAAAAAATAGAAAACAATGAGTGCTTTTAAAGGCAAAACCTCTGTTAGTAGACTGCAGCTCCCTTGCTCTTCTGATTTTTATCTTAACATCCACTATGGTACATAGTGACTTGTTCAGAGACAACATCTGCTAACTAGTAGCAGTAGTGCAACCCAAGCAGAAAATGATTGCGCTGACCTCACAGTCATTGGGTATGAAACAAATAGCCTCAGTCAAATATTGTAATGGAGACATTCATTCTGATGGCTTAGCAGCATTGTTGCTATTAACTTTATAGCATTGTACCTAAGGAGTAATTAAACCATATGGTGTGTTAAACTGACTTGCAAGCATATAAGCATTTTTATGTTTAAGTTGATCAAAATTAAGTAAAACAGCATATGATTTTGTGTTTGTGTTTAAGCGCTTTAATATTCTGAAAAAGTGTTATGATTCATTATTCTCTGATAATGTGTAACTAATTCCATATTTATTAAGCAGTTCAGAATCTTGAAGATAAGTGGAGCTTCTAGAAATGATTGGGAATTTTTAGAATAATCTATTTTGAATACAGACTTTTAAAACTGAATGCATTTGCATTCAGAATAATGCTTAATTGAATCATAGGACATACAGTGTGAATAACTGAGCAAATTATATTTTATGCAACAGATGTTTAGAAGAGAACAACAAACGCCTATTTCCTGTTATTGGTAGTGACTTGTCACTATTTCTTTTTGTGGCATAAGACACAATAATGCCATACTGCCTTTCTAATTATATTTTGAGTCTTCCAGATTGGAAAAGAGATGTAGTTTGGTTGTAGTCCATATGTTTCCCATGAAATGGAAAGAGAGGGGCCCTTCCCGCCTGTTTCCAAGATACAGTAAAAGTTTGATCATAATGAGGATGATTGCCTGGCGTTAAGGAGTGGAAAAGAAATAAAAGCTACAGAAAAGACTAACTCTCATACCAGTGATTTTCAATCCTTTTTAGCTGAGGATGTTTTAGTGCCTGGGTTTCCACTCTGAAGTACCAATCTGTTTGCAGGCATTTCACCATTCTATCTGCTTGACTCTCACCTTATTCTTTGTTATTCATTTGGATTCTTGTAATTGAAAAAAATGAAATGGGAAACTTGTAAGCTGCAAAGCAAAGTGTCAGCCTCAAGAATAATCTGCACTTCCCAGATTGCTTCTGGGCATTGTACATATTCCAGAAGCATTCTTAGAAAGTAAAAAATATGATGTTGGTGGTGAGGGTGCATGTACGTCCATTGCTGTATTTGGTAAAGTGTCTAGAAAACAAGAAAAGTAAGCTGAGGAAGTAAAGGGCATCCTGATGAGCTATAATGAGCAACTCCATTACTTTGCTTTTTGATAGATTTATTCCTTGTGAGTGGACATACCTATCATGACAGGTATTTTGTGAGCATGCCCATTAAGAAGCTCTTAAAATTCCAAATGTGCTGATTATCACAAAAAGTGGGATTATAATGAAATCCAAGTCATTAACTCCCATGTATTTTTAATACACATTCTTCATGTATTTGTATTACTTTGATGCTGTCCTAGTAATGTTAAACCATGTGCTTCCAAGCCCAGTTGCAAAACCATGGCTCCATTATGCAGATCTAAGTAAAATAAACCAATTGCAAATGTTCTGTGCCTGTCTAGTATTAAATGCCTGTAATGCAAATGTTCTATTTTCTCTAATAATGGTAAAAAATTAAGACTAATTTTTAGCACCAAAAGATGATGTGCAATAGAGCAAACAGGCTTCGGCACATGGTAGTCATGGGTATTTCAACTTTTGGAATAGAGTACCTTAAGACAGGAATGAAGTGGATGATGCAGGAGCTTGAAAAAATAATAGGCAAAAAACACCTAGATGGACAATTATTCTTGCTTGCTTCCTTATATCTACATCTTATTCTAAATTTATTCCTAAGGTATAAAGTTCTATAATTTATTATGTTTAGAATGCCACTGAGTGTATGTTACATACAAATTTAAAATTTATGTAATGGAGTCTGGAGCAAGGGAAGCATCATTTGTCATTGTTAGATACATGTAAAAATTAAGTTTGAGACTTTAAAATAACCAAAACACATTCATGTAATAAGATAGCTTCATGTTTAGAGTAGATGCATAAAATGAGATACATTTGTTTGGTGAAAGCTTTTGAATACTTTATTCAAAAACTATTTAAACAGTTTTGAATAGTCTTTACTTTGTCCATCTATGCCAGTCTAAACAAATTAAATCATTTAGTGTCATTGAATAGGAAGTAAAATATTCCTGTCAAATTAGAATCAATCTGGTAGGAAAAGCTTATGTAGAAAGGATGGTGATGTGAAAACTTGAAATGTTAACAATTTGCTTGGATCTTTATTAATTCTGTATCCTACACAATCTATAAGTGTCTTTCAGTCTTTTCAGTGAGGAACCAAAATGCAACTAAAGCAGTTTGTTAAGTAATATAGGTGGGTTTGTATGCCATAGTAAACTATAATGTAGTTTGCTTGGTTTTGGTTTAGCATGATGTGTGAATATGTTTGCAGTCATGATTCGTGACTTATGGTTACCTGTGGACAAGGCCACTATGGCTTATTCAACAAACTATGTACAAACAAGAATGCATAAACATGGTTTGTGGATCTAGCCAGTATGTAATAAGTCTTTTGGTGAAACCTGCTAACACTGAGACAGAGTAATGGGATAGTGTATGAGTGGGCAGCCCTAGAAATGGAATAAATGAATAAATAGCTTATGATAGGGCTGTCCCTGTGGGTGTGAATTAGCACATGCAAAATAGTGCATCAGGATGGATCTTTGAGAATAATGTCTCTGTTTCTTTTGCCTTGGTTTGATATTTTTCTTTCATAATAACCTTTAATAGAACAAATTGGAAAGGGAAAAGAAGAGTAGAATGGTCATATAAGCTAAAATACTAAATGCTGAATCATAAAACTATATGATTCTTATGTTATTGTGCCATAAAGCAAATTGAAAGAACATGAATATGAGCCGTAAATCATAAAGGAATTTTCAGCTCATATTAGGCATGGAATAATAATTTAAGCAGATCTTCCATGCAACTAGTAGACCAATTATATCATTAGCATTTTCACACAACATTCATTCAACTGTAACAACTTGTCTGATAAGATATGTTTTCCAAAATACTCCTGGTAGACGGTTCATACTGCCATAAAGGCCTATAAGCTGTCTGTCCCAATATTTCTTGTTATATGACTACAGAAACTGTTCAAGGCAATACTGTATATATACATTAGGATCGAATGATCACATTTCTATCTCATGCCTACACTTTTGGGTGGTGGTTAGAGGCTATTACAATAATCATGCTACTGAGTAAGTAGCAGTCGGTTGACTAAGGCTAGAGTCCTACACACTCCAGATGTTTGGTCTCCTATTTGTTAGGCTCAGAGAGACTTCTTTCTGAATAAACCTGCATACGATTGTAGCATGCAAGTGGCTAGAGAACTGCTTTTGGCTAATCAAGAATTTATATTTTCTCTACAAGTGAGACATATATTTAAAAAATCGCCCATCATCAAAAAATATTAAAATAAAAGAATGGAGTTTTCAGAAGAGAGAAAGAAAAAGCAATACTAACAATATAAGTGCCACCTAATTAGGAGAGGTAATCATTAAAAAAAATTTGTAATGAAGCTAGGAGCAGAGAAAAGCTAAACTTTTAACTGATGGTGGAACAAATGTTTTATTAGAAGCCTGAACACATACCATTATCTTGATAGTGTACTTTTGATATAGAGAGATTATTTGGAATTTAAGTATTTATATTTTTCCAGTTTAAATTGGCTAATCTAGAATAAGGGTATTATTTTATGTATGTTTTCGTTATTATGCTTCTGAATCATATAACTTCTGAAGACTTTTAAATCAAAATTCTATTCTGGATATTTAAGAGCCATGTATATGTGTGAATTATGTATTCAGATCAGCTTTGGTCTCAGACCAGGTTGCATAAGCCAAGCAATGAAATTTATTACTGCTTTAGGTAGTTCAGGGAGAAAAACAGCTTGCTTTTCATTGAAGTTTGTCCTTTGTATGCCAGGCCCAAACAGAGAAGTAGGAAGACTGTGTACTTTTTATATTCTGTAGGTTTGTAGGCCTGTTTAAACCTTCAAATTAGATCAAGGTGAAATAAGTCCTTAGCAGCAGACATTTAATAGAAAGGAAAGTGCTGTTGGTGGGAAGTGAGGGAGGAGGTGGGGGGAAGCAGTAGTTCCTCACTTGTGTAGTTTGGAGAGAGAAAAAAAGATGTTAATAATTTTGAGACCCTGCAGCTGTTTAATGACAGCTTTTTTGTTTTTAGCACTAAAACTATGATGGTACAATTTTTGTAATATTAATATACAAATAAATGTGACTGCTTGCCTTGACCCTCCGAAGATTATCAGTATGTGCCTGTAAGGATAAGTTTGAATTTCTAATTTGTTCACACTTTTGAAGTAGTGAGACTCTTTAAAATGAGTTTTTTTTTTTGAAATTGACATTAGGGATTTTAATTCCAATAAGAGATATATGCCTTTAGCAACTCAACCCAACCCAACCCAACCGTTTCAAGGTCATAATGCCCTATTCTCTGCTTTGGAGCTTTGAAATGGCCTAACTATGCCCCAAACAGAATGCAGTGCTTTTGAATGCCCCAGAGCAGAATCCTTTAGGGATGCTGTCATTTCAAAATGCAATGAAACAGATGGATCCAAGGTACAGTATGTACATGTTGCATGGTTGTATATGGACTTTAAAAGCAAGCATATAAGAATAAATAAATTCTAAAATGGTATACGTGGTATGGATGTGAAGATTGTTGTTGATAACCAAAAGGTTCAAGTACATCTAACAAAGCCAGAATTGTGTTAGATAGGTGCAAAGGTGATAAAGAAAATAATCCAATTAGTCAGGAAGATTAAAAAAAACAATATGCACTAATGTTGCATGTCATAGAGGAGTCATAAAGAATCTAATGAATTTTACCATCCCCAAATAAGTTCATTAATTTTGGCTGTAGCATTTCATTTCATTTTATTGTAATGTCGGACCATCTCAGAATCAGATAAAGATAGGAATTTTTATATCTAGAGAGATGTCACCATGAAACAATATTTTATTTTACAAGACTACATTTGACACCTTAGTGCTTCAGTTTATAGAATTATTAAAAATATGATTAATGGCTATGAGTTATCGAGTTCTTCTGAAAGGAAAGCTACACATCTTATTCTGGATAGGGTAGCAGTTATTATTTATATTAGGTATTGTTATTATTTATCTTTGTAGAAGTCTTGTGATTTCGGTTGCATTGTATTAAAGAACTAAAATATTACTTTCTAATATTTTTATAGTTGAATAAAATAGAATTATTTTTTCTTTTCAAAGTATGTGCGCTGGGCATAGTGAAAAAAAATGCCAAGAAGCTTTGAGTATGTACTGTATATATTTAATTCAATTTAGGTACCTGACTTCAAGCTGACTGGGTGGCTTAAGGAACCTTGAGCCTTAAGGAAGAACTGCCTGTTCTAGTGGATGGGTGGATGGACGTATGTGCAGATGTGCAGATGTGCAGATGTGTGGATGGATGGATGGATGGATGGAAGGAAGGAAGGAAGGAAGGAAGGAAGGAAGGAAGGAAGGAAGGAAGGAAGGAAGGAAGGAAGGAAGGAATGAAGGGCATGCCCAGTTGGTGGCTTAAGATGACATGAACATGGCATTTAAATAGATTTTTAAAAGATCTTTTAAGGTTGACAGGTAATGGTAAAACCCATATTATGGGAGTTGTGAGCAAGGAAGGAACAAAAATGAAATGCAGTGTCTTTCTAAAATAGAACTAAGAGAGCGACTTCTCTAGAAGTCCTATAATTTGAACCCTGAATGATAGTTATGAAGGTCCATGTGTTAAATTGGGATATTTAGCTATTGACTTGTTTTACAGATGTACTCAGCTCAGTATGAGGGTGGAATGATAAGTAATGCCTCCAATAAGTTGCTAATAGATAGTACATTCTTTAGTATCTGTTCTTTCACTTCAGCTGAGGGGAAGTTGCTGTGAGAAAAGGTTGTGTTGCTATTGTTTGTGAAATGGAAACCTACAATGAGTACTTGTCAGTACATTTTAAGCAACAGAATCTTTGACTATTGAAGGACACCCTCCAGTTGAAAATGACCCCTGAATGTAGGTTGTTTATGGTAATGACATGAGTACTGTGCATCACAGAGACAAAAAATGGAAAGATGGTAAACTGGGAAAAATTGATTTGTATGATCAAGAACAAAGTGGATGACTTGTGACAGCAACCAACGAGTTTCTCATGAGAAAGACTGATGAACTGATTGCCAATTGGCAGATCACTTAAAGGGAAATGGCTGTCAAGCTTGGAATTCCACAGGAAGGTGTGGGTCATTATTGATGTTCTTCAATATTTGAAGGTTTGTGCAAGATGGGTTCCTTGCATGCAGACAGCTGAGATGAAAGTGTCAAGAATAGAAATTTGTCAGCATTTGTTGTCATGCTATGAGAATTAAGTGAGGAATTTGTTCACAGCATTATGATAGGCAATGGACTCATCATTATGACCCAGAAATGAAGCAGCAGTCCATGGAATACCATCACAAAGCCACCTGCGAGGGAAAAAAAAATCAAAACCCAGGCTTTGGCAGTAAAAGTTATGGCTACAGTTTCTTGGGATGCAGTTCATGTTATTCACATGGATTTCCCTGAACCTGGCACATATGTCATCTCAGAGTACTACTTTGCAAAACTCAAAACTTTGAAAGAATGATTTACCAGAGTTCAGAAACAGAAGGAAATTTTACTGCAACATGACAATACTAGACCTCACATCTCACAAGCCACCCAAAAGGCAATTATGAAATTGGATCTCACTGTCTTACCCCATCTGCTATACAGTATAGACCTGCCATGTGACTTCCGCCTTTTCAAAAAATTGAAGGAATACTTTCGTGTTTATCTGTTTGATCAAAGGAATAGGTGGAAATGACTGTCAGAACCTGATTGAAGAGATAGTGTGGAGGTCTTTTGTGATGGCTTTAAGAAGCTTGTCCATCATTGGAAGAAGTGTGTAGCAAATGGTGGTGATTATGTGGAAAAGTCAAAGTCATTTCAAGGATAATTTTCCTTTTTCATTTATTAAAATGTCCCTATTTTAACTAAAATTATAGAGGTGGAGGCATTACTTTTCAGTCAACCCATGTATGTGTAGTTACACATCTGACTAGGAACATGTAGAAAGCCATGTTATGAAGCCATCTGAATATCCACCAGCTTGCAGTGGAAGAGGAAAGGAAGTAGGATAAAAGGAGGCGGTGAGATCTGAAGTATATGCGTATGAACACACACACACATGCACATTTCATACTGGACAGCCCTTGGCCCAGACATGATCCACACCTATTGGCTAAAGAAACTAACAGCAGTGCATGAACGCCTAGCAGCACAGATGAACCAGCTGCTCGCAGCAGGCTCCTACCCAGACTGGCTAGCACAAGGAAGGACAGTGCTGATCATAAAAGACCCCCACAAGGGAAGACCCCCACAAGGTTTTCATACCTTTTTAGTTTTTCTTCTCTTTTTTTGTTTTGTTTTTTCATAGCTTTTATCTTTCTCTTTAAACTTAATAAAATTCATAATAATAATAATAATAATAATAATAATAATAATAATAATAATAGATCCATGCCATCAACACGTACGCCCTTCCTGTCATCAGATACCCTGCCAGTATAGTGAGCTGGCCAAAGGAGGACATGGAGGCTGCCAATGTGAAGACCTGGAAGCTCCTCACAATGTACAGAGGTTTCCATACCAAGAGACTGTATATCAGCCGGAAAGAGGGCAGGTGGGTCCGGTGAGTGTCAAAGCCACTGTCCTGGATGAAACCCAGAGCATCCAGGAGTACATCAGTAAGATGGCACCCAAAGTTGAGCTGCTGAGATAATGCCTGAGGCAGCAGCAGACGTGGGAGGAAGACCAAGCAGAGGAAGTGCCATGGCAAAACAAGACCCTGCATGGGATGTACCATCAACAGATAGCTGAGGTAGCTGACATTCAGAAATCCTACCAGTGGCTGGAAAGGGCTATACTAAAAGACAGCACTGAGGCACTGATCATAGCAGCACAAGGATAGGCCCTAAGCACCAGATCCATAGAAGCAGGGGTCTACCACACTAAACAGGACCCAAAATGCAGGCTATGCAGAGAGGCCTCAGAGACAGTCCAACACATAGTGGCAGGGTGTAAGATGCAGGCAGGAACAGCATACACTGAACGGCACAACCAAGTAGCTGGCATTGTGTACAGAAACACCTGCACAGTGTATGGGCTAGACCCCCCAAGTCCAGATGAGCGATTCCACAGAAGGTCGTGGAGAATAACGGGGCCAAAATCCTGTGGGACGTCCAGATCCAGATGGACAGGCAGATACTGGCCAGTCAACCAGACATCGTGGTAGTAGACAGGGACCAGAAGATGGCAGTGCTGATAGATGTAGTGGTGCCAAGTGACAGCAACATCAGGAAGGAGGAGTATGAGAAGCTGGAGAAGTACCAGGGCCTGAAAGAGGAACTAGATGTGAAAAGTAAAGGCCAAAGTGGTCCCAGTGGTGGTAGGAACACTCAGGGCTGGGACTCCTAAGCTGGAAGAGTAGCTCCAACAGATCCCAGGAACAACATCAGAGCTCTCTGTCCAGAAGAGTGCAATGCTAGGAACAGCTAAGATTCTGCGCAGAACCCTCAAACTCCCAGACCTCTGGTAGAGGACCCAAGGTTGAGGAAGACACATGCCACCCATAGGGGTGAGAAGGGAATTTTTTATACACACACACACACACACACACACTTAGTAACACACACACACACACACACACACTTAGTAATCAAATTCACAAGCTTTTGGCTAGTAGGTAAAAATGATTTTGATGTGAGTGTTTCTGTTACATGTGCAAGCATGCACAGTAATTCCATCATTCTGTTTATGAAATTAATTATGTATGTAGTTCTTAGTAGTTGCATATAATTGTTTATTATTTGGAATCCTGTGTGTTAGTCTGTATCAGAGTTAGTATAGTTTTCTCTTCATACTTCTTATTTAATAGAAATGACATTTAATTTTGCATTGCTTGCTATATAAAATACCATCTTGCAACCAGAAAGAACTATATTGGTTATTGGAAAGAAATTAAAAGAAAAGAATTATATGCTTTTTAAAATTTTCCTGTGGAAGATCTGCAGGAGAAATTAAAAAGCTGAGAAGTTTTGTAAAAATTCACAGTACACAGATTAGCTGCAATTTTCAGGGTAAATTAAAATAATGCTATTTCAAGGCATGAGAGAGATTAATACAACTAATCTGAACATATGTGTTCAGATACTGAATTTGCAATTTAAAATCTACAGATTATCACCTAATTAGTTCAATACATTTTACCATAGTGATCTAAAGAAAATGACCATAGATTACTTTAAAAAAAACACCCTGAAAATTAACATTCAGTCAAAAGAGACAGAGTAATTTTTCATTCAGTTTAAGAGGTTATCTGTATTCTGAACTGATAGACAGAGTGCTTCTGCACAATAGCAAAAGGTAAATTATTCTGAATAAGATTGAATTTAAATTTTATTACATATTTGTTGGAGACAGGAGACTTCAGTATTCTTCTCTTCCTTTACTTTCATTACTAACAGTTTTATGCATAATGCTTTAATGTATTTATTACACTATGATTTGAAGTAAGCAAGGCTGTTTCTATTCAAAAATAATCAGATTTGATATGTCTGTGGAACAGACTTACGTACAATGGAAAGTGTTTTAGCAGCTGTAGAAAACTCTGAGATTTTTCATTGCTTATGAAATAATGCAAGTGGATTTTGCATTTGTATGTCTTCAGGCTCAAGCTTATTCAGTTACACTAAGGTTGTTTAAATTAATATCTAATCTTCTTATGGAATTGTTTCCCCTATCACAACAATATGGCTAATAACAGGTTGAACAGCAGATGGCCATTTGTGAAGAGTTGAATGGAAGTTAGGAGTTTTATAACTTCAGCAATATCTAATAACTTTCCTGGTTATCATTTTTATGTGCAAAATGGCACAACATGAATGAGTGAAGAAACTGGAAGTTTTACAATTGTCCATCTTTCTGGTCCATTTCATGTTTTCTTTAAGTATGCATGGGAAGCTGGTGGAGTATAAAGAATAATACTCCAAAATATTTCAGTATTTACCTGCATGACTTTAAGTTAAGGATGGAACAATAATATGAAAGCAGACTTTTCTCATAGTAGCAAAAAAAAACATCCCATCACCCTTGATTATTAGTTTATTCAATGAATTCATCAAAAAATTAATTGCATCAAAAAATTTAATTGCATGCCCCAACACTCTCTCTCTCTCTCTCTCTCTCTCTCTCTCTCTCTCTCTCTCTCTCTCTCTCACACACACACACACACACACACACACACACTCACATACACACACACACACACTTTTTCTTTCCAAACCCAATGCAGTAGAATGTTGAAAATAAGTTATTGAAAGGAATTGTGGACTCTGACTTTCTATCTATCCATCAGCAGGATAACAGAAAACTGAACAAAAAGGGACCAAATTTAGTGTATGGGGAGAAACAGCCAAAAGAAAGAATGAGTTAGAAGAAAATAGCATTCAGTTTTCCTCCTAGGAGTCTTGGCAAGAAATAGTTAATCTGAAGAACAAGTGTCTCGAGCTCTGATGAGTTAGAAGGAAGGAAGCTTATGGTTACATCACAAGATTCCCAGCAACTACTTTACTTTCTAATTTTGCTGCCATATATAGACAATTTATGGCAGGAAACCCTCTGTTCATTTTCTTACACCTTTACTTTGGATGAGATCATTATTTCTTAAACTACTAGTAGATTTCCTATCAGTGTGAGAACTGACTCTTAAAAATGAGCTGGGGGATGCAGAGTTATTAAAAATTCTTCAGATATATCTCTATAGGAGAGACAGTGGGGTAGCGGGGAGGAATGTTGCTTACTGTTTCATTCTGTATTGCCCTCCCCTGAGCTGAAAATATGCAGTCTGCCTTATATATCCCAGTCCACTTAAGCACAGATGTAACATGTAGGGAGATCTGAAACATAAACACACACATACTTTGTTACATAGAAGAAAACGCAAATATTCTGTATGGCAAAGAGGTTAGATTAGAGAGAATTCTAGAAGCTATGCGCAGTGTGTTTCCCTACCTTATTTTTTTCTTAACCCCATGGAATGTTTTAAAGAAGGCAGGATAACTGTTTGAAAATAGAACTATACAGGATAACATTTTGTTTGGTGGGAGGAGCCAGCCAAAGAAAGATCACGTTAAAAAATGGGCCTGATCAGGCTAGGGGCTGTGGAGAACCCCCCCCCCATTCTCCTGATGGATTTCTATAGTAGAGGCACTTGGGGAGCGGCTTAGCATGCTTTCTTCTGTCCCATTCTAAACTCACCTCCTTCCTGATCATGTGTCCCAGAGCGGAGCTACTTTAAGAACTTGGAAAAAGAATGCATGCTATGTTTTCCCTAACTTGTTTACATATCCCATTGAACCATCTGTAACTTAGGGTGATTGCTTAAACCTACTAGAGCTAATACAAATTTTATTGGGGCTGGAGTGTCTTCTGCATCTTGCTCCTAGTTGCAGAGGTGCATTACTGAATTATTCTGTCATGACAGTACAGGCTAATTGACATCTCATAAGGCATTAAACAAAGCATTTAAAAAATTGCAGTACTCTAACATTTAGAATTGCTTAATTGCAGAACTTTGCTAACACGGATAACAAAAAAAATGCTTACAAGATCTGATAACATTCTATTTAAACAAGAATGGAACAGGTGGCCCTCCATAAGTTACTGAACTACAACTCCCAGCAGCCCCAATCAGCCAACAGTGAAGTATTTTGGAAATTGCAGCAACTGATTTAAGATTGGGAAACCTATATATAAAGAATAAAATGGTTGGAGACCTAGGAGCATAATTGCAGAAAATTACTCCAGATAGTAAAAACAAATAATTCCTCTGCATTCTGGAGCTTTGTAGTACTTGTTTTCTCCAAAAGTCCTGCTTAGCCACATAGTACTGAGGTCTGGGTTGAATACTGTATGTTCATGTTTTTGTGATGCTACTGTTTTAATTTATTTCCTGCAAGCTGATGGGTCTGTAATTTATATTTGACTTGTATGACATAACTTGCCTCCCTTGCTGTTCCTTGTGGAAACCTATGTAAATGAAGCAAAAACAGCCCAGATCCCATTCCTCTTGAGCCCAGGTCACTTGAAAAAAAATTATGTAAAAGTTCAAGATTTTTCAGTTAAAAAATGCTGTGTCAGATTTTAAAGCACAATAATCAGTAATGTTTTAGAATACTAAAAGTTGCTGTGTCCCAGCAAACTCATTCATCAAGATGCTTGTGCACTTGGGTCAGATTGATTTGTAGATATTAAATATACTTTAATCTGCTTTGTTAAAAGTTAGCTAAAATATTTCTCAGGATATTCTTACCAATAATAGGCAACAGCTAAGTAGTGCAGTAGTAGCACAGGTAACAGGTAATGTGGAATTGAGCCAAATAGGTCTCAAAGTAATTCTTTGTTTCCTCCTTTTTTGGTAAAAAGGCAGAAGCGTTAATGAGTCTTTCTCTAGAGATAGCCCCCCCTCCAAGCTTCCTTTATTGTTTGCATCATTTTACTAATCTGGAAATAACCTTGACTCTTTGGATATAATGCAGTTTGGAGATAATGCTGGCATTTTATTTAGATTATCTGTTAATATCAAAACTCTTGCAGTTATTATCAACAGCTAGCAAGTGAGTCCTTAACACAGGGCTTTCCAAAGTTTTTCCCACGGCGACACACCAACCGGCGTTGGTGTGTCACCGCGGGAAAACCCGGAAGTGCGGCAGCGCGCAAAAACCCGGAAGCGCTGCTGCCGCTTTCGGGTTTTGCGCACTGCAGTTGGTGTGTCGCCGCGGGAAAACCCGGAAGCGCTGATGATGATCAGCGCTTCCGGGTTGTGTGGCGGCACATCAGACTGTGTGTGGCGACACACTTTTGTGTCGCCACACACAGTTTGGAAAGCTCTGCCTTAACAGGTCATTTTCCCCAACCCCATTATGGAAAACTTGCTTAGGTAAGGTTGGAAGCATGAAGATAATTATTTTCATTTGGAATAACATAAGTGGATTAATATTTTGTTTGAAGGAGAAAATGAATTGCATTCTGAGGGGACAATTTGGTAACCACTTGTTACCTCCCCAATCAGTTTGCCAAACTGACTCAAATAATGTACTGTTGCTTTCTATGAAGATCATATTTCATTAGCTTTATTAAAAATTATGGTGAACAAAATTTGATTTAATTGGAATTTGCTTTTTGTGATTATTAGTAGATCTATCAGATTGACATTTAATTTGCTCAAAAATTGAGTGCTTCTTTTTATTTCACAAATTATTTAACTTCAGCAACTGTCTCCGAAAGCCAACCTCTCTTTATTATTCATTTGCAATAACACCATGTTACTGAGATAGACCTGAACAAAGAGTTAAAAGGAGACTTTTAAGCTTGCCTACTTTATTATTTCTGATTGCTGTTAGCTTTCAAAGATAGCAATCAATATCTGGGCTGTAAGAAGATGCTGGTTGACAACCATTTCAAAGTTGCTTCCTCACTATTGATTTGCCTTACTGTTTCTTCCTCTCATCCTTTACTCACTGGAATTTTCCTGTGGAGGAACTGATTTTCCAGCCTGTGATAAATCAGTATTTTCAGACGACCATCCAAGAAGGGGATGAAGTTCCTTACAAAGGCCGTTCCTCTTATTTCAGTATTGAAAATTAATTAGAGGTATGAAAGTAATATAGATAACTTTTTATACTTGTGACCATGGTAAATATTTGATGTTCAGTTACTAGGCAGATTTCTTTGGATTTAAGGGTTTAATCTGCATCATTTTTCCCTTTTGTTTCCCATTCTGGGTACTTATGGCATACAAGCACACATTCCTCTTACAATATAGGATGAAATAGGAGAAATAAGCTCTCCTGGTAAAAAGAAACCATTTCAAATACCAGCCAGGATAAAACAAAACTCATGCCAAAACTCTGTAAAAAAGAAAAATCCTCCAGAGTAAGAAAAGCAAACTTTTTAAAATCAGGACAGTATGGTAAAGTATAATATAAACATATCATATTTTTCAAACCTGCCCTGGCATCATCTTGCTTCCTTCCCAATCTAAGTGAACTGATTTTTCAATGAGGGAGAAGAAAGTTGTGTTCTTATTGTTCTCTATCAAATTCTTTTTCAAATGCTTTAAAAACAATCTATTTGCCTAGTTTTTCTGCAATGTGGCTGGTTGATAGCAATCAATTTAGATAGTCACCCTATCTACTCCTGTGGCCCTGAAGTGAAAATAAGAGAACAAGGAGCTTGCCCCTAGTGTTTATTATGGCCAGAGCATGAAAATGTTTTGAATTTTATTGTATCACAATAAAAACATTCAAGCCATTTTGAGTTTCATTGGAACATTGCTTAAAATCTTTCAGCTGAACATTTGAAATTGAGCTGTTTTATTTTAACAGAACAAAGCATTTTTTAAAAATATTGGATGCTTATGGCATAGGTGGAGTGTGTAGAAGGTATATATGTATATATGTGCGCATGATACTTTGAGTATTTATATGAACAGAGATGTGAATGTTGTAGATTGTGTTATAGAAAAGATAGGCAGTGAGTGGAGCTTGGGCTAGAATCTGTGGACACAGAATGCACTATAAGATACTTTATGTTGGACCTGGGAAGATAACTCAGTAGAGTAAAAGGAGTCATGGATATTTCTAGGCCATTCCTCCTTATGTTCCTTATTCCATTTTCTAGATACTGAGTGGCCTTATTTTTATTTATTTATTTATTTATTTTCTATCCCGCCTTTATTATTTTTATAAATAACTCATGGCGGTGAACATACCTAATACTCCTTCCTCCTCCTATTTCCCCCACAACAACAACCCTGTGAGGTGAGTTGGGCTGAGAGAGAGTGACTGGCCCAAGGTCACCCAGCCAGCTTTCGTGCCTGAGGCGGGACTAGAACTCTCAGTCTCCTGGTTTCTAGCCCAGCACCTTAACCACTAGACCAAACTGGCTCTCTTATAGCCAGACCTTCTGATGTGGTGCTGGAGTTAATGCCAGATCCATTCAAAATAAGACTGAATTTATATGTGATTTGAATAGGGATCTGATTTGACATGAACAGCTGAGACTGGGTAGTTGAGTTGGTTTAATTCAGCTTTGCCCATATCTGGGAGTCACTTGGAATTTTTTAAAGATGAAAAACAGTATACAAATAAATAACACTGTTTTAAGATGAAATTTCTACAAAACTGTCTCTTCAATTTGTGTAATCTAACTTCTTAATATAAATTGTTCTGGGTTGATTTGTCCTAAAGTAGGAGTGAAAGACATGTGCCTATAAAGAAAAGGAAAAAAAACACACAGCAGATTTAAAGATCTGAGCATTATTCCTGGTATGAATCACCATGGGTAGAAGATGTAGGGAAATTGATTTCAGTTAAATATTAGGAGAGGCTAATAAATCTGTATACTACCAAATCTCTCCTGTTTGTCTGTTTGTAACCTTCAATTGTGCAAAATGGTGCATCATAGGGCAACAATGTTTGAATCAACGTACCTCAAATGGGCTAACTGAAAGAATGTGTCCAAAATCCGGGACCCATGAATCCCGTGGAATTGAAATTTCAAAGATCTTCACACCACTTCTATTCACAAAGTTGTGGCCCTGATTTCCAACTACACTTCCCAGAAACCCATAGGTTGCATGGCACAAAGGAAGATGGGAGAGGCATATCCCCACCCTCTTTCCTTCCTCCCTCTGGCCCCTACACCCAGTTGGCTGGTGGCAAGGTCCGACGGGCAAGCGGCTATTGGCTGCTTTGGAACCAAGGCCGAAAATTTAAATCTCTTAATGGCGATGGATGGCAAGGGAAGGATGAGGGAGCGACTCGGATGCCTGCTGGCAAGGTAGGGCTGGCTGGGAGGCGCTGGCGGTCGACAGGTGAGCCCTCTTCCTCTCTGGATGGGGAGCAGGGGTAGAGTTTTCCTCATGGTCTATGGCTCCCTTTGTTCCCATCCCTTCAGCAAAGTGCCAGGCAGTTCCATGGGTCAGCTGAAGAGGAGGAGGAGGAGGAGGAGGAGGAGGAGGAGGAGGAGGAGGAGGAGGAGGAGGAGGAGGAGGAGGAGGAAGCTTCACCAGGGCTCTGCTGAGGGTCATGAGGAGAGTGGAACCAGCAACATCTTATATTATATGTGGAGAGAAAGATGACCCAACGGGTCCTGGGTTGTCTAGTATTCAGTTAAATTTTTGGAGAGGCTTTGTCTTGTCCCATGGTTCACATAACAGGGTAAGATGTATCATTAAACAGTTGAGGGGAAAACCAAGGATGAATATAAGAAAAGAAAGAGAAAAGGAGAAAGAAAAGAAAGCAGATTGTAATATACTCACTTTCAAGTCTAGAATTTAAGTCCACAAATAGCAAATCCTTGTCAGATTCATTCAAAGATTAGAGTTTCCATAAGGTTTTACAAGGTTTGGTGTTCAGGAAGAATGTCAGACTGTCATAAAAGTTTTCACAGCATTTGAAGGCCGAATATTGGAAACCTCCGGCCTCCATCTAGGGGCGTTTACCTAAAATAGTTCCAACAATAATTCTTTATGTTACACTTCAAAATAAGAAATATCAAAGTAGTCAGTAATGAGGACATTATGTTTTATTAAAAAAGCTGTATTATTTTATTGAATACTAAAATATAGGAAGTCCCAGGAATGCTAATATGCACAGGTTCTCAAACTTTGCACTACCATCAACCATTATAATTTTTAATAGGGTTGATCTTTCCCATTACCTTGATATCACAAATTCAGGAATGTGCTCTAAATAATACAATTCAACTTAAGTTAAATGGAAAATCTTGAGAAATGTAATGCTTTTAGAATGTAAGACTGACAGGAAAAAAAATTCTGTATAAAGAATTCCTTTGACCTGAATGGCATTTCTTGATAATAAAAGATTAGAAATTGGGTCCTGGTTGCTTTACTCAGTGTACTGAAGAAATAAGGAACAAAGCTTGATATCTCTTTTGAGTGGATGATACAAGTATGAATGCTTAGAGATATTGTCTTTTCTTATTTAACACTCTCTCCCTTCTTTTTAAATTGCTGATATGGCACTCAGATAATTAAAATATTTTAGAGGGTTGAGAGATATTACCTATGATTCTGAAATTCACTGGTCACACATTTGTTCTAATATGGTTGATGAAATTCAGTTTTGTGTCCAGAGTCCTACTGAACTAAATAGGTACTGTATAGCAACATTAAAAGTTGCAATATTTTTAGTCCAAAAACTACAATTATTGACATCAAGTTCTATTAAAACAGAATTAATAGGAGTTACATTCTTCATTATATGATTAAGTCACAGTATTTGCAATACAATTAGAGCTAGGTTTTCCTCATTTTGCTTGGACCAGCTGTCTGTCTGTAAAGACTGAATACGGTCCTGATCAGAAATGTAAAAAATGGGCTACTTGGGATGACTAATTTATTCCCAAGTAGGTCTTTATTACCAAATTAACCCCTATATCCAAGTTACTTTTCCAAACCAGTTTGGCATTTTCCCCCTCCTCTCTCTGTCTCTTGGTTCTCTATAGTGTGGTATTCACATTCTTGTGGCCTTGGAGAATGTGTTTCTATGTTGGTTTCAGAGCCCAGACTTAGAGAATCAGAAGTAATAGAGGTCTATAAAGACCTCAGTGCTATGCCCAAGAACTAGTTCTTAGTCACTTGCTAAATGACTCTGGGCTGCTAGAACAGTCTGCCTCAGGAAGAAGGTGATAAATTCTGCTTTGCTGAAGATACTTAAGCTGCAACTAATTAGCCATCTGTACTGGGTGCTGTACTTTCACTGTAGGTCCTTCATTGGATAAGAGTTCAGATATTATTATCTCTAAAGGTCTTTCAAAAGCTATGATTCTATGTTCACTAAATAAATGTGTTGCTTTTGCAGACCTATAACTGTTATATTTTATACATGACAATAAAAGGAAGTATAGATTTCATTGATACAGTTCTCCCCACATAAGATATTAAGTCCAGTGTCTAAAATTATTCAGTCAAACTACTGATTATACCAGTTGAAAATAAGCACATAATCTTTACCATTTGCATCTTTGTAAGACAATAACCATGAAAACAAGCTTAAACTGCTTTCGGTATTTTTAATGAGTACATTGTTATGTTGCATATATATATTTTGAACCTGAATCTATACCTTAGAATAAATATTACTTTAAAACCATGCAGAATTTGTACATTGGGGTAATTCTACATTAATTAATATTTGTATGTTCATGAATAGCATTTAGAAACTTTTATTGGTAAGATTTTGTTAATGTATCTATTAGTAGATATTTCTACTGTCTTAGGTAAAGGTAAAGGCTCCCCTCGCACATTTGTGCAGTCGTGTCCGACTCTAGGGGCCGGTGCTCATCTCCGTTTGTTAGCCGAAGAGCCAGCGCTGTCCGAAGACGCTTCCGCGCTCATGTGGCCGGCATGACACACACGGAACGCTGTTACCTACCCACCAAAGTGGTACCTATTCATCGACTTGCATTTGCATGCTTTCAAATTGCTAGGTTGGCAAGAGCTGGGGCGAGTGCGGGAGCTCACCCCGTCACGCAGGGCTAGGGATTCAAACCTCCGAACTTGCAATCTTCCGATCGACAAGCCTGGCGTCTTACCCGCTGAGCCACCATGCCCCCTTTCTATTGTCTTACTTAACTTTTAATTAACATATACTGTATAGAGCAGTAGATAAGCTTATTATAGGACTGTTAACTGTTGATGGGATACAAATGATATATTTATTGCAAATTTTTAATGGTTATAATTGGGAAGGAGGGGATACTAAATGAAATCTGATGATTACATTATGCAGGGTCCTCTGTCTCTATAAGTATGTACCTATATCTACATATATCTTTCCTGATCTGTATTACCTGCCTCCCCAGTGTTCAAAAGCTATTTAGTGAATAATATCACATCTTTTAAAAGTGCAGAATTTTAGTTGTGGGGAGAATCATTCTAATGATATAATCCTGTGTGTATCTACTCACAAATTTACTCAATGGAACTTGCTTCCAGGTAAGTGTGTATCAAACTGCAGCTGAAATTTCTTTAAAATG
Source organism: Charina bottae (assembly GCA_023362775.1). Classification (NCBI taxonomy): domain Eukaryota; kingdom Metazoa; phylum Chordata; class Lepidosauria; order Squamata; family Charinaidae; genus Charina; species Charina bottae. The sequence goes on from JALMGJ010000035.1 coordinate 4,717,834, forward strand.
TTATGTGCGGCTTCTTATCAAAATGGCATGCGGTCTGTGATGGATGGAGAGTTTTGAGTACACGTCATGTTCATATTGATATATAAATTAACCTTTAGGAAGATCTTGATAATGTTGCACAAAGTAATCTTCGGTGTCAAGACTGTCAGTTTGTCCTAGTACACTTTCTAAGTTTCAAATCCATACCCCATTTTCTAGTTCCCACATCTGTTACTGTAGAGGATGTATCTTTTTATCATAATTGAAATTATTGCCTTCTGACCATGTAAAAAGGATTTTGGTAGAGAAATTCTTAAAATATGATAATATTTGTATGTCACTTCATCCCACTCCTGCCCCATGGTTTCGTGAAATGGTAACTGGCTGTCTTAATGGATTTGTTTAGAATTTCTATGGTTACAGACCTCATAGTGCTGAATTCAGCAATGCTCACCTGTGCATATACTTTTCCTGTGAAATAGATGTTGACAGGGTTGTGGAGGGGATGATGTCCACCTGTTTTCCTTCCTTTCTTTTTTTCCCTTTATATTGCAGTCGAAAGGGATAGTTAACAACCCTTGCTGCCTTTTGTGTATTCTCTTCATAGGTAGTCACTTCACATTAATCCTTGTACTTTAGCTTTGCTGAGCAAACACCAAGATCTGTGAATTAATATTAAGAATGAAGCTAAGCTACCTACTACTGCTGAAGCAAAGCTAAGCTGCCTACTATCTGTTTAATTAATTATTTTTTATCTATTTATTTAATCAATTTGTATAGCCGCCCATCTCAACAAGTGACTCTGGGCAGCAAACAATATTAAAATAAAAACAAAAACAATTACAACAAGAAGTACAAAAATTAAAATACATAGCAGCCAAGGAAAGTATCACAACCATCAGTTGTTAACACAACCAGGAGATGGGTCCCTTCACATACTGGGGGCATTAGGCCCGGGCATAGAATCAGGTCTTTAGGGCCTTATGAAAGGCCAGCAGGGTCGGAGCCATCTTGATCTCTGGAGAGAGAATGCTTTTCATGTTTGTCAACAGAAGGTTGTTTTGAACATAGCTGGTTAGAGATTACAGTGAATTAATTTTATTTATATTTCCATTGGGAGAGGCAAGGGGGAGGTTAAATTATGAAGCATGTGTCATGAGGTCATGGTGCAATCCCAACTTATGTACCTGTGTCAGACTTCTGGATGCAGGTACATAAGGGTGGGGTTTACTATGTGATATCACTCCAGCATTTTACTATTTTTCTTTCATGGCTACCTCTAGTTGGCTGTGTCTATGCCATCTTCCACTATTAGGGGAATTTGAGGCACATTAAGGAAAAAAAAACATACTATTTTTTATTTAATCAATATATATGGCTGCCCATCTGTCAGATGCAACTGTCGGTGGCTAACCACACATTAAAAACATTAGAAAAAATATCAGCAATACATTAAAAAAAAACCTTACAAAGGTCACTGACATTAAACCCAGAAAACATTAAGCTAAACAACATTTTGTGGGTCTTCTAATATCTTGATCCTCCATAGCCTGGAGCACATCCAGATCTTCAATGCTTTGTGAAAGGTGAGCAGGATCAAGACCAATTTAATCTCAAGGTGTGGTGTTCTAGAAAGCAGGCACTGCAACAGGAAAGGCCTCTTCCTAGGTACCATGAGTTGACATTCTTTAATTGAGGGGACCTGGAGTATGCCCCTCCTGTCAGACCTCATGGGACAGATAGAAACAATAAGGGAGAGGTGGTCCAGCAGATAACCTGGCCCCATGCCATGAAGGGCTTTATAGGTGACAACCAACACCCTGTATTCCATCTGAAAGCACATTGGGAGCCAGCGCAGCTCACAGAGCTGAGGTGTAACATGGGCATATGTACAGCCCATAACTGTCCATGCTGCTGTATTCTGGACCAGTTGCAGCTTCTGGATAGTCTTCAAGGGCAGCCCCATGTACAGCACATTACAGTAATCCATTGGGGAGGTCACTAAGGCATGATAATACTAAAAATTAGTGAAGCAAAGTGTCTGTGCATTCACACTCATGAAGAAAGAGGAAAGAGGGGTGGTTTGTGTAGCAGCCACATATGCCTGGAAAAAGATATAGATGCTTTAACTATCCAAAGAGAGGAGTTTTGTACACCATGTTGTGAAACATATTTTTTGAAGAATTTGTACAAGCCTTAGAAATAACTTAACCAATTAAAAAAAAACAAGAGAGATATATGAGGACAGCTTAAGCCATTGAATTGGTATCTTGATTATGGCAGGTAAATTATGAATAAATAAATACATGCAGACTTATGTTCTTCAAGATAGTTTTGGAATGCTAACGCCCATTCACCACTGTTGACAAATTATAAAAGCTTACTCCAGCCTAACTCTGAATCAGTTTCTGCCTGATCAGTGCCTTTTCATGTTTTTAGTCAAAATGTTATATTGTGGAAACCATGCCAGTTATATGGCATCACATGCAACACTTCAATGAGATGAAACTGCTGTATCTCAAAGGTAGTCACTCTTCCAGCTCTTCTTTCATCACATGGCTTTGAGGAATCAGTTAGATGTCTCCAGCATTGTGTCAGAGTGGCTACCATTGACAACCTGCACATGAGCCTCTCTTAGCCATCTCTGTATTTGCTAAATAAATTCAAGCAGCTAAATCAATATGATGTCCTCTTCCCAGGAACAGCACAAAGTAGGCATAAACACTAAAAGCCAACAGGATCCTCTTCAGCCAATTAAGAAGACACATGCAGTTTACCAATTGATTATTGGTTCTCCCATGTTCGTAACTATTAAGAAGGGTAGGTTGTCACTCCAAGGGATATACTGAGAAAGATAGCCTGGGGGATTTAATATGACTGGCTTTCTTTGATTGAGATACTTTCTAATATTATTGAAAAGAAACCATCCAGGCAAAACAGCCCCCATCTTATCCAAAGATGTGACATTTTAATGTTTCCCTTCTTTTCTTTTTCTTTTTTGCATTCAGTTGCCATATGTTGACAAAGATCATACTAATTGATCATTTTAGTCTGACTAAATTGATTGCTTTGATATACTATATATTAATGGACAGAAGATTATTGGATAGAATAATGCTGCAAACATAGGCATTAAAAATTAGAAACATAGCCATATTATAAAAGGACAATGAATAAAAAATAATTATATGATATCCTGAGAACTGACTTTCTAGGAGTGTATAAACTTTGAAAGATTCAATGTTGAGAGGAGCTCATAAAGTTACAGAATAAATCCAGCTCTTCTGTCAGCACCTGTAGTTTTCCCTATAATTATCTCAGAAAGATATGCCACTTGTTTTAACTTGACCTATAAACTATTCCATTCAAAAGAAAGATCAACTTATAAATTCAACATGTAACTCTGAAGAGTAAGTGCTCCTATAAATTATTTTCTTACACGACTATAAGGAAAATAACTTATAGTATAACTCCACATAGTCAAGTGTTGGATTTTGACAATTTCCCATCTATTTATAATTGAAATGCATGTTCTATGATAATTGTTCACCAATACTCAATCTCAAGGTCTTAGGCAGAACTTAGTTTTACATTCATAGTCACTTCCCTTTGGTTAGTTATATCAGAATTGTTCTAAAGTATAGTTATTTATGCTTGTTTTTGTTTAACATCTGTGTTGGGATTGGAAGATGCATTTATTCAGGCAGCAGGAGGATAATTGAAGTCATTCATTACTACATTTATACTCTGTGACTTCATTCTCTATTTCAAGATCATATCAAATATATTGGTCAGGTGAATGTCTTCAGTACTGAATGTGTTCAGTATTAAATTAGTTTTAGGACCTAATATTGTCAGCACTATAATTGTGTGTAAGAATATGCTCCTTTTGATGCTTCTAGTTCATTTGACAATGCACTTTCTTTGAACGTAGAGTGAAACCTCTACCTTTCTACAGAATATCTAGAGATGATTGCATTTCATTCTTTCCATTATAGATTTATGCTGTGTTCTTTAACCAAGTATTCTAATTCCTCTATCTCAGGTTAGAAGCTTCTAGTAGTAGCAAAGACTTAACTGTATGCTGAGTCTGTTTCCAAAACGCTCATTAATTCCTGGGACCCTCAGGAATTTCTCAAATGTTTTATTAGTTGTTCAAACCTACCACCAGCTAGGTATATTTGTTTGATTTACTTTTTATCCCTTGCTGTTTAAGTTCTAAACTTTATGCTGTTCTTTTAACTAATTTATTATGACAATAGTTGGATTTTAATAGTTTAATTAATTAATTGTATGCTGCTCAGTGAACTTCTTTTGGGGGACTTTATGAATGTAAATAAAAATATCAGTTACAATGTAGGCATGTTCAGTAATTCTTTACTGTGTTTATTGTTAAACTATTTCATACTATCATTAAATAAGCAAAATGTATTGCTTTGTAGCTTTCTACTTACATATGTCTATGTAATGTAGTTTGAATAAATTGCACATTTATGGCATAATGCACATTTATGGCATAATTTCTACTTACACTGTCACTTATGCCACATTTAAGGAATAACATGTTTTCTTGAAGTGAAATATTATTTCATTTGTAATCCTATCACATGAGATGAATTTGAGAGAGTGAATTTGATTATGTTTTATGGGGCAGAAGCTTTTTGTTTCAATAGAATATTCCCCCCTTCCTTTTATTTTTCTTTTTAAATCTCTTGACCTTGATTATGGTACCACCTCAATTATTGGTGGAAAACTTTTCAGCAGCCCCATCTTGCTAGCTACTACTATTTTCCTAGACTGAACATTGGAATGACTTGCATCTAAGATGTTGGTGAACCCTGTCAACACTATAAAGAAAGAAGTAGGTATTGGATGTTGCTTATAAGGGCTATGCAGCAATTCAGATGATTCAGTCTCTAAAAGGTGCTTGCTTTGGAGGGCATGCAGCATGTAACAATACCTTAAGACAAAGCTTCTTTAAGATGTTGCAGATTGGACCTATATTCACACACCTTCACACTTCGAAGCATATTTCAGACATTGGATTTAAAGAGCTGTATGGCCTTGTTACTAATGCTACATGTTATCTAATTGTGATCATGAATGTAGTTTGAATAAATTGCACATTTATGGCATAATGGAATAAAAAGTTGTAAGATTTCCCAAGAGCACAGAACGAATTTGGATTTGAGTTTATAACTTTTCTTATAAATTCATCTGAGTAAATTTAAACCTTGGGTTTGTGAGTATTATAACTGGAAAGCCATAAAAAAGCAAAGTAGCTGAATAAAAGGAGTTAATTTGCTGACACATTACAATATAGCATTTGAAGAATTCTTCTTTTTATAATAATTTTATTAAGTTTCAAACAAAGATAAAAGCTACAGAAAAACAAAAAACTACAAAGAAAAAAAGAAAAAACTAAAAAAGTGTAGAAACAGAAGAGAATTTTTTTTACAAAGTTACAAAAAGAGGTGACTTCCGACTTTTAACAGCAAGGATATAAATTTCCATAATCAATCCCTTACTCTATATTAAACCAAAATCACATTATTTCTATAAATCATTCCATTGGCACATTGTAAAAATCACTAAATACAGTTACTCCCTCCCCTTATATTAAAAGAAATATATATACAGTATATATAAACCTCCTAATCAACTTCCCCCCAAAAGATAACATTTATTTAATTATTTCCTTCCTACTACTACTCTATGGATTTCTGTCTACTATAATAAGGATCAAACTAAAAAACATATAAATTGTCTGCCATTGTACTTGATAATACAACAATTTTAATAATCTTAATCATATTAAACCAAAAACCATCCAAATAGACATTTTTTATTATACCTTAATAATCTTAATCCAAATCTTTTAGAAAATTACATACATACAGGTGACTTCCAGCTTTCAACAGCAAGAATATACAGCAATTCCCATCAACAAACCCTTCCTCTATATCAAATCATAATCACATTATTTCTATAAATCCCTCCATTAACACATATATAAATATCTAATACAATTGCTCCTTCCCCTTACATAAAATATATATATACATATATTTAAAATTTTACTTCAAACTTCCCTTCCTCTTAAAAAATAATCCATTTATTTTTTTTCTTTCTACTACTATTCTATATACTTCTGTCTACACAATAAACATCAAATTATAGAAACAAATAAATTGTCTGCCTTTATAATAAACAATCTTAACCCTATTAGATCTAAAAAACAGTATAAAACATTATTATCTTATCAATATCCTTTAAGTTTTACAAATCTATAACCCTATAAATCCTAATCCAAACCATAAGAAAAGAAAAGAAAAGAAAAGAAAAGAAAAGAAAAGAAAAGAAAAGAAAAGAAAAGAAAAGAAAAGAAAAGAAAAAAATCATATTAGTCTCTTTATCAATCCAATTAAATATTCTTAAATTTTATAAATTGTCTACTTTTATAATTAACAATCTTAACCCTAATTATGCTTAAAAACAATATAAAATATTACCAGAACTTGTCAATACCTTTTAAGTCTTAGAAATCAAAAATCCTGTAAATCATGTTAACCTCATTATCAGTCCAATTGAATATCCTTAACTTTTTACCCCTCCTCAAAATATACCAGGGCATTCAGATATTTCACCATTACACCAACAGCATTTTTTACAAATATCTGACAGCCCAATAGCCTCCAAAAATACAAACTTTCCAGCGAAAGAGAAAAAAAATCCCCACATTCCATACTCTTCTTTCCCATAACATTGATTGAAATAGTCATAATCGTTTTAATCCCATAAACACCAATCCAGAGTTTTCAGCTGAGAGTATTCCATTCTCCCCCACAACAGTAAAAACGCCATCTTTTCCAACGTCGTCTTCTTCTATCATAGTATTTTCATATAGTTGTTTCATTTTAACTAGAATCTCATCTCGAATGTCCCAAACAGTCTGTATAATAATTTGACAACCCTTTGAAAAATTATCTTCTTGCTGACAACGTAAAATCTTCCATTGTTCAAACAGTAAATTATAGCACACCCTAAAAAGTTAACTCAAAGAAATAGAGGTTAATGAATTAATCCAAAATTAACCAAAGAAAATATACTAGCAGACAGTTTGGAAAAAAGTAAACAGAAAGCCTAAAGTTTAAAATAAGAAATGTGTAGAAAGAACACTTCAACCTTGAAATTCAATAACAAAGATAACAATGGAAAGGCAATGCTACAGCTCTCAATATAACCCAGATGGGGAAAAAAAAGCCAAAACTTTTTTTTTATAGTTAAAAATCTCCAAAAATAACTATAATCACCAAGAGGTTCTGCGTTTTCTTACTGTAAAAAGCTTAAATTTTTAAGATACAAAACTTAAAAAAAAACAAATTGGGTGTTTAAGATATGGAAAGGCACGACTTATCTCCCTTTTTAAGGGAGTGCATACGTGCCTTAGAACAAGATTAAATCCCAGCCTCCCAGTGTAGCCTTACCGCTCGGTCGCAGACACTGTCTACGATCTCCTGGCTACAACTCACCGTCTGGAGGACAAATGGGTCGATTCTCAGCATTTTCCTTAATCTGGAAAAACACTTGGGGCTACAGAAAAACCTGTCTGTGCCCCAAAAAAACTACCACGCTGCCAGCTCTGCCCATGGAGCTCACAGGCAAAGTTGTTCAGTCGGCCATTTTCCACAGGAAGCTCCCCCTTTCCTTTTGTGTTTTTACACTTGTAATGTTTTTTTTGTTTGTAGTGTTTTTGTTTTTTGTAGTTTTTTATCTTTGTTGTAAAAAATAATAAAAACTTTGAAAAAGTAAAATAATCTTAATCCAAATCTTTAAAGATAAATGAAATTAACCAAACCCTAAAAGCAATCCAGATATATATTCTTAAAATCTTATCCCACTTCAAAATAAACCAGAGCATTTATATATCCCCACAATGTGCACAGAGCTTTTCTCTTGAGAAAAATCAAACAGCCCAACTGCCTCCCTCAAAAACTCTGACTTCTCTTCAAGAGACCTCCCATACATAATAACCCCTTCTTTTCCATGGTGTTCCACCAGAAGATCAATTTCAATTGTGGCTTGCAACTCACTCTCCCCCTTAAGTTTCTCCAACTTGACTATCCGATCTTCATCCAGCATTTCAACAGAAATCCCGATCTCACTCTTAGAAGAAACATTTCTGTGGAAAAAAAAACTATTAAATTCCTCATTTTCATCCATGACATCCCCAACCAGATGACACATTTTAGACCTCATATTTTCCACAATGTCCTGAATGCCTTGCATAAAAACTTGGTAGGAGTCAGAAACAATGTTTAAAATCTTGGTGGAAGTCAGAGAAAGTCTGTTTAAAATCCTCCATGTCTCACGCAGTAGATGATGGCACCCCCTAGGAGCTTAACCAGTGAAAGTCAAAGATATGAAAGAATTCCGGAATGTGTTTACACAAGTGAAAGTGAGATATGCAGACAGTTCCCCAGTGAAAGTAGAAGCAGAAAACTGAAAATTCAAGTCAGCTGATTCAACGTGTAGGAAAATGCTAATATCTTCAAATTTAGTACAAAAATAATAATAGGGAGACAATTATTTACTCTCAATCCTCCTTAATATTTGGAGGGAAAACAAAGAATTTTTTAAAAAAGGAATCCCAAAAATAACGATAAGCACCAAGAGAGCCAGCTTCTCCTTGCTATAGAAAGCCTCTCTTAGGGTATGCGTACTTAAAAGTAATATAAATTGGGTGATTTAGAAATGGGGTGGCTGGTCTTAGTTTCCCTTTAAGGCTACAGCGTGTCTTGGAAAATGGTGACATCCCCGTCTCCCGGCTAGCTCTTACCAGTCGAAAGCGAACGCTGTTTGCAATCTTCTGGCTGCAAGTGGCCATCCGGAGGACAGATGGGGTGATTCCTGGCGTTTTCCTTTTTTCCAGAAAAACACTCTTGGGCTTCAGGAAAAACCTGCCTGAGCCCGAAAAAACTGCCGCATTGTCAGTTCTGCCTGCTGAGCCCGCGGGCACAGCTGTTCAGTCCACCATGTCCCCACCGGAAGTCGCCTTTGAAGAATTCTTAATATTGATACACTCTGTTGCATAAGTTGTACTGTATAGGTGATTTCATTCTTTGGTTCTTTCCAATTAGTTAAGACCTCTAAGACATTGAATCCCAGCTTGTTAAAATACTGCATACGGCACACAATTTTATTGCCGAGATCTTTAGCTTCCCAAATGTTCATAGTGGTTAATTATTTCCTATGCATAATGTGAATTCAAGTATAAGTTGTGCTGACTGTCCAAGGAAAAAAGCAGTGTTTATGAGTGGCTTTTTAAAAGGCATATATTTTTAATATATATATATTTCTTATGACTAGTATATAGTTAGCAGTACAAAATCTAAGGAAGATATCTTACTTGCAGCATACTCCTGCTACACACTGTACATGTATGACGTGGTTCAGCAACTGAAGACTATACGTTGTCAAAAATTCATGCCAGCACTTATTTGCTAAACACTTGACTAAGAAGCAAACGTTTGGACATTTTGACAATGCCAGAAGTTGGGTTTTTTTAAAACACTTAACAGTTTTTTCATTGTGAGTAATCTGCTCCTGCTTAGAATTTCTCATCTTCTCTTTGGCATGTTAAACAGAATATTGATGTTTGTATGATAGATATTGATGACCCTTTCTACTCATTAAATCTGTTATAGAAACCTCATAGTCACAAGAACTGATCTCAATTAATTGTATTGGACATAAACTGTCTGTAAATATGCATGTGCTGACTGGAGTGTATATTTTGATGTAATCAGCATGGTTAATATTATAATCAAGTTTTACTAATATTCTGCTGGGTCAACAGTAAATCAGTTAAGATTAATGCTTCTGATTAAGATTCAGTATTATTAAGCAATTACATTTTATGTGTGCATGTACAGTATGTAAGTATGTAATCTAGAGTTTGCATGTTTTTGACTTTGAGCATGCTACATTCATTCAGAGTGTTCAAAAATATTTAAGAGCAATTCCCCAGTGTCTAATAATTTACTACAGACTTTCTCAGTGTAATGCTTTTCAAATATATGATTTCCTAGAACTTCTAGTAAGCATCTGGTTGGGAAATCTTACCTTAATGTCCAGTATTTTGGTGTGCATGAGGTTAGCCACACATCCCAGTGTTGGGGAAAGCTGTTTTAGTACAATCTACATCCAATGTTGGGCAATTAATTATTTTAGCTGCTGAAATTAAATAGATAATAAATTCCTTATTTTTAAGCTTGAGATTTGTTCCTGTAAATACGTAAATGCAGTAAAGCTAACTCTGGGGAGCATTCAATTCTTTGTTTAGTAATGGTACTTATCTCCCCAAAATGTTATGCCAAAAGGATATAGCTTTATCACATGACCACTGCAAATGAAAGAATGCCCCCTTTTTTTGATAATCTCTCCAACATTTGGAAGGATAATTTTGATATATATGCCAAACACCAGTGCTAGCAATGTGTAATCTTCCACTGCATTTCTTGCATCAAAGCTGAGGTGAATCCACCTGGTTTCCATAATTCCTGCCAATTTGTCTCCTATATGGATTTACCAAGATCAGTGTCCCAAGCTTCCTTTAAATTATGGGGTGGATCTCCTAGATGAGATTGTTCCTTTTGGTTCTAAGTAGTTAAGTATTAAATTCAGGAAATTGGTATAAGGCCGTGTTGCTGAAGCTCTAATATTCCTATTGCCCTCAACATATTTGAGTTGATAACAGAAGAGTCCTGACAACTTAATCACCTATTAATTGCTCTATCTGATTTTTATTGAGAGGTTCTCTATTACTATAAAAATCTTCTAATCCAGAGCTTTCCAAACTGTGTGTCGGGACACGTGTGTCAGCTGCAGTGTCTGGGTGTGTCGTGGCTGCTGCTGCCTCCGAGCTCTGCCAGGATTCCACGCAGGTCCCAGTGCCTGCCTTGTGCCTTGCTGCCTCCAAACCTGCCCTGCCAGGATTACGCGCAGGTCCCAGTGCCTCCCTTGTGCCTTGCTGCCTCCAAACCTGCTGTGATTCTGCACAGGTCCTAGTGCCTGCCTTGTGCCCTGCTGTAAGAGTGTGTCACAAAATGATGCATGTCTAAAAAGTGTGTCACCAACATGAAAAGCTTGGAAAGCTCTGTTCTAATCTGTAAAGATTGTATTCTCTCAAAAATTTCATTTTAGCCAGACTATAGTGATTATCCGGTCCATATATGTTACTAAGGGAGTTAAAGGAGAAGTATCCTTTATCGAAGCTATGTATTTACTGTTCCATATTTGAAGCATTGTTTTGGAGAAAACATTTTCAATCTTACTTATTCTTGAAAAAATGTTTTGGGTGAAAGAACCATTGATTTATAAAATTATATGGCTCTAATATAGTTTCAGTTTGGATACATTGTTTGGAAGAGTCTTTCATAATAAATGGAATCATATGCCCTGTGTCACTTGATAATATATTATCACGTTGGGTATACCCCAGCCTCCTTGTTTCTGAGGTGTATATAAAATCCTTTTACTTATTCTCAATTATTTTGCATGAAGCATAAACTTTCTAATTTTTTCCCCAATAACTTAAAACCTCTTCTGGAATTTTTACTGGAAGGCATTGAAACAGAAAATTGAGCCTTGCAAGGATTTTCATTTTTACCACTGCAATTCACCCTAAAATATTGAAATATCTTGAAGCCCAGTTTTTCATCTCCCTGTTAAATGTCTTCTATATTGATATACAGGTAATTCTCTGGTTACAATGGCAATTGGGACTGGAATTTCTATCGCTAAGTGATGCGGTCGTAAAGCATGATGTCACATCGCCACATTTGCTTAGCAACAGCAATCCTGGCAGCCCCAGTTGCTGTCGTAACCCCAGGACCACACAGATCATTAAGTGAGGACCCCCGTGACCACAACCTGGGAAGAGGCAGGAGTGCCAGGCAAGCAGCCCAGCGGGTGAGAGCTACCAGTGGGCAGGCAGGTGGTGCAGGCAGGCACTATGGAGTGTAGGCTGGTGCGTGAGTGCCACAGGCGAGAAGGGGGGGTGCTGTGAGAGGAGCTACAGAGTGCAGTCAGGTGGACAGGTACCATGGGCAGGTGCTACAGACTGTGGGTGGGCAAAAAAGTGGCGGGAGCAGGAGCAGCTTGCAACCTCCTGCTGGCTTCCCCGTTGACTTTGGATTTATTTTTAATACAATTTTTATTAAAATAAGATTTTACATAAGCTTGAAAAACTACAGAAATATAAAAGGAAAAATAGAAAAAAGAAGGAAATAGAAAGGAATGAAAAAAAAAGAGAGAGAGAAAAGAGAGAAAAAAAGAAAGCTATCTAAAAAAACGACTTCTGATCTTCTTTGCAGCAGTTACATAGTAATTACAATCTCCACCCTCCCAAATTAAATCCAGTAATAATCCACTATCTGCATCTTTTTTCATCTTTTGACTTATATTTGTATTTCCTATCTGTTTATTATTAATATTTTATTTTCAAAAATTCTCACTTTGACTTTGTTTCACCTCCCCATCAATTGTCCTGCAGATTCTTCAAAGTTATTTTTCATCTCTTCTGTTATCTCTTCTTTCAGATGTCTTTTAAATGATGCATTCACATAAGCAGTTATTAATGCTGTTATTGTACCTGTAACATTCTTTCCCAATTCCTAAAAGATCCTTTGGAATGTCTCAAGTGTAATACCTTTTTCTGTCATTTCTGTAAGTTTTACTACTTTTCTAATAATAGCTGTTTCAATCCAGAAAGGGGAAATAAAAGTAAAAGTCCAGTTGCCTCCAATTAGCCCAAATAAAACTCTTTCCCACAGAGATCAATATTAATTACTTGTTTTAAAAATACTTTAAAATCAGTAAATGAATGAATGACTTCAACTCCCATGCTGGCAGGGGAATTCTGGGAATTGAAGTCCACTCATCTTTAAGTTGCCAAGGTTGAGAAACACTGCTCTAGAGTATTATTTGTAGCCATATCATAAGCTTTGCTAGCTACTTTAGCTGTATCTGCTATTTGCTGTGACATTTCCTTAAATTGTTTATTCGTTTGCTCAGACATACCTGTTAAGTCTTTAGTTACTCCCACAGCATGTTTATCCCATTCTGCCTTCAGTTTTTTTTAAAAAATTGTTTTATTAGTTGTCCAATTACATCCATATCAGATGTCTGTCTGTGTGTGAGGTTCTCACCGCTTGCCTGGCTGCCGGCCGACATGTTGGACTCCGAGTCGGAAGAGGAGCCAGTCTCCGGAAGCAGCAGGCTTGGCACGAACCCGACTGAAGAAATGGAGATGCTGATTGGCAGAGGCTCGGAAGGAAGGACGCCTCCACCAATCAGCACACGCCAGAGAAGAGCAGAAAGGTGGGCCGAGCAATGAGAAGCTCGATTGGTCCCTGCTCCCCAATGGCGCGAAAATCGAAATAAAAGGCCGGCGCGACGAACCTTGGTTGCCAGAGACAACTGATCCTACCCGCGACCTGGATCCTTGCCCGTGACCAATCCTCCCGCCATGTGGACTAACCGAGCCGAGCCGAGCCGAGAGCCTCGTACCGAGTCAATCCCAGCAACCAGCCTGATCGCCACAGAGGAAACCGATCTAGGAGATAGATCCACCTACCTGTTGTCGCTGAGAGCCGAGCCGCCTCCTGCCGCTGCACCTTCATCCAGCGAACCTCCAGATCCTGGATGTCGCTCGGAGTACTCCCTGTCCCTGCGGAAGAGGCCACCACCGGGGTAAGCGCCGCTGCATTGCCTGCCCGTTCCGCTACTGCCTGCGCCCCAGATTCCCCGCTGATCTCCAAACCAGAGCAGTTTCCGCCCACGCCACCGCCTCCAAGTGCCGCCTCCAGGTCGCCTTCAACCGGGAATGTAACCAGTCCTCAACTGAGTCCAGCTGACGCCGGTTATCAGTGGGCTGCTTTTGTCGGGCCCTGGTCTACTCAAACCCCCACCAGCCAAGCTAGCTCCACGCCCGCTGTTACCTTATCTGCCACCTCCGGATCGCCGTCGGCTGCAGTAGTGACCACAGAGCCTGCAAACCCTTTGGTCCTCCCTGTTGGACCAGGAGTGTCACCCAGACTTGTTGCTATCCAGCCTGCAGGGGAAGAAGAAGAGGGCAGTATAAACTGGGCTGCTTGTGTAACTGTGTAAATAAAGTTAATTCCAGTAACGCTTTCGTGTCTGTCTTAGTCGGAACAGGACACTGTCTGTGGGCAGCACTTTCTTCCTCCATTGCTGCTTTTTCGTTGCTGGGAGGAGTGCCTCATCAACCTCCTTCAGATCTTCCAAATAAGTTTTGATCCTCTTTCCCTTGCGCAGAGTCTCCTTCCTTAACATCCTGCTTGAACTATCCTACTGTCTAACTAAAGTATTTAGTGAGGCACACTGGCTAAATTAGAGAAAATAGCTAGGTCGAGGGAAGAGTGAGTAGCTCAGCCCACCATGGAAAACTTTAGATCGGGGTGGGGAACCTTTTATCTGCCAAGGGCCATTTGGATATTTATAACATCCAAGGGTTTGCAGGCAGGAGCCAATCACAAGCACTGGGGGTGGGGTTTGTGGGCGGGAGCCAATCATGTGGAAGGGGGCAGGGTTTGCGGTGGGAGCTCCTAGATTTACTGAATTTCGAGTCCCGCCTGCGGTTGCCTTGGCAGGGCCAGACCAAATTATTTTGCGGGCCTTATACGGCCCATGGGCCGGACATTCCCCACCCCTGCTTTAGATAATGCAACAGTTGAGATGTGGATTAACAAGGCCTCTTCAATTGCCATATTAGAAAAAAACCACAGTTAAAATAATGAGACATCAGAGACAGGAACCACAATTATGGTTTGCCTTACTAGCAATAGACCATAATATGGTAATACTTTATATATATGGTAAATTTGTACATGTATAGTGCCTGTCTCTTTACTTACTTTTTAGTAGATTTTTTTTGGTATTTTCTATATCTTTTTTCTCTATGCATCTTGGATTTATGTTAATTTAGTTACTTGATAATGTTTGTTAATCATAGTTCAATAAAAAAAATAAAAAGTACAATCCACATGGAACACAATCATGTTATCACTTTTTTGATTACAGTATTATCAGAAAACTCTTGAAATTGAGGGCAGTCAGGGGTACCTGGTCAGCTAGTAATAATGTTTTAAATATAATAATTGTTTTATTGGATTTTGAGTTACATATGAGTGGCATAGAAATGGAATGTTTAAGGGAATAAAAATTCAGAGAAGGTAAAATTAATTTTAATTGTTAATCAAACTGTCAAGTTATAGAAAAGAATATCTACAGAGAAAGTAAGAATAATAGTAGTCCAGATGGCTGTTGTGGGTCTTCCGGGCTGTGTGGCCGTGTTCTGGAAGTTGTGGTTCCTAACGTTTCGCCAGCATCTGTGGCCAGCATCTTCAGAGGGCAGGAGCACAGATAGAAGCAAAATCTCTTCAGATTTTGCTTCTATCTGTGCTCCTGCCCTCTGAAGATGCTGGCCACAGATGCTGGCGAAACGTTAGGAACCACAACTTCCAGAACACGGCCACACAGCCCGGAAGACCCACAACAGCCATTGAACTCCGTGAAAGCCTTCGACAATACAGTAGTCCAGATGTTAATTTTAAAATGTTCTGAATGTTTTGCATAGGACTGAATAAAAATAGAAATAAATGCTGACACTGGAAGTGATAAAATATTAAGACCATGATATGTTCTAACAACAGTTGCATATATTAGCATTGGGTTTATTTATATTGGAAGTGATTCTAAGAAGCACTTCAAATCTCATATACTGTAAGTGCAGCATCTCCCTGTTGTTCATTAAAGTAGCCTCTGGGTCTGAAAAAAGGAGCTGCTGGTGGTGCTTTAAGGAATCCAGTCATTGAAGTCAATATGAATCTTAAAGTAGCAAGGCCTTTTTTTCAGACTGGCTACTTGAATGAATGAATGAAATGAATAAAAGTCAGGCAACATTAATGAATTACAGAGAAGGACTGTACTTCAGTGAGGACTGAAGCTATTTTTCTAAATCACATTGAAATCATACACAGCCTAATCCCTATGGTTTCTAAGGTAACTAATAGAATATGTTCTAAAATCTAAGTTCCTTTAAAGTTTAAAAACAAAACAAAACAAAACAAAAACATAGTAAATTATACATAAAATCAGGCCACCAACTCAGGTGTAACAGTTGGTTCCCAGACTGATAAAGGTTCAAGAACAGTTATGTATAAAGCCAGCCACAAACTTCCCCTTTATTTCTGGAAAAATCCTGCCTGCTTCCTAGATCACAGAAAGACAGCCTGTTAGAAAGAAAAACAGGAAGTCTCCACCTTAACATGCATGAGATATATTAGTTCTAAACTGAAAATAGTTCAGTTGGAATTTTTGAAACCCATCCCATTCATCTCAAGATTTATTGAAAAAAAGAACTTGGTGAGAATTATGCTTGGTAAGCAATCAGTTTCTGTTATAGGGAGCTGCCAAAGAGCCTGACACCAGTGTTTTCTGAACCGATTGAATTCAAATAGGAATAATTTTAAGCCTGGCTCTTTCTCATATGAAATATCTATGCTATACCATGCTCCCTGCTTTCATTGCTAACTAAAAAACTCCAATTTGCCATCAGTAGAGCTGTTTAATTTTCTGATAACATGGATTACCAGGTTGGAGAGTAGAGTCTAGCATCTCAGAGAAGTGAAGTTCTCCTAGGGGTCATGTATTGGCAATAGTCCTAAAAGTAATTCAGGGGGCAGACCTGGTATGCATTACAGAAACCTGGCTGGACCCAGAGGGGGGTGTTGCTCTCTCTGAGATTTGCCCAGTCTGGTTTCGGGTTTGGCACCAGCCGAGACTTCAGGGCAGGGGAGGAGTGGTGGCTGTTGTCATCCGGGAATCTCTAATGGCCGTCAGGGGCCCTGCTCCACAAGTGACTGGGTGTGAGACTCTGTTCTTTAAGTTGGGCTCTCGGGAACAGTTGGGAGTATTGCTACTGTACCAGCCTCCCTGCTGCGTAGCAACCTCCCTGCCTGAGCTGCTAGAGGCCGTCTCAGGGTTGGCAGTTGAGCTCCCCAGGCTTATGGTTCTGGGGGACTTTAACTTGCCTTCCCTGGGATGAACCTCGGAAGCAGCACGGGAGTTCATGACCACCATGGCGACCATGGGCCTGTTCCAGATCATCCAGGACCCAACTCAAGACAGTGGCCTCACCCCGGATCTAGTTTTCTTGTCAGAGCAGTGGCAATGTGACCTGAGGGGAGAACTACATCTTTCCCCTTTGTCATGGTCAGATCATGCCCTGGTGACCTTGAGATTCTCCTATGCTGCCCCCTCCGCAGGGAGGCTGGACCTATTCGATTGGTCTGCCCCTGGCAACTGATGGACCTGTTAGGATTCCAGAGGGAGCTGGGGGTTATACCAGAAGATCTGCTGCACGGTCCAGCGGAGGCTCTGGCTGCTGCCTGGAATAGAGAGGTGGCTGGGGCCTTGGACAGGATCGCGCCTGTGCAGCCTCTCTTGTCCAGTCGAACCCGACACTCCCCCTGGTTTACGGAGGAGTTGAGGGTTTTGAAGAGGATTAAGAGACGCCTAGAGCGCCGCTGGAGGAAAACAAAGACTGAATCCGACCGAACACAATCTAGAGCCGCTATTAAGGCCTACCTTGTGGCGGTAAGAGCAGCGAAACGTCAATATTTCTCCGCTCTTATTGCATCCACAGAATGCCGTCCGACGGCCCTGTTTAAGATTACCCGATCCCTTTTGGGGAAAGGGGAGTTGGAAATCCATCTGCAGGGCCATGCTGAGGAATTTTCGAAGCATCTGCAGGATAAAATCGCTCGGATTCGCTCCAAGTTGGATTCCGAGCGTGAGTCAGAGTCTGGAGAGATACCCAGGGAATGTACTTACTTTGTTATCTGGGAACAGTTTGATCCTGTTGGACCTGAGGAAGTGGATAGAGTTCTCCGGACTGTAAATGCCACCACCTGTCAATTAGATCCATGCCCCTCCTGGCTGGTGAAAGCAGCTCGGGAGGGGACTTGTAGTTGGGTCCAAGCGATGGTGAATGCATCCTTGGGAGAGGGGGTGTTCCCGGCGGCTTTTAAGGAGGCGCTGGTTCGCCTCCTTCTCAAGAAGCCATCGCTGGACCCTACTATACTGGATAATTTTCGCCCAGTCTCCCACCTTCCCTTTTTGGGAAAGGTGGTTGAGAAGGTGGTGGCGTTGCAGCTCCAGAGGATTCTGGATGAAACGGATTATCTGGACCCCTTTCAGTCAGGTTTCAGGCCGGGTTACGGGACTGAAACTGCATTGGTCGCGCTTATGGATGATCTCTGGCGGGAGCGAGATGGAGGTAGTGCATCCATTCTCACTCTTCTTGACCTCTCAGCGGCATTCGATACCGTCGACCACGGTATCCTTCTGGAACGGCTTAGGGAGTTGGGGGTGGGCGGCGTGGTTTTACGCTGGTTTTACTTCCTCCGAGGCTGGGCCCGGTCGGTGTTGATTGGGAGCGAGAGATCCAGCCCACGGGCCCTTCTCTGTGGGGTCCCACAGGGCTCGGTACTCTCTCCGCTCCTTTTTAACATCTACATGAAACCGCTGGGAGAGATCATCCGACACCACGGGGTGAGGTATCATCAATATGCTGATGATACCCAGTTGTATATCTCCATCCCGGGTGAAGTAAGTGATGCAGTGACCGTCCTGTCCAAGTGCCTGGGGGCTGTAGGGGCCTGGATGGGGAAAAACAGGCTTCAGCTGAACCCTAGTAAGACGGAGTGGCTGTGGATTAATGGCTCCTTGTCTTCTGGGAAATTATCATCTTTAATTCTGGATGGGGTTGCACTACCCCAGACAGATCCGGTGCGTAACTTGGGAGTTCTCCTGGATTCACGGCTCCTGCTTGAAGAGCAGGTGGCAGTTGTGGCCAGGAGAGCTTTTGCACAACTTCGAGTTGTGCGCCAGTTACGCCCCTTCCTGGAACAAGAGGCCCTTCGAACAGTCACTCATGCCCTGGTTATCTCTCACATAGACTACTGTAATGCGCTCTACCCTTGAAGAATATCCGGAAGCTACAGCTGATCCAGAATGCAGCTGTGCGGACTGTTTTGGGAGGACCCACGTAACACCTTTGCTGCGCGAGCTGCACTGGGTTCCAGTTTGCTTCCGGGTCCAATTCAAGGTGTTGGTTATCACCTTTAAAGCCCTACATGGCATGGGACCAGGATACCTAAGGGATCGCCTCATCCCCATCACTTCATCCCGTCCCACCCGGGCATGCAGAGAGGGCATGCTACGGACCCCATCGGTTAGGGAGTTCCACCTGACGGGGTCTCGGAAGCGTGCTTTCTCTGCTGTTGCCCCTGCCCTTTGGAACATTCTGCCCCCGGAGATCAGATGGTCCCCCTCACTCCTGGACTTCCGAAAAAGACTCAAAACCTGGTTTTGTCAATATGCTTGGGGTCAGAAGGAGATTGGAGATACCTGGAGATGGCTAGCACCTTAGATTTGCTCTGAGGAGCCCTTTTTATAAACTTAAGAATACTCTACCTTTGGATTCCATCTTATTTATTATATTTTAAATTATTATTTATTATGTATGTTATTTTATTTATAAATGTATATTAATTATTTTAAAACTGTTGTAAACCACCCAGAGTCCCCCTAGGGGGAGTTGGGCGGTGATAAATCCAATAAATAAAATAAAATAAAATAAAATAAAATAAAAATAAAATAAAATAAAATAAAATAAAATAAAATAAAATAAAATAAAATAAAATAAAATAAAATAAAATAAAATAAAATAAAATAAAATAAAATAAAATAAAATAAAATAAAATAATAAATTCTGAATATGAACTTCGTCAAGTTATATAATTTATACCATTAATAACCTAATCTTTGTTTTAAATGTTATTAATCCAAAAGCAACGGTACAGAATAGAATTTAAGATATATGTTGTTAGGCTGTGGTGAAACTCAATAGCAAGAGGATCAGCTTCAACTAAAAAGGCAAGGAATTCCACGTCCAGAGCAGTTGTATTAGAATACCTCTGTATGGAGACTGCATAGCAAATTCCTGGCAATTCAGCACTGGGAAGAGGAATCCTTATTAGAACTGAAGGACTAGGTTCAGACACCAGATCTGGGCTGCAAAAATCCAGGCAAGCAACAAAAATAATAAAAGACATGGTTGCCCATCAGATATCCCAGTTTAATCCATGCAAATCTAAATACAAGCAGCTTGAACTTGGCTTCTATCAAATTATCAAACTATTTATTTGTTTGTTTGCTTGCTTGCTTGCTTGTTTGTTTGTTTGTCAAATTTATATAGCCACCCATCTCAACAATACAACTCCTTCAGAATAGGTGTAATACATTCATGGTATATTGTCCACTTAAACTTCTCAGTCAAGGCATTCTGACTAGCTGAAGCTCCTAAATCAAAGTTAAATGCAGCCTCTTTTGAAAGACACTGTAATTTTGAGATTACTACATCATAGATAATTATAGATAAGCTATTTCTGGAAATCCAGCCAGCTCTGGAAAAAGCATCTCTAGCTGCTGAAGCCTTTCATTGATATCTAAAACCCACCAAGGAAAACCACTGGGGAACCCCAGGGCCGTAGGCTCTATTAAGTAGTTGAAAAACATCAGAAGATGGCGCTGGCCACATCGTCTGTTTTGTCTCTTCATTTAGCTGATATATGTTGAGAAGTAGGTCAATAAAGCAATTTAAAATGTATTTATTTAATTCATTCCCCAATCTCATGCTCTCTAAACACAATATACCACAGTTCTCATTATAAAGAGCCAGTGTAGCACAACACCAAATTGGGAAAGGTTTTTATGAAAACTGATTAGAGAATACAACAGACACCAGTGATCTATCTGAGGAAATAACTTTCTTTACTCAGGATTAGTTCATTCTTTCTTGCTATTGTCTTTTTTTAAAATAATATTTTTATTAAAAGTTTTAACTACAATAATAAAAGATAACACAAACTAAAAAGAAAAATAGCAAGAGAATAAAAGGTGCAAGAAAGTAAAAAAAGAGAAAAGAGAAAAAAACCTAAGAAAGCAACTTCCCACCCTCATCATGACAAGTATAAAGAGTTTCACTATCTCTTAGTTAACAGATATAAAACTCTTTATCCCATAACTCAACTCTGCAAGTCCAATAAACAACATCGGTTCCAATCCAGGTGTCAGCAAAAAGTCCAAAGAAAGCCCTAAAATAATCACATTCATTAACAAATATAAAACTTATCTTTCCATATCTCAACCCTTAACTGTAAGCCAATCCAATACACAATGTCTTTTCCAGTCCAGATGTCAGCACTTTGTATTGTCTATTTTAACAGTGGAGAATCAAAAGCTGTGAGACAATAGGGACTTTCGGTGGGGACTATGGCGGCTTGAACAGTTTTTTCCTGTTCTGTGGGTTAACCTGGCAGCGCAGCAATTTTCTTCGGCTTAGGCAGGCTTCCTTGGAGCCCAGAACTGTTCTCCGGAGCAAGGAGAACCCCAGGAATCACCTCATGTGCTCTCCGGACAGCTGGTCACAGCCAGAAGACTGCAAAATGGTGTATTGCGATCGACTTGTGAGTGATCAGCTGGGAGGCGGGGCTGTCATCTTTTCCCAAGCCACGCTGAAACCGAAAGTGGACTCCCACCCCATTTCTATAACACCAAGGTTTTTTTGCTTATTTGTTACTAAAGAGAGGCTTTTTACAGCAAAGAAATGCAGAATCTCTTGTTGAGTTTTATTATTTTTGGAATTTATTAATTTGGTGATTTGGCTTTTTTAAAATATATAATTTGTAATGCTGACAACTAGAGAATATTGTCTTTTTACTGTTCTTTTCAACAAAGTGAGCTTGGAGGAGTATAAAAGATTTTTCCTACTTCGTTGAATCTGCAGATTGGAATTCCGACCTATTTACTTTTACTTTTCTGTGGGAACCCTCTCTGTTACTACTTTCTATTTCCCTGATTGGCTAATTTGAGATAAGGAGCTGAGGAAGTTTTCAATTTCAGTCCTAGTGGGCTTTACCTTCCTGAGGCACTAGAAGGCACCATAATTTACTGTGGAGAGCTATGGAGGAAATGAAAGCGATTTTTAATGATTTTTACCTTGAAGTCACTCAAGTTCTGGAAAGTCTCTCAGAACTTGTGGAATCCAAATTGTCCCAACAATTGAGAGAAGCTGGCCAGGTTGAAAATTATCCTAAGTATAAAGTGGCTTCCCCAAAGAAGAAGATGAGAATTGGTGACTTGGACTCAAAAAGTGAAGGGAAGAAAACTGAGTTGAGAAGGATGCGAAAGGCTGTCATATTGTCATACCAAGACCAAAAAAGAGAATTAGGTTTCAAAGGTTGGAAGGTTTTTGAAGAATATTTGGACTTTTCAAGGCAGGCTGTAAAATTTGAGTTTGACAAGAAAAAAGCTCTGTGTATAATACTGAGATATGTAAATGCCGTGGTTTACTTTGAAGTGGGACAATTGTTTAAATGTGTTTATCTGGATGGTCTTTTAAAGGTTTAGATAAATGTTTTTGTTGTTTGGATAACACTTAGTTTTGGTAAAAAAGTATTAATAAAGTTATTTTTTTTAATATATAGTAGTAATAAGATATTGGCAGGTTATTTTGTTTTAGTTTAAATGTTTTGGTTTACCTTGATAATTGCTTAAATAAGTTTATCACACATGATTTTTTTAAGGTTGAGATGGATGTTTTTATGTTTTGTATATTATTTGTATAAATAAACAATAGTAATGAGATGTAGTTAGGTCATTTTTTGTTAGTTTAACTGGAAGATAGGAGTAAATTATAGTGAAGAAAGATAATGTTTGTTAGTTTAATAGGTGAAAAATTATGTTTGAAGCGGATTCTCCTATTTTTAACTGGGAGAGAAAATTTGTTTTAGAAGGGAATGCTGTATTGAGAATTGAAATGTTTTATAGAAATAATGCTTACTATAATTTAAATCAGAGTAAGAGATTGATATTGATTTATGTATACCTTTGCTGTAGAAAGTCGGAAGTCAGTCTGTAGTAGTTTTGTTTGTATTTCTACACTTTTTAGTTTTTTCTCTTTTTCTTTGTAGGTTCTTTTGTTTCATCCTTTTTAGTTTTTATTTATATGTTGAAAAAAATTAATAAAGTTCTTTAAAAAAAGCTGTGAGGCAATAGTTCACTTCAGATAATATATTTATACATAGAATTCAACAGGAGTGATGAACAGCCCCCCTCTCTCCTAATTATGTGACATCAGTGAACATTTGGTCATACATAAGTCAGATCTGAACTGTATCCACCTGTGACTCCTTGAGAATGGTGAGAAATGAAACCAGGAACATTAACAGTTTTGGATGTAACCATCCAAATGTAATATTTAAATGGCACATTTCTTTTCAGAAACATGTGGATGGTCATTATGGGATTTTTTACTTTCAGTAGCTAATAATTAAACAAGGGGTCTTAGGCTGATAAAGTGATATGACCCATAAAGGCCAGAGAGTGCCATAATACATTATATTGTATGTACATTTTTGAGTGCATGTGGAAAAGTTGCTCCTATGTCTAAAACCATAATGTAAGAAAAAGTAACCTAAGACTTGAATGGGCAAAAGTTTTCTGTCCCAAAATGCTTATTTTAAACTATAGGTTACTCTTGAAACTCAGAACTGATTAATTGAAAAGATAGTGTTGCTTATTAAATATAAATGTTGAGTATACTTCCACTCCTCGATGCTAATCATTTGTCCACTTAAAAAAGAAAAGATGGAAAAATTCACATCCTATTCTGTATTTTCAGCTAAACAAGTGATTGATAGTGCTTTCAGTTAAAAGGCACTGTGAACCATTTTTATTTAACAGATTTGTTTTAGGAAGAAAAAAATGGAGGAAATGGAAACAGAATGGATCCAAACAGAAGAGAAGTTAATCTGGATCCCCATGAAATCCTTAAAAACTTCAATGGGAAGCATCCTTTTGGAGATTGTTTTTAGAACTGGAGGATGAGATGGGCTTGAAAATCAGTAGGATGAAGATAAAGTTGCAGTAATTCCATCTACTCTTGTTTCAGTCCCAGTTTTGCATAATGAGAACAATGGAAACAGTTGCTGTAGCAGCATATAAAAGTAACCTTAGATTGTCTAGATAAAGTAAGCTTCCTATTTTCAGAGTGATCATTCATCATTAATATATGATGCCTAATCAGAGAGTAAATTAAGTAAACTGTTCGAGCCAGAATGACAATGCAAAAGCTCCTGGATTTCCATTTCCCTACAGGTACCTATCAATTAATTTGTATAATTTGAAAAGCTTGCTCAATGGATGGCACATAATTGGCAACTGATTTTCATCAGGAGGATGGCTTGTCAAAGCATGTTCTCTACTCCCATCGACAGTAGTGCAGTCCTGACAAAAACATGTTCTTATTGGCAATGCTTCCATAGAGTGGGATGGCAATGTTTCCTGCCCTCAGCTTGTAAGCTAGGTGACAACTGACACATTGTTAGCTGAGATGCCAATCATGGAGCACCACCGGTCTTCTGCTTTTCAAATTAGATTTTCCAGGAGGAGAAAGCATGGTGGGATTGAAGCATAGTTGCTGGCAGATGACTGCGGTTTAGAGCACACAATTGGGCTCCTCACTTCTGTTTAGCCCTTGTGTGTGCCATCACTGTCAGCTGACACAAGAAAGCCATAGGGACACGCCTGCATGCTAATGTGTGTGTTTTTTAAAAAAAGGTAATTTTCTATTTTTCCTCTGCTTCCTTTATCATGGGGGATGTCACTAAGTTTCTATAAAACAGAACACTGAAAGCCGCATGGCTACGTTCACATGTTTGAATGTCATAATGTTAATATTAAAGTAAGCACTGCCGTCAGTCATGTTGGACCATTTAAAACAATGCAAAAAATAGCAATAACTTTAGTAGACTAAAAAAATGTTCAGTGCGCTTCCCAGTGATTTTCAGCTGGTACTAATGGCATTACACTTCTACTATTTTAGAATTAGAATAGATTTATAAATAATAGTTGTCAGAAATCTGACATAAATCCTGTTTTTCTCCTGCAGGGAAAAAAATATCTCTTTCCAAATTTATTACACATGTAGACCTCAATCTGTTATGGGGGCAAGTCAATTGTATGAATAGAATATTTAAATCAAAACAGATTCCGTCCTAATGAAAAGTTGGATACATAGTGGGGCATGGTAGTTAAGCCCTTTTGGAATAGACTGAATGACTTGGAAGAGGGCCACATTATTATATATGCAAACCTGTGTGCTATAAATCAGACAGCTTATAGTCTTTGCTGTGAAAATCTTAATTGGTGCCTGAACATCCTTATTGCCATTATAGTTGGCAAAACACAAAACAGCATTTGCAAGACTTACTGTATATAATAGATTGCAAGGCCTGCCTATGATATGGAATACATGAGCATTGCTTGGAAGACAAAGAAACAACGAAGAATCTAATGCATACGTAAATAGCAACCATATTATTAGCACGGGCCGCATCATCAGTTAAAAATGACAGGTCTTCTGTTAAAAACAATAAAATTTCCCTGAATGCCCCTTTCTTTTCTCTGAACAATCCAAGACTAGTCTGAAAAGGAAAAGTTGAAGTCTTCAAGGCACACTACTTCCTGGACACATTCCTCTAGCTCTCCAGGTAGTAATACAGCTATATTACCCATTGTCTTTGGTTTGTTTTTTGACTAGCCTACAACCCTAGCATTTCCAGTTGATTTACCATCCAAGTTCTCAGGACTGGTCCGGTTCTGATTAGTTTTTTGCAAATAGATGAAGTGGGTTAGTTGCTACCACCTATGTATTGGTTAACAATATGGCCATATGTAAGCTACTTCCCACTCAGATGGGATTCTACTGAATTGCTCACAGAGCCAAAATGAAATAACTTTATACAAGCAATATGCTTACTTGTGAGATTTAGATCCCATTTTCCTTTGGGATGTCGAGGTAAGCTAGTAGAATGTTAGGCCTACACACTGATTTTAGTATAGAGGTAGTCCTCGAGTTATGATGGCAATTGGGACCGGAATTTCCATTGCTAAGCAATGCTGTCGTAAAGTGCAACATCACATGTCCCCATTGCTTAGCAATAGCAATCCCTGCAGTCCCCATTGTCGTCGATAAGCAAGGATTGTGGGTCGTTAAGCAAGCACCTCCTCGCAACTTCCTGCTGGCTTCCAATAACCAAAGTCTCCTTGCGGGGGAGATGGGCGGGATATAAATATAAATAAATAAATAAATAAAATAAAATAAAGTCAGTGGGGAAGCCAGTAAAGTTGCAAGTCCCAGGTGGCTTGCAAACAGGCTGGCAGGCAGCTACGTAGGTGGCTGCTGCTGGGTGGGGGAAGGTGCATGAGGGTGCGCAAGTGGCGGGGGAGGCATGGTGCAAGTGCAGCAGGGCTTGGGGTGGCTGTTTCCGGGTGGGAGAGGGTGTGCAAGAGTGCACGAGTGGCTGGGGAGGGTGCATGAGTGGCCAGGAAGGTGTGGCGTGAGCACAGCAAGACTTGGGGAGGGTGCGTGAGGGTGTGCAGGTGGCCAGCAAGGCACGGTGCAAGCACAGAGGGTTAGGGTTAGGGTTAGGGTTAGGATGCACAGATGGGGAAGCAACTTATGACCTTCCCTGTCGGCTTCCCCGTTGACTTTGCTTGTGGGAAGCCGGCAGGGAAGGTCGCAAATTGCAATCATGTGACACGGGACGCTGCAACCGTCATAAGTGAGAGATGGTTGCCAAGAGCCCAGATCATGATCACATGACCGTGGGGGTTCTGGGCCGGCCAGAATTTCAAGGACTGATCATAACCACCACTCGTTCACTGCTGTCTTAACATTGAACAGTTGCTGAATGTCTTAACTGAGGAGTACTTGTAACATAGTTTATCAAGAAATTA
The DNA here is from genome assembly GCA_023362775.1 of Charina bottae. Lineage (NCBI taxonomy): Eukaryota > Metazoa > Chordata > Lepidosauria > Squamata > Charinaidae > Charina > Charina bottae. The sequence continues at coordinate 4,744,765 of JALMGJ010000035.1, forward strand.
AAGTATATTTCCTCTAGTTTAAATTGGAAAAAAGGGAGTTTAATTACACTAAAAGTACTAATTTGCTTACCAATGTCAGTGACAGGATTAACGATTCTATTTTGTGATTAGGGCTATGCATGCAAAAAATGATTCAGAACGAGGTGATCTGGAACCTGTGGATGTCCAGCACCTCTTTAAAACAGCTACTTTTTCATGTTTCCACATGAGCATGAAAATGCATGTGTACTTTAAACAGTCAAATAATTAAAGCCAGTGGGTCTTTAAGGTGACTGACTCCTTAAAGCAGGCACATTTAAAAAAAAACATCTAGTGTTTCTCCATCATTTTAAAAGCACGCACAACAATGTTAGTAACATCAGCACCACTGTAATTTCGACATTTCATTCCTTTTGGCTGCAGAGGAACACATTTTCTGTTCATGTGTATTTTGGTGCATTATAGTTCCTTGACCTTATCTACAAAATTGATTCAGAACTTTCTTTTGTTTGCGCTTTTGTTCTGAACACATTGACCCTGTTGAAAGAAGCTGGTGATCACTGTTGCCTGTATACCTCATGGACAACTGAGTTAAAGAAAAATGCATGATATCTTTCACAGCTTAAAGTGGCAGGAAATAGGAGAATTTTGCATTGCACATACTGTATAATTAAAAGTCACCTGTCTACCAGTAAAGATACATAGAAAACCTTTGAATTAAATTGACCTATTTAAAGCCCTAATAAAGAAATTGCACCCAGGGTATAGAGTAATTGCAGTAACCTTTTTCTGGATTAGGAGGCTGCCTATTCTTCAACAAATACATAAATCATTCAATATCTGAGTCTCTTTTCACTGGTCAGAACAATCCTTTTACCTGTCCTGGGAATAATTGTAAATTGTAAAAATGTGCAACTGCCCTTAAGTCCTTTTATCCCCTTACCTCATGGATGTTATTGCCTTGCTACTTTGCTCAGAATTTTGCACTTTGATTTTGGCCCAGAGTAGCCAGCAATTTCTCTGGATTGCTAATGAGCCTAAGTAGCAACATTTCCACCTTATTCTGGAATGTAACTCTAATTTCAAAGGCTAGAAATCTCACTTCTTCTTTTTTCCTTCTTTCTTTCCTTCCTTGATCTATGTGGTTGTCTGGCTGCTGAAAGAAATCCTGTTACTTATTTATTCTTGCCTCAAAAAGGCTATGTCCTCTCCTAAAGCATCTATGAAACTCAGTACTTATGAAATATCTGGGCCACCAGTCTTTCTTAGTATTTGCTTGATGTCTGGCAAAAAAATAGTGAAAAATTGTTACAGGTTAATTACAATTATAGAGTATTTTCAGCAAGCTCTGGCTTCCTGTCAGTGACATGGAGGGAGGAGAAAGTCCTGTAGACTTCCCTTCAATGACTTTGCCTTTCTCTGCTAACCATTAAGTTAAGTATATATTTAGAATAGTAAGTGAATAGTAAAATCAGCATTATATTAATCTGCTGTGTGTATTCCACATCTCAGCTAAAACACCATTTAGATTTGGATATAACACATGGAATAGATACAAGTTGATATGTCGCTCTCTGGGTGAGATGGGCGGGGAATACGTTTGATATGTAAATAAATAAAATAAATAAAATGTGATGGAGCTATTTGATATCTCTGTTTAGACTCTACCACCATTACCTGCAATTTAAGATAATGCTTCATGCCTCTGATATATGCAAATTCATGAAAAAATTATGACAATATCAATTTATTAGTTTTGAAATTATAACAAGGTACATTTCAGATCTGAGAATGTAATGCTGTTGATCGGGCTTTTAATAGCACAGCTATATATGTCTAGCTGAAGCTAAGGCACACTTAGTTCTGTGGCGTGTATAGCATTACAGGTAGAGGTTGCAGTTCTAATTTTATGTACAATGGGAATTAGTTCATTAAACAATTGTGTCATATTCCTGAACAAATTTACATACAACTGTACAGGTAGTCCTTGCTTACCAACTGCTCATTCAGTGACCGTTTGAAGTTATGATGGTGTTGAAAAAGTAGATTTATAACCGGTCCTTGAGCTTGCAAACGTCAAAGCATCCCTGTAGTCATGTGATCGCAATTTGGGTGCTTGGCAACTGGCACACATTTATGACAATTGCAGCATCCCATGGTCATGTGATCACCATTTGCAACCTTCACAGCCGGCTTTCAAGAAGAAAAGTCAATGGGAAGGCTGGCAGGAAGTCTCAAGTCACGGTCACGTGACATGCTTAATGACAGTGGGTGATTCGCTTAATGACCACAGACGGGTCTGATGTTGTAAGTCGGTGTGGTCATGTGACGTTTAACTTTATGACCGTGTCACTTAGTGATGGAGTTGCCAGTCCCAACTGCAGCCAGTAAGTGAGGACTACCTGCAATACAAAAAGAATAAACCTGAAGGAATTGCTTCTATATTGATTGATTTTTTTCCTAGGCAGTTATGTCTATTTCTGTACTTGCAATGGTATGTGGGAATGACCTCTGGAGACAGGAGGAAGAGCCGCAGCCTAGACAACAGTCTGATCAACAAAATCTGAGTCTGAAGGAGGGGTGGGGGTGGAGAAAGTGTCTCAGAAGGGACCCTCCCTAGTTTTCGGGAGAGTTAAAGTAAGGGAGGGGAAAGGTGCTTTCAGACATGCAAGATTCTGTTACTGTGACCTTACAATAAAGGTAGTGTGAGTATTCATGGTTGGTGCTTTTTTTCTGGACTACCTCAAAGAGCTGACAACTACAGATGACCACCCTCTTTGCCATTACCTAGTGGCCATCTATATTTTGCTGCCCATGTATGATAGTCCGAATTAAATAATTTTAATTTAATTTAATTTTGTTTTTTATTTACCAGTCCCATGTGATAAGGGGCGTGGTGGCTCAGCGGGTAAGACGCCAGGCTTGTTGATCGGAAGATCGCAAGTTCGGAGGTTCGAATCCCTAGCCCCCTGTGACGGAGTGAGCTCCCACACTCGCCCCAGCTCTTGTCAACCTAGCAATTCGAAAGCATGCAAATGCAAGTAGATGAATAGGTACCACTTTGGTGGGTAGGTAACAGCGTTCCGCGTGCGTCATGCTGGCCACATGACTGGAAGCGTCTTCGGACAACACTGTCTCTGGCTAAGAAACGGAGATGAGCACTGCCCCCTAGTGTCGGACACGACTGCACAACTGTGCGGGGGAAACCTTTACCTTTACCTTAAACCTAGCAGTGGAGTTCCTTGGAGATCTGAGTGCCATCTGAGTGCAGGAAGAACAAATCCAATGCAAAAAAGGTAGCAAGGTGAAAACCAACATTAACAAAAAGGAAAAGAAACAAGGACAAGCATACGTAGTGAAATATACAAATAGGCTTAAGCTACTGTTTGAAAGGGGCATGGTGGCTCAGCGGGTAAGATGCCAGGCTTGTCGATTGGAAGATCACAAGTTTGGAGGTTGGAATCCCTAGTCCCGCGTGATGGAGTGAGCTCCCACACTCGCCCCAGCTCTTGCCAACCTAGCAATTCGAAAGCATGCAAATGCAAGTAGATTAATAGGTACCACTTCGGTGGGTAGGTAACAGCGTTCCGCGTGCGTCATGCCGGTCACATGATCGTGGAAGCGTCTTCGGACAGCGCTGGCTCTTCGGCTAACAAACGGAGATGAGCACCGGCCCCTAGAGTCGGACACAACTGCACAAATGTGCAGGGGGAACCTTTACCTTTTACCCATGTGATTGACAAAAACTATCCTCATCCCGTCCTCCTCCATGCTGTCACTTCCAGAAGGAAAATTATTATTTTATGCCAAAGGAACTCCCTCCCCTCCTCCTACCCTTCCTCCTGGAACCAGTAAGTGTGGCAGGGGAAGTGGAAAAGAAAAGGGGAAATTTGGCCTCTCAGGAGTATGATATAGAGGGAAAGTGGCGTAAAGTAGTACCAGTTAACTTTGTTGTTATTAATAGATTTCTTTGGTTTTTTACGTTTCTTTGGTTTTAATTATCTGATTGATATTTCTAATTATTTTATGAGCTTTGGGTGATTAGAAGGTCTGAAGAAGAAAATATCCCAGTTGTGCTTCTAGAGCAGAGCTTTCCAAACTTTTCATGTTGGTGACACACTTTTTAGACATGAATAATTTCGCGACACACTCTTACAGCAGGGCATCATTTCACAACACACTCTTACAGCAGGGCACAAGGCAGGCACTAGGACCTGCGCAGAATCACAGCAGGTTTGGAGGCAGCCAGGCACAAGGCAGGCACTAGGACCTGCGCAGAATCCTGGCAGGGCAGGTTTGGAGGTGGCAAGGCACAAGGCAGGCACTAGGACCTGCGCGGAATCCTGGCAGGGCAGGTTTGGAGGCAGCAGGGCACAAGGCAGGCACTAGGACCTGCATGGAATCCTGGCAGGGGTTGGAGGCAGCAGCAGCCACGACACACCCAGACACTGCAGCCGACACACTAATGTGTTGCGGCACACAGTTTGGAAAGCTCTGTTCTAGAGCAAAAATGAGCTGCTCTTTCCTCTTCCAGCCATAAAATTATTTTGACATTGGTTTTGGAGAGGTCATGCTATAACTATGATAAAGAATTTTAAAACACATCCATGCATACATACTGTATATTTGTCATATATTAACTGACTAGAATCCCGAATAAAGGAAATGAAATGATACTTATGTTCAATGCTTGTTGAGGAAAACATTGTCAAGCTAGTTCATGTACAGTATGCCACATCCATACTGATGCAGTATGGTTGCTGCCGGATTCTGCAGGATATTAAGGTTAAAAACTATTTCAAAAGCTGCTATGGCTGTAGATCACAATAAAGAGCTTCCTTGGTGTTCAGACCAATAAATAAATTAGAAGAAGGGCTTTAAGCTCTGCATGATAAAAGGAACTGAAAGTAGGGCAGAGAAAGAACAACCTTTGTAAGGAGTCTTGCCTGGGGCTAAGAAGAACCAGAAGTTCATTGTGTATTTCAGCACATGATACAACAGTGTTGTAAAGAGCTGGTGACTGAGGCTTGCCAGAGCCTCAGGGTACTAGCTTTTCAGATATATGTAATGACAATGAATGACAGGATTTACTAAATAAATCTTGTTTGTGCAGCACATTCTTAAGTTGCACCTTAAGAGGTGGATGATCAATTCCCCATGAAGCCCTGTCATATGGGTGTTTTGCTACCTTTGATGAAATGATATTGACTTAATAGCAGGGCTATTAAGGTAAAGCTTTGCCATGGATACCTCCAACTTAAAAAATACAACATTTCAAAGGCCATAGTAAACTTTATAACAAACAAAATAGGCACACAGCTGAACAAAAATTATTGAGCACCATAAAATGTGATAATATTTCATATACACATGAATTGAATTAGAACTTTTTACTGCCATCTGGATTCTCTTATATTTTATATTTATATTTTATGTATTAATTGTGGTTTTATTGTATTTTAATTTTTAGCTCTATTGTAAACCGCCCAGAGTCCCTCTTTTGGAGGGAGATGGGCGGTGGCGAAATTTGATTGATTGATAAATAAATAAATAAATAAATAAATAAAATATCCAGCAACCCAAATCAATTAATTTGGGGGAGGAAAAGGAAAACAAATGAATTTTTCTAATTGTCTTTAAAAATCTAATGCTGCAGTGATAATGCCTAATATATGCAATCTTCCTAATAAGGGACATCTATGGGAGCAGAGGGGATTTGTTTAAATGAATCAAGATGGCACTTTCAATCATAAAGTCACAGCCATCAATTTGACTTTTCTGACCCCCTAATGGACACTGCATCTTGTGATTTCACTTATCTCTTCCTTTTCCATATCAAGTTTAATAGGTTAAAGACATTATGTCTTATCTACTCTCCTTTTAAGGGTTACATCATATGTAAATACCAAATTCATTTGTTCAACACATTGGTACTGTTTTATTTATTTAGTCAGTCAGTCAGTCAGTCAGTCAGTCAGTCAGTCAGTCAGTTTGTATGGCTGCCTATCTCAACAAGTGTTAAAAGATTTCACTTGGATACCAGACCCTGTTGTATAATTGCTGTGTAACACAACATATTTCCCACAGCTCTAGAAATTAGAATTAGGATTAAATGTAATCTTTATTACTAGTCAGGAGTCACAAGTGTGTCACAATTGGTCTAAATTTGTTTGGCTAAAATCATGCATGAGGTCCAGTTTGGTGTAGTGGTTAAGGCACCAGGCTAGAAACCAGGAGACTATGAGTTCTAGTCCCCCCTTAGGCATGAAAGCTGGCTGGGTGACCTTGGGTCAGTCACTCTCTCTCAGCCCTAGGAAGAAAGCAATGGCAAACCACTTCCAAAAATCTTGCCAAGAAAACTACATGGAATTGCCAGGTAGTTGTCAGGAGTTAAGACTGACTGGAAGGCACAAGATAAATAATAAAAACATGCATGGGTTTACACATTATTGGCTTGGCTAAAGGCTGGATTTTCTATATGCTAACCAATTGTTTATTTTATCTGTGGCTTGTTAACATACCATGGTGGCTTGTTGAACACACTAATATTAAGCTATGGCTTACAAATCACAATGATTGGGTTCATAGATCATACTTAAAGAAAAGCAGATGAACCACATTTTGGCTAAGCAGTAAGCACAATGTGTGAACTGAGCTTAATTATTTATATTGGCTCTTCAGGATTTTAGGATTGATCTAATTCATACTGAATTACATAGTGCAGTGTTACCTTCCCGTTCCTTCAAGGATTGCAAGAAAATATATTGCTTTTCTCTCCCCCCAACACTTTATCTCTCAGCAATGAAAGTCAGACATTGTACAGTGGCTGCTGTCTGAATTACACTCAGCACCAACAGCTGGAAAATGAGGCGGGCTGGCAGAGAGAAGTTGCTTTCCCGTCACTTACCTTTCATTGCTGCCAGCCTCCGGTGCCAGAAAGATGAGGAAGCTATCTACAACCCATCCAGTCTGGTGAGGGAGTCTCACCTACACTGAACTGTCCTTAAGGCAGGTTGCTGTGACTGCTTTGAGTTTAATTATACCATTATTGGATTTTTTTGGGGGGTGCCTTCCATTCAGTCTTGACTCCTGGTGATTGTTTGGACTAGTCCTTGCAGTTTTCTTGGTGAGATTTTTCAGAAGCGGTTTGCCATTCCTAGGGCTGAGAGTGACTGGCCTCAAGTCACCCAGCAGGCTTTGGGCTTAAGGTGGGACTAGAACTCACAGTCTCCCGGTTTCTAGCCTGCTGTCTGTAACCTCTACACCAAACTGGCTCTATTATGGATTATTATTATTATTAATAATAATAATAATAATAATAATGCAAATATCTTTATTACGGTCTTTGACCAGCCTTTACAGTAGGAAAAGAGAAATAGTTTGGTACAGCAATTCATTTATCAGGGGAAAAAAAGAAAACAATAAGGCAATAAAGTAGCATATCTAAATAATAATAATAATACAATTAATGAAAAATTGATTTTAAAAGGAATAATTTTTGTGGTTTTCTTCAGCAAAAAATAGATAAAAAAAGTTATAAGCATCATGAAATTGGCTGTACAATTCTAAAATAACATAGTTCTGTATTTTAAAATGACGTACACTATATCAATTTAAAGGTTTAAGTCAGTACTAAAGTAATTTAATATTAAAATTGGGTTATTATAAAATAATTTATAACTGTAAGGAGTATAACTCAAATTATAAATTATAAATTATTATTATTATTATTATTATTATTATTATTATTATTATTATTATATTTATACACCGCCCATCTCACTATAAAAGTGACTCTGGGCGGCTTACAAATAAAAATTATAGAACCATTATAAAAATAGGAAGTACAAAAAATAGAAGATAAAAGAGGGAAACTAAAAGGCAGAGAGGGCATCTTAAGCCACCAACCACCCCCAGGGCTGGCTATCACTCTTGGACCCCAAAGCTAGTTGGCAGAGCCAGGTCTTGACGCTCTTCCTGAAGGCCAATAGAGTGGGGGCCAACCTCGCTTCAGGGGACAATATGTTCCACAGGGCGGGGGCAACGGCAGAAAAGGGTCTCCTCCTTGACCCTGCCAGGTTATACTGTAGGTGAAGATTTAAAAAATCTGCCTAATCCAAAAAAATTAACAAATTTAACAGGTTGTAAAAAAGATTATGACACTGTAACCCAAAAATGGTTTCTACATTGAGTTAAATTCTCTATCAGATTTGTTTTTCAGAGATGAAATTAGTTATTGACATACTGCCATAACTTTATTTGCCATTCCTCACCTTCTTCTATGAAAGGGACTGGTTGTAGTGTGAAGCACAAAGAATTCTAGCAGCTATTACCATGTATAAAACCTGTTCTGTACAGTTTGTAGAAATATGTGTTTTAATAATACTTAATTTTTAAAAAATAGGGTGAAGAGAGAAATCAACCTTTAAAATTTATTTCATTATATTAGTAGTTTACCTTCAGTTCTGTAGCTTTAACAGAAAAAAAAACCCAATACAAATATTTTTGATATTAGATTGACATTAAATATAACATTTATTTTCCTGAAATATTTTATCTAATTTTAAATGTATTAAGATATGTGGGACCATTTTTTCCTAAATGATCCATATTTCCATAAGTGAATTTTATCGGGAATAAGGCTCTAAAATTTTATAAGCATATTTGTCTTTTTTTAATAAGAATTTTATTAAGTTTCAAGCAAAGATAAAAGCTACGGAAAAACAAAAAACTACAAAGAGAAAAAAAACTAAAAAGGTGTGAAAACACAAGATAATTTTTTTTCAAAGTTACGAAGAAGTGTGACTTCCGACTTTTAACAGCAAGGATATACAAAAATTTGGCATAGTCAACCCCTTACTCTATATTAAACCAAAACCACATTATTTCTATAAATCATTCCACATTGACACATTATAAAAATCACTAAGCATAGTTTCTCCCTTCCCTTATATTAAAAGAAAAAGAAACAGAAACATTCATATAAACCTCCTAAACAACTTCCCCCTCCTGAAAGATAACATCTATTTAATTATTCCCTTCCTAGTACTATTTTATACATTTCTCTCTAATATAATAAAAATCAAACTAAAAAGCACATAAATTGTCTGCCATTATACTTAGTAATACAACAATTTAATGATCTTAATCTTAATAAATCCAAAACCCTCTAAGTAGACATTTTATACCTTATTAATCTTAATCCAAATAATTAAAGATAAATGAAATCAGCCAAACCTTAAAAGCAATCCAGATAAATATTCTTTAACACTTATCCCACTTCAAAATAAACCAGAGCATTTACATATCCCCACAATGCGCACAGAGCTTTTTTCTTAAAAAGATCAAACAGCCCAACTGCCCCCCTCAAAAACTCCGACTTCTCTTCAAGAGACCTCCCATACATAATAACCCCTTCTTTTCCATGGTGTTCCACCAGAAAATCAATTTCACTTGTGGCTTGCAACTCGCTCTCTCCCTTAAATTTCTCCAACTGGACTATCTGATCTTCATCCAGCATTTCAGTAGAAATCCCAATCTCACTGTTAAAGGAGACATTTCTGTCACTTAAAATCCTCACTTTCATCCATGACATCCCGAACGAGATGACACATTTTAGACCTCATATTTTCCACAATGTCCTGAATGTCTTGCATAAAAACTTGGTAGGAGTCAGAAAGAATCTGTTTAAAATCTTGGTGGAAGTCAGAGAAAGTCTGTTTAAAATCTTCCATGTCTCACGCAGTAGATTGTGGCGCATCATAGGAGCTTAACCAGCAAAAGTCGAAGATATGAAAGAGTTCTGGAATGTGTTTATACAAGCAAAAGTGAAATATGCAGACAGTTCCCCAGGGAAAGTAGAAGCAGAAAACTGAAAGTTCAAATCAGCTGATTCACTGTGTAGGAAAATGTTAATACCTTCAAATTTAGTATAAAAATAATAACAGGGAGAGAATTATTTACTCTCAATCCTTCTTAATATTTGGAGGGAAAACAAGATCCAAAACTTAAAAATATTTTTTTAAAAAAGAATCCCAAAAATAACGATAAGCACCAAGAGAGCTCACTTCTCCTTGCTGTAGAAAGCCTCTCTTGGGGTATGCGTACTTAAAAGTAATATAAATTCGGTGATTTAGAAATGGGGTGGCCGGTCTTAGTGCCCCTTTAAGGCTACAGCATGGCTTGGAAAATGGTGACATCCCCGCCTCCTGGCTAGCTCTTACCAGTCGAACGTGAACGCTGTTTGTGATCTTCTGGCTGCAAGCAGCTGTCCGGAGGACAGATGGGGTGATTCCAGGTGTTTTTCTTTTCTGGAAAACCCTCTTGGGCTTCAGGAAAACCTGCCTGAGCCCGAAAAAACTGCTGAGTTGTCAGCCCCGCCTGCTCAGCCCATGGGCACACCTGTTGAGTCCGCCATATCCCCACCAGAAGTCCCCTAAAAATTTATAAGCATATTTGTAAATGCATTTGCATTACAAATTTTTACACCATCCCACTGTTTCAGTGTCTTGCTTAATGTGAATTCACTATATGCTTTATGTAGGGAATATAACCCTTGCATTAAGTGAAGGAACCCTGTACTTCGTTACACAGAAGAAAATGTAGATGTTTCCTATGGCCAGTGCTGGAAAAGTGATTGGAAAGAACTCCAGAAAGCCCTGCATATTTTCCTTTACCTGTTGGGAGGGGAAACCACTACCTGAATTTTTATCTAGAGCTTATTGAGTAACAGGAATACATTTTTATGGTGAAAAATTTGTTATTACGGTGGTAAGGAGAAAGAAGAAAAAAAGTCTGAGCACATGACAGGGTCTGGATGACCTTGTTTGGGCTCAGAAGCTAAGCAGCGTCAGGCCTATTTAATTCTAGTGACATATCCAAGGAAAATATGTCTGTAAGCTAGACTGAGAAGCCAAAAACATCCTAAAAGAAGCCAGTGTCAAACCAGTACTAGTACTTTTGTACAATCACCAAGAAAATTGTATGGAAATATCTATGAAATCATTGGGGGTTGAGCTCAACTCAAAGGAGGTTGTATTTAAAGAAAAGGAAATGATTAATAGAAAAGCAACTTCACATATGGAGAAAAAGAGATAATGAGCAGTTCCAGAAACTGACCCCCTTCTTTCAACCTAATAATCATATTTGCAATATTCTGGAAAAAAGAAGAAACTTCAGAACTTGAACAGATTATCTTCTAAAAATTTAATGTAGATTTTTATGTTATCATATTTTAGCTTCTCTAATGCATTTTCTTGCTTACTAAGATCACCTTCCAGTAACAGGCATGCTCATTTTTATATCGACAGTCTTCTGGTAGGTAAGTTGGCTTGTGAGTAAATGTAGTTGAATGTAACTGTTGTTTTCATTTGATTGTTTTGTTTCTATGTTCTGATTTGTATTTATCTATATATCATTGTTATTAGCTTCCTAGAACACTGTTTGGTGGAAAGACAGAATATAAATTTAATAAATAAAGCAATGCAGAAGAAATTGCATTTTATTATATTTTAATGAGATTTTACCCAGAGTCAATTTCATGGTGAGTGAAAATACTCTATGGGAAACCATGTTAAATAGTACATGAGAACATATTTAATGAATTTAAGATTGTAGTAAATAGAAACCATGTAATTACATTAACCATATTGATTCTTGAGTTAATCAGCTAACTTATAAAACTTGGCAATATTCTGCATGTTTGAGCAAAACAGCTGTTTGCAATAATTTGTATCCTTTTGCTTTTTACTTTAAACTTCTATGTATTTTTAGTACATTGTGATTAGGATTCATATAGGTAAGCTCTTTGATTCTTTGTAAGGAGATGTGGGTAAAATAGGGCTATTATTTAGATTTAATTTTATTTATATGGCCACCTATGTTACCATAGCAACTCTGGGTGGCTAACAACATATGTTCATGGCCTGCTGTGGCAGGTGAAAAATAGGACCAATTCAGTCTTTCTGTCTTGCTAAGGATGTTTCTTCCTTGGAAGATATTTGGACTAACTCCCTAATAAATCCATTAATTTCCATGTGCTTTTCTCCCAGGAACAAAGTAACAGCATCACTTTCTTCTGTTGAAAAAGAAACTGGAATGCAAGTCCTGCCATGGAGAATAGCATTGGAAATGTTCACAGCTGTTGCCATCTCTTTGAACTTATCCTCATGACCCACGTACTACCCCAGAATGATACCTTGATAATTATTTTGTGTCTGACGTTGCTCACCCCTGATTTAAAAAGTGCTTGATTGAGGTGCCTGATGTTGGGTGAGACTAGAGAGGGGCAAGGAAGGTGGAAAGGGACAGAGACAGGGAGACAGAGAGAGAAGGGAGAGAGATCTTTGCCACCGGCTCTGCTCTGCTCTTAGCTGGTCACTCTGTGCTCTCTTTTGTTTTATTAAAATGCATTTGGGATGTAATCCTGCCCCCTTTTTTCAAGAGTGAAACTGATTATTTCTCCAGCTCGGCAAGAGAGAGTCTTCCGTTTGGGATTGTGGGAGAGAGAGAAAGAGGGAGAAAAAAAAGCAGGAGGAGGAGGAGGGAAGGCAGAAGGAAGAGAAGCCTTGCTGGTCATGGAGTTTTTGAATCCTCCCTTCCCTCTCTTCTCTCCCCCCTCCTCTCCTTCCTGCGATCCCTGATGTTACAAAGCCCATGAGCTATGCTTTCCCCATTCGCATCCTGTCAAATACAGTCCCCCTCTACGTCTACCTAAATTTTTCTATGAGTTCTGTCACTGAAGAATAATTGTTAGTTCAATATGTTCATGTAATAAAACTTTTTCATTTTAATGAAAACAAAATATTGTTATATATACAGTAGTCTGTTTAAGGACCAGCAAATGGATCTTAAAAACTCTTTAAAACTTTTTTTATTGTCTTACTTTTTCATGGATATGGAATATTACATAAGTTTAACCCCGTCCCATTTTTGCCATCCCAATGTCCCATTTTTGCCTCAAGGAAATATGGTCAGCCTACTCCTGATAAAAGCACAGACAGCCAAGAAAACAAACAAATGGATCATCAAACAAATTAACCCAGGGTTCTCACTTGAGACACAAATGACCAGGCTCAAATTATTCTACTTCGGACACATTATGCAAAGAGCTAGATCTCTGGAGAAGCCTCTAGTGCTGGGAAAGGTGGAAGGAAAGAGAAGAGGAGGATGACCAGCAGCAAGGTGGATGGACTCAGTTACAGTGGCAATGAGGGCACCATTGGAAGACCTGAAAGATGACATTGTCATGGAGAAAATCTATCTTTGTGGTTGCTAAGAGTCGACAATGACTTGATGGCATATAATTAATCAATCAAAATACATGAGTGCCAATAAATGTTTATAATATACAGTACATATTTTCTAACCATTATACTATACAGTATGTCATACATTTTTATAAAAAGGTAAAAGGTAAAGGTTTTCCCCTGCACAGTCGTGTCCGACTCTAGGGGGTGGTGCTCATCTCCGTTTGTTAGCCGAAGAGCCAGCGCTGTCCGAAGATGCTTCCACGGTCATGTGGCCGGCATGACACGCGTGGAACGCTGTTACCATCCCACAGAAGTGGTACCTATTTATGTACTTGCATTTGCATGCTTTCAAATTGCTAGTTTGGCAAGAGCTGGGGCGAGTGCAGGAGCTCACTCCGTCACGTGGCGCTCGGGTCTCGAACCGCCAACCTTCCAATCGACAAGCCTGGTGTCTTAACCACTGAGCCATTGCACCCCACCACACATTTTTATACTAAAAATGTAAAATTATACTAAAGGAATTTATACTAATCCCTAGTTCCAATTGTTGACTCAATAGCTATATTATTAAGGCAGTTGTGATTGTGTTTGCAACTGTGTTCATTGATTTTTTTTTACTCTCATCCCATTTAACCTCAGAATTATTTACTGTATTTTGGGGGGGAAATGTATAGATATACATGGGAGTGGCTTTTTTTTTTGCTTTGTTTTTCAGGGCTCCAAATGAAAATAATTACTTTCAGAATCTCAGGCATATTTGTTTTGACATTTAATTTTTGTTAGTGGCATAGTCATTCAACTAAATTAGTAGGCAGTTTTGTGTGATGTGCTTTAATTGATGTGTGATGTGTGATTATATTTAAAAATGGTTACATACTTATTTTAATAAACCCTGCATTCAAGAAATACTGGCTGTGAGTAAGCTTTTGGGAAAGCATATATTTTTACTGTGAAATGATTAAATGTCGCAAGCCTGGATGAAAACTAAATTGTTGCTAGAGTGTAGCTGGAAATACATATGAAAAACTGGCTAGTGTAGATTTCATACATACCCAGCTCATTCTCTTCCCATTCTTCGTGGATGACAGCTGATTGTTATTCATTTTACATATCGTGGCAGGTCTGCCAGCTTTTCAGGAAACTGAAAAGGAAGCTGTCCAACAAATACAACTTTTCAATCTTCGCAGTTATTTTACTATATTGTGTTAGAGTTCTTGATGTGATCTGTGAGAAAAAAGTTCCTTTGTTGGATCCAATTTTTCCCCATCCTCTTCAATTATGACTTACCATTTTGATTCTTCTGTCTGGTCTAAAGATTATGCACTACATGTACGTGTGTGTGTGTGTGTGGGCATGTGTGTATGTATGATTGTGGATGGGTGGGTGTATAGCCTGGGTTCCTCAGATTGTGCGCCTTTGGCTTATGATACACTATATTATGTGCTTAGTAGCATTCAGGAAAATAATATATACATTCACTTAGTACGTTAGTGAATGTCTTTGTAGTATCAACAGATTAAACATAAATGTTTTAAATATTTATTTTATTTATTAATCAAATTTTTATCACCGCCCATTTCCCCCCAAGGAGGGACTCTGGGCGGTTTACAATAAAAACACAGTTAAAATGCAACATAACATTAAATATTACTAGTGACTACCAGAAAGCATGAAATGGCATAACTATTCCACTAGTGTAGCATATTTGAAAGAGAGAGAGAAGGAGAGGGAGAGTCTAAAATTAAGGTTTGATGAGGGAAACAATATTCAGAAGTAATTTAACTTTAATTTAAAAAGAAAATAATGTTGTGGAGAAAATAAGAGGAGGAAGGAGTATTAGGTATGTATTGTCGAAGGCTTTCACGGCCGGAGTTCAATGGCTGTTGTGGGTCTTCCGGGCTGTGTGGCCGTGTTCTGGAAGTTGTGGTTCCTAACGTTTCGCCAGCATCTGTGGCCAGCATCTTCAGAGGGCAGGAGCACAGATAGAGATTTTGCTTCTATCTGTGCTCCTGCCCTCTGAAGATGCTGGCCACAGATGCTGGCGAAACGTTAGGAACCACAACTTCCAGAACACGGCCGCACAGCCCGGAAGACCCACAACAGCCACAGTATTAGGTATGTTAGCCGCCTTGAGTTATTTATAAAAATAATAAAGGCGGGATAGAAAATAAATAAATAAATGATAATAATTCTAAGCAAACCAAACAGTTATGCTTATTTGATACAGCAATGCATTTATTAGGCCTAAATAAAAGCTAAGAAGAATAACATGAAGGCAGTAAAAGCCCATGTAAAACAGTTAGATGTGAGATAGAAAGAATATATATGACTGGAAGCACTACTAATCAAAGTGTACAAGTTCTTGGCAATGGCATAATCCTCTCTTTTGGCTTTCTGTCTGATTAAAAATTCTAAGTCTTTGGTCCAGCACAGCATAGATTTCTCATTAACAGTTCAATATACCCAGTTTGTGTCCATACTAAACAAACCGCCTTAGGAAGAATGAGATGCTTACAGATTCTATTGAAGAGAAGTTATTTAGGTGATTCTTTTCTTTTTTCTTAGAGATGGGTTGTGACACTTGTTATTCTTTCAAATGTATATGTATGGAGCACCATTCAGTAGCATTTTTAAGTGAGGTAAACAGATATGTATCCTCTTAAGTCTCCACTTGAACAGAGATTATCAGTAGTGAAAAAATTGATTACTGTGCTCAATAAAATTCTGGCATTGTCACCAGTAGTAGTGTAATTGCTGTTGGTGTATACTAATGGAGAATCAGCATGGTATAGTTGTAACAGTGTTTAGTTCAGGGCTTTCCAAAGTTTTTCGCGCGGCGACACACCAACCGGCTTTGGTGTGTCGCCGCGGGAAAACCCGGAAGTACAGCAGCGCGCAAAAATCCGGAAGCGCTGCTTCTGCTTTCGGGTTTTGCGCGCTGCAGTTGGTGTGTCGCCGTGGGAAAACCCGGAAGCGCTGATGATGATCAGCGCTTCCAGGTTGTGTGGCGACACACCAGACTGTGTGTGGTGACACACTTTTGTGTCGCGACACACAGTTTGGAAAGCTCTGGTTTAGTTAGTACAAGGATGGAAGACCATCAATGAATTCTAGGGCTATAGGCAAGACTGGAATTTAAAAAAAAATCCTAGAAGGCATTGCCAAATCATTGTTAAAACAGTTCCAAGAAAAGTGCATGAATGTATCTCGGGTGCTGAGTTTAACTTGAAGCATTTCTACCATACTTTTGATCCTCAATTGGCCATGGAAGTAATTAAGGGAGTTTGTGTTAGTTACTATATTAACTTACTCTTCTTCACTGGGTGAAGTTGTAGGGAGAAAAAAATAGGAGCTCCTTGGAGGAATGAAAGAAAAAGTATAATGAAAAAATACAGGTACTAGAATTGTATTACGAAGCATATTTTGTAGTTCTGTGGTATGCATAGTTTTTCCAAATTTTGTTGTTTATTCGTTCAGTCGTTTCCGACTCTTCGTGACTTCATGGACCAGTCCACGCCAGAGCTTCCTGTCGGCCGTCACCATCCCCAGCTCCCCAATGGTTGAGTCCGTCACCTCCAGAATACCATCCATCCATCTTGCCCTTGGTCGGCCCCTCTTCCTTTTGCCTTCCACTTTCCCTAGCATCAGCTTCTTCTCCAGGGTATCCTGTCTTCTCATTATGTGGCCAAAGTACTTCAGTTTTGCCTTTAATATCATTCCCTCAAGTGAGCAGTCTGGCTTGATTTCCTGGAGTATGGACTGGTTTGATCTTCTTGCAGTCCAAGGCACTCTCAGAATTTTCCTCCAACACCACAGTTCAAAAGCATCTATCTTCCTTCGCTCAGCCTTCCTTATGGTCCAGCTCTCGCAGCCATAGGTTACTACAGGGAATACCATTGCTTTAACTATGCGGACCTTTGTTGTCAGTGTGATGTCTCTGCTCTTAACTATTTTATCAAGATTTGCCATTGCTCTCCTCCCAAGAAGTAGACGTCTTCTGATTTCCTGGCTGCAGTCAGCGTCTGCAGTAATCTTTGCGCCTAGAAATACAAAGTCTGTCACTGCCTCCACTTTTTCTCCCTCTATTTGCCAGTCATCAATCAAGCTGGTTGCCATAATCTTGGTTTTTTTGAGGTTTAACTGCAACCCAGCTTTTGCACTTTCTTCTTTCACCTTCGTCATAAGGCTCCTCAACTCCTCCTCGCTTTCAGCCATCAAAGTGGTATCATCTGCGTATCTGAGATTGTTAATGTTTCTTCCAGCGATTTTAACTCCAGCCTTGGATTCCTCAAGCCCAGCATGTCGCATGATGTGTTCTGCGTACAGGTTGAATAGGTAGGGTGAGAGTATACAACCCTGCCGTACTCCTTTCCCAATCTTAAACCAATCCGTTGTTCCGTGCTCTGTTCTTATCGTTGCTATTTGGTCGTTATACAGATTCCTCAGGAGGCAGACAAGATGACATGGTATCCCCATACCACCAAGAACTTGCCACAATTTGTTATGATCCACACAGTCAAAGGCTTTAGAATAGTCAATAAAACAGAAATAGATGTTTTTCTGAAATTCCCTGGCTTTCTCCATTATCCAGCGGATATTGGCAATTTGGTCTCTAGTTCCTCTGCCTTTTCTAAACCCAGCTTGTACATCTGGCAATTCTCGCTCCATGAATTGCTGGAGTCTACCTTGCAAGATCTTGAGCATTACCTTACTGGCATGTGAAATAAGTGCCACTGTTCGATAGTTTGAACATTCTTTAGTGCTTCCCTTTTTTGGTATGGGGATATAAGTTGATTTTTTCCAATCTGATGGCCATTCTTGTGTTTTCCAAATTTGCTGGCATATGGCATGCATCACCTTGACAGCATCATCTTGCAAGATTTTAAACAGTTCAGCTGGGATACCATCGTCTCCTGCTGCCTTGTTATTAGCAATGCTTCTTAAGGCCCATTCAACCTCACTCTTCAGGATGTCTGGCTCTAACTCACTGACCACACCGTCAAAGCTATCTCCAATATTATTATCCTTCCTATACAGATCTTCCGTATATTCTTGCCACCTTTTCTTGATCTCTTCTGCTTCTGTTAGGTCCTTACCATCTTTGTTTTTGATCATACCCATTTTTGCCTGGAATTTACCTCCGATGTTTCTAATTTTCTGGAAGAGGTCTCTTGTCCTTCCTATTCTATTGTCTTCTTCCACTTCCGCACATTGCTTGTTTAAAAATAATTCCTTATTTCTTCTGGCTAACCTCTGGAATTTTGCATTTAATTGGGCATATCTCCCCCTATCACTGTTGCCTTTTGCTTTCCTTCTTTCTTGGACTACTTCCAGTGTCTCAGCAGACAGCCATCTTGCCTTCTTGGTTTTCTTTTTCTTTGGGACGTTTTTTGTTGCCGCCTCCTGAACAATGTTGCGAACTTCTGTCCATAGTTCTTCCGGGACCCTATCTACTAAATCTAGTCCCTTAAATCTATTCTTCACCTCCACTGCATATTCCTTAGGAATATTAGTGAGCTCATATCTAACTGATCTGTGGGTCTTCCCTATTCTCTTTAGTCTGATTCTAAATTTTGCAATAAGAAGTTCGTGATCTGAACTACAGTCAGCTCCAGGTCTTGTTTTTACTGACTGTATAGATGTCCGCCACCTTTGGCAGCAAAGGATGTAGTCAATCTGATTTCGGTGTCGACCATCTGGTGAAGTCCATGTATAAAGTCGTCTTTTAGGTTGTTGGAAGAGAGTGTTTGTTATGCACAGTGAGTTGTCTTGGCAAAATTCTATCAGCCTATGTCCTGCTTCATTTTGTTCTCCCAGACCATGCTTGCCTGTAATTCCAGGTGTCGTCTGACTACCCACCTTAGCATTCCAGTCTCCTGTAATGAAAATAACATCTCTTTTTGGTGTATTATCTAGTAGGTGCTGCAGATCCTCATAGAACTGATCTACTTCTGCTTCTTCAGCATCTGTGGTTGGGGCGTATATTTGGATTACTGTGATGTTAAATGGCTTACCCTGAATTCAAATTGAGATCATTCTATCGTTTTTTGGATTGTATCCAAGCACTGCTTTAGCCACTTTATTATTAATTATGAAGGCTACTCCATTTCTTCTGTGGTCCTCTTGTCCACAGTAGTAGATCTGGTGGTCATCTGATGTGAAGTGGCCCATCCCAGTCCATTTCAGTTCACTGACACCTAAAATGTCTATATTTAATCTTGCCATCTCACCAATAACCACATCCAATTTGCCCTGGCTCATAGATCTTACATTCCAGGTTCCTATGGTGTGTTGATCTTTAGAACATCGGATTCGTCGTTCACCACCAGCACCGTCGGCCGCTAGCCGTCCTTTCGGCTTTGAGCTAGCTGCGTCATCACATCTGGGGCTAGTTGAACTTATCCTCTGTTCCTCCCCAGTAGCATTTTGACCATCTTCCGACCTGGGAGTCCCATCTTCCGATGGTATACCGACATATCTTTGGTTGTACTGATCCATTTAGTTTTCATGGCAAGAATACTGGGGTGGGTTGCCATTACCTTCCCCAGGGATCGTATTTAGTCTGACCTCTCTGCCACGACCTTCCCGTCTTGGGTGTCCCTTCACGGTTTAGCTCATGGTTTCATTGAGGTGCTCAAGCTCCAGCACCACGACAAGGTAACGATCTCCTTTGCTGGTATTTCCAAATACCTCTAATCAAATCTGTCCAATTAATTTTGTCAGAAGAAAACAAAACAGATTCCTGGGGAATAGTTAAATATTCAATTTTTTTAATTAACTGGCTGTGGATTAAGGAATTAGATTATTCTGAATGTGCATCTCTTTGAAAGCAATGAACAGGATCTGTTCTGAGATGTTCATTGCTTTGTACCTGTATTTCTAAAAACAAGAACTTTCTGATGATGTTAGGGCCATGAAGTTGAAAAGCTTTGTGTTAACTGAAGGACATCTTTATTATGTCTATAGGTAGAAGATACTATATATTTTTTCTAAGCCAAGGATATACAATACAACAATTCTATATTTGGGATTTCTTGGAGAGATTTATTTAATTATTTTAGATCAAAGCAGATGGCTATTTGATCATGGAAGTGGAGCCTACAGAGATATTCAACTCTTTCCTCCTGTACCTTGTGGAAGAGAAGTCAGATATAGCGATTAGATAAAAACAGTGATGAATGAAATAGTATCTGTGATTGATTAGGAGTTTTGGAATGCCTGGCCTAAACTATGTACGTTGTCTTCAATGCTAGTTGGTTCAAATGAAGTTTTAGAGCTACCTGTTATGTTAGGTTTAAGGATGCTGATGTTTTAATTGTTGAAGAAGAGATAAATTTTTTCTTTCTTCATTTCAGGGCAATAAACATCCAGTTTCCTGTGTTTCTAATTGATTTTAAAAATATTTTAAAGATTGTTAGGATCCCTGAATCAGAAAGTCTTGTTCATAGAAATGCAGTAATGAACGGTTAGAAATTAGAGGAGTAAAAAGTGCAGGATGCAGTTAAAGATACGGCATAAAAATAAAGAAGCATATGACCCCTAAACAAATTGGGAATCTTATTTTGCTCTGCATTGTATAAAGGAATGATAAAGGCTGTAACCTTGTGAATGTGGTGCATTGTGAGAAAATGTTTCCCCTGAAGTACCAAAAATCATCCAAGGGGCAATTGACCCCTGGGAAGGACAGAGGCAAAATAATTCCAATAGCTGACAGCATTCATCGATAATCCATTTAAAGGGGCTACTTATGTGATGCTCTATCTTTCTTTTTCACTTCAGGACTTCCCCACTAAACAATTCTTATTAGAATTTCCTAAGGCATGCATTTTTGTACAAAATACCACTGTCACAACTTTTGAGAAGTATCTGCATTTTGGACAATTGGGAAATTGGGCTTAATCCACGGTAGTAGTAAGAAGGTGCAGAAAACTTAAAACACTGGAGGGAGGGTGGAGAGAAGGTCCTGGCTAAGTACTGTATCAAGATGGGGAATTGTGGGAGTTGAAATCCAGACATCTTGAAGTTGCCAAGGTTGAGAAACATTGGGCTAGAGAACAAGTCTCTCTCAATCATTGATGTCAGGTAAATATATAACAGTCTCTCTTTGGAGCATGTAAAGGGGCTCTACACTTTCTCTATTTGTCAGCAAGAAACCTCTAAAAGAGGACAAAATAATAACACAAATAAATCAGTGCATAAGAAACTGCATTTTATTATATTTTAATGAGATTTTACAACAGAAAAAATATAATTCAGAACTTCATTCTGGCAATATTATTTATTTAATGTTGGTTAAATAAAGAAAAACAGCATTTACTAAAAAGGAAGTACTTGGTGTTATATCTGCACTTTTTAAAATCTTATTGTTTGATGCAAGGTGCATTTGGACTGCAACTCCAGATTTTCTAGTCAGCGTGGTGAATACAAGCAGGGGATTCTTTGAACAGTACTTTCAAGATCCCTAGGGTAGGAGTACACATTTTCTTTGCCATAGGAATCTAGAAAAATGTAAGTATTTTTTATATATTTCCCACAAGATGCTTGAATATTCAGAAGGAGAATTTACCTCAAGCTTTTGCTGACCATAGGTTTCACTTCAGCCATTACCCAGACCATTTGATATTCTAGGCCTTTTCATTAGGTCTAGGAATTGAGATGATTTATTTGCTTTTTACAGTTTAGATTCTTGGCACATACAATCATGGTGCTTTTAAAATGTCCTGCATCTTACTTAGATTTTGTTCTGATATATTATCATCCATGTTATTTGAAGTATTCTTTAAAGTATAAAGTAGTCTCTTTTTGTTTCTATACATTTCTTTTCCTTTATCATTATTAGCAAAGAGAACATTCTCATTACTTTTATAATATACCTTAAGTTGAAATAATATTTACAACTATCTTCAATACAGTTTAGAAATGTTAATATTAACATTTTGAGTAATTCATGTCAATGTTTTAAATGAAAAAAATATATTAATTTATTTTAGCATTGTGTTTCCATTGTTTCTTTTTATACCTTTTATTCATAGTCCTCAAAGACCATTTTTAGGTATGTGGAAATATTGCCTTTTAAAATGCATTTTCATTTATGAACACAGGTTTCAGGCCTTGTGTCTCCTTATTTCTTTTTATAGCAGCTCATCTGCTTGAGAAGCTAACTTTGCTTCCTAGATTGAAATACCAAATATAATTCTTGATAAATGTGTTTAGGATCAACATAACAGAAAATATGTTGCAACATTGCTGCAAACATGTATCTCTGTGGTGCTGAAATGATAGCATTGTTATTGCAATACAGGTGCTTGTAGTAGTATATATACTTTTTTGTTCTTTTTTACTTGTTTTTGCTTGTTTTGCTTTTATTTGGTCTAGAAGAATAGCAGCAGTAAAAAGAATATGTCTATTTGCCACATCACGTATGACTCATGATTACCAAATTTCTTACTTATAGAGAATCATCTTGATTTTATACTCTATTAGCAGTTAAATAAATGGTAGTCCAGCATAACTGAACTGCATCAGTTTAGAAAGCTAATTACTGACATTTCAGTTTGCACATTAAGTGAGCACTTGCAAATGTACCTGCAAAGAACTGAAATAATTTTTGATGTTTCTGATTTCTTCAATTCTTTAAATGAAGTTTTAAGGAATGATTAAATGAAGGAATGCAGTCCTGTACATTCATAAGCACCTCTACCAAATCATTTTGAAGCATCCAGAGTCTTGCAACAAATGTATATATGAGTAAGAATAATCTGGTGATATGTTGTACATATTCTATTGACTCAGTTAATATTTTCCTTAGTGATTTCATATTACTTGTTTCATTGTTCAAGTGATCTGGTGTTGGAGTACCTAGAAATAAATATATCCTACTATGACTGATCAAATTGCCTTGGGTGAGGTTTTGCAATGGACACTTTTCCATAACTGTGTGTTTGTGCCCAAATAGATTTGTCCATGATAAGATGTAGTTACGTTTATTTTTAGAATGCTGTTTTGTGTGTTTCTACAGAATGATGTAGAATAGTGTTTCCAAATCAATTGGAAATGGATTTCCACAGTTTCATGTGCTGGATTGAGAAAGGCCACCTGGGTAATTTTTAGTCCAAATGTTTTCATGAAAAAAAATTACCTCTTTATTTAGGAAATTTATAGAGCAATCCTAGTATATATGGGGGAGGGGAAGAAAAAAATGCTGCTGCTATGGTAGCAAAACAGTCTCCGTATGCTATATATGCTCAGGAGAGGAGAAAACACATGACAAAGAAAATAGTTCATACAGTATAATCCAATGCAGTAGTTTTTCGTAAAATGTAGAGCTTGTGAAGATACTCTAGGGTCAATGGGCTGGAGACAACTAAGGACACTGAAAGAGCAGTAAGAGAGATTCTGAGAGAATTAACTGAGAGAGGAAATTCTGAACAGTTTGGGGCAAATTGCATGATATATAAACCATACATTTTTGTAACTGTCCTCCTGCTTTTATTTGACTGAGGGTAAGTGCACAAGTGGACCCACTCAGATCAGAACTGCCATATGTGGAGTAGGAGCAGACTTATTCTTCTGACAGCCATTTCCCCTTAGAAAAATTCTGTCACCCATGTAGGTGTACTCCAGTATATTCCTGATTCTTTTCTCCTGTTTTTCCTTACAAGGAATCAGCAAATTGGTGAGTTGAAGGTATTACATACTGTTTTGAGCTCTATCTTTTCCACTCTCACCCATTTCATTACTAGGAGAACAGTTTCCACCACCACAAGGGATTCAGGTAGGGAAGGCAGGTTTATATTTGGCTTTCGACCCATCTCCCACATGATTTACAGGGAACTTTGCCAGTGAGCGCTGAGAAAATGAAAAACAACTTGGACACTCTTGGCCAGAGTCCTCTTAAATCTGGCAATTACAGTATGAATCATCAAATTCAAACTACTGTAATGGTTTAAACTTTTTAATTATTCAGTTGAGGGAATATCAACCAATTATTATCTGGACCCATTTTTATTGGCTTTCAGCCAGGATTAGATCTATGCCAAGAACTGCATGTTGTTGCTGGTTCTCCTGGATTTCTCAGCAGCTTTCGATACCATCAACCAGGGTATTCTTCTGGATCTTGGCAGTACTGTTTGAATGGTTCAGGTTCTTTCTGTTAGGCTGATTCTAAAACATGGTTCTGAGGATTACAGTTTGGAACAGAGGTGTCTCTTGTTCCATATCTTGTCCTGAGGGACCGTCTCATCCCCATAACATCGAACCGTCCCAATCGGTCATGCAGAGAGGGCATACTGCGTACCCCGTCGGTAAGGGAGTTTCGCTTGGGCGGGGTCCAGAAGGCGGGCGTTCTCTACGGCGGCACCTGCCCTTTGGAACATTCTACCCCCAGAGGTGAGGCAGGCCCCATCGCTCCCGGCCTTCCAGAAGAACTTAAAGACCTGGTTCTGCCGCCTCACCTGGGATGAGAAGAGTGACAGCTCCTCCTGGGGATGGCTGGTCCCATAGAGCCCTTTTAAAAACAACTTTGTGCCACTTGGATTTTAATTTTAATTTATTTTTATTTATATATATGTATAGGGATTATATTTTTATCCATTTTAATTATTGATTTGTAAACCACCCAGAGTCCCCTTCGGGGGAGATGGAGCGGTAATATAAATTGAATTATAAATAAAACAAATAAATAAATATGCTCTTGCAGAAGACTGAAGAAGTTTTCTAGAGCTTTGAATGTGATTTGTATAATGATGGTATCTAGCTCTATTGATTTTTTTTTAGCATACAATTCTAAGGAAACAATCAGTTTCCTTGATTACTACCTACATTTAATAACCAGAATGAGAAATTGGGATTTAGCCTCGTTTGGATTCCTGGGCATTGGCTTTATATTTGATGTGTATTTATGGGTAGTGCACCCTTTGTGTGTTTGTATTTGATTTCGCAAGTTATCAGTCCATGCTTTTAATAGTCCATTCTACTTTTAACAATTTTAATGTATTGTACTTGGTGTACTATTGAAACTATCTGAAAACTCCAGTTGATATACAATGTGATAAATTATGTAGGATAACAGGTTGACATGAAGCCTGCATGAAGCTGATTCCTGGACAAAATTTAAGGTAAACACTTACTTCACTCTGATAGTCTGATACAGATTGTCTTTACATTAAGATATGCAGAAAAGATTGTTTTGAAGATGTCTTCATTTTCAGAGGCCCATTTGTTGAGCATAAGGAAAGGTTCTTCTCTTGCACAATGCCACCTTACTCAAAGCGTTCCCCAGGGAGATATTTTTGTCCTATACTCTTTCTGTCTTTGGAAAATCAAATCAAGATACGTCTTTTATCTTTAAAGGGCCAAGATATTGTTATTTATGTGTTTAAGCTGTAAGCTTACATTAAGTATTCCATATGAACAGAAAAAAGCATCACTCTTTGATTAGCTGTTTTTAGGCTATCTGAAGAGCTGTTATGGAGAGGACAGGGCAGAATGTTTAGAGTTGTCCTGGATGAAAGGACACAAAATTGTAGGTTTCAATTGCAGGGAAGTAGATTTTGGTTCCCCTTCATGGATCACTGCCTTGTCGTGGCAAAGGGGCTTGCGTAACTCAATGAAGTCAGGTCAAGAAGAACAGGTCATGACGGAGAGTTCTGACAAAACGTGGTCCAAAACTGGAGGAGGGAATGGCAAATCACTCCAGTATCCTTGCCAAGAAAACCCATGGACAGTATCAAAAGGCTAAAAGATATGACGCCGGAAGATGAGCCCCTCAGGTCGGAAGGTGTCCAGTATGCTACTGGGGAAGAGCAGAGGGCAATTCCGAGTAGCTCCAGAAAGTGTGAAGCGGCTGGGCCAAAGCCGAAAGGACGCTCAGTTGTGGATGTGTCTGGAAGTGGAAGGAAAGTCCGATGCTGTAAAGAACAATATTGCATAGGAACCTGGAATGTAAGATCTATGAATCAAGGTAAGCTGGATGTGGTCAAACATGAGATGACAAGATTGAACATCGACATCTTGGGAATCAGCGAACTAAAATGGACAGGAATGGGCGAATTTAATTCAGGAGACCATTATATATACTACTGTGGGCAAGAATCCCTTAGAAGAAATGGAGTAGCTCTCATAGTCAATAAAAGAGTGGGAAAGGCAGTACTGGGGTACAACCTCGAAAACGACAGAATGCTTTCAGTTCGAATCCAAGGCAAACCATTCAACATCACAGTGATCCAAGTCTATGCCCCAACCACTGATGCCGAAGAAGCTGAAGTTCACCAGTTCTATGAAGACCTGCAACACCTTCTAGAACTAACACCAAAAAAAGATGTCCTTTTCATCATAGGGGACTGGAATGCTAAAGTAGGAAGTCAAAAAATAACCGGAATAACAGGCAAGTTCGGCCTCGGAGTACAAAATGAAGCAGGGCAAAGGCTAATAGAGTTTTGTCAAGAGAACACGCTGGTCATAGCAAACACTCTTTTCCAACAACACAAGAGACGACTCTACACATGGACATCACCAGATGGTCAATACCGAAATCAGATTGATTATATACTTTGCAGCCAAAGATGGAGAAGCTCTATACAATCAGCAAAAACAAGACCTGGAGCTGACTGTGGCTCAGATCATGAGCTTCTTATCGCAAAATTTAGGCTTAAATTGAAGAACGTAGAGAAAACCACTAGACCAATCAGGTATGACCTAAATCATATCCCTTATGAATATACAGTGGAGGTGAGAAATAGATTTAAAGGATTAGATCTGGTAGACAGAGTGCCTGACGAACTATGGATGGAGGTTCGTAACATTGTACAGGAGGCAGCAACTAAAACCATCCCAAAGAAAAAGAAATGCAGAAAGCAAAGTGGCTGACTGATGAGGCTTTACAAATAGCTGAGGAAAGAAGGGAAGCAAAAGGCAAGGGAGAAAGGGAAAGATATAAACAACTGAATGCAGAATTCCAGAGAATAGCAAGGAGAGATAAGGCGGCCTTCTTAAATGAACAGTGCAAAGAAATCGAGGAAAACAATAGAATGGGGAAGACTAGAGATCTCTTCAAGAAAATCGGAGATATCAAGGGAACATTTTGTGCAAAGATGGGCATGATAAAGGACAAAAAAGGCAGGGACCTAACAGAAGCAGAAGAGATTAAGAAGAGGTGGCAAGAATACACAGAAGAACTATACAAGAAAGATCTTAATATCCCTGATAAATACGATGGTGTGGTCACTGACCTTGAGCCGGACATCCTAGAGAGTGAAGTCAAGTGGGCCTTAGGAAGCATTACTAACAACAAAGCTAGCGGAGAAGACAGTATCCCAGCTGAGCTATTTAAAATCCTAAAAGATGATGCTGTTAAAGTGCTGCACTCAATATGCCAACAAATTTGGAAAACTCAACAGTGGCCACAGGATTGGAAAAGGTCAGTTTACGTTCCAATTCCAAAGAAAGGCAATGCCAAAGAATGCTCAAACTACCGTACAATTGCACTCATTTCACATGCTAGCAAGGTTATGCTCAAAATCCTACAAGCTAGGCTTCAGCAGTATGTGAACCGAGAACTACCAGAAGTGCAAGCTGGGTTTCGAAGAGGCAGAGGAACTAGAGATCAGATTGCCAACATTCGCTGGATCATGGAAAAAGCAAGAGAGTTCCAGAAAAACATCTACTTCTGCTTCATTGACTACGCTAAAGCCTTTGATTGTGTGGATCACAACAAACTGTGGCAAAGTCTTAAAGAGATGGGAGTACCAGACCACCTTACCTGTTTCCTGAGAAACCTGTATGCGGGTCAAGAAGCAACAGTTAGAACCGGACATGGAACAACCGACTGGTTCAAAATTGGGAAAGGAGTACGACAAGGCTGTATATTATCATCCTGCTTATTTAACTTATATGCAGAGTACATCATGAGAAATGCCGGGCTGGATGAATCACAAGCCGGAGTTAAGATTGCCGGGAGAAATATCAACAACCTCAGATATGCAGACGATACCACCCTAATGGCAGAAAGTGAAGAGGAACTAAAGAGCCTCTTGATGAGGGTGAAAGGAGAGAGTGCAAAAGCTGGCTTGAAACTCAACATTAAAAAAACCCAGATCATGGCATCTGGTCCCATCACTTCCTGGCAAATAGAAGGGGAGGAAATGGAAGCAGTGACAGATTTTATTTTCTTGGGCTCCAAGGTCACTACAGACGGTGACTGCAGCCATGAAATTAAAAGACGCTTGCTCCTTGGGAGGAAAGCTATGGCAAACCTAGACAGCATATTAAAAAGCAGAGACATCACCTTGCCGACAAAGGTCCGTATAGTTAAAGCTATGGTTTTCCCAGTAGTAATGTATGGCTGTGAGAGTTGGACCATAAGGAAGGCTGAGCGCTGAAGAATTGATGCTTTCAAACTGTGGTGCTGGAGAAGTCTCTTGAGAGTCCCTTGGACTGCAAGGAGGTCAAACCAGTCAATCCTAAAGGAAATCAACCCTGACTGCTCATTGGAAGGACAGATGCTGAAGCTGAAGCTCAAATACTTTGGCCACCTAATGCGAAGAGAGGACTCACTGGAAAAGACCCTGATGCTGGGAAAGACTGAAGGCAAAAGGAGAAGGGGACGGCAGAGGATGAGATGGTTAGATAGCATCACCGATGTAATGAACATGAATTTGAGTAAACTCCGAGAGACAGTGGAGGACAGGAAGGCCTGGCGTGCTATGGTCCATGAGGTCACGAAGAGTCGGACACGACTAAACGACTGAACAACAAAAGATTCTGGTTAGACATCAGGAAAAATTTCTCAATGGTAACAGCTGTTCAACAACAGAACAGACTGCATTGGTAAATGATAGACTCTGTTTTTGCTAGAGGTGTTTAAATGGGGTTTCCCCCAGGCCCTGGACTACGATAGGGATTGAGCCCTTTAGGTTGTTATTGGCTGCTTGGTTTTGGGGGGTTTTGGTTTCTGGTCTGCTGTCTTCTTTTTCTTCTTGATTTATTTTGTTTTCTTTTAATTTTTTTTATCTGTAAGCCAACCAGAGTCACTATGGAGTTAAAAGGTAAAGGTAAAGGTTCCCCCCGCACATTTGTGCAGTCATGTCCGACTCTAGTGGCTGGTGCTCATCTCCGTTTGTTAGCCGAAGAGCCAGCATTGTCCGAAGATGCTTCCACGGTCATGTGGCCGGCATGATGCACGCGGAACGCTGTTACCATCCCACCGAAGTGGTACCTATTTATCTACTTGCATTTGCATGCTTTCGAATTGCTAGGTTGGCAAGAGCTGGGGCGAGTGCGGGAGCTCACTCCGTCATGCGGGGCTAGGGATTCGAACCTCCGAACTTGCAATCTTCCGATCGACAAGCCTGGCATCTTACCTGCTGAGCCACCACGCCCCACACTATAAAAATTACCATATATTAAATATACTAAACACCTAAGACAAAAATAAAAACAATGAAAATTGTTAGCATTTGGCAGGTTTTGGCAATTTCCGTTACTCCCATATACAGTAATACCATGGCTTTCAGTGTGCATCTGTTTGTGATCCCAGCTGCTGGTTATCACCTATAAAACCCTGCATGGCATATAAAGGTAAAGTTTCCCCCCGCACATTTGTGCAGTTGTGTCCGACTCTAGGGGCCGGTGCTCATCTCCGTTTGTTAGCCAAAGAGCCAGCGTTGTCCGAAGACGCTTCCGCGGTCATGTGGCCGGCATGACGCACGCGGAACACTGTTACCTTCCCACCGAAGTGGTACCTATTCATCTACTTGCATTTGCATGCTTTCGAATTGCTAGGTTGGCAAGAGCTGGGGCGAGTGCGGGAGCTCACTCCGCACACAGGGCTAGGGATTTGAACCTCCAAACTTGCGATCTTCCAATCGACAAGCCTGGCGTCTTACCCGCTGAGCCACCTATGGAGTTGGGCAGCCACAAATTTGACAAAAGCAATAAATGTTCATCTATCAGGGGTGGTGTAGTAGTAGATTCCTACACTGGGTAGGGTACTAGACTAGCTGATTTCCAAAGACTCTTTTAACTCTTACATTCTATGATTTTTTTTGTAAATCAAGCAAACAAATAAGGAAATTATCATATAAGCAGCTTAAAAATGAAAGGTAACTGTGCTGCCATAAAACCAGTTTTAGTAAATTTATCCCATTGTAAAATTGATTGACATTGAAACTATTTAAACCACTCTGTTTTTCTTTCTTTTTCTCTTTTGCTTAGCTTTTCTTTTGAACACATAGTTTAACTTTAAAAAAATATTAGATCCTATACTGATATGTCTTTTTAAAATTCCAACGGAGTCAACATCAGAATAGGGTTATTATATACAGTTCAATAATCAGTTTAAAAGAGGGTATATCACAGGAACAGAAGTAAATAAAGGTCTCATATCTGTATGGTTGGTTTCATTGAGATGTCTTCAATTACATGGTTCTATATTTGCAACCTATCCACGTGCATGAATTATTTATATTCATGGTAAGCTATCCCAGATATTGAATATGGACAGGATATAATTGTAATTCTATCAATACAATTGTTTTTCCTTTTTACTGTGCACAGAAATCATTAGAATAAACACTGCTTTGCAATCATTATGGAAATCAAGAAGAATTGTTTAAGCTTTATATTATAATGCATTTTAATTATGAATACATACTTTCATGTATTACTATTCTATTTAAAGAGCAGTATCCTGTTCTCAATTGCATAGTCATAGCGCTAATCTCAGAATCTTTATACAGAGTAATAATTACAATTTCAATATATATTGCTTCTGATATCTAACAATCATTTATTGGTATATTTTGCAGTTTAATTATTTCAAATTCACACATATTGGTTTGTATTGGCTTGTTTGCAGATAAATTCTTTAAAAATCATTACTCTACATATTTATTATTTATTTATTTTTATTTATTTTATCTTACTTATACCCCGCCTATCCCCTCCCTAATGGAGGGCTCTAGGCGGCTTACAATCATGTAATTCAATTATACAGTCATATTATATTATCCGCACGATTAGGGAGGGGGTGAGGGAACCGGCTCTTCAATCGCAGGTCGGACTACATGTCCCAGGAACCTTTGCTTCTGAGCCGGCTGCTGACGTCCAGGAAGTTGTCGTTTTTCGGGATCCGCCGTCCTCTGCCGTCCTCCGCCGCCATCCATGGGGACCAGCTTTCTTCTTGGTCCGAGGGCGACCCTCCGAGAAGGACGCCAGCAAATTGGCCCACGTGAGTGGTCCCCATTCATCTACTTGCCGGTGGCTTTCGATCAGCTGGGTGGGCTGGAGCTGGGGCTAGTGACGGGAGCTCACCCCGCCACGCGGATTCGAACTGCCGACCTTATGGTCGGCAGACTAACGGCTCAGCGGTTTAACCCGCTGAGCCACCGCGCCCCCTATTAAAAGAAAACAAAATAAATCAAGAAGAACCCCCCAAAACCAGGCAGCCAATAACAACCTAAAGGGCTCAACCCCTATCGTAGTCCAGGGCCTGGGGGAAACCCCATTTAAACACCTCTAGCAAAATAGAGTCTATCATTTACCAATATTTATATATTTCTTAATTACTGCAATTTTTTATTTTTATTTATTTATGTTTCAATTTATATACCGCTCCATCTCCCCGCAAGGAAACTCTGGGCGGTTTACAATACACAAAAATTAAAATCCGACAATTAAAACAACCCAATAAAACACTCTAATATATTAAAATTAAGTATAAAAATCCAAGATGCAGTGGTATGATGTTTGGATGTTTAAAAGGGCCCTATGGCACCAGCCATCCCCAAGAGGAACTGTTCCCCCCCTCCCCCCACGCAAGGCGGCAGAACCAGGTCTTTAAGTTCTTTCTGAAGGCCGGGAGCGATGAGGCCTGCCTCACCTCTGGGGGTAGCATATTCCAAAGGGTGGGCGCCGTTACCGAGAAGGCACGCCTCCTAGACCCCGTCAGGTGACATTCCTTTACGGACGGGATCCGTAGCATGCCCTCTCTGAATGACCGAGTGGGACGGTTCGACGTTATGGGGATGAGACGGTCCCTCAGGTAACCTGGCCCCATGCCATGTAGGGCTTTAAAGGTGATAACCAACACCTTGAATTGGACCCGGAAGCACACAGGCACCCAGTGCAGCTGTCGCAACAGAGGTGTCACATGCGCTGATCTAGGCGCACCAATAACTGCACGAGCAGCCGCATTCTGGACCAATTGAAGCTTCCGGATACTCCTCAAGGGTAGCCCCATGTAGAGCGCATTGCAATAGTCTATATGGGAGATGACCAGGGCATGAGTGACTGTACGGAGGGCTTCCCGATCCAGGAAAGGGCGTAACTGACGCACAACACGAAGTTGTGCAAAAGCCCTCCTGGCCACGGCTACCACCTGCTCTTCGAGCAGGAGCCGTGAGTCCAGAAGAACCCCCAAATTACGCACTTGGTCTGAATGGGGTAGTGCAACCCCATCCAGAACTAGAGATGACAACTTCCTGGATCCACGGGAGCCATCAATCCACAGCCACTCCGTCTTACCAGGGTTCAGTCGAAGCCTGTTGTTCCCCATCCAGACCCCCACAGCCTCCAGGCACTGAGAAAGGGTAGCCACTGCATCACTTATCTCACCAGGGATGGAAATATATAATTGAGTATCGTCTGCATATTGATGGTATCTCATCCCATGGTGACGGATGATCTCACCCAGCAGTTTCATGTAGATGTTAAATAGGAGAGGGGAAAGAACCGAACCCTGCGGTACCCCACAGACGAGGGGGCGAGGGTCGGATCTTTCCTCTCCTATTACCACCGATTGGGAACGGCCCTGGAGGAAGGAGGTGAACCAGCG
The DNA here is from genome assembly GCA_023362775.1 of Charina bottae. Lineage (NCBI taxonomy): Eukaryota > Metazoa > Chordata > Lepidosauria > Squamata > Charinaidae > Charina > Charina bottae. Next base: position 4,777,825 of record JALMGJ010000035.1, read on the forward strand.
CAGAACTATGCCTCCCACCCCCAACTCCCTGAGCCATCCCAAAAGGATACCATGGTCGATGGTATCGAATGCCGCTGAGAGGTCAAGAAGAGCTAGGATGGATGCACTCCCTCCATCCCGCTCCCGCCAGAGATCATCTGTAAGCGCGACCAATGCAGTTTCCACCCCATATCCCGGCCTGAAACCTGACTGGAAGGGGTCCAGATAATCCGTATCATCCAGGATCCTCTGGAGTTGCAACGCCACCGCTTTCTCAACCACCTTCCCTAAAAAGGGGAGGTGGGAGACAGGACGAAAATTGTCCAATATAGTAGGGTCCAGTGATGGTTTCTTGAGGAGGGGGTGCACCAAAGCCCCTTTAAAAGCCGCTGGGAACACCCCCTCCCCCAGAGATGCATTAACCATCACCTGGACCCAACCACATGTCACCTCCCGGGCTGCCTGTACCAGCCAGGAAGGGCATGGGTCCAGATGACATGTGGTGGCCCTTACAACCCGAAGGATCCTGTCCACTTCCTTAGGTCCAACAGGATCGAACTGTTCCCAGATAACCGGGCAAAGACGTTCCCTCGGCATCTCCCCAGACTGTGCTACACGCTTAGAGTCCAACTTAGACCGAATCTGAGCGACTTTATCCTGCAGATGCTCAGAAAATTCTTCCGCATGGCCCTGTAGGTCGGTCACAGACTCCACCTTAACCAGCAGAGATCTTGTTATCTTAAACAGGGTCATCGGGCGGCATTCTGCGGACGCAATAAGAGCGGAGAAATATTGACGTTTCGCCGCTCTTACCGCCACAAGGTAGGTCTTAACAGCGACTCTAGCTTGTGTTCGGTCAGATTCAGACTTTGTCTTTCTCCAGCGGCGCTCTAGGCGTCTCTTAACCCTCTTCAAGACCCTCAACTCCTCTGTATACCAAGGGGAGTATCGGGTCAAGTGTGGCAAGAGAGGCCGCATAGGCGCGATCCTGTCCAAGGCCCCGGCCGCCTCCCTATTCCAGGCTGCGGCCAGGACCTCCGCTGGAGCATGCAGTAGATCCTGAGGTACAGCCCCCAGCTCCCTCTGAAACCCTATTGGGTCCATTAGTCGCCGGGGGCGGACCAATCGATTGGGTCCTGCCTCCCCGCGGAGTGGGGCGGCATAAGAGAATCTCAAGGTCACCAGGGCATGATCTGACCATGACAAAGGGGAAAGATGTAACTCTCCCCTCAGAGCATACTGCCACTGCTCCGACAAGAAAACTAAGTCCGGGGTAAGTCCACTGTCTCGAGTTGGGTCTCGAATAATCTGGAACAGGCCCATGGCTGCCATGGTAGTCATGAACTCCCGAGCTGCCTCCGAGGCACGTCCCAGGGACGGCAGATTGAAATCCCCCAGAACCATAAGCCTAGGGAATTCCACCGCCAGCCCCGAGACGGCCTCCAGCAGCTCAGGCAGGGATGTCGCTACGCAGCAGGGAGGCTGGTACAGCAGCAACACTCCCAACTGTTCTCGAGAACCCAACTTGAAAAACAGGGTCTCACAACCGGCCACTTGCGGAGCAGTGCCCCTGAAGGCCACCAGAGACTCTCGACTTACAACCGCCACCCCTCCTCCCCTGCCCCTGAGTCTCGGCTGGTGCCACACTTGAAACCCGGCTGGGCATATTTCAGAGAGGGCTACCCCCCCTCCGAGCTCAGCCAGGTCTCGGTGATACATGCCAGGTCTGCCCCCTCTTCCGTGATCAAATCACATATGAGAGGGCCCTTGTTGTTAACAGACCTGGCATTAAGCAGCAGCAGCCGGAAACCGGGGCCCTCAAGGATCTGCTGACCAGGACCTGGGTATGAACGTGGAGGGCCGGAACATGCCACCGGTAATAAACACCGGGGGCGTCTTCCCCAATGATGGCCCGCCCTCCAGTTCCCGTCATAACATCCCCGGCCCGTCACCACTTCGATAGGGCAGCCCACTCCATAACCCCCAGAGCTTCCAGGTCCAGATGCCTCCACTCCCAGACCTTCAAAGACCCTAGGTTGAAACACGGGTCCCCTCCCACACGCACACATCTCTCAAACTCAGTCAACTTCTAGTGATGGTAGGCCCCCCCCAGCGCACCAGCCTAAGCTCTCGGCACTGAAAGGGCCTAACCACCACAACCACTCTCACTGGTCGCAGAGAGATATCATCCACTACTGCCCACCACCTGTCTCTCACTCAGGTGTGGGCACTCATACATACTATCACACAATCTTGGACTCCCCCCTGACTCTCTCACATCCAGGGGGGCCACATTCACACTACAGGGACCCTAAAAAGTCTCTGCCGCCTATAAATAAATGTGGGTGCAGATGGGAGCTTCCTCTTAGTTGTTAAACTAAAGTTAAAAGTCCAATAAAAACCTTCCACCGTTGTTGATTTCCGGGGGATATTATGGCTGGTCCCCCATTCCTGAACCCGTCGTCCCCCCTTAGACCCCCGCCCCCACAGTTAAAGACCACCAGGCCCACCAAAAGATCGTCCAAGTCGGCGTGCCTTAAGACCTAGCACGCTCCGCTGCTCTGCTCTCCCGTCTTGTTGTAGTGCCAAGGTCTCGCAAGCCCCCAGTGTATATTAAATCTCTGGGGCTCGCCAGGTCCATTAATAGTTGCGGGGGTTCGTCAAAGTCCGTTTTGGCCCCAAGTTCCCAAAAATATAGTGGAGTACTTGTCCGCAAGGCCCACAGGCTTCTGATTATACTCTGCCACTCCGCCGTTTCCTCCACTACACCAGAGGGCCGCCAAGGAGCCGCGCGTCTTCGACCGAATAGTAAGGATAGTAAGGAGTCACCAGGGATCACTGGGAGTCCGCCCAGTCTGCAATGTGCTCGCCCGAGCCCCCAAAGCCCGCAGGGAAAAGCACCGCGTTTCGCTGTTTTCTCCTCCTCCAAACGGCCATCGCGTTTTGCTGCCCCGCTTCGCCGCCTCGTCGCCTGCTGTTCCACCCGGGGGGGGGGGTTCAGCCATCTCCCCACCTCGGTCTAGAAATGAAAGCCGAGGGAACCTCACAAAATCCCCTACCCACACCTCCAGGTAACAAAAAGGCAGGGTAGGGTGGGATTCAGGAGACCAGGAACCTCTCTCCCGGAGCAGCGCTCAGCGGCGGCCGCTCCCGATCGCCATCTTGGTTTAACCAGATACTAATTAGTAATACTAATTTCTTCTATTTTGTTTGTGGGGTGGGTGTTTGCAGTGTGTGTATGTGTGTGTATATATATTTATGTATGTTTGTATGAGAAGAATATTCCATTCTAATAATGTCAAGCTAGTTTTTAAGCATATTGTCAGTCTTTGGCTGACTTCAATATTTCACATAGCTCTTGCTCTATAGAAGTGGACACCGTATGGAGTTAAAGCACTCTCAATGTTTATACCAGTCATTTTCTTAAATTATATTTAATCTGTATGCATGAAAAACAACTTCACTGCAAAGGCAAAAACAATCTATTGAGGAACAATTTTTGTACTATGAATAAAATGAAACAAAACAGATATTCAAGGAAGAAAAAGTATATCTTCTGGGATATTGCTTATGTTCAAATAAAGAAATTATTTGACATTTTAGGTCAGGCAAATTCTTACTTCATGTCCTATATTCATTCATAAAGCAATAGATGGCAATGTAAACAGAATATGAATAAATTTTGAACAAGCCATTTTCAAATTTGGGTACACTGATTCTCAAAAAAGCTCTTTAACTAGCATATTGAGCAGAATTTATGTAAATGATGCAAATATAAAATTTTGTATCAGAAATAGTTTTAGCATAAATTTAATCTGCTTGAAAGTAAGAAATAGGGAAGAGGGAAAGAGCAAGTGATGCTGTCAAGATCTTGTCCTGGTGCCTAGAGACTGCTGGCATCTGAATGGGGAGCTGAATAGGTTTAAGCTCAGCTCTAACAAGGTCAAGTAGCACACAGAACTCATGTGCAAATTTAAAGTCTCCTTGATTCAGAGCTCCTGCTCAAGGAGCATGTGGCAGTTGCGACCAGGCGGGCCTTTATTCAGATCCATCTAGTGTGCTAATTATGGCCATTGCTGGACTTTGTCACCTCACATGTGGATTATTCTGTGTACCGTAGGTGGAGCTGTCATCCAGGATGCAATGATGTGAGCAGTTACAGGTATTCCTCAGTAAACTGATGTAACATTTCTGCAATGCAAGCTGCATTGATTACCAGTGAGTTTCTGGATGTAATTCAGGATGCTAGTTGTCACCCACAAAGCCCTTCATAGCATCGGCCCTGGCCATCTGAGGGACGTCCTTTGTTCCATTGTTTTTGCCAATCTTGTAAGGTCCAACAATGTCCCTTCTATGAAGCAATGCCATCCGATGGGACCTAGGGAGTGTCTCTTCACTATTGCAGCATCTGCCCTCTAGAATAGCATCCATTTGGAAGTTCAAATAGCCCCAACACTGCTATCATTTAAATGAGCCTTGAAGGAGTGGTATTTTCTCCAGAGTCTGGGTTAGGTTGGGGTGCACCTACCTGAAGTGGATTATGTTTATATATACTCTGTCTGTTCCACTGGCTATGGCCATCTGTTTTTTTTTTAATTAATTCAATCTACAGGGTTTTTATTTTTAATCTGTATGCCACCCAGTGTTACTGTGAGTTGGGCGGCCTTATATATCTAAATTATGAATGAATGAATGAATGAATGAATGAATGAATGAATGAATGAATGAATGATCCTGAATCAAAATAACCCAATTTCTTTGGGCAAGTGTATGTAATCACACTAGTTCACCTCTTCATTTATAAATATCTGTTCATAATATGCATCATAACCAAGGAAGTGTTACCAGATGCCCTGCTGAAAAGGTAAAAAGAGTTTCTTTATTGTAAGGTAAATTACTGTAATTTCTCATAGTCAGAAGTTCAGGAGCTAAGATACTGAACTCATCCACTTGCCTAGATATGATGTTACTGATAAACACTTTACTACTTATGATGTGTCCAGAAAACTGATGCCAATTGTGTATGCTTACATTAAAGAAATGGCTTATTAGTGAAATGGCTTATTGGTCTTGAATAACATTCAGGATTAAAAGTTATAGAGATGTTAGGAATATCCTCGAATGTCTAAACCAAATAAATTGGTGAATTATATCATAATTAGAATAAACAATAAATTAGCCATTTCCCAGTATGCACATTCAGAAGCAAATATCTAGCATGATTGATTGAAATCTGATAGATCAGGTGCCTAAAAACAAACAAGCAGTAGAAATTATCAAGATACTGTACTACGCCATGTTTGTAGAAACATGCAGGATTTGAGAAGGGCTTTTAAATTTTCAAATGTGTATCCATTTGAAATGAAACCTGGGCTATTTCTTTCTTAATCTGGGCTGCTAATTGATTTATTATTTTTAAAATTAAATGTTTTGTCATATTGTTACTATTTTCTGTATTTTATTATTTATTTATTTGTCGTGTATTGTGAACTTTCCTCTATAAGCTACCTGAGAAACCCGTTATATACATATAACCCTGTTATATACAAATAAAACCAAGCACTAGTTGTAATTTATTGTTGCACAAAATATTAAGATTTTTAAAAGACTACCAATTGCTGATAACCATACATCATAGCTTTCCAAACTGTGTGTCCCGACACTTTAGTGTGTCGCGAAGCAGCGGCAGGGGCGTGCACGGTGGCGGCGCACGTGGCAGTGGCGGTGTGTATGGCGGGAGCGACAGCAGCGGCGCGCCATCAGCGCTTCCACGTTTTAGCGAGACTGCTGCCGCCGCTGTGCACGCCACCACATGCCCCCCCGCGCCGCCGCCGTGCACGCCCCTGCCATCGCGCACACACCCCTGCACCGCCACCGCTGCCATACATAGTTACTTAGAAAGCACTGCCATACATAGTTACTTATACATGCATAGTTAACCACCCAGGGTGCCTCCTTGTGGGGGAGATGGGCGGGATATAAATGTAATAAATAAATAAAATAGTTACTTAAAGATTGGTTGGATGGGGGAAATTTGCACTAGTAATACAATACAGGATTTATCAGATGAAGTATCCATTAGAACAATCCTTAGGCAAATGTACGTTGTTACAAAAGCTGCTAAGGTTTATAATGGCAAATCGTTTATTTATTTATTTTGTTTTAATTTTTAACTGATGTACACTTTACAGCAATAGGAAAGAAGGAAACACTGATCTTGGTATAAAACGAGAAAATCATATTAGGATATTTCTCTCTATGTATGTTGCTATGAAATTAATTCCAAGGGAGTTTCATATTTTAAATGAAAGTGATCTGTTCTATGCTACTACTTAATTTATGCTGCTTTAGCCTTAATTATACTATATTATGTTATACATACTGTATTGCATTATGATATGTTTGTTTTTCAAATATTCTAGCCCTAAACCATTGCTTAATTAACCTATTAAATGTATCCAAGTAATGTAGGAAGCTTAGGGAATGTGTATGCCACTACATTTTCCTTAATTTCAGATTGTTAGGTTTCAGAGATATGAATCTATATATTAAAAAGATACCTTATCAACTATAATGAAAACAATATATGTGAGGGGTGGAGAAGGAATGTAACTAAGTTATCTCAAATAACAATGTGCTAGCTGAGTCTCTTATTGTTAAGTGTTATGTATAATTTCATGCTGGTAACTCAAAATGGCTTGTATTATACAGAAGGGGAAGCTGATATTGGAAGGTGGTTACCAATGCACAAAGTATTTATTTTCTGTGGTTCCAAATAATTTTCCTTCTATATTATCAATAAATGTTGGGAATTTTGATACACTACAAAATCTGTCTTCTAGAAACTCCAGTGCATTAATATTCCATAACATTTTTTCAGTTTTTCAAGAATAGTAGGTGACTTCTATTATTGCTATCTGGTATTTATTTTGTCCCCATGTTTATACAGGTAATCCTCGACTTACAACCATTTGTTTAATGACCATTTGAAGTTACGATGGCGCTGAAAAAAGTGACTTATGACCGGTCTTTGCACTTACCACCATTGCAGCGTCCCTGTGGTCATGTGATCAAAATTTGTGTGCTTGGCAACCAGCATGTATTTACGATGGTTGCAGCATCCCGGGGTCATGTGATCACCATTTGCGACCTTCCCAGCGGGCTCCTGACAAGCAAAATCATTGGGGAACCACGTGATTCCCTGAACAACCATGTGATTCATAACTACCGCAGTGATTCACTTAATGACAGTGAAAAAAAAGGTAAAATCGGGTGCAATTCACTTAACAACCACTTCACATAGCAACAGAGGTTCCAGTGCCAATTGTGGTCGTAAGTCAAGGACTACCTGTATTCCTTTATTCTGAAGGCAGAATAGTTTATACATCAGACTAGCATTTTGAGCTTGGAACATCTTATACTGAAAGATAATACACAGTTGTGTGAGTATACAAATAAATCTACTTTGTTGACCTAGATGCATATTATTTGTGCTTTGAAGACCCAAGACAGGTGCAGGTTAACAATATTTTCTAATGTAAAGACATTTATATATGGAAAATGTTAACAATGGTATAAAAATATGAATTGGGAATAGTACACATAATTTTTTTTCTCCTTCTATTTGTTTTCCAACACAATATTGTACCCAGTGATGGCTTTAAGGTGTCCTTGCATGCTATATTCTGTTCTTTAGATGCTGTCATCACAATGAACAGAAGACACAGATATGTCTCAATAGTGTGTTTATGCATATTTTTTCCCAGGGACTCTTGTCTTCAGTTACTGAGATTATGGGGTTTTTGTTGTTGTTGAGAGGGGGGTGAGAGTGATTAATGACTAATGTTTCTGCACTATTGCTATTATTACTCAACTCTGCTCTATTTAAAGAGATGTTGGCATATTAGACAGATACATCTAGATGAAGTGATATTGGAAAATACATGCACTGCAAATTTATTCTTCTTGATAGTAGCATAGATTATACACTAGATGTATATATGATTATTAATGAGTTAATACTTTGCTGGTGACATAATGGTACTTCAAATCACAGTAGCAATATTGTGGACAAGCATACATGTCCTCAATTTAGAACAGTACAGACATTCATTCTAAGACTTTTTTTTATTCTTAAATGTTATGAATCTATAAAAGAAATGTTAAGATGAAATACATAGTATACCAAATGCTACAAGAATATATAATACAGTCTGCTGATGGAAGGAAAGCACCGAAAGAATGGTAGCTGATACTGAGAATTGGAGATGATACCCCTGATGGAATTAACTGCAGTTGTAAATGGATGCAGATGGGGAACACATTTTGAGACCCTTGATGCTGTTTAGTACCAAGGAAGAAATTTTTCTGGACATTTCACAGATAACCACAAAAGGGAATTTAAGTGGCTTTGCTAAGCCTTCAAGCAATGTGGCTGCCTCAGTGCTCTGAGCAATGGGTTCGTTTCTAAGGTATCCTTCCAAATGTTTTCAACTGTCCTAATATTTACCACATGATGGTATATGTCAGGGGTGGGCAACATCAGGCCCACAAACCCCGCCCCTTCCATGCAATTGGCTCCCGCCCGCAAACCCCGCCCCCCAGTGCTTGTGATTGGCTCCCGCCCACAAACTCCGGCCCCCGGTCTGCGGAAATCTCAGAAACCCCCCCCCCCCCCCGGTCCCTGGTTATAAATATCCAAATGGCCCTTGGCAGAAAAAAGGTTTCCCACCCCTGGTATATGTGCTTTTGCTTTTCAGCTTTAGCTATTGATTTAACTCCATTCGATTGGAAGCAACGGAGGGAAATTAGCTAAATTAGGTTCCTTGTTTCAGTCTAAGGCAGCCTTCCTCGGGCTTCCTGTGGGGAATGGCAGACTGAGTGGTACTGCTTTTTTAAGCAGCACCAATGGCACAGCATTTTCTGGGCGCAGGCTGGGTCCCTGCAGCCTGAAGAATTCTCTGGGTAAGGAGAATCCAGGAAATCATCCCTTTTGGAGTCCCTGCGATCAATCCGTGATTGAGAATGCTGGGAGGTGTGGATGTCATCAAGTTCGGGGTTGCACCAAAGCCATAAAACAGACACTAAATCTTGCCACCCCATTTCTAAAACACCAAGGATTTTGTTTGTTTTTTACAGAAGAGAAGCCTTTTGCAACAGAGAAATGTGAAGCTCTTGGTGACTTTCATTATTTTTCATATCGCCATTGAAGATCTCACAAAATTTGGGCTTTGAAAAAAAAAGTTATCTGTGAGTGCCATGTAGGGGAGAAGGTTGAAGGGTACCATTTTTAAACTGTTGCAAAAATCAGAAAAATAATATAATGCTAATAAATATAGTAAATGCTTTCATCTCTATAGTGCCTTAGGACTCTTTCCTGTTCATAACAAAAAGGGTGCTAGGTAGTTCACTAAATATAATAAAAACAAATATTTAAAATTCAGGGAAGGAAAAATAATTTTGCACCAAATAAATAAACAAATAGAATTGGAAAAGAACAACTCCAGAACTTTATATTTAGATATGCTTGCAGTATGTTAAATTCTACCTAACAAATTCCACAGTTACTTTTCTCTTTTTTAAAAAACATAAAACTTAAGTATCCCTCTGGATATTTTAATCAAATGTCCATTTTAGAAGCAGTTTCTGACAAAAATTTGCTTTTCCAAAATGTATGGTCATTGAATGAATGAGGATATAACTCAGCTTGGAAAGAATGGAAGTATATTTATTCATTTTACATGTGCAAAAACATATTTTTTCTATCTTTGTCCCCAATTTTATACTTAAAGAGTGTTTCTAGTACTTACTATGTTGTATATTACTTATTTGTATTTTTTGAGGAATATTTTACCTTTACTCCAATAGTGTATGAAAAATCCTAGGAAAATAACCATAATTATATAATTGACCTAAGAAACCTACTGTCTAAATATAGATATTGGATTTACCTTTCTTGTGGTCAACACTGCTATTTAAAATAATAATAATAACAATTATTATTTTTAATTATTATTACTCTTATTTCACCTCATGAATAGTCTATATAGAATATATTAACATATTTTTAATTATAGTAGAACCAGTTTTGTAATTAAATTTTCCCAGTCCATTGCTCTTTAAGTGTGGTGGAATGTGAGGGAGACCTTGGGGAACAGAGAGAAGAGATGCTGCCCAGGGAACGATCAGTTAAAAGGAAAGGAAGTCCAAGAGAGGGTGACAGTCTAAAGAAGAAACTTAGGAAAGACCCGCCCTGACCACTCAAGCGATAAATAGGGAGGGCGGGAGATTTGTACTTTCAGACTTGCAAGATTGTTGTCAGCCCTTCCAGGTAAACCAGACAGGAAACATGACTAGATGAACTAATTCTACTTTATTGTAAGGCTACATTAACAGAATCTTGCAAGTCTGATATGTATGTGTGTGTGTGTATGTGTGTATATATATATACACACACTGATATATATATATATATATATATATATATATATATATATACACATACATACATACATACATACATACATATATATATACACATACATACATACATACATACAGTACGTGTGTGTGCGCGCGCGTGTGTGTGTGTGTGTGTGTGTATATATATATATATATATATATATATATATATATATGAATTGTATCTATAATTCATGTTATAAATGATATATTTCCCTTTACTGGCATGTCACAGTTACTTCCTGGTAACATTGCTTCTTCTTAACTGAAAAAAAATCCTTGATTTTCACTTGTAAACACATTAACATTAAAATTGAACAGACCAAAAATCTGTTTGAGTGCCTCCCATCTATTCATCTGTTGCCAGGCATACATGACCACCTTACCATTTTAATATTAGCATGTTTCCTCTAAAAAGATCAAGTTCTGTTAGTAGTCCCAACTTCTTTTATAGCATCGAGATATTAACTTTTAACCCAGTTTGTCTGAAGAGAACATTCTTTCCAAGAATAAGCCTAATAAAGTGGTCCCACATATTTTAGTTATGCATGTTTTACTTCCAAAGAAGTGTGTATAGAATTTCAGCCTTAGTGTCCCTTAAATATCCATATGTGACTAGCACGTGCAGAATAAGAATTACATTACACAAGAGATAAATCTCCAAAGCTAGAGATAGTATCAAAATAGGATACCAGTACTCCATATGATTCTGCAAACTCACCCTTGAATAATTCTGCACTCTAGTTATAGCATCAAAAGACAATTCAAATTTAACTCTTTTGGTCTGTTCTGCAGACTAGTGAGATATGGCAATGCCTGCTGAAATAGAATCTCGGCCATATCCAACTCTGCACAAAAATAAATCCTGTCTGGTCTTTTGTATTGATAATCCCAAAGGATAAGCATCTGCTCTGTTTTGGACATGAACTCAAGAGTTCATAGCACCTTAACACCTTTTGGTATACAGTATTATACCTATAACAATGATTTTTATAATCTTTGCTTAGGTAATGAGATTGATGAAAAATTGTTAAGTACTGTAAGTCCTGTTAATTTCAATGAAGTAAGTCCTATTGATTTTAGTGACACTCACTGCTGGGCAGATAGCTTGCAGCATAAGAAATTATGATCAGGAGATGAAACGCCAATCAGAACTCTCCTGGGAACTGCTGGGATGTCAGGAGGTAGTTATGAGAAGCAGGTGGTGTGCCCTGAGCAGGAAGCCACCAGTAAACTGCAGGTGGCACAAGTACGGTATTGGTAGAAATAAACTCTAGTGAAAATGGGAACCGTAGAGAAATAAACCAAACCATGTTAAATAGCAAAAGGTGATGAGGGGTTTGCCTATTAGACTTCAAAGCTATTTCCTTCCATTTTTCTAATTAGCCGTCTCTTTGGTCTATTCGTTTCCTAATGGCTGTTCTCCTAATACCATTTGCATCACTGCTGTATACATACTGATCTGTTTTACATTCTGTAAACTATGATAGTTTCATTTCCCTCCTTTGGAAAGTAGCTTGCTTGTTGCCTTTTTAAAACCTGCAACTACTTCTTGGCCTTTCAGCCAGTCTGTTGGCCTTCTGAGGTGAGCTGAACAAAAGCCTTCAATGTCTCCCTCATTTGGGTAACTCTCACCCATGTCAAAATAGGAACGATACAGATGGCTTTGGAGATCAGGGGGCTTCTTGACCCGTTTTTGACAACTGGGCTGCGTCGCGCCTTTTCTCCTGTGGCTCTGGCCAGCTGCCTCAACCCTCTTCCCTTCAAGCTGGGTTCAGACAGCCAAGTTGCAGCTTACCCTGCCCGCCTGCCTTCCCTTGTTTACCCAGAGAGCTGGCTGTAGGAGCGTGATCGGAAGCCGTGCAGCCGAAGTTTTCCTTGCGCCCAGCGCGCAGGCTCGCCTCTTGGGCATGCTCATTAATGCCGAAGGAGCCCACAGCGTTGGGGACCAAGGCTGTGGGAAAGTTACTCGATGGCGTTAGTAGCCTTTAAATAAGAGGCTGGGACTGAGCGCGTTGAGGCTCTACTTTTGATACTGTGGCGAGCAGACGGCAATAGCGCAGCCACCCTCCACAGGAGGAAAGAGAAGTAGCGAAGTCCCCCCTCCCCACCAAAAAGACAAGATCGGATCCTCGCTCCGCTGCTTCCTCCATCCAGAGGGTACTCGGGTCTGCCGCTTGGCAGAGACGGCACTTCGAAGCTGTGGGCATTGGTAGTAAGGGTCTACCTCGGCCAGCTTGCAGGCATCCACGCAGCTCTGGCACCTCCCGCAAGACGGAGATTACAGTCAGCAGTCCAGGCTACACCCCCAGAAGAGAAGGAAGCTCGGGGGAAACCGAGCCGCCTGCAGTTCTCGCCCTTCCTGTGCCCATCGCGGCAGAGCTTTGCAAGCCACTCGCTGGTTGGAGCCGAAGAGCCTCCTCGAAGGAGACGCTTCAGACGCTGCTTTGCTGCGAGGGTCGTCGCCCGATTCCTCCCCCGTAGCCTCAGCCTGCTCAGCGTCGAATGTGCGGATTTCTGTGGTGGCGGATGACGGCGAAAGAAACCGGGGGGGCGACTGGTCCTATCTAATCGGGAAGCCACGCCAGCCGAAGCGGTGCACCTGCTTATTTTCCAAAATACGGTTTGCGGTGGCGAGGGAGGCGCACCGGGCGCGAGGAAGGAGAGCGGCCAGCCGCTTCCGCGGCGTGGTTGGGCGACTGAAAGGTGGCAGCGAGCCGGAGGGGGGCAGGAAAGAAGGGAACTCCCGCATCCTTCCAAGCTTTGCGGAGCGGCGAGAACTGCCCTGCTATGGCCAGCTGGCACCTGCGATGAAAGGATTAATTGAATTGCTTTGAACTGGGGGAGAGGAGAGGAGAGTAACCAAGCTCCCGAAGCCTCGCGGGGGCGAAGCCGAACGCGGGCGTCGAAGGGAAGTTGCAGGAAATAGCGAGCCGCTTTCCCTTCCACCCGAGAAAACCCTTCCCGCAGCCACACTTTTCCTTCCCGCCCTACTGGACTGTGCCAACCAGCTCTCAGCGAAACCCTGGCAGCAGCAGACCCCTTGCCAATGGGGCATGGGCTTTTCCTGAGAAGGTCGGCTCCCCTCCCGCATTCTGCTAGCTGCTGAACTGAGGCAGTCGCTGAGGAGAAGCAGCAGCGCCGGGGGTTGGGGGGTGGGGGGAGGAAAAAAAACCCTCATCCGAGTAGGGGAGCGATTGCGCAATTCTGCCCAGATTGTCTGTCTCCCTTTCTTCCCGACCTCTTTCTCTCCCCCCTCCCCCACGCTGCTCAACTCGCAAGGAAACAGAAAGCTGATTCATGGAGCCCAGGTCCATTCTTCTCCGTATTCCTCTCTTTTTGGAGATCATGCTGCTGCTGCTGCTGCTGCTGCCTGAGACTTTGTGTTGACCCCCCTTCTTCCCCTCTCCCAGCCTAAGAAGGGGGAAAAAAAATCGCTATCTCCGATTGCTCGCCTTTTCTCTATTTCGGAAGTGTGCTTACTGGCTGGCTTAAACCCGGGAAACATTGATGCCTCGCTCTGGAAATTCATTGTGTGACTTTCTTGGTATTTGCTGAGTTCCAACCCGAGATGCAGTTCTTGAAAGCTTTATGGGCATTAGCAGGAACAGCTATCTGCTGTTTTCTTATATTTGTAATCCACTCCCAGTTCCTTAAAGAAGGTAATTATATCTGCATGCCTGCATAGACTGGGTTTTGTCCTCCTTTTTCCAAATGCTGACTCCGAGGTTAATATTTCTGAAGTGCATATTTTATAATGTCCAATATATTCTAATTCCAAAATTCTCTCTTTATATTGGTGGCAAACAGCATTTTTTTGTTTAAAAAAAACACAACTTTATTTTACTGGCAAAGCTGTCATGGGAAGCTGCGAAGTGCATTTTATGGTTTATTTTGAGTAATGTTGGAATTTGGTAGCAGTTCATAGATGCATTATCAGGAAACGGCTGTATTTCTTTCTGGGTGGATAATGAAGTGGGCAGTTATTTAGTCAACAGATAGGAGTTCTCATATAAGAGTAATAATACATTACTCAGAAAAGTAAATATTATGTATATGAATATGTGTGTGTGTGTGTGTGTGTGTGTGTTTCCTTGTGTACATGCATAATCCCTCTTTTTGAAAGCAAATTCAGTGCAATTTCAATAGATGGCACTCAAGTTCTATGGTCAGGGCAAGGAGGAGATCTTGGGCTTCAGCTTCTTCCTCCTCCTTCCCTTCTAAAATTGGAAAAGGCCTTTCTGCCTAATTTTAGGATTTCTCTGTTGAGTGTGAAATTATGATAAAAGGAAAAGAAAGGTAGTGGTTTACAAGTGATGTAAATGATTTCCAAATAATTTAAAGTATGCATTGTTTGTACACAGACTTTCATTTATTGAAAACTTACTTTTTTCTTCATTGATATGAGGACTCTTTTCTTGATTTATGATTTTAATTTATTTTACAAGTATAGTACTATTCGTGATTAAGCATGAGCATATTGCAGATGGAACAGGTGTAGCATAAGATGATACTGTATATTATGGAGAGCATATCCAGAAAGTAACAGCATATACTGCATATATATAATGTTGGGTTTTTTACAGCCAGGGTGTGTGTGTGTGTGTGTGTGTGTGTGTGTGTGTGTATTATATGTTCACACACACAATAAAGTTCACACCCATCTTTATAAACAATAAATACAGTGTAGGATGACTCTGAGAACTTTCAGTACATCTTAGAAAAAGCAACAAACTTACCACTATAATATCTTCATTCTTATTCTACACATGCTGCTGCTGCTACTACTACTACTACTACTATTATTATTATTATTATTATTAATATTAATATTAATTTTAAAGTCCTATAGCTAATTTGGATGAAATACAATTGTTTTTATTTAAATTAAACATAGTTTTTTGTTACAATTTTATTTTTATATTCAGATGTTTTCAATGCCTTGCTTTATGTCCCAGAAACTAATTCATGTTAAAAATAATAACAATAATAACACAGTAATAGGAGAAATGTTCTTCATACATTATTTATTTTGGTAAAATTTTCTCTTAAGTGGATATATCAGTAGGAGAAATACAGTATTTAAATCTAATACATTAATTTAGTTGTCTTTTAAAAGATAGTCCTACATTTGAAATTTACAGACTTTCCTAAGGAGGCGTATACATTAAAACACTGCATGGCACATCAATTTAGTTTTACAATAAGAAAAATTAAGCCTCAGATTTTGGAAGTAAATAATATTTACCTTATCAATATTGGTTTATATTTTACATCACATACAAGAAGGGATATTTTCTGTAAACTGCAATGTAAATTTATTCTAGGTTTCTGATACAGCTAACATTTTGTTTGAGAATCTAACAATTCTGTTAAGGCCATGGTTTAAAGTGATTGATGTGCTGTAGCTTTTCCAGTAGCATAGTTGAATAAGTCTGGGAATAATTTCATGTTGAAACAAATTTTACTTCATCTGTGTATTTGGAACATAGTTCTTTTCATGCGTTCATGTCTTATCCTAAAGGTTCTTTGTAAAGGAACTATTGAATCATTTTTGCATAATTGGAAATCAGTCTGCACCTTTTCTTTAGATCAGTACAAATGGGGGTAGAGGACATGACATAAACATGGCAAATGGCTTGATTTTTAATACTATGTTATGTTTAGGCCTAATAGTCAAGGGTCATTAAAAAGTTTCATTTTTTGCCAATAAAAGCTCAATGTAATGTGGACCTTATGATTTCATATTCACATACATTTTTAAAAATAAACATGTATCCATTTTATCATCTTCTGAGATAAGTGTATAATATCTCAGTAGCTTACCATACAATCAGATTTAATTGCCCTAACTGTATTAAGACATCATTCAGAACTCTTTGCAAAGAGTTTTTAAAATATGTGACTTCTGAAGAATAGCATACAGATTATATGTGCTGTTACTGATGAAGTCCTTAGATACTGTAAAATAGGCTATTGTGTTAGCTGTTGCTTAAAAACTTGTTTTAAGTAGAGATTGATCAGCTGATTATGAACAATCAAGTTCCTGTTGACTCTTAACAACCATATGGATTTTTCCAGGAGGAACTATCCCCAACCTGGACCTTCAGGTCTTCCAGTGGTGTACCCATCATTGCTGTAATTGAGTCAATCCACTTGCTGCTGATTGTCCTCTTCTTCTCTTTCTTACCAACTTTCCCAGTATTATAGACTTCTTCAAAGAGCCAGGTCTTTGCATAGTGTGTCTGAAATACGATAATTTGAGCCTGATCATTTGTGCCTTGAGTGAGAACTCTGGGTTGATTTGTTTGATGATATTTTTGTTTCTTTTCTTAGTTGTCCGTAGTCTCAGGAGTCTATTGCAACACCAAGGTTCAAAAGTGTTAATACTATATCTTGCTTCTTTGTAGTCCAACTTTTGCCTCCATAAAGTGTAACAGGGAAGACTATTGCTTGCATGTTTCTGACTTTTGTAGGTACTGTATGGACACATCCGGCCATATGATGTCCAGTTTAGATAGAGAGTTATACTTTTAATTGAATATAATAACTGGTTAATTATATTTTAAAATAAAATTTCAATCAAATCTTATAGAACTGTAGCAATACATATAATAATATGGTTCCAAACTAAATTGTCCTTGCAATAAGGGTAAAATAATTGTTTGAGTTGACCTTGCCTGGTGACTACATAGACAAGTTCATGTAGTTTCTTGGCAACAGTACAGAGGTTCTATGTCACTGCCTTCTTCCAGGACTTGCTTAGAGTATGTCCATTAAAATCAGTGAAACTTGAGTTAGTTTTACAAATCTGTCCCATAGATTTCACTGAATGTGCTATTAAGATGGCTAATCTAAGAATCAACCCACTCTGTGCATATTCTCAATTAACAATAGAACTAGTAAGATTTTGACTTAATTATCAGTAATACCTAGAAATGTCAGTATGTTTTCCAGGAAAGAGACCCTGATGGTAATACAGTGGTATTTGCAAGATTACTTTTGTATATAATAGACTTTCTGCATTGGTTTCCTGTGCAAAAAATATGATTAATTTGATTTATCTCTTTTTTTGTTGTAGGACTGCATTATACTTAGCAGAAGTACAAATCAAGTCACATTAACAGTGAATAACACTATTCATCTTATAAGTGATAATAAAACAGATTACATTTGTCCTGAGATGAGTGGGAAAGGACTGTTTTGGCTGTTTCCATGAATATGGTTTTTTTTTCCTCTCCAAAAGTGAAGAATGGTACTAACAGGGTGCCATTTTTCCACACTTGGGCTTTTGTGTGGAAATACAGGTCATCCTGTGGCTAATCCATTTCCTTATGTCCAATCTGTCTTTCAGTGTTTCAGAAAGATGAATAGAGCTCTGAACCAAGAAAAGGCTATTGTGATATATAATTGCAGTCCCATGCCTGTCTGATCTTCATACAAAGCAGTTTAACATATTTGGTTGGTTCCTGTCAGTTTCAAAAGGAGTTAAAAATTAAAACATTTAGCAATTGCTATAGACAATTAAAAGTGGACATGGTATATTGATTAGCTTTTTCTAATACAAAGTCTTGTATCATTCCTTTGACATTATCTTCAGTAGACAGCAAAGCTAAATACACATTATAGGGATATAAGGAGTAATTCTTGCTCTGGCAAACTAGTAACACCCCCTCCTATTTTATAACATGATGTCAATGACAATGAAAGAGCAGAAGATAATTTTTGTATAGGCTTCTATGTGAAATATCTTAATTAGAGGAAAAATTATAGTGATGCATACAAAGCACATTACAGTATATGGCTTGCTTACTTATTTTTGGAGTGTTTGATTTTTAATAGAATATTTAATTTATCATGTATCCTTCTGTTGTCTTATTAAGTTATTAAGTTCTCATTTAACAGTGGAATGTTGAGTGTTGTGCTGTGCTACAATGAAGTGGCTGTATAAAAGTTAAACAGTATGTAGAAAACAGTTACTTTGATAGGCAGACCATACTAAAAGCCATAGGAAAGTTATGAATTACAGGCAATTAACTACCTGCAAGTAGGTAATGTGTATTTTTATTTATTGTATTTGCAACTTGGACTAGTGTTTTGATGCGTTTCGGTCAATTATCTCATACACTCTTAACATGCTTGCTTAACATAGCTAAGCCATATAAGAGTTTAAAGATAATAATCAGCCCAGTGATTTGTATTTTCCCTGGGAACAAAATGACAACAATGCTATGCTTTTAGTACTGGTATAATAAAGCCTTTATGAGCACAATACAGTGTTAGTCTGGCTGATATGTTCTACTAAAAATTACTAGATTAAACAAACAAGCAAACTAACCATACAGAGTGTGTTGAACAGTTGGGTCTGAAGATTATCAGCATGTGCACCAGTGATTTTATTTTCCGGGAAAGGACAAAATTGATAAATCAACCAAACTGATATTGCAACAGCAGTAGATAGCAGTTATGGTGGCCAATATAGATGCTGACACTTATCTGGATTAATCCCTTTGTTCTTCTACCTAGGCGTACCGAACAGAAGATGAGTAGGAACGTTATGTTTCCCAGTTTTGACTTAGCTTCTCTCTGGAGATTTCGCTATCTTGTCATTTGGAGTAAGTCTAATAATTCTAATAATCTAATAATAAATAAAAATAGAGCCCATTTGGTCTAGTGGTTAAGGTGCTGGGCTAGAAACCAGGAGTCTGTGAGTTCTAGTCCCGCCTTAGGCATGAAAGCTGTCTGGGTGACCTTGGACCAGTCCCTGTCTCTCAGCCCTAGGAAGGAGCCAATGGCCAACCAGGAGATTGAGAGTTCTAGTCCCGCCTTAGGCATGAAAGCCGGCTGGGTGACCTTGGACCAGTCCCTGTCTCTCAGCCCTAGGAAGGAGCCAATAGCAAACCAGGAGATTGAGAGTTCTAGTCCAACCTTAGGCATGAAAGCCGGCTGGGTGACCTTGGACCAGTCACTCTCTGCCCAACTCACCTCGCAGGGTTGTTGTAGGGAAAAGAGGAGGAAGGAGTATTAGGTATGTTCGCTGCCTTGAGTTATTTATAAAAATAATAAAGGCGGGATAAAAAATAAATAAATAAAATAAAATAAATTCTCTGGCAGATAAGAATGGAACCCAAACTGGGCTAGGCATACAGGAATCCGGGAATTTCTGCTAAGCCAAATTTATTGTAGAAAAGCTAAGAAGCCATTATGAAATAATTCCAGTAACTATTGTGTACCAAAAGTGAGTTCTGTTTATAGTGAAATCAAAGTTCAGACTCTTACTGCTCTCTGCCCAAACAATGTAGTGGTTAAGAAGTTACTCTATTTGAGGTAGGAGAGAGAGTTGCCATTTGTTCCTTGTTTGGGTAACCTCCAGACGGTACGACAACTTACTCTGATACTTCCTTTTTCAAGATTCCTGTAATTAGGTGATTTGGGGAATGAAAACAATAGTGAAAAACAATCTGTTGCTGTTTATAATCACATGAGAGCTTATGTTTTTTCTCTCTATATATATATACATAAATAGAAAGGTGCATTAGGAGAACAATAACTGTATCTTAGCCTGGATAGAACCCCAAGAAAGTCTTGATGGTATAATTATTTATAGATATAAGAAGAAAATGTGTAAGAAGGTAAGAAAAGTGAGCAGATTGTGGTTTCTGGAATTCTTTCCAACCTTTTACCACAAAGTTCAGTCCAGGTTGTGTGACTGTGACAGAGGAGGGAAGGGGCTTAGAATGGAGGAGTTGGCAACTTTTTAACTGCTACTTAATTGTCTCTCTCATAGTGATGCATTTGGGAATTTTTCTGGATTTCTTTGTACATAGCCCTTGATCCAACCCTTTTTTTAAAACTTACTATATCTTTTGCACAATTTTTTCCCCAGATCAAATTTGGTCCCATTATGTTCGGTTTTCAGACTGTTATCATGCTAACAGAAAGACGGATAGATTGAGTTTGGAGATCCTTTACATATTTTCAGTCCATTAGGTTGGAAAGTCAGTCTTCTGAGGCAGAGTAGCCATTAAACATAGACTACAGTACACTACAAGCGGATCATATATTACACTGAATTATTATTCATTATTTCAGGATCTTTTTTTTAAGCTAGATGATTTTTTCCAAGGCCCATAATTATGTTGTTGAATGTATAAGCAAGATTGCATACACTCAGTATGGTCAAACAGCTAATCTGTGTTAATTATTATAGAGTTTTATGTCTTCTTGCTTAACTGAATTAAAACGATGGCTAGATTTTCAGTAATTCTACAGAGGCTCAAGGGCATACCTTAATTGAGGGAAAACTCTTTATCCTGTACCATAGAATTAGTATTAATTATTACTAAAAAAATAGTATTTTTTTAAGATGTCAAAGCTTTTCTGTTTTTTCCTTCAATTTCTATTATTTTGAGTTCAAGTCATGAACATTTCAAAGAAACTACTCATTCCTCCCTAAAGTTAAGGTAAAGGTTCCCTCGCACAGTCGTGTCCGACTCTAGGGGCTGGTGCTCATCTCTGTTTGTTAGCCGAAGAGCCAGCGCTGTACGAAGATGGTTCCGCGGTCATGTGGCCGGCATGATGCGCGCGGAACGCTGTTACCATCCCACTGAAGTGGTATCTATTCATCTACTTGCATTTGCATGCTTTCATATTGCTAGGAATTGCATTCCTCTATATCCCCTCAGAAATAAAGAAGCCATCCAAGAAACCAACCCCATTGCGGGGTCGGGTGGGGTGGGAGAGGTAACACCAAGGTAAAAAAAAAAGGCAAAGGTTTAAATAAGCCTGCCTGCTTTTGAAAAATTGCTGAATAAATTCAGGATGGATTTATTGAGCTGGATATAGACCTTCTTGCTGTGCACGTGAATGGAATGAGTGACAGAGAAAAAGCAAATGCCTGGTTCTTCTGATTTTCTACTTGTGGTATGGTATATATGGATGATAATATATGGATGACTCCTCCCAGCTGTGTCATTCATGATGCATGAACACATGATAAGAAAGCTAAAGTAGAAAAATCAACCTTAATTCTATTTCGTTATACCACTTGTAAGTCTTGGATCTGTTGTTAAATATAATTCATGGATTCAAGTTTTTAAAATTAGAAACTAAAACTTATTCATGCTGTTTAAAAACCCAGGTGACAATGTATTAGTATGTTTATTTCAACATCCTCCACAGTATAACAATTGATTGTTATAGCAATCAGTTTGAAATAACAATCACTTGGCAAAAGCAGAAGGTAAACAAATAAAAATATTTTTAAAAACATTTCTTATTGATAAGACCTGTTCTTGGAACCCAAACTTCTTACATGCTTGTACACTTTCCAGATCATCTAAATGACAGGCAAGGGAGTAAGTTCTGAAGAACTAGGTTTGGAATAAAAGAGTGGTGCACAGAAATTATTTTTAGTTGTTTATCTTGAGCATTAAAATAGAGCGGGTAAAGGGCTGGAGATACACACAGTGTCTTATTCCAGACAAGTTAGAATTCTATTGGCTGAAATTATTGCCCATCCGGAAATTGATATTTGACCAGCTCCAGACAAGAAAGCCCTTTTCCTTAAGGTAATGCTTTACTCTGGAAGTGCTTTAAACCTTGTCTAGGTACTGGAGAAACTATACCTAGAGATACGTTTTATTACTTTGGCTGATATGCCAGGTATAATTTTTCCTTGTGAAGATATCCATGTCTTGGTTCCTACAAGTTAGTATTGATTTAAAATAGAGTAACTAGACTACTTCCCAAAGGCCATCTTTCTAAATAAAAAAATTCAAGATTTTATCTGTGTAGTGGTTTACGTATATCCAATTTATACCCGAGTCCAGCTGGTATGACTTGGTCATTTAAAGCACAATTACATAGGGATTTGGAATAGTGAAGGAACATCTCCACTCAGGATTCTGTTAGTTTTTCAAAAAATTTCTTGTTTGAATGACTCAGGTCCATTAAAGATGTAGTTGTTGACTTTTCAGTAATGGGCTATTTTCTCATGAAAAGTTCAACTAGTTCTCTCTGTATTTCTGTGTGGATTACAGTTTGAATTTTTGGCTTTGACACTATTACTCTGGCTGTTAACATTTTGGCAAGGGAATTTTTATTTGCTTCATTAGCTTTTTAGTGTTCTTTCCAGATTATAAGTGTGTACATAATTTTAAGGAATGTTGCAGACTTTATTGTGGATCTGACAGACAAGATAAAAATGTTAGTATTAATAAATTTAACTGTAATTATGAATTTTCTGAAGAACTTAACATTTTGGGTAATGGCA
Source organism: Charina bottae (assembly GCA_023362775.1). Lineage (NCBI taxonomy): Eukaryota > Metazoa > Chordata > Lepidosauria > Squamata > Charinaidae > Charina > Charina bottae. The sequence goes on from JALMGJ010000035.1 coordinate 4,800,539, forward strand.
TCAGGTGCTAAGGGATTGTGTAGAATTATTTCTGTATCTTTCCATGGCAGGAGATGTAAAGTTTGACATTAAAAAAGTACTTTTTTATAATTATTCTCCATTATTCTACCATGACCAAAAAAAAAAAAACCCAACTAATTTTTTATGAAAGAGAAAATAAGAAATTTAATATGTGACAAGGAATATTTAGGTTTAGATTTGAACTTTTACTGGGAATCATTACTTCTTGTTTGGGAACCATCAGCAATTTCTCATGCAGTTTCAAATTTTCCTTGTACCTGAGGCTTGAGAACATTTTGTATGCTTCTTCTAAATCTTGGCATAGTGACATACGCATACAGGTAGTCCTCGGTTAATGACCACTTGTTCAGCAATATTATGATGTGACGGTGTTGAACAAGTAGTACTTAAAACCAGTCCTCGAAGTTCCAGCCATTGCACCACTCCCATGGTCACATGATCGCTATCTGGTGGCTTGGCAACTGGCTCACACAATGGTTGCAGCGTCCCATGGTCACATGGTTACCATTTGCGACCCTCCCTACCAGTTTCCCACAAGTGAAGTCAATGGGTATGCCGGCAGGGAAGGTTGCAAGTTACTCCTGCCACTTTTTCTTCCGAGGAGCTCCACTACGGAGTACAAGATGCCAGGGATTCACAGTAGCATGCTTGTGCCATAGCACCCCCTCTGCAGCCTGCACACAGGCATGCGGCATCACAGCAAACCTACGCAGCCTGCATGCACTTGCACGGCACCTCAGCACCCCCTCCATATCCTACATGCCCTCGCGCAGTGCCACAGCAACCCTTGCCCAGTTGCAGCAATTCCTCTGCTGGCAGGAAGTCGCAAGTAGCAGTCACATGAGGTTCCCGCTTAGCAACCCAGGAGCTTTGCTTAACGATGGCAGTGGGGACTGCCAGGATTGCTGTTGCTAAGCAATGCAATCACGTGACATCACACTTTATGACCGCATTGCTATTTGACGGAAATTCGGTCCCAATTACTGTCATTAAACGAGTACTACCTGTAGACACTTTAAAATCATGTAGTACTTAGCAGCTTTGCGTCTGATTTTAAAAAAAGATGTGTTTTCTCCTGTTTCTGTTTTAGGATAAAGAGAGTTACCCTTTTTCTATTACTACCATAAAACAAGTTGGGAAACTAGAAACATATGAAGGAGGATTTTCTTTGGTGACATTTCTGCCCTTATATAAAAGGTTCTTTGCCCCTTTCATCTTGCTTTTCAAAATGGAGCTGATTGAATTTCCTTTTTTTTTATGGTTAGGACTTTCTGTTGCCTTGTAAACTGTCTTATTTAAGAAAAAAGATTTACTGAATGTAATTCATAACACAAACTATACCACCTAAGAACTATTTATAATTTGAACATGATGTGTATAATAATAAAGAAATCACTACTCAATAGAGTTTCACTAACAATCTGAAAAATGAATTTTGTTTCATGAATAGATGAGATTTGTAAGCTAGTAGTTAGATGACGAAGATCAAATTAAAAATGTTATCTCTGTAATATTATTTCTAACACCATTACTTACTGAACTCCTGCCTAAGGTGTATATTTTGTCACTTCCATTTTCACTTAATGTCCATTAAGAATAATGAGAATTGTGTCTGTTGGACATGTTTACAGGGTGAAGGAACCTTTTACCATCTTTGGTGGACTTGTGAGAAGGCTAAAAAGTTCTGGGATCAAATATGTATTATTATCCAAAAGATTCTTAAAGTAACTATACAAAGAAAACCAGAACTTTTTCTTTTGGGATTGATGGAAAAGGAATTAGAGAAACAATATGGAGTTTTGCTGTTATATATGATTACGGCTGCAAGATTGTTATATGCACAACGATGGAAAGATCCACAAATAACTACAGTTGAAGATTGGATTATTAAATTAATGGACTTGGCTCAGATGGCTAAATTAACAGATCTAATAAGAGACCATTCTATTTCTGCATTTATATTAACTTGGCAACCACTTTTAGAGTACTTGTGTCCTGACTAAGAGTGAAGAACCATGCTGAGACGAAGTGTCGAAGCTCTAGTGTTTATTGTTCTACTCTGCTAGACAGAAAACTGAAATGAATTTGCAAACGCTAAGGGAAAAGGCCCATAAAACTAAGGCGGTGCTTTCTTGGCTTTCTTAGGAGGGAACCAAAGAGACTCCGTACTGCGCATGCATTTTTCTGCCTGGAGAGGGCTCCCTCCTTCTCCACCAGCTATCTCCCTGACATCTTGCTTGTAATAGAAAAAAAATGAGGTTTTGATTTTGGGTTTTAGAGATTAAATGGTTTGTTGTAATAGAAATAATGCTATGATGGATTAATTAATTGTAAGAGATTAGATTTGTAAATTTACTTATATCTGTATTGGAGAAAGTCGGAAGTCGGTTTCCATTTCTTTTCTTTCTATTGACACTTTTTATAGTTTGTTCTTTTTTCTTTAGTCCTGTTTTCTATCTACTCTATAGTCTTTTTTGTATCTTAATTATATCTTGAAAATAAAAACAATAATGAGAGTTGTAAATATGTATAGTTTGCTAAGAAGATAGCTAGAGCCCTTTTACAATATTATATTGTCTCATAAGAGCATATTTTGCTGCTTGAAAAGTACCATCTATATTTTTCCTCTGGAGCTATTAACTTGGGAGACCATGTATTCAGGCTGCAGCAAAGTTAATATATTTAATATGTTAAAGGACCTTTCACCTAATTCATGGAAATTTTTTTGAACAATTAGTGTTCCACAGTATTAAAAGAAAATACAGAGGATATATGAACATAACTTAATATTTAATGTATTAAGAGTACAACTTTGAGTAGTAGGGATATGTCGAATTTACTTCTGGATCATATCAAACCTTCTCAGAAGCATACTGTTTTGGGGGTAATTGTATTGTTCCATTTATAAGGATTCCCTTCAGCTACTGATAATATTCCTTTTAAGTAATTACTTGGGTAAATCAGAGACACGATTTTTACATGGCAATCCCAAAGGGAACGGGCCTCTTGGGAGACGAGCAAACAAAAGGATGGTTTCCAAGCTAAGCAGATGGAGATAAAAAAAATGGTGCACACTGTTTTATTGCAAACTAAGTCCCAGTGCCTTTTGAGTTTGAAATAAAGTATTGCAAAACTCAAGTGTATTGCAAAAGTGTATTGTATTTTTTCTTCTTCTTCTCCATCTGCTTTGGAACTGGACCACCCAAAACACTTTGAACCACTTTTGTTTCAGAAGATAGACCTCTGGAAACCTGCAAAGTGCTCTGGAGCAGCATGGTGCAGAGAAAGTTCAGCATGATCTAGAGGGAAAATAGAACATTCAAGAGTTCTTGGAATATTGCATTCCTGAAGCAGTGAGTTATACAATTCACTAATAAGTAGTATTGCTTCTTTTCTTCTTTTTCTTTTTTCATTTTAAGTGTTTCATTATACATTTATGTTCTGTGTCCACAACAGGCTTATCAGGATCAAGAGAAGAGGTCTCTGTGTTGTGGAAACTCAAAAAAAAAAAAAAAGGTTAATTCACCCATTCCAATAACCCTGATGATTAAATTTAGCTTTAAGCAGACGTAGCCTGTCTAGTGTTAAACTCTGCATTGCAGTATTGTAGGAAATTCATACCCATACCAGTTGTCCCAGTTTGCCTACCTAGTCCTCCAAGAAAAAGATCTGAAGGGAAAGAGCAGCTCAAAAATTATTTTAAATTCCGTTGTCATGGTAACTGCTAAATATGCATTCCTAACCACCAATTGGTTGATTCTAGGTCTCTTGGCACTTGTAAGCACCAATAATGTCAAGTGAAAGAAAAATAAAAGATGCTTCCACGGTCATGTGGACGGCATGACGCGCGTGGAACGCCGTTACCTACCCACCAAAATGGTACCTATTCATCTACTTGCATTTGCATGCTTTTGAATTGCTAGGTTGGCAAGAGCTGGGGCTAGTGGGGGAGCTCACTCCGTCACGCGGGACTAAGGATTCGAACCTCCGAACTTGCAATCTTCCGATTGACAAGCCTGGCATCTTACTTACAATTTCTAAAAAGAGGACACCTTGGAGAAGTGGTGGTTTCTTTTTAATGTGTATGAAATACAGATACAGATACATATGCATTTATAATCCATGTTTTCTCTGAGAACACAAGGTTGTTTATATGAGGGTCTATCCTTTATTTTATTCTCCTTGTGAGATAGGTGGGGCTGACAGAGTGATTGCCCAGAGACACTCCTGGTCAAAGCTGAACCCATTCAGAAACACAGTTAAACACATACACCCCTTCTCCAATGCAGTCACACAACTCTCAAGCACACATTTGTAATCACCCACTCACATTTACAGTATATTCCCTACTGCAGTCACTTTTACTTCCATCACTATCACTATTACCACCACCAGCAGCAGCAGCAGGAAGTTGGATCCTGACTTGAGAAGAACTATATCATGGTCTGCAAAGCAGAGCAATGGGGAGAAGGGTCAGAGTGGCAGGAAGGGAGAAGGAGGGCTGGATCCTGGATTGGAGGGTCAGGACCAGTGATCGAGAGACATGTAGCAAAGTAGGCAGAGCTGGGAATTAGCTTGATGGCTGAGTACAGGAGAGGAGAGGAGAGGAGAGAGGATTGAGAGGGGGAGGAAAAAAACATACAGGGAAGAGTTAGGATATGGGAAGGAAATGGAGTGAGAGAGAAGAACAGGCACCGTGACCAAAATACTAGAGTGCCTGAAGAGTTTACTGTGTGACTCAGTTTATATTATAAACATTTTTAAAAAATGAATAAAGATCAAATGAAATAAGGAGAAAAAAATGGCAATCAAAAGAAGTGGAAAAGCTTTTGAAGGCTCTGGCAACACGATGCATTACGTTTGTATCTAGTCAGAGAAAGGGAGAAGTGGCTTCTTTGTGTGTGCTTTTCATATCAAGCTGAATATGTCTAGAACTTTTGTAAGGTATTATCCCACAAGTAATTGGACAGTTAATTCTTAGTTGTGCTACAAGGGGGTGGCTCATTTTGATGCTACAAATCCCAGGCCAAGTTTCACAGCAATTTAGTAGGCGGGATACAGGCTTAATTGCAACTAGGGAACACCCACTGAAATCAATGACAATTAACTCAGTCCCAATTATATTAAGTCTTCACTGATTTTGAGTGGATGTATTAAAACATTTTGATCGATCCACCACAGGGAACTCTGGAAACACAGACCAAATCTTTCTTCTTTTTGTCTTATGATCATAAGAATAGATGGGGTTTTAGTGCAGGATGAGTGCTACCTACCACTCAAGTTACAGAAAAAGTGATCAAGGGTAAATTAAATTTTCCAGAGCAAACAACAAAAACAACTGTAAGCTTGCTTTTTTACAGCTAATATCTGCATGCACAGGCAGAAATAGCCATAGAACTGAGCCCAGAAAAAGCAAAGAAGTAACAGCAATGAATTCAGTACAGTTTATGAACTCATAGTAACAGCAAAAATACACTTTTTGGGGTTAACTGGACTGATGTTTCTTTCTAATGCATAGCACATTACACATTTCGCAGGTGGCAATCTGTCTGCCAAGTTTGTGAAAGAACCAAGGCAACACAGTTTTGTATTTGGCAACTAAAAAGCATAGCAGCACTCTGCCCCTGGAGGTGAGGCAAGCCCCTTTGCTCCTGACCTTCCAGAAGAACCTGAAGACTTGGCTCTGCCGCCTCACTTGGGGCGGGAAGGGGAATAGTTATTCTTGGGAGTGGCTGGTGCCTTAGAGCTCTCCTCACTATATTAGATCATTTATGGCCGCTTGGATTTTATTTTTATTTTATATTCTTATTTGGTAATTTGCATTTATATTTTAGACGGTATTTATGCTTACTGTTTTAACGTTAGTTTACCATAACAAATACCAAACGTACACTCCCATTCTAACTTTCCCATAGCAAAGCAAAATAAAACAAAACAGCAGTAAACTTACTAACCAAGTAGTGAAGGATTTTTTATTTGTTTTATATTCCAGCTGTTGCTCCATTTCTGAACTTGTGCTTAGCTTGACTTTCTCTCGTACTACTGCAGTCCTCCCTTCAACTAGTTCCAGCCAATGGCAGCAGGGCCGGAATTGGTGCCTTCTGTTTGTACTTTAATATTCTCTGTAGCTCTTCATGGCCAATTACAGGATATAGCAGCACTGGAAACAAAATGGAGTTAAAGGCATCATCTTTATCTTCAGGTTGGAAAAAACCTAGAGAACTTGGTATGTTTTATTCTGAAGTTAGGACACAACTTTGAAGTGACTGTTCCAAGTATGGAACATTTTGAGCTCAGAATGTTTTTTACATAACTACCAGGGCTGTGCAAAGCAGTTAAAGCCATGCTGCAACATTTGTTAATGTGAGTGCTTTTCGAAGCAGCTGTAGCCTGAAGGCTTGTACAGTTGTTTCCAGAGCTATCTAGGCATGGAGAGACAATATTCCCATTGAGACCACCAGGAACATTACTGTCCATGTAGAAAGTATGTATCCTGAACATATGAATTGGATTTTTTTCTAAGTTGTATTGATTTAGATTAAGTGACAAACAGATCTTCCCTCCCATACAAAACAAGTCTTCAATAGATATATGTTCTGAACACTGAAACATGTTAATTTCCAAGTAAATTATTATTTGTAGTAGTAATAGTAGGAACAGCCGCCATTTTTTTTAGTGAGCACTTACAGCTAAGTATAGTAGGCACAGCAATAAAATACAGCACTATGTAAACCAGTACGAAAAATATAAGTTTAATAATCAATATATTTTAATACCAGCAAAACTTAATATAAATCTATATTCAATAATTATAAAGAAATGTTTTCCGCATTATAAAGGTCCTGTGAAAAGAAGCATCTTAAGGGTCTTTTTAAACTTGAAGAGATCGGATTCCAAATGTAATTCTATGGGAAAGAGCTCTAAAATGTGAGGTAGCTATTTTAACACAAGGAAAAATTAACTAACTTGGGTGTCATAATTGAGCTGAGTGCATATGAAATACAAATTATGATCAAATTATTGAAGTAACTGGGTGTTCCTGTGCCGTGCATATTGTATGGTTTGTGTCTATCCACAGTGCCCTACATTTCGTTTTACACTATAGAGGTAGTCCTCACTTAATGACCACAGTAGGGACTGGAAAATTGGTTGTTAAGTGGTGAGGTCATTAAGTGAGTCACCATGTGACCAGACCTGATTTTACGACCATTTTTATGACAGTCATTAAGCAAATCACCGCAGTTGTTAAGCAAATCCAGCTTCCCCAGTAGACGTTTTTTGCCAGAAACCGGCAAAAAAGATCACAAATCATGATCATGTGACCACAGGATGCTGCAACTGGTCGTAAATGTGAGCTGGCTGCCAAGTGCCCGAATTGCGATCACGTGACTGTGGGGGTGGTGAGACGGTTTGCGACATTCCTAAGTCTGAGTACAGGCCGTAAAGCACTTTTTCCAAGCCATTGTAACTTCAGACCATCGTGAAACAAACAAGTAAGGATTACTTGTATATGTATTGCATGCATTTTTTTTACATCTACAGCATATTCCCATATGGGTTCTTAACCTTGAATCAATGTCATATTTGGGTTGGCCCTCTTTTTGCTGGTTCCAAAAGAAATAGTGATAGTGATGATTAGTAGTATAACTACTGTATGTAGTTATACTACTAATCTGGAGTTATGGCTGACAAAGCTGTGGATTTATAGCCTATGTTTTGAATCAGCAGAAGAGAAATTTCAGACGACGTAATAATGTAGTCTTTTAGTCTTTTAATTTCAATTATATTTCCTAAAATACTGATTCTATAAAAAAGTAGTTGCAGGATCACTCGATATTCAGTCCACAATCCTTCAGCATCCATTCATTCTTGACCGTCTGTCTTCTTATTTTACCAGTAGCCACTTCTCACTGTATTCAACTTATTTTATGTTTTTCCTGACATACCAAATTCTCACTTCCATAAAACAAAATGGGCAGAAGCATGCTCTTTCATGCAGCCATTTTTGCTTCTTTCAACAAGTGTTCATACCTCACAACAAATCATATACAGTAGTACCCACTGCCTTCCTTTGAACATTTGAACATCTTAAAATTTCTCCATCCATTTTGTCATCTTTATTATACATTATACCAAGGTATATTCATCTGCTTGATCCAGTTGTTTGTTTGTTTGTTTGTTTTGTATAACCAAAATCAGTAATGTTGAGATAATTATATCAGCAATAATTAATCATTATATTACATAGCTACAGTTTAGAATCACATACGGCAATGTACATGAAGGAGTTTGAGCACACTAAAATACTTTATAAGTGATAAACTCTTGCAGTTTCTACTACTGTATTGGAACAATGATAGTAAAAATGGTTTTAGTCATCAGTCCTGAACATTATTCAATGATTTGTTTTCTTATTTAGCTTTCTCTGAGAAGAAAGGAAGTTGTATGTTACACCTTGTTTTTGTATCAATTGGCCGAAAAGTATTACCCAGTGACAGAGAACAGTCCTTCAAATTGCTTTGCTGAATTATATAAAATTTAAAGTTAAGCTTCCTGTCAGCCCTCCAAAAGGAGATTTCACAGTGTGTGCAAACTATCATACTATATACTTAATTTCACATGCTAGCCAAAAAATGCTTAGGATCACCTGATGCAGATTAAAACTCTTTTCCTACATGGAACAAGAGATGTCAGATGTTCAAGCTGGCTTTGGAAAAGGCTGAAGAACATGAGACATTATTGCTGATGCATGCTGGATAATTGAGAAAGCCAAAGAATACCAAAAAAGAAGTCAGTGTGTGCTTCATTGATTATAGAAAGGCCTTTGATTGTGTTAATCACGTCAAACCGTGGAATTGGTTTGGGCTTAGAGCAGAGCTTTCCAAACTGTGTGTCGGGACACGTTAGTGTGTCGGCTGCAGTGTCTGGGTGTGTCACGGCTGCTGCTGCCTCCAAACCTGCCCTGCCAGGAGTCCGCGCAGGTCCTAGTGCCTGCCTTGTGCCCTGCTGTAAGAGTGTGTTGCAAAATGATGCATGTCTAAAAAGTGTGTCACCAACATGAAAAGTCTGGAAAGCTCTGGCTTAGAGAAATGGGAATCCTAGAATATCTCATTGTCCTCATGAGAAACCTATATACAGGTTAGGAAGTCACAGTATGGACAGAACATGGTGAAACAGACTGGCTCCAGGTTGGCAATGGAGTGCAACAAGTCTGTATATTCTCTGTATATTTCTTTGTATATTCTCCCCTTGTTTATTCAACCTATATGCAGAATATACTGTATATTACTGGCAACGCTTGATAGAGGCTGCCAGTGTGAAAAACCCTGCTATCTTCTGGAGGCTGGTAGCCCCCTCTTTCTCTAATAATATTTATACCTCTGCACCATATATACCAGCTAGTACATGGGAACACCATTTTGTCACCCTATACGGTCAAGCAGAGAATTCCCAGGCAGAATTAGAGCTGGATGCAACCTCCCTCCCCCATTGGCCCCCCGTCTCGTGCTCAGAGATCAGAAATATAATTAAACAGTTCAAGCCAGGGAAAGACCCTGGTTCAGATATTATGTATGAAGTAATAAAAAGTAATTTGGAATGGTGGACCCCAGTGCTAGCTTCACTTTTCACTGCAGTAGACTGTTCAGCTATGATACCAAAGGATTGGAGCTTGGCTATTATAATACCAATATATAAGAAGGGCAAGAGAGACGATCCAGCTAACTACCGCCCAATTAGTTTAAGTCAGATCAGCAAAATGTATACTAAACATCTTCAGGAGAAACTAATTGACTGGCTTGAGTCAGAAGACATTTTGCTGGATGAACAGGCTGGATTTAGAATAGGACGATCAACGTTAGACCATGCTTTGGTGCTGCAACATTTAGTAGAAAAGTATACCCATAAATCAGGACAATCCCTTTATGCAGCATTTATTGACTTTAGGTCAGTTTTTGACACAGTATCAGGAACCAAACTGTGGTACAAACTGAAAAATTCCACAATTGACAAATGCCCACTCCTGCTGCTCATTAAAATACATGAGAATACAAGTTTGAAAGTCAGGTGCAGTAACCAAGGACATGTCACAAATGAAATACCTGTAAGGAAGGGAGTCAGACAGGGATTAGTATTGGCCCCAGTTTTATTTAACTATTATATAAATTCATTTATCCACACCCCTGTATCCTTACCTATTGGTTAAAATTACATCATAACCCCAGTGGACTGACCCACCTAATATTGGTAGAAAACTTTAAATCTTCCTGGAAAACAGCTATTCAGAAGAGACTGAGCCTTTATGGTTTCTCTAGTGATGCCATCTTAGCCTTAGAGCTAGACCAAGCAAGATCACTACTAAGGCAAAGGATCTTAGATATAGAAGGCCAAACAGAAACTGCTATGTTTACCAGTAATATATTTGTCAATAATCAAATCTTACTGCCCAAACCAGCCCCATACCTATATTATATTACCGTTCCCAAATTTAGGAGAGCCCTATCATTAGCCCGACTGAATGCCCTCCCTACAGCTGTTTTAGAGGGGAAATATAAGAAAACCCCATATGAAACCCATCTTTGCCCCTGTGAAACAGGTGCTGTAGAGACCACGGCCCACGCTCTCTTACACTGTCAGTTTTGTAGGGACATTCGCCACCAGCTGATTGTCCCACTTTTGCTTAAATTCCCGGGTCATTCTGATAATTTTTACTTGCGTTTTCTGTTAAACAACGAAGCAAAAGGTATCTCCTTGATTGTAGCAAAATTCTGCTACATTTTATGTAAGCTTCGCTTACAAATGGTTATTAGCAGTCACTGATACTAGGGGATAACTCTGTTTGCCTTATGTATTTGACTGGAAAAAAGTTTATATATCGTAATAAAAGCTAGCATAGCTTTACATTTTCATATTGCTCTATAAATTCTAGTACTACTTATGTCCTTTTATAGTTAGCCATCTTAGTAATTTATAGCATTTATTCTTTGTAAAACCAATAGTAATTTTATAGGATTCTTCTGCTTTTTAGTATCTGCGCTCTGTAATTTTATTTTAATAATGTTATTTTTACCTTATTTTATTTTATCAATATGTTTTTTATTTCTATTTTAGCATAATTGTTATTTAGTTCTATGGTGGTCTATGACCGAAATAAAGATTGATTGATTGATACTGTATATAAAGGGAAGCTGGATTGGAAGATGAGCATGGTTTTAAAACTGGAGGAAGAAACATCAATAACCTGTGCTATGCTGATGACACTACTCTAATAGCCAAAAATACAAAGGATCTGCAAGGTCTAGTAATAAAAGTCACGGAGCATAGTGATCAGATTAGTGCAAGCCATGGTATTCCCTGTGACACTCTATGGAAACAAAAGTTGGACTTTGAAGAAGCAGGATAGTATTGTTGCTTTTGAACTTTGGTGTTGGAGAAGACACCTGAGAATACTATGGACTGCCAAGAAAACAAACAAATGAATCATTGAACAAATTAACCCAGAGTTCTTACTTGAGGCACAAATGTAAAGGTAAAGGTAAAGGTTCCCCCCGCACATTTGTGCAGTCGTGTCCAACTCTAGGGGCCGGTGCTCATCTCTGTCTGTTAGCCGAAGAGCCAGCATTGTCCGAAGACACTTCCACGGTCATGTGGCCACATGACGCGCGTGGAACGCTGTTACCTACCCACCGAACCAGGCTCAAATTACCCTACTTTGGGCACATTACGCGAAGACCTAGCTCTCTGGAAAAGGTGGAAGGAAAGAGAAGAAGAGGATGACCAGCAAGAAGGTGGATGAATTCAGTTACAGTGGCGATGGGTGCACCATTAGAAGACCTGAAAGACCAGGTTAGATACAGATCATCATGGAGGAAATCTGTGTGGTCGCTAAGTGTCAACACCGACTTGATGGCACATAATCAATCACCCCTTCAAATCTCCTAAATTTGAGTTAAATCTTAATGCTAACCTGCTTCCTAATTGGGCCCCAGTTTCAAGTGCCGAAATAAAGACAGTTATAAACCAGCTAAAGCCTGGTAAAGCTTCAGGCAATGATTTTATTACTCCCAAAATATTATGCAATAATTTAGAATGGTGGACCCCAGTTCTTGCTTCCCTGTTTACTTATATTGATCACACTGTGCAAATCCCAGAGGACTGGGGCCTAGCCATCATAGTGCTCATTTATAAAAAGGGCACCTGAGACCTGCCTGCTAATTATAGGCCTATTAGCCTTTTAAGTATAATAAATAAGCCCTATGCCAGACACCGATACAACAAAATAAATAAATAAATAAAAACAAATTATTTGACTGGGTCAACCAAGAGCATATATTGGCAGACAAGCAAGTGGGCTTCAGGACTGGACATTCTGTATATGGACATGCCCTTATACTTCAACACCTGGCTGAAAAATGCACATCTAAAACAGGCTCAATATTATGTATATAGTGCATTTATTGATTTTAGGTCTGCATTCAGTCTAGTTCCCAGAGCAAGGCTATGGACTAAGCTTATGAATACTAACATTAATAGACGGTTACTGTTGCTTATGCATAATCTTTGTAAGAATTCTAGAATCAAAGTTCGATGCAATATGCAAGGCCACCATTTTAATGATATTCCAGTTTACAGAGGAGTGAGATAGGGATGTATTTTATCTCCCCTGCTGTTTAATCTGTACTGTTTAATCTGGCTATATAAAGTCAGAACAGGTGCATGGCATACCTACAGTATATCATAGCACATTGGTTGAAGTTGCTGTTCTTTCCCACAGGTTTGAGTTCTTTCCTTATTGAGGACAATTACAAATCCACCCGTGGCCAAAATAAATCAATTAGAACATCAGCCCCCAAAACTAGCAAACAGACACATTGCAACTTTGTTGTATATAGATGACATAGTACTTTTATCATAAATGTTAATCGGATTTAAACAAGCTCTGAATGCTCTGGCCAATTACTGCTCTGAGGAAGCACTTGAAATCAACTATAGTAAAACTAAGATACTGATCTTTGCAAAGAGACCTAAACTGCATGCCTGGAGGATAAATGGCCAGACTATTGAATAAGTGAAATCTTTTAAATATTTGGGCATGGTTTCCATAGCTCCACCAAGCGCAATGCACACCAAACTTATGTCATACAAAATGCTCAAAAAACAGTGGTCGCAATTCAATATTTTCACTTCTCCAGAGGAGCACAGCGTATCACAGCAGCACTGAAGCTCTATTCAGCTAAGACTTATACACAATTACTTTTTGGTGCCCAGTCAGGAACTTAAACTTCCTTTACTCCTCTTGAAAAGGTCCAATCTAAATTCTTAAGGGCTATATTCCAGGTAGCCCCTTGCATTCCAAATGTAGTATTAAGGAGGGAGGCAGAAAAGTTAAAACAGGTGCATAGACCTGTATCAGAGCCCATTGGTTGAAGTTACTGTTCTTTCCCACAGGTTTGAGTTCTTTCCTTATTGAGGACAATTACAAATCAATATGGTTCAGGACAATTTCACAAAAACTTCAACATCTCAGCTTTTCCAGGGAGGCGTTCCTAATGATGGGTTATAAGCGTGCACGTAGCGCATTTAAACAATGTATCAAAGACCTGGAAGTCCAACAGGACCAGTCTGCACTACCTAAGAATGTCTTTCTCAGTAGTCAAGCCCTTTTTTACAAACCAGTGAGATACTTACACCACATAACTTTTCCAAATTATGAAGAGCACTAACTTTAGCACGCTTCAATGCTCTCCCCACAGCCGCTTTGGAGGTCTGATACAAAAAAGCTATGAGCTGAGACTGCCCCTGTGGACAAGGGGTGGTTGAAACTACAGCTGATGTCCTGCTGTGCTGTACCCTCTATAAGGACTCAAGGACCTGCCTTATAACTCCTTACTTGGTAAAACACCCAGGAAATTCTGATCTTCTTTATGTACAGCTGTTGTTGTTGATCAGTATGATTCGGTCTCTTTGAACGTAGCTAATTTTGTTATATTGCCTATAAAATTAGGCAGACTTTTATTATCCACTGACAAACCCAACACCAATTGTAATATTTTAACTTGCTTTGTTTTTTACTTTATTTTTATTTTTAATGTGTTTGTTTTCAATTCTGGTCAGTGACCGTAATAAAAACATTCATTCATTCATTCATTCATTCATTCATTCATTCATTCATTCATTCATATCTTGATAGCAATCAGGTTACTCAAATACTTTATTTATTTTATTGATAGTGCTATTTATACCCCGCCTATCCCCTCCCTAACGGAGGACTCTAGGCGGCTTACATACATACATACATACATATATATATATATATATATATATATACATACATTTTTACCATTATACAATGTCACCAACTATAGAGTGTAATTTAACCCGCGCACCAGGAGAGGGGGTAAGGGAACCGGCTCTTCTAAGGCTCTGGACTACAATTCCCAAGATGCCTTGAGCCGGCTGCTGACGTCCTGTTGATGTCACTTCCAGGTCTGTCCTCACCGTCGCCATTCAATCTTCCTACGATCTTTCCTCCGGTGGAACCAGCTCCCGACAGGACGCCAGCAAATTCTCCCACTTAAGGTGGTACCCATTTATCTACTTGCTAAGCTTTCGAACTGCTGGGTTGACAGGAGCTAGGACTTAGCGACGAGAGCTCACCTCGTCGCGCGGGGTTCGAACTGCCGACCTTCTGATCAGCAGCCTACAGCTCAGCTGCTTAACCTGCTGAGCCATCCGCGTCCCTTAATTGAAGTAATAATATACTTAAATAAGATTGGAAAGTTTCAAACATTATCTACAGTATGTTGTGATGTATTAAGATGTCCTTTTTGGTATGAAAATATAACTTTATGCAAGTATAGAAAGCTAATACCAGAATGGGACATAAAAAATTGGCTAATTGCCTAATAGCAGATAATAGGAAAATGAATTTGTGTTAAGTTTATTTAGGGATGATATCCATTAAATTAATACCAGTTAAGTTTGATACTCTTCTGAAATGTATGTACACATTTCTATCTTGTGTTTCATACAGTTTTTCAATGTGCCTGCTTTCTGTCTGCTGTAGTATGAGCTCACATTAGTAAGTCATTTCTAGCTGCAGAACTTCTCCAGCTGTAAATGCATAAGCATTTGCCCTTAAGAGTCCTGTGCTATAGATACATTGAAAATCTTCGGCAACTCTTAAGCATTTCCCATCAACAAAATGAAATTAAACTTTTCCAGAATGTTTGTGAGGTGTAAAATTCTGCAGCGTTAGCTAAATATATTTGTGACGTGAATGGGAATTCTGTATGAGGCATGAGGAGGGTGCAAGGGTGTGTATGTGACTATGCTGGTTTGAGTTATCTAGTCTGCATTACCTTTTTTGTACTTGATCACTGCTTCATTGACTGCAAGTAGCACATCTGGCTGGAGTTCTGGGTGATTAGAGAAGCACCAAATTAGTAAATCAGTCAAAAACCACTAATTATATATATTCAAAAATGCCCTGTCACTAATGGGATGTTTCTTCCCAAGTGATAAGAATATTTTTACTGTTTCAATTCTAATGTTTTTCTAAGAGCCATATTCCAGTTTATAAATGAAAATATGAAGCTATTAGGTAATTCACGAATAAAGTGAATCAAATATTTTGATGTTTGCAGTTGAGACAGTCTGTTGATGAATCATCTCCCTGAAAATGTATCAGCTACCAAAATAAACCCTCTGAAATAAAAAGATCAGTCCCTGTAAATGTTTCTCCTCCCTATCCTTTAAGTAGAGGCATTACAGGTGCTGAATTTCTAAAAGGTAAGTGAGATTCTGTGTGGCATTCCATTTCCAAGTGTGCTCTGCTATAATATTATTGGTAAAGTGTGAGTTGTAACTTTCTGGACAGAATTGTTTTTTCATTTAAGAAATTGTTTGCTTCAAATTAAAAAAAAATGGCTGTACATGCAGGTGAAAATAGCGTGGGGGAGCATTACCCTCCTTTTAATTAGGTTGTATCATAATCAATTGTATACTGTAAGACGATCAATTTCTCAGTTAATTTAATTTATACTATGCATTATTCAAATCAAAGTCATCTCTCACCATAATAATAAAGTTATTTAGAATAATTGTTAGGCATATACCTGCACTCTTTTTTTTTAAATGCCATACAGTGGCTCAGCAGAATAATCTTCATCACCTAATACTCAGTGGCTTCAAGACATCCATTGATATTTTAGTAAATTCTGTGTTGACTTATGTCTATGAAGGTTCTCAGTCATCCAGGTGGAATTGTCTGTAGCTTGAATCATGTCAACTGGATTTCTATTTTCTCAGTGGAAACGTTTTGCTCCTTGTCCAAGGAGCTTCTTCAGTCTGAGCAAAGTTAGTAAGGGAATCCTAAATATGTTTCTAGGTAGCTGTGTGACCTTACACCTGGGGCTAGGTCATGGTTATATTGAGATGTTATTTTAAGTCCTTTTATCATCTAAAGGAGGATCGTTAAGATCACCATGCTGCTGTTGAACTTGTGAAATGGTCTTAATCTTCCTAGGCACAGAAGACAAAGCAGGGAGGAAGATGGGGGAAAGATTATGCCTGAGGCCCCCACCTCTATTCAAGGAAGGATTTTCCATGTTGGCATAAATGGATTCCTTGACCCCTCTCTCAAACCACCTATCTTCTCTGTCTAAAATGTGAACATTAATGTCCTCAAATGAGTGTCCTTTTTCCTTTAGATGAAGATAAACTGCTGACTCTGGTCCTGTGGTGTTACTTCTCCTGTGTTGGGCCACCCTCCTGTACAAAGGTTGTTTGGTTTCTCCAATGTAGAGTTCAGAGCACTCCTCACTGCACTGGATTGCATAAACTACATTGCTTTTCTTGTGTTTTGGAGTTTGATCTTTGGGGTGTACAAACCTCTGTCTCAGTGTGTTCACTGGTTTAGTGTTGACTCTTTGGCTGATTGCTTCAAGAACAGCTGTGATTCGCACTTTAAATTGGGATTTAAAATTAAAAAATAATGGTAATGTTTTGGAAAATATTACATTTATCCTTATTCTCTGTGTTCATTGTTTAATATACCCCTTTTTGTGGAATTTAGTTCAAAGGGAAATTGTGTGGATTGAAATGTATGGTTTATAAGTGAGGTAAATAATAGGTATGCCTGAAGCTGTTTCAAAGGCTTTGTGGGATCTAGGAGGTAAGTGGTAATGAACATTGTCAGTCAGCAAGTTCCATTGTTTTCTTCTAGTAAAAAACAAATATACAGTAGCTGCATATCAAGCTGTATCCTACTAATAATTAAATGTATGTGTACTGTCCCTTATAATAATTCTTTTAAAAATGCACTGACATAAGTTATGAGCATTTGCTGCTGAATTTGAAAACAGGAGCTAAAGTTTTAATTCATGTTAACATTGAGCATTAAAGACAATTAGCATTCTCTATTGAGGCGTCTTCAGACAACGCTGGCTCTTCGGCTAACAAACGGAGATGAGCACCGGCCCCCTAGAGTCGGACACGACTGCACAAATGTGCGGGGGGAACCTTTACCTTTTATTTTAATTGAGGCATGCTGTGTTTTATATAGGAAATACTCTTCAGTTAGCATTATAATATGGCAGCCAGATACACAGAATCAGAAAGTTGGAATGGGTCTTTAGAACATCTAGCTCAACCCTCAGGTCTGTGCAGGAACTAAAAATTAAAATATTCATAACAATTGGCTGTCCGGCTTTTGTTTGAACACATCTTATGAAGTAGAGCCAATCACCTCCATGGATCGTGGGTCCCCTATCAAATTGTTTTTACTAGTTTGATTGACATTCTTGTGGCTTAAATCCATTGTTCTTTTACCTCCAGGATTAAAGAGAACAGGCCTTGACTTGTTTCTGTGTGACATACTTTCTCTCATTTCTCATCTTCTCAAGGCTGAGCATTTCCATTTTCTTTAATGGAACTAGTCAGGACATATAAGACTACTTCCCAAAATTCTTAACCATCATTTCTAGAACATATATAGAAGACTGATGTGTATTTATAATTCCTATTGAAATGAGATTTTATCAAGGAAGAGGAATACTGTTCCTTGAAAATATTTTTAAATTTATGATTATTTATTTATTTTTAATTTTTAAATGACAACTGAACAATTACTGATAGAAAGTGAATATCTTGTTTGTCTATGACCATAATAAAGATTTGATTTGATTTTGTAATGCATACAGTAATGTTCTGATATAATGTGGTACAGGTAGTCCTCACTTAACAACCACAGTTGGGACCGGAATTTGGATCGCTAAGTGATGCAGTTGTAAAGAGAATCCAGACCCGATTTTAAGACCATTTTTGTGGTGGCCATTAAGCAAATCACCACAGTCATTAAGTGAATCACATGTTTGTTAAGCAAACTACCCAGTTCCCCATTTATTTTACTTGCTGAAAGCAAGCTGAGAAGGTTGAAAATGGCAACATGACGTGGGGATGCTGTGACAATCAAATGCGAACTGGTTGCCAAACACCCGAATCACGATCACATGACTGCAGGGATGCTGCGACGGCCATAAATACGAGGACTGGTCGCAAATCAGGTTTTCCAGCACTGTTGTAAGTCTGAACCATCGCTAAATAAATGGTCATTAAGCGAGGACTACCTTTATGAAATTAAACACTTCCAGGCAGTTGGTATTTTTTTTTCTATGTTTGTACATTAAGAATTGTCTTTTTTAGAGACATTTGTCCTTTTCCAATAATTTCTTGGTGATACTTCATCCATGAAAATGTTAAGGCACTTGTACAGAGGAATTATTTGTTGTTTTCATGAAGTACATACATGAAAATTTATA
This sequence comes from Charina bottae, assembly GCA_023362775.1. Taxonomy (NCBI): domain Eukaryota; kingdom Metazoa; phylum Chordata; class Lepidosauria; order Squamata; family Charinaidae; genus Charina; species Charina bottae. The sequence goes on from JALMGJ010000035.1 coordinate 4,819,378, forward strand.
AAATGATCATGGATGATTTATCTTGCTTTCTTCATAATAGTCAAGCTTCTTGATCTTGATGGCTCACATTAATTTCCTGTGTAATATGCATTAGAATAAAACTCCACATTTTTCTAATATTAAATTTGGCTGATGATACAACTTTATTGGTCAACTGGTAAACAAAAATAAAAAAAACCAAAAAGATAGTCAAGTGGTGCTAAATAATAGGTTTGATTGAAAAATGTACAAACATTTGTAACATCATTCCCCTGGAACTTAGATTGGCCTCTATTCTTCTAGAATAGAAAGGAAGGACCTGAAGACATGGCTATGCCACCAAACGTGGGGGTCCTGTGGTAGTGGAGAGCCTTTTCAATTGGGACCAGAATTTCCATCACCAAGTGATGCGGTCACAAAGCCTAACCACATTGCTTAGTGATGGCAATCCCTGCAGTCTCGCCATCATTAACTGAATGCCACGGTCATTAGGCGAGGCAACTTTCTGACAACCAAAGTCAGTGGGGAAGCCAGCAGGAAGTTGCAAGTCCCAGGCTGGCAGGCAGGTAAGTAAGGGGAGGGAGTAAGAGGGTGCGGGGGAGGGTCTGGGAGAGTGCGCAAGGGTGTAAGGGAGGGTTGGGGAGAGTGCAAGTAGTTGAGTGAGGCGTTCCATGGGTCAGGGAGGCGGTGTGAAGGGTGTGAGGGTCCAGGAGGGGGTGGGGAGTGGGTGAGAGGCATGGCATGGCCTGAGGAGGGTGCAAGGTTGTGTGTGAGGCACAGCGCAGGTCAGGGAGGCTGTGCAAAGGGGTGCGCACAAGGCATGGCGCAGGTGAGGAAAGGTGCATGAGGGTGCAAGGGAGACACGGGGAGAGTCAGGGAGGGTGCACAGGGGTGCGCAGGTGGCCCACGAGGCAGAGGGGCTGGCTAAGGGTGCGCAGGTGGGGGAGACTTACCCAGCGACTTGTGACCTTTCCCTGCTGGTTTCCCCATTGACTTCTTGCAACCGGTCATACAGTAAGTGCGAACTGGTTGCCAAGCACCCAGATTGTGATCACATGACCACGGTGGTGCTGGGACCGCCAGAACGCTGAGGACTGGTTGTAACCGTTCATTCAGCACCCTTGTAACTTCGAACGGTTGCTGAACGAATGGTCGTAGGTCGAGGACTATCTGTATTGCTGTATTCACTGTGATTATGTTTATGTTGAATGGAGTTTTAATGGTGGCTTTAATATGGTTGTCTGCTGTTTTTATTTATAATTTTTTATTATTCTTGTTTTTAATTGCTGTGACCAGCCCAGAATCATATACGAATAAATAAACAATAAAACAAACAAACAAACAAACAAACAAATTGTAATTCTTAGCATGCTTCACATTTAACTTTTCTCAGCACTTTGGATTCTAATCAAATTAGTAATAGGGCCCATTAAAATCAGTGATATTTAAGTTAGCCATAGTTACCTTTTTACATTGGTAACAGTGGAATCTAAACAATGTACCTACAATGACTAATCTGGATTCAGTACAACTGTTTTTGCTATTTACCGTCTGTGACTCAAATTTGTTTACTAAAATTTTAGTTATATGCTGAAGGTATTTGTACATAATTTTTAACTATGAGACTTAAATCATATCTAATGCCAAACTATGGTTAAGGAAGACTAATTAGGACTTGATGCGATTGCTGAATTAACAAAGCATTGTGTTTGACTGTTGGAGATCTCAACTATTGCATAAGGCAGAAACAGGTATTCTAAGGAAAAGTCAGAGTTATTAAATGAGAAAATTAACTTGAGTTGGAAATTATTCCTAAAGGGGAAAAGTCAGGGTTCTTGCCTTTGGTGTGAGGTCTTTTTCAACGCCTCTTAAAATACTGTAAGTATTATCATACAATGTTTGTTGTATGAGGTTTACCTATAAATGCAACATTCTTTGTACATTTTTTCCAAGTTTTTTTTTCTGTCCTGCATTAATAACAGTTCTATACAATGCACAAGTTTGGGGACGATTTGCTTTTAATTAATATGTGGGGAAAATGCCTGAATTTATATTTCTGGAAGATGATTACACTTTTATACAATATGGCTGTCGTCTTGGTGTTCCTCTTAACTTTTGCTTCATCTATCTGTCTGAAGCATAGGATAGTTTATACTTAATTTCCATTGCTGTCAGAAATTCCTAGAAAGCAGCTACCTTTGTCCTGTAAGTAAATATTGGAGGAATGGTCAATGTTATACTCCACATAAATTTTTTTATCCAGATTACCTAGACTGTGACATATTTTGAATGGGATGACAAGAATTGCATTCTAATGCAATAACAGCCTAAGATAGCAAGAGTTAAATTGCATGAATCTGAGACTCAGGCGCTTCTTCCTTTTCCTGCTGAGGTGGATTCAAAAAAGGAAATCGGAAACATTTACTTCTTAGTATATTGAAATCAGGATCTGTGGTTACTTTTGAAAAAAGGCTGCCCCTGTTAATCAAATGAACATGTTCTCTTTTTGAATGAGTTTAAAAGTTTTTATCTATAACTGGTCTGAAGATGCCTAGCGAATATTTTACTTATAATGACTGTTGCGAGACTTACCTTCTTATTCTGGAAAATATATATTGATTTGTAATTTCTAAATCAACTTTGTCATCCATATATGTTGGGAGACTACAACAACAGAGTTTTCAGCCAAATGCTATTTGGCCACACTGGCAAAATTAGTCCTAATTCATCTGGAAGGTTCTAGGTGGGGAAAGTCTGTTTTAAGCTTATTCACTTATTCAAATTCAACAACATCTCCTTTCAAGGAAGCAAATAAGTTCACAAAATTAAGGGGCGAGGTGAAGCACAACACCAACTTTTCTTATCACTCTTATGTTCTGAATATGAGCAAGTCCTATTTTCTGAATTATATTCCAGACACATTGAAAGAAAATCAGGCTATACAAATCTCATTTAGTGATAAGCTTGCAGGTAAAAGGTAAAGGTTCCCCCCACACATTTGTGCAGTCGTGTCCAACTCTAGGGGCCGGTGTTCATCTCCATTTGTTAGCCGAAGAGCCAGCGTTGTCCGAAGACGCTTCCACGGTCATGTGGCCGGCATGATGCACGCGGAACGCTGTTACCATCCCATCGGAGTGGTACCTATTCATCTACTTGCATTTGCATGCTTTCGAATTGCTAGGTTGGCAAACGCTGGGGCTTAGTGCGGGAGCTCACTCCGTCACACAGGGCTAGGGATTCGAACCTCCGAACTTGCGATCTTCCGATCAACAAGCCTGGCGTCTTACCCGCTGAGCCACCATGTCCATAAGCTTGCAGGATATTGGTGTAAAACTATAAACAGTCTTATGTATACTCTCTTTAGGTAACACAGAAGCTTCTTTGAAAATGGTATACCTGGAGGGAAACATTTTGTTATGAAATGTTTTGTTTCTGATTGTTTCTGATTATTTGTTTCTGATTGGTAATGAAATATTATTTTTAATAATATTTTTAAAGTTTACAATTACAATTATTTCTTTTCCTTTTTTTACTATATTTTTATTTATTTATTTATTATTACATTTATATCCCGCCCATCTCCCCCACAAGGAGGGACCCTGGGCGGTTATTATTCTTATTTTTCTTTCTTTTCTATTTCTATTTTTCTTTTTCTTTTATTTTCTGCACTTTCTAACTTTTCATTCTTTTATACTTTTTTGGCTTGCATATTTGTTTTTATCTTGGTAATGAAATATTCTTGATGTCGTGACTACTAGTTGCAGTTGCTGTAATGAAATAGCAGAGGAATTGGACAAAACTCACCTGGAAAGGTGAACCTCCAAAGTAACATCTAATTGTTATTTCTAATGCAAAGGTTTTTGTTTTCAGGGAGCATTATCTTGGGAGAAAACTTAAAATAAACTACAAATCAATATGGTTCTGCAGAGAATATGAGTCATCAGGAAAATGCCAAAGTCCATTCTTAATTACATTTTTCTTACGGTTGTATAGCAACATAATGCTACCTTTTGTGTGTATTCTCCCACTGATATTTTTAGAAAATACATTTCCTTAGATACAGAATAAGACAGCACAGTGAAAAAATGTATTTTTAAAACATTGTGCAGCACTTTGGAAATAATTTGAAAAAGGTGCTTCAGAGACTGCCTCTGCAGATATCACGTGCCCTGGACATGAAGTAGCTCCATTGAAGGGTTGTAGACAAGTGCTACATTCTCACTCCTGAATGCTATAAAACTCCTTTTAGGAAGCTAATCTGAGGGTAAATATGTACTTTTTAATTTCAGTTGCAATTAAGTGCTCATATATACCTATAGAGAGGGCAGCATTATCCAAAATGGTGGGAATGTAGCCGTAGACACAGCTGTAGAAGTGTAATATACTCAGCAGTGAGAAAACTTTGTATCAACTTCCTCTTACAGAAGCTTTATTTTAATTAATTCCTTGTGACACACTAACTGTTCTCTTGTGGGACTATCTCAGGATAACTATTCTAAATGTCATGGGGAAAAAAAAGACTGCTCTAAGCTACAAACTCTCAGCATGCAGCCAGAATTTGTTAGGCGTTCAGGAATATAAAACATAATTTGTTGGTAATTAGTAGTATTTAAATGTTGACATGTCTGTGTTAGACCTTAGATTTTCTCAAAGAGTGTTAATTATTGGTTGGCACAAAAGATGTAGTTTAATCTGATTTTTTTTAAGAATCAATCTTAGAGTGGAGGTCTAGTTTCCTGAGTGTTAGAAATTTCCTATGCCCTTTAGAAAAAAAATAAATAGAAAAAGGATACCAAGTTTCCTCTCTAGAAGAACATTATTTGCTTTCAACCTTACTCTGAAGTTTTTATTTTTTTAACTAGTTCCAAATTTTTAATATTATTTTTTGAAAGTGAACGTTTATTTTGTTAGCTGGCAAGGACAGTTACATTGTGCTCTTAAGGCAGGGGAAGGGAACCTTTTTTCTGCAAAGGGCCATTTGGATATTTATAACTGGGGATCGGGGGTGGGTGGGGCGGGGTTTCTGGGATTTCCGCGTACTGGGGGCCAGAGTTTGCGGGCGGGAGCCAATCACAAGCACTGGGGGCGGGGTTTGTGGGCGGGAGCCAATTGTGTGGAAGGGGCGGGGTTTGCGGGCGGGAGCCCCACGGGCCATATACGGCCCACGGGCCTGACGTTGCCCACCCCTGTCTTAAGGCAACAGCACAGTTTGGATTCTCAGTGATTCTGAAAAGAAAATTTCAGTGGGCTTCACTTCAAAGTCAACTTAAATTTGGTTTACAACTGAAGTAACTTTTAAGAGTTACAGATTACCTGTGACAACTTCCTAATTGACAAATCATAGCTATGAATTGATTTGAATTACAATCATATACTATCTTAAAATAGCTTTTAAGGTTCATACGACTCACAAAATGTTAGTTTATGTTTGTATATTTTCTGTAACTGGAAATAATTTCGTAAGTGTTCACCTGAACATAGAAAATAATTAAGCTGAGACAGTTAATACAAGAATATTATCACGCCAGTGGAGATTTTTGTTCTAAATTTTGAAAAATCATGTTTTCAGTTGCATCTAAATGTATAAATATAATAGATAATAAGAATATAATGGAAAGATTTCAAACAGTATTTTCAGTGAATTTAGTAGTGAGTCTGAAATGAAGATTGCTTTGCATCTTCTTCCTAGCATTTGTTTTTGTTGCTAAAGCCATTTACACGTATTGATTTCATACATTTGATATCCATAATTTGTAAGAGTGGTTCAGATATACTGTTTATTTTCTGACAGTTCCAGATATTCAAACTTGTATAATCACATCAGGAAGCAATGTAACATATCTTTTCAGGTCATATGATTCCATTTCCGAAGAGAAATCTAGTTATATATGAAAACCTATCCATATATTATGCCAATTTATTATTTCTATTTATAACCATAAGTGAAGTCTGTTCTTGTCACTTTGCATTTACTTTTTAGCTAAAAAAATGGATGAAATATCAGTAGCTTGAATTATCCTGTAATACAGAAAACAGTATTATTTTGAGGTCTGTTTTTTTTATGTTAAACTATGTTTTCTAGTCAAGCTCATTTTTTTTCTGAATTTTAGTGAGGGGAATGTATGGATAATTGAAAATACAGAAAGTTTATTTTTAGAATTATGATGGATTTGTTTTCTATTTAGGCAATAAATATTTGAGTATTAATTGGTAAGTCATGTTACCTTTAATTTTATATATGTTGGGCATACCATATGTGTGACTTCACACATTAGAAAATTAAAAATGGTCTGTGAGTTATTCCAGGTGAATAAAAATGCCATTATTTTAGATTCAAATGTTTTTGCAGTTTTCGTATTTAACTGAAGGCTTTCTGATTGGGTCATTCTCAGATTGATTCTTATATTCAACATACATATAATAATTATAAGTTTTAAGCAAAAAATCAAACAGGAGCTTTAAAAAGAGATTACATTGTTAGCCTAACAATTACACAAATGTATCTGTTGAGCTGCCAAAGTAAATGAATGAATCATTATGCTGTTTTCCGCTTCTGAGCTAAAATAACTCTCTGTCAAAGCAAATAAAGGAGATACACACACGCGCACACACACACACCACATGGACACACACACACTGTCCTAATAATTTGATGGTCACAGCTTAATATTGTATATGGAATAAAAGAGTTTATTTATTATAGGAACCAGTCATAGAGAAAGAAACAGTGAAACACCGAGTTGGTTTTGACATGTTTAAGGATGTTCTTATTCCTCCCATAGCAGCCTATTTCCTGAATATAACACATCTTGTACAGAGATGCGAAGCCATGTATTCAGAATACATTTCCACATGTTTACCACCTTGAGTTATATACAATCTGTATGCCTATATCTATATCATATAAAAAGGGCAGGATAATATAATCATAATATTTTTTCCCAAATGGAAATATTGGAGTGAAATGAAGAAAAACATACTGTACAGTCTTTTCTCTTTTTTAAGATTTGTGGGTATAATACTTTTTTAAAAAATATAAGTGATTGCATTACTACTTTTCAACTCCACCCTTAGATCCAAAGGTAATTGTTCAGTAATGATATCATTGCTACTATGTGTCTGCAATGAATTATAAACAGACAATCATAGGGCTTGCTATTCTGAAGGAGACAAGTTGATATGCCTTAAAAAAATCCTACTTCTATTCCTATTTCTTTTTTCTGTTCAGTGGTTTTGTTGTTGTTTATTCGTTCAGTCGTTTCCGACTCTTCGTGACTTCATGGACCAGTCCACGCCAGAGCCCTCTGTCGGCCGTCACCATCCTCAGCTCCCCAATGGTTGAGTCCGTCACCTCCAGAATACCATCCATCCATCTTGCCCTTGGTCGGCCCCTCTTCCTTTTGCCTTCCACTTTCCCTAGCATCAGCTTCTTCTCCAGGGTATCCTGTCTTCTCACTGTTCAGTGGTGGCTAGTCACATTTAGCATACAACATGAAGAAAGGTTGATTATGAGGCACCATGTTCAACATGTTATAGTGTTTGAATGTTTTTGATTTTAGCTGTGGCTTCACGAGCCAGAAGGTAGGCTCAAGCCTGCATATTCCTCTCTTGTTTCCTTCTGTTACGTTCCATCTTTGGTGCTAAAATTTTGCTTACTTTCACTGCATTATAAATAGGAGCTCTAATGTCAGTTAACTAACAAGAAGTCGCTTTGTTTATCAGCGTCTGCAGTTATTGACTAACCATGAGATGTTCTTGGTTGAAGTTCAATCTAGTAAACTGACATTAATTCAAAGTTTTCTATTTCAGGCTTTAAGAGCCACTTTTATTTAAAGAGGCCAGAATTACGATGCTGAAGCTGGAGCAGAGAGCATGCAAATGATGCTGATCCCTGACTTGTGAAAACATAATTTAATGAACTATTAGGGTTATTTGTATTTGTCAGAGTTTGTGGAAATGTAGCTTTAAAAAAAGATCAATAGTTTGAAAGGAGGGAGAAGAACCTTTAAACTTAAGCTGTAAAAGTCCTTTACCCTCCCATTTTTAATTATGCATTTCTGGTCATAGCAAAATACATGGCATGTATGTTAAACGTGCTGAATAATGCCTGAGTGTTTAAAAGAGGCAAAGGTGGAGGGAACAACAGTCATAAGAAAAGTTTATGGTTCTAAGGACAATGTGCAACACCAGTTTATTGTCCATATATTGCACATGTACATTCATGCTAATGAACAGCTGACCCTCACTTGGTACTTTTACCTACTTTTCCAGTGTTTGCCAAATAGCTATTCATGATTCTGTGCTGGAAGAGTGTTATATAAGTCTTATATGTACAATGCATTTTTTAAAAAAGCATTGTTTATCATTGCCTGAATTAATAAAATCTTTATAGGGAATATTTTTATTCCCTATAATAAAATAAATAAAACCAAATTGGGTTTGGTGGTTGTTGTTGTTTTTTTTTGTATCAAACACATGTATTTATAGGTCATCAGAAATAAAAATAGTTGCTAATTATAGTATGTACTTTGATAAACAAAGGAAGTTTGAAGTTTGTTTATTTATTTATTTATTTAATTTATATAACCGCCCATCCCCCCCAACGGGGAACTCTGGGCGGTTTACAATAAAATAGATTAGATAAAATATAAAATATGAAATATAAACCAACAATTTATAAAATTAATATAATAAATGGTTATAAAATCCAAGTGGGGGACAATATTAATAAAAGAAGGGCATTATGAAATTACGGGATTAACCACCCCCATGAGGAACTATAGTTTCCTCCCTCCCATGCCAGGCGGCAGAACCAGGTCTTCCGTTCTTTCCTAAAGGTTGGGAGGGAGGGGATCTGTCTCAACTCTGGGGGCAAGATGTTCCATAGTGTGGGCGCTGCTACAGAGAAGGCCTGCCTCCTAGCCCCCATCAGATGACATTTCCTAATTGATGGGGCTTGTAGCAGGCCCTCTCTGAATGATCGGGTGGGGCGGGTCGATAATATGGGGATAAGATGATCGCTCAGGTATTCTGGCCCCATGCCATGTAGGGCTTTAAAGGTAATAACCAACACCTTGAATTGTACCTGGAAGCAAACCGGCACCCAATGCAGCTCGCGGAGCAAAGGTGTTATATGTGCGGATCTTGGTGCACCCAAAATCGCCCACACGGCTGCATTCTGCACCAGCTGTAGCTTCCGGATAGTCTTCAAGGGTGGCCCCATGTAGAGCGCATTGCAATAATCTACATGGGAGATGATGAGAGCGTGAGTGACTGTTCGGAGGCCATCGTGATCCAGAAATGGGCGTAACTGGTGCACCAGCCGAAGCTGTGCAAAAGCCCTCCTAGCCACGACTGCCACCTGCTCTTCGAGCAGGAGTCGTGAGTCTAGAAGGACCCCCAAGTTCCGCACCAGTTCCGAATGGGGCAGTGCTACCCCATCGAGAACCAAAGATGATAATTTCCCAGAAGACGCTAAGCCATCAATCCACAGCCACTCGGTCTTGCCAGGGTTCAACTGAAGCCTGTTGTGCCCCATCCAGGCCCTCACAGCCCCCAGGCACTGGGACAGGGTGGTCAAGTTATTAGCAAACCATAGTTTCTTTCTTGGGATGGATTCACACATTATGGGAAACCAAAAAGAAACAAAGCTCATTTTATTTATTTATTTATTTATTTATTTATTTATTTATTTATTTATTTATTTATTTATTTTTGCCACTGCCCATCTCCCTCCAAAGGGGGGACTCTGGGTGGTTTACAATAAAGATAAAAACATTAAAATACCGTAAACATAACTAAATATCGAATACAAAAACAATATGAAGTATAAATACAATATACCTCATTTTCTGAGCATTAGGTTTGAATTAGGTATTTTAGTTTAACATAACATTTTAAATTGAAATAACATTTACAACATACTAGAGCAGGAAGAACCTTGCATCACTTCTGTTTCTGGGCACTGCTTACATCAAGCGAAGAAGCATCTGTTTTCTGGTCTTATATGAAATATGTTAAGCAAGTTTAATCTACTTGCCTGTAGACGTGCATTAATCATCAAATAAGGTAACTAAGTCCTTCCTGCATTGTGTTTTTCTTAAGTTCAGCACCTTGTCAGTTTAAATTTCCTGCTTCACAGCTTTTTTTCTTCAAACTCAGAGTCCTTTTCCCAGACATTCCTGCTAGTCTCATCTAATGCTTGAGGGTACTAGTTTTGGCTGAAAAAGAGAATTGTTCCCTTCAGTCAGTGTTTCTTTTTTTTTTCCATAAGTTTTATTAAATTTTAAAATACATATTAAGAGCTAATACAAAAGAAAAGAAATAGAAATACAAAGTAAGAAAAAGGAAAAGAAAAAGTGAAGTCAAAAAATAACAAACAAAGAAAATATAGAAAATAGATGTCCTCCAATTTATCCTTGAACTTTAAGTACAACAATTAACTTTAAATGTTAGTCCTTCATACAATACACAGAAACTTTTCTTTGTCATATACCCTATGATTTCTATAATCCAATCTTCTGTTCTTCATATAGGTTTCACCTTTCTTGATATCTTCCAACAATCCATCTCTGGTTTCTACTCCTTTGAATAGTAATCAAATGTTCATTGTTGCATCAATTAAATGTTTTCCATTTACTCTTTCCATTTTTACATCTATATTTATATCTTCAATAAAGTCCAATTAGTATAACAAATAAAGGCCTTATCTACTTCTAATAAAATACAGTATATTCTGTTCATGTTATGACTATATATTCCATTAATACATAATCTAACATATTACATAACATAATACATAATATAGCAAAAATACAAAACCTAACATAACATATAACCTAATACATACAACATATTCTTGTAATAACCTACATTCTAATTCCATCTCATCATCTCATTGTCTTCTCATAAATGTGTCTCCAGAGAGAGTAATATATAATATCAACATATTTATTTATAATCTTGTATCTTACACTTAAAATATCATGTTTTTATGCATCTGTACAGTTTCTCATATCTGTGCTTACTCTGTGTACAATACCAAATCCGCATTTTCATTAACCTTGCATTCCAAATCAATATCAATAAATCTCCTGTTTAGGTTATGCCAATATCACAATATGCAACTTGTTTATTTCTGTAACTCATGCGGGATGTCAAAATGTTTATTTTGCCATATCTATCAATTTGCATATTAAAATCTTCCTGTCTCAGCTGCCACAGTGTATTTATGCCCAAACATTTAATAGACCACTTCCTGTAAAATATCATAATCTTCTTCTGTACCAATACATTCAAAGTCCTCTTTCCCTGTTTCTCTACTGGTTCGAAAGGTCTTTCCTGTTTCTAAATCTGTCCCTTGTATCTTCTGTTCCTGAGCCACCAAAACTATTAATATACGTTCTATGGATTTCTTAATTTGCAAAAAATTTTTGCTGGTTTCTTCCTTAAAATCCTGAAGTGCTGTGAGAAATGCCATTATTTGTTATTCAAACCGTAATCAGCTGCCGTAGTCAAAACAAAAAAATTTCTCAGGGAGCAGGGAACAGCTGTTCTATTATTTATCAATAATGTCTATTTCTTTAAGTGAGAAAAGCTTTTAAAGTAAAAGATGAAAAAATTCCACAGAGCAGTATTTCAGACAGTTTGTAAAAGGAAAGATGAAAATATATTCCAAATGAAAGATAGTCCTTTCTAAAAAAAAGTAGAAAAAGAAAAAAAAAAGATAAAGAGGCACACATTCTCTATACTTTATTCTTTATTCTTCTTTATTCTTCAGGCTGCAAGCTGCTTAACCCAAACAAGCAATTTCTCAAAAGTCAGTTAGTTTGTCGAGTGAGAAATACCAACAAAGTCTCTTAAGTCCCAATTTCTCTGATACAAAAGAAAGGTAGAAAAATACAAACTTGTTCACTATGTTGCCAAAATAAAATCTATCAAACTTCCACCAAAATTAATTATAGCAAAGAAAACACAAAATTAGCCAACATTTTGAACGAAGTCCAAAGATAAATTTTAGATAATAAAAATGTACTAATCTAAAAAAGAAAACTAATATAAAGTGGTCTAAAAGATGGCTGTCACTCTTGTGTCTCCCGAGAGACTTACGTTCTCTGCAGAGCTAGGATCCTCCTTCGGCCATTTCACTGCATTCACCCCCGTTCTTCTCCGCGGTGGAAACAACAAAGAAAAACAGGAGTGGGCAATTACAATGGCTCTGTGAGCAATCTTCTGGTTCCCCTTTCTCCAGGGGGAAACTTCAGTGGTCTGTAGACCCCTGCAAACAAGATAGAAAGTTAGCCAGGTCTCAGAGCTCAGAGCTCTGAGAAACTCTGACTTGTCGAGCTGCCAGCCAGGCTTGGAGTCCCCTTCAGTCAGTGTTTCTGATCTCTGGGCTTAACCATGATATTAAATTGGTAACAATCTTGAGCTAAACTGAGGTATACTTTAGAGGCGGGGGTACCAAATCACATAACAGTGGCTTCTAAAGGATGCCTATGATAATATGTTCAGTTTGTTACCAACATAAATAGACATTAATACTGTTAATATGATTAAATAATCTGTTTTGAGGAGTGTGGCGGCCAGGAGGAGTTGTGGTGATAGGACAGCTGTCAGTAGTAGACCAGTCCTCCATCAGCTGGAAACAATTTGATGTGCTGCGATGAACAATCGGGGCAGTGGGAGTAGGGTTGGACAAAGATGTGAATACTAGATTCACCTGAACCTTGTAGCTGACTGGGCATAGACAGGTTCCTACCTACCTGTACCATTCTGGGGAGCATATTTCCATGGGTTGGTTGTTGGGTTCATCTGTTGGACCACCTGTGGTCTATGGCATCTATGGCATCGTCTTTTTGCTGAGATCTTGGACTGGTTCTACATTGGAGACTGGTCTTGTAGAACAGTATTGTGCTGTTAGCCCCAGTGGGATTGGGGCCTAGCAAGGGGTGTAAGAAATGCACAGAGTTGGAAGTGAGCATGGTTGGGTAGTCTGTAACAGCCAGGCATCCCCTGCAACTCTTTTGTGCCCAGGACTTAAAAGAGGAATGGGGGTGGGTAGGTCTGATGGTAGAGATACAGCAGGTGGTAATATCCAAGTGGTGACAGGCAGAGAGACATGTGGTGAGAACCTAGGAATGGGCCTAATCCTGTGAAGGTAGCGTAGATGCCTGATACTGATTACACCTTCTGGCACTCAATATTCAGCCCTGATGCCAGGTCACTAGATCCTTAGTGACCTTGGTCTCCAGCTGTTGCTGCTAAATACCACATTGGTATATTGCATGGCTCTCGTTCTCCATGACCTCACAGTTGGTAGGAGGCCAACCTGACATGCATAACTGAGACCTGGGTGGATGCAGAAGTTGTTTCAGAAATATTCCCACCTGGATTTTGTTTATGGCACTCACTGTGAGTCCAGGGTGCGAGTGGGGTAGCAGTTGTTATCTAGGAAGCATTAACAACTTTCGGAGACACTGCCCACAAAAAACCAGATGTGAGGTCCTCTGGCTTTAGTTGGGCTCTACAGAGCATTTGAGTTCGTTGCTGCTGTGCAGAAACTTCTCTTCCTGGCCTGCCTGACTCCATCACTTTGGTGGAGTCTCCAAGACCAATAGTTCTTAGAGACTTTAAATTCCTTTGTGTGGAATATATATAAATAAATGTTGTTGTTGTTGTTTGTGTGGTGTGTGTCAGGAAAAGCTCCGGAATTCATGGCCGCCATGGCAGTCATTTTTAATCTCAACTCTGGGTCAACCAAGTAACGCGGTTGAGGTCTTGTTACAGGGTTTGGAGGCTGCTAGGGTTTGGATGAGGAGATGCTTAAGATTCTTAAGCTCAGTCTGGCAAGACCAAGTGACTATGGGTTCATGTTTCTTCCAGTGCCAAAAGTTTTCCATCTTTTCAGTTCTTTACACCAAACAAAAATCACTCATGCCTTAGTCACTTTGCATATGGACTACTGCAATGCACTGTACACTGAAGACAACTCAGAAGGTATAGCTTATCCATAGCGTAGCAATGTGAGCTGTTGTGGGCACACCTTGGTATATCTAGGTAACATGTCTCCTACACAAGCGGTACTGGTTGCCAGTATGCTTCTGGGTATAGTTCAAGCTCCTAGTTATCACTTACAAAACTCTTCATAGTTAGCTGAGAGACCACCTTTCTCCCATCATTTCTGCTTGTCCTGCAAGATCTGGCAGAGTAGACCTGCTTCATTTCCCTTCCCTTAAGTTGTATGTCAGCCCTTCCAGAACAGACTCTACAAGTTTGACTAATATATGAAGGCTGTATTTAATTCAATACTGGATATGGTATTTGTTTCTTACAAACATAGCTGAAAATAAGACACTTTTAGTATTATGCCTAAAACTAGTGTTGGCAGACGTTTCATTTCCCCAGGATGAGAACAAAGTTTACAGTTGACATAACATATCTCCTACCCCATAAACCTTTACTTACTAAACATATGAATTGTTACTTTTTTTCTGTATAGGAAATCAATAGATTAACTTATTGTTATTCCACACATTTTCATTAATTCAATTTCAGTGCTTCAAACACTTAAAAATGGACAGTTTGGCCCTCCTTATAAATTACTAGGATTTTCCAAGAGCAAAAAAACCAATTTCCTTGTACTACCTCAATATGTGTTTCTTTTCCTCATATACGTATACATTAATGTCTGTCATGGGCTTCTTTGGGGGCAAGTATATTGCACATCAAAATCCTATCTGAACTATCTCATAATAATTGGTGACATTTTACCGCTTTGCTAATTATAAATATATGTGTAAGTACTTACTGTAGTTATAAGTAACAATTGCTCATAGGTGAGCAATTAAAGTCTTTTGTAAAATGAATAAGAATTCAAATTTTAAAACTCTTTTCCATGGAACTCTGGGCTTTCTTAAAATTTATTACTGGTTCATAACTGATTTTATGTTCAAGTTTATAAAATGCAATGTAGAATGTTTATTTTATTGAAGTCATCTTGGTAGTAATGAATGCCAATAGAAAGACAAAGTGTTTATAATATTATGCCAACAAAGAACTAATCATGTGTTAAAGAGTGACACTGGAGTCTGCCGTTTGTGATTTCTAATGGATATCAAGATCTTCATTAATATGCATATTAACTGAATGTAATTGACTGTAAGCCAGATGGACAGTGGTAAAATATTTAATAATGAACCTCTTCAATGCAGTATTTGCTGCCTCAAGGACAACAATAAAAGCATCCAGATTTCCTTTAATGTCTTTCAATAAAATGTTGGCATATTACCAGGCAAAATGATAGTGTCGTGCAAAGCCTTTAAAGATTTAGAAAATTAAAATCTGTTAAACCATAAACTGCTTCACTGCAAGAGTTTTCCAAGAGAACAGATAAGATTATCAATGTCTCAAGACTGCTCTAGGTGTGTGTGGGATTTTGGTGATTAGTATTGTATGTGGTGGTGGTGAAGGTTAGGAATATAATTGATCCAATTTGGAAAATAATAAATCTTGAGTATCACAGTTAGAGCTACAGCCCAGTTTGTAATCAATTTGGCAAATAATAGTAGAAACTTAAGCATTGATAGGGGGCGCGATGGCTCAACAGTTAAGATGCCAGGCTTGTCGATCAGAAGGTTGCAAGTTCGGCGGTTCGAGACCCTAGCCCCGCACAACGGAGTGAGCTCCCGCACTCGCCCCAGTTCTTGCTAATCTAGCAATTCGAAAGCATGCAAATGCAAGTAGATGAATAGGTACCACTTCGGTGGGAAGGTAACAGTGTTCCGCATGCGTCATGCTGGCCACATGACCGTGGAAGTGTCTTCGGACAACGCTGGCTCTTCGGCTAAGAAACCGAGATGAGCACCGGCCCCTAGAGTCGGACACGGCTGCACAAATGTGCAGGGGGAACCTTTACCTTTACCTTTAAGCATTGACAGTATGGAAAAGTGAACAATAATGTTAGGAGGCTGGCAGTAGGACCAATGGTGTTTTTAAAATTTGAAACTTCTATTACCATCAAGGAATCCAAGGGCATAAAGTTTCTCTTCAGTTAGTGTACAACACCATAAACCTTTGGTCCAGTGACTTTCTATGATCCCAAGCACTGTCCGAAACACATTTTAAGAATTCAAACAAGATTTTTGAGAAGCATCTTTCAGGTTACCCACTGCCTCCCAAATGCAGTACTTTGATGGGAAGCAGTAGTCAGTATACTTGAATCCAATCTCTGGATAAATATATTTACCTACTGGCTAACACTACACCACAGTCCTGGTGGACTGACCCATCTAATATTGGCAGACAACTTCAAATCGTCTTGGGAAACCGCTGTCCAAAAGAAAGTGAGCCATATGGCTTTTCCAGTGATGCCATCTTAACCTTAGGGCTGGATCAAGCTAGATCAATATTAAGGCAAAGGATCTTAGACATAGAAGGCCAAACAGAAATTGCTGTTTTCTCTCACAATGTATTTATAAATAACCAGATTTTAGCTCATACACCAACTTCATATTTATATCACATTATGGTTCCCAAATTCAGGAGAGCTTTATCTTTAGCTTGCTGTAATGCTCTCCCCACAGCTGTTTTGGAAGGGAAATATAGGAAAATCCCTTATGAAACTCGAGGCAGGTGCCATAGAAACCACAGCCCATGTTCTTTTGTACTGCCAGTTCTACAGGGACATTCACCACCATCTGATTACTCCTTTTTCATCTAAATCTCCGGGGCACTACAATAATTTTTATTTGAATTATTTGTTAGATAAGCAGGATATATATCTCTCTCTAAAAGTAGCAAAATTATGTTGCGTTATGTGTAAGCTTTGCTCACAAATGGTTGCCAGTAGACATTGAGTCAGGGATTAACTTTGTTTTGTTTGTTTTACTGAATATATTTTTATTGGTCAATGACCGAAATAAAGTTTTTCTGTCTGTCTATTTTAAGGCAGCAGTGGAATTACCTGTCTTAAGATAAGACATGTGGTGCTGTCACATGTACCATTTTCCAGTTCCATCCTTCTTTTCAAAGTTAAATTTTGAGTAGGTAAAAAGAAAATGCAACCACTCCCACAAAAACCTTGGAGTGGAGCTTCCATAAGTTTGTATGTATCACAGAGAGTAAGCCATGAATGTATCTCATAAGATATTCCTCATCAAGCAGCACAGCTGTAATTCACCCACCTCTGTATTATTTTGATATTGGTGGTTTCTCCACATATTATGTGATATCATGGTTTGCTTTAAACCTTTTTGGCTTGTTTCTGCAGGAAAATACTACCATACTATCATAGCAATGTCAACCTCAAAACAAACATGTATAGGTGTTTACAGCTGCATTCCTCAAATGGAAAAAGGACAATTTATGGATATTTATAGTAAAATTATGCTATTTCACATGAACACATCTATTATATTGTTGCTTTTCACACTGGCCTGAGTTTTAAAAGCTAAGTGAAGTAGTGACTGTTTTAAAACAAAAGCCCAATGTTCTTTCAGGATGTGGAACAAGTTGCTTGATTCCTTGGGTCCAACCCATATAATTTAATCAGAAGAATGATAATGGATTTAAGTGGGAAGTTTAAATGGGAAGAGGTATAGAAATGTTTAAAATAAATAAATAATAAAACTGTCTAGGTAATGAACAAAAATCTCTCAGTACCACCTTAGGAGAGAGCCAGTTTCGTGTAGTGGTTAAGGCACCAGGCTAGAAACCGGGAGACACTGAGTTCTAGTCCTGTCGTAGGCACCAGGCTAGAAACCGGGAGACACTGAGTTCTAGTCCTGTCGTAGGCACGAAGCCAGCTAGGTGATCGTGAGCCAGTCACTTTCTCTCATCCCTAGGAAGGAGGCAGTGACAAGCCACTTCTGAAAAACCTTGCCAAGAAAATTGCAGGGACTTGTCCAGCTAGTTGCCAGAAGTCAAGACTGACTCGAAGGCACTCCCCCCTAAAAAAAACACCTTAGGAAAATAGCCTGACAGGAAGGGCCAGAACCAATCAGAACAATGTCCTGAAAGTGTAAAGGTTCTGAAGTAAATTAGATATAATAACATACAGCCACATTATATGGAGTCTTTGGCTCCAATAAGTAATTCCCACATTCTTTTAAAATGAAAGGAAATAATCTGCCTGAAAAGTATTACTAGTTAATTAAAGTTATAGGAAGGGTTGCCTTTTTACAATTCCTTGTGAAATTGAAGCCAAATATTCTGTAAATCATGCTGAACTTGTGCACTTAAAGGACGGTGTTGATAAATAAAAATCCTCATGCACCACAAAGAAATATCTGCTGATCAGCTGTTCTGCAGCTAGTGGAGTTGTGGAAGTGCTGGAGCTGGTAGTAGCAGCTCTAAATTTACTACTTTTTAAAAAATGGCGGGCCACACAAGGCTACTTGGCAGGCCAAATGTGCCCTGTGGGCCATATATTGTGCCAGCCTGCTGTAGATTGTTATATTTTTCTTTAAAATATGGCTGTTTCTCTAGATGGCAATACATCATTTCAATATGCTATCTTATAACATAGTGACCTGGAAGGAAGAAATCTTTCTACTGGAATTCAGGACACACTTGTTGATCTCTTGAAATCTTTAGTCGGTTCAGTGATTGTTTAAAAATAAAGGTAATATTGATAACATTTTTTTCCTTTATGAACTGTTCTTAAAATAAATCTCTTTAAAGCTGCAGTATATCCCACTGAATCCAGAAGTACTTCTAAACAGATATAAATAGGATTGTTTCAATGACGCATTGGGTTGGCAATGTGTGATAATGCATAATTTTACAGTCCATTTACTTCCTAAGTT
This sequence comes from Charina bottae, assembly GCA_023362775.1. Lineage (NCBI taxonomy): Eukaryota > Metazoa > Chordata > Lepidosauria > Squamata > Charinaidae > Charina > Charina bottae. The sequence continues at coordinate 4,838,163 of JALMGJ010000035.1, forward strand.
TTATTTTAACACCTTCACCTATTTTTTTATTTTTATTTTTTTATTTTTATCCCACCTTAATTATTTTTATAAATAACTCAAGGCGGCAAACATACCTAATACTCCTTCCTCCTCCTATTTTCCCCACAACAACAACCCTGTGAGGTGAGTTGGGCTGAGAGAGAGGGACCGGCCCAAGGTCACTCAGCTGGCTTTCATGCCTAAGGCGGGACTAGAACTCACAGACTCCTGGTTTCTAGCCCATTATCATAAATCTTTGTGAAAATATACAGTTCTACCCTTTCCTTAAAAAATATTTATGTCTAATTAGTTGTGCCATAATAATATGGATAGCGAGTGCCCATCCAAGCAATAGAGTTCTGATAAAAGTAGAATTTGGTTAGACATCAGAGGAATGTATTTCTATCAATTGTGCCCACTCCAGCAAGTTGTCTGTCTGTCTGTCTGTCTATATCTTTTTCTTTGCTGGGGAAGTCTATTCTCTATAATACATTCTAACTGTTAATGAAATTAATTATTCATAGAGCAGTTCTCTGTAAAAGCTGTACTGGATCAGGCTATGTATCACAGTCTAGCATTCACTGGTCCCACTGAGATAATCTTTTCATGTAGCACTAAAGTAGAAATTAATTCCCATTTCTAAAGTTGCGCTACATCATCAGTTTTCCATAAGAACAGCATGATTGACATGGTAGTAGCCTTTGCATGTAGAAGTTTCCTTTGTATGTAAAGTTTTGTATGTGAAAGCTTCCGTGTAATCCAGAATCCCATGCTCTCAAGGTACCAATTCATATGGAAGCTGTAAGTTTAAAATTCTACACTGAAACTTCATGTGTTGCTGACAGACATACCGTATTTGTGGAAATCAGGTAATGCAGTGTGACTTAATGGGAGTCGGGTTGTTCAACCCATCTCATGTGCAACTGTGTGTGTGACTGTATTGCCTGAACAGGGCTTGCGTTATGTGGTGCCAATCACACATATTTAAGTAGCTCACAAATGTATATAGAAAAGTGACAACCCTTTACCACAATTACTATCGTTTTTAGATGCCTCAATTATATCTCTGCTGTGCTTGTTCTCTTTTGTTTTAAGCTAAAGAGCCCAAGCATTGTAATCTTGTCCTTAGGGGACTGGCTTTAAACCCCTAATGATTCTAGCTGTCTTTTAGTTTAGTTTCCTTTTATTTTTTCCACAGCTACAGTATCTTTTTTTGAAATACAGTGACCAATACTATACTTACCAAAAGTGCTGTCACACCATAGATTTATATAACACATTACTATGTTGATAATTTATTTTCAGTTTTCTTCCCTGTGTGGAATGTGCTTTTTTTACAGCATTCCCCCCTGAAATTAGGCTAGCTGCTTCCCTGCTATTGTTTAGGACGTCCCTCAAGACCTGGTTATGTTGTCAGGCCTGGGGGTCTTTGGGAACTTGAGACATTGTTACATGGCTCCACTATGACTGACATTCTTGCTTTCTCTACGGGCTTGGTATATTTTTATAGTGATTTTATAATTTTGTGATTATTTATTTATTTATTTATTTAATTTATTTTTTATCCCGCCTTTACTATTTTTTTATGAATAAATCAAGGCGGCGAACATACACAATAGTCCTTCCTCCTCCTGTTTTCCCCACAACAACAACCCTATGAGGTGATTTTTTGCAATCAAATATTTTCAACCCACAGTCCATTACTGTATATCTAAAGTTTGGGGTTTTGGAGCCAATAAAGTTCACTTTGCGTGTGCTTACATTGCGCTGCATTTGCCTTTTTAAGGCCCTTTCGCCAGTCTGGAAACATCTTTTTGGAGTTGTTCACAATTTCTTTTTGAATTTTCAATTCTGAACCATTTGGTAATGTGAGCAAACTTAACTGTCTTTTACTTACCCCCAACTCCAGATGACTTATAAAAAATTAAAATGCACTGGTCCCAAATACATTCATCTCTTGGGAACTCCCATTGTGTGCATTTATTCAATGCAATGTACAGTACATGTATTTCTATTTTTCCCCCCGTTCTTTAACAAGGATATACAAAAACAGCAAAAGCCTAGGGATACAAAACTCGCAGATTCAGGTATGGAGTGCTCTAGAGTCACTAGTGCCACTAGTGGGCTGTTAGGAAGTGGGCCGCACAGCAGGTGAGTGGTGGTGGGCCGTGCAATTGGCTCCCGCCTGCAAACCCTGCCCCCCGCCCGCACGATTCGCTCCCGCCTGCAAACCCCACCCCCCCATCTGCGCGATTGGCTCCCGCCTGCAAACCTTACCCCCCGTCCGTGCGATAGGTTCCCGCCTGCAAACTCTGCCCTCCCGGTCCACACAATTGGCTCCCACCTGCAAACCCCGACCCCGGTCCACGTGATTGGCTTCCGTCTGCAAACCCCGACCCCCCGGTCCATGGAAAAATTGTCTTCCACGACCGGTCCCTGGTGCCAAAAAGGTTGGGTACCCCTGCTCTGGAGTACTCTGAAATGTTCTGTTTTTTCTTCAGATCATGCCAAACCTCCTCTGGATCATACCATTCTGGCGGTAGTTCATCAGCTTCAGGAAATAAATATTCTGACATGGAAGCAGTTTGAGGTGTCCCAGTAGTGGTTTGGCTCTAAACCAGAGCCATCCAGGACTCCACTGAACCACTTGTGGAAATCACTGAACTGCCCCCAGAATGACATGGTCTGGAGGAGGTTCAATATGGTTGTCAGTCTTCTTTTGCCAAACACTAGAATTGAAAACAGATGCAACCAAGCATTCAAGGAAACAAATATCTGATAAGTAATGTTTATTGTTTTGGCCACATAATGAGAAGACAGGATATCCTGGAGAAGATGCTGATGCTAGGGAAAGTGGAAGGCAAAAGGAAGAGGGGCCGACCAAGGGCAAGATGGATGGATGATATTCTGGAGGTGACGGACTCAACCGTGGGGGAGCTGGGGATGGTGACGGCTGACAGGAAGCTCTGGCGTGGGCTGGTCCATGAAGTCACAAAGAGTCGGAAGCGACTGAACAAATAACAAAAAGTTTATTGTAAAAGCTAATGAAATCATTACAGGAGAATTCCGCCAACTGTTGTTTCTTAAATGCAAGCCCTATTTATAATGAAATCAATGTTCAAATTATTGCATCTTTTTTCCTACCCATGTTGTGCAAAAGCTTGAGGTTTCTCTTTGGGATAGCTTCTACGTCACATTAGAACAGCATTTCTCTGCCATTCATTAAGGTAACCTGACTTTGAAAAAGACTTCCACTTGAGCATGGGTGTCAAAATGGTGGTCATGACAGGGTGATTGAAGTTCTGCCCATGTCTTCTTTTTCTTTGCTCCGAAGAGATTTGGAAGCCAGCACATCTTGTGATAATTAAAGATAAATTGAAAGAGAAATGTGTTTTTGACAGTTCTGATCATCTGTATCTACAATAATTTTCAATTATAGATTGAATTTAAGTGGCTATATAGAAATATGACTGTAAAGGTGAAAAGTAAAATCATACAGTCTTGGGCAGTCTTATTCTGATTTTAAATATTTTATATACACCTAGATAAATATACCAGGAAAAAAAACATGTTAGTTAAAGTTATAGTTATTATGAAGCACACAAAATACAAGAGTAAATCTTCTTATACAGTATATTGCAGAATTTTTCTTAATACTTCCATTTAGTAGGAAAGTACAGGTATGTGTCTTGCATTTATATTATTTCAGCATCTCAAGTTACAGAGACTCAGGCACACAGCTGAAATAATAGAATTTGAGAAGAGTGAGGGGCTGTTTTCAGCCCAGAACTGTCTTAGGACATATGGATGGATAGTGATTTTAAAAAATTACTCAGAACTTTTCATTGGGCAGGAGAGAAAAACAGTCATTTCCCATCTATGTAGTTTGTTATGAATGCACTTTTTTCTTCTAGTCATTCCTGAGCCATAATTGAAATACTGACCTGCTGGTCAAAAGTAGGGTGATCAGAATGGTTTGAATGCAAACTCTCTCATGCTTGAAATTATGGTTTTGAGTGTCGCAAGCCTGAAATGAAACAAAACAGCCATTTTGAATTGCAGCATTTCAAGTTTTCTATGTTTTCATCATAGAAGACAACCTTCAAATGGGCAATTTGGGGTGTTCAAAACAAAATGTCCATGTTCTGAGGTAGAACAATATATTAAAGATGTTTTGAATACAGCCAACTCAATCATTCTGAATTTGAAACAAAGTATTTCCTTTTTCATGCACACCCCTAGTTAAAAGCTGATGTACTTCCATTTCCAAACCTAAAGAACATAATTTCTGGTGGGAAAAATCATAAGGAACTAGAATTGGAATCTCAGTCTATTCAAACTTCGCTTGTATTCAACTAACAAGGCATGTACAGTATCTTGTCTCAGCGCAGGAGAGCAAGTCATAATGTTTGATGGTACTATCTAATATATATGATGGTTTCTATAACCAACATAGTTTTTTGCTTTTATATACAGAAAGGTATATATTTCTACAACTAACCTTTAAAATTAAATCTATATTTATATAAAATATTCTACATACAAATATATTTATAGAGCAACTAATAATGTATATAAAGTTTTATCTTTATCTTTCTTTTGTTTGTGAGTATATTTAAATATTGTAAAATAGAAAGGCCATGATAAGAAAAATCTCAAATTTAGTGTAGGATAGGATTTCACAGGCCTTTCATATCTAGCTGCAGAAACCCAGATTATCACTAGATGGCAGCAAAGAGTTAGAGTTTTCTATTTGCCGCACAAATATGGTAGGCCCAGATTTTCAGAGTATCAAAGTTTTACCCACAAGATTGAATGCATTATTTTTTACAAGTCAGGATTATTTTTTCTCTTTTAATGTCCAGTCCCATTTATGCTTTGTAACTCAAGAGTCTCTTCAGTACATTACATCCATTGACTGTAAAACACAGCTCAGCACTGATTATAAATTTAGAGTTTCATAGGATTATAGAGTTTAAAAGGACTTACACGACTAGATGTTATCTAGTACAATCTCCTGTTTGGTGCAGGGTCTGCTAAAACATTTCATACAGATGGAATATTTTGGTCTTTGACCACAAATAAACAAATTAAAGCATGCAGATGTATATCCAGCCTCTGCTTAAAGATTTCCGATGAAGGGGAACATACCACTTCATGAAGCAGATAGTTGGAAGCTCTTACAATCAGGAAAATTCTCCTCATATCTAACCTGAATCCACCTCCCTATAGTTTGAACCCATTGGGTCCAGTCCTGCCCTCCAGTCCACAGAGAACAAATCAACTGCATTATCTATAAGATAACCTTTCAGATATCTAAAGTTTAAATATTTCCCATCAGTAAACTCTTCTACAGGCTAAACATTCCTCATTGGTATCTGTGTTAATATATCAATATGCCACCATTTTTTAAAATTTGAACTTGCCCATTCATTTGTTTTTTATATGGCTGATTAGATTTCTCTCCTGCTTCTAAGTATATGTTTATTGTATGGATTATACATTCCTTTTACTCTCCTGCTACCACCACCACCACCCTGCTTTCTAATACATGTAACATATTCTTAAATACATTAAAAATACATTCTTGCTTGCTCACCCTCTTACGGAATCCCACGACTGCAGTGTGTAAGAAAGTTTATCATACAGCTGTGCCAAAAGTAAAGGCTGAATGAATGAGATGGAGATTAAAGCCAGTAGACTGAACCTGTATTCAGTGACTGCAGTTGTGCTGTTTGCCTCCTGAATGCTGATGAACTCTCATGAATGGTCCCATATACTCTCAGTCCAGTATATTTTAGGCAATAGTGATTATTGCTTGTACTCAGCTAAAGCTTGAGATAAATAGCAAAGCCTTGCTTAGCAACAGAAGGCTTCATCTCATCTCTCATAGGACTTCACACTCAAGAATGTGACATTCCTTATAGAAGAAAAACTTAGAGAGGAAAAATGCAATAGGTGCCTTGGTTTCCTTGAACAGCTGACAACAGCCAAGAGCAACATGAAACCTTCTGGTTCAACAAGCTGAGGATTTGTTTGAATAAATAATTGTTTTCTATATTAATGCAGCCAAGCCAAATATTCTTCTTATTATTCAATAAGCAGGTCTGATTGACTGAATTTGAATTCAAAAGGTGCTGCTGTTTTGGGTAGATTATGATTTTATTATCTTGGGTCAATGAGGTATGATTGCATATTTATTTAAATACAAGGGTTTTAGTGTTCCAATTCTTCAATTATTTTGATTGAAGATTGTTTTAGCTGAAAGTCTACATTTCCTGCAATTATAACACTAAAAAGTCAAATGAGTAGGACAATACAAAAAGGCAAGTGAGAATCACAATAAACTGTAATTTCTCAATTTCATTTGAAAATGTACTGTAATTTTAGTGTGGGTCAGACATATCTTTGCTGGTTCTTATTGTTGGTCTCTAGAAGTTGGTAAAAGTAATAAAGACTCACAGAATACAGTTTCAGTAATAATATATTCTATTTTTTCCCTTAATCAAAACAGAGCCAAGATATGACAAGGGAAACAATTATTCAAGAAATATATATAACATGTATATAAAAGAAGCCAAAATTAAAAAAATCCCTTGTGTTCTGCTGTTAATTTTAAATTAACACGTTCTTTTAAATAAAGAAATGTAAAATAAAACATTGACACTGAGGATACCTGCATTAATATTTTTTCAAAGGTAAATAGTAAAAATTATCAATAATTATGCATTTTTATTAGCTGCTTCTCCAACCAATGTCTGGGGGTGTCACTGTACAACAAAACTGAATATGTGTAAGAATACTATGAAAACAATCCTGCCTTCAGTTGCTTATATATATTGGAGAAGGAAAATATATGTGGTCTAGAACTGAAGATACACCAGTAAGGTTCTTGAATACTGAGCTATTGAGTATAAGATTACCACAGTGATCATTCCAGTGAAAGGAGCACAATAGTGTCGTCATGGTACTGTATATCCATATATATTATTATATATATATATATATATATATATATATATATATATATATGATAAGGATAGGGGGCGTGGTGGCTTAGCGGGTAAGATGCCAGGCTTGTTGATCGGAAGATTGCAAGTTCGGAGGTTCGAATCCCTAGCCCTGCGTGCAGAGTGAGCTCCCGCACTAGCCCCAGCTCTTGCCAACCTAGCAATTCGAAAGCATGCAAATGCAAGTAGATGAATAGGAATAGGTACCACTTCGGTGGGATTGTAATAGTGTTCCGCGCGCGTCATGTGGCCACATGACCGTGGAAGCGACTTCGGACAACGCTGGCTCTTTGGCTAACAAACGGAGATGAGCACCGGCCCCTAGAGTCAGACACGACTGCACAAATGTGAGGGGGAAACCTTTACCTTTTTATGATAAGGATGCTGCTCTCAGAGCCTGTTTTCAGACCATCATGCTTAATCTTTTTGCAATTTTAGGGTAGACAATTTCATAATAGCGATGATAAAGTTAAGCAGGACAAGACTGAGGAGATGTTTCTATTTAAAGGATGAAGATATTTGAACTCCATAGATTTTTGCTGGTAAAAGTTTGATTTCAGTTTGTTAATTTTAACTATGTTATGGATTGGTAACTATTTACTGTTAGGTAAACTACCTACCTGCCACACCCAGGTGGTTCATATGCCCTTATAAATGGCTTCTGTAAATGGTTCAGAGTGATTTCTCTGCACATTTTCACTCCACTATTAAAACTATACTTCTTTCTCAGTTGTCACATATCCTTTTGTCATATGCAATTGTGCAATCATTTTTCAGTACTTCCCTTACACTGAATCCTCTATGAAATATGAGGAATCCTGAATAGAATTTATAAGATTTTCCTATATAAGTTAGGCAAAACTTCCTTTTTTATTGTCAAATTCTGTTGAGTTTTTAGGTTTTCTTTTATTTGACATAATCCCAGAAGTCATTAGATCTGTTTGACTAAAGATAGCTCCATTCAGATTTTTAGTTTAACAATAATAGAATTATCTCTTATCAGCTGTGCAGTTCTGTTATAGCGACATATACTGTATGAGTAAGTGAAATTCAACCATAATAAAACAGTTATCTTTCTCTAAAAAAAAAAGGGGAGGGGGGAGAATCAAGCCTAAATGATCTGAGGGATCCTTCCTCATTAGCAGCAAATAATAAACTATATGTCACTGAAACTAACCCAGTTATGAAAATAAACAGTTGCTAAATATTGGGCAGTGCTAGTAGAATGGTATCCCAGCCACTCAATGCGAAGTAACAATCTTTATCCTTTCTAATAGTCTCATCATTAAAAATCAGTTATGTGAAGGATGTGATAGGAATTCAGTGAGGAAAGAACTGGAATATTTTATCAAATATATTGGGTTTTGCTTGAATTGCACTCAGAAGAATTCTGAGTATTTATTATAACGAACAAGCAAGGGCACTAATGCATGTTGCATGATTACTCCCATTTGCCTCTAACAAACAGTGCCAGTGGCGTCCTTGAACTCTTGAACATCATTTGGTTTTCATCTTTGTTTAGCTGCTTCCACTGTCAAAAAGAAACAAGCAGGTACAGTTTAATATAATAATAACTTGTTATTAAGGCTCCAGGCTAGAATCCAGGAGACCATGAGTTCTAGTCCCACCTTAGGCATGAAGGCCAGCTGGGTGACTTTGGGCCAGTCATTCTCTCTCCGCCCAACCCACCTCACAGGGTTGTTGTGGGGAAAACAGGAGGAGGAAGGAGGATTAGGTATGTTCGCCGCCTTGAGTTATTTATAAAAATAATAAAAGGGGGATAAAAAATCTAATAAAAAAGTTATTGTTTGAAATACAAAAAATATTTTTATAATTTAAATTCATAATTTAAACTGTTTGTGTATTTATATTTTTACTTTTCTAATTATATAACATTTCCAAGCCATTTATTATATAACATTCCCAAGGGATTATTGATTTCAGAGAACCAAGCAACTAGGGACAATGTGGTGCAAGAGATGAACTATACTAATTTGACTACAGTCTTTGACACATACTGAATTGCTTGAATATCAGGTCACAAAATAATTTGAATAAAGTGTGTCATATAGAAATATAATTTTTTTTTTGGAAAATTGTCACTTCCATGGACAGGGATTTCCTTGATAGCAGAAATACTGCTTTGTCTTCCTTGAGTGATCTTCCCATGTGGCACCAATCATGCATTTAAACTCCCTGCAGATGCTGCTCTTCTCAAGAACATATGACTTCAGACTTCAGTTTTCAGTAGAAAGTCATTATATGCTAGAGTGATTCACCTTACTAGTAATGTAATGCTCATACACAGCAGTATTTCCCTAATTGAAGAGAAGTAAATATAACAGAAACAGCTTTAATTTAAAACAGACTTTGATGCTTAATCCAAGGTTCTATCAGTTATATTGTTTGCAAAAATTCAATGTGCAATATCTTTACAATAAAAAAATATTCAGAATACTGAATAATGTTTATAGGTCCTGTGTGTTTATGTACTGTATATGTGTTATATGTGTGTCCCTTACAGCTGTAACAGTGATTACTAACAGTATGTATTAACTTTTCTGGTTATTAAAACTGTAAAACAGTATCATATAAAACTTTTTATTAATTTATAAAAATTAAAAAAAAAAACAAGGTTAGTATTAACAGCCACAAATGAAACAATAATTCATATGGAATACAATCACATTATCTGAGCTAAAACAAGATTATCTTTAAGGCTTTTCTTTAAATTGACAAAAAAAGTAGAATGAAATACTCACCTAAGAATATAGGCCGTTACCCAAAAGATTAAATGTTTCTTGCAGACCAAAAAGCAGGGTCTCAAATGCTGATAGAGTCAGGGAAGTTCATATAAAATTAGGTGGAGCTTCTAAATTATTGTTGTTTATTCGTTCAGTCGCTTCCGACTCTTCGTGACTTCATGGACCAGCCCACGCCACAGCTTCTTGTCGGCCGTCACCATCCCCAGCTCCCCCATGGTTGAGTCTGTCACCTCCAGAATATCATCCATCCATCTTGCCCTTGGTTGGCCCCTCTTCCTTTTGCCTTCCACTTTCCCTACCATCAGCTTCTTCTCCAGGGTATCCTGTCTTCTCATTATGTGGCCAAAGTACTTCAGTTTTGCCTTTAATATCATTCCCTCAAGTGAGCAGTCTGGCTTTATTTCCTGGAGTATGGACTGGTTTGATCTTCTTGCAGTCCAAGGCACTCTCAGGATTTTCCTCCAACACCACAGTTCAAAAGCATCTATCTTCCTTCGCTCAGCCTTCCTTATGGTCCAGCTCTCCCAGCCATAGGTTACTACAGGGAATACCATTGCTTTAACTATGCAGACCTTTGTTGTCAGTGTGATGTCTCTGCTCTTAACTATTTTATCAAGATTTGCCATTGCTCTCCTCCCAAGAAGTAGACGTCTTCTGATTTCCTGGCTGCAGTCAGCGTCTGCAGTAATCTTTGCGCCTAGAAATACAAAGTCTGTCACTGCCTCCACTTTTTCTCCCTCTATTTGCCAGTTATCAATCAAGCTGGTTGCCATAATCTTGGTTTTTTTGAGGTTTAACTGCAACCCAGCTTTTGCACTTTCTTCTTTCACCTTCGTCATAAGGCTCCTCAACTCCTCCTCGCTTTCAGCCATCAAAGTGGTATCATCTGCATATCTAAGATTGTTAATGTTTCTTCCAGCGATTTTAACTCCAGCCTTGGATTCCTCAAGCCCAGCACGTCGCATGATGTGTTCTGCATACAGGTTGAATAGGTAGGGTGAGAGTATACAGCCCTGCCGTACTCCTTTCCCAATCTTAAACCAGTCCATTGTTCCGTGCTCTGTTCTTACCGTTGCTACTTGGTCATTATACAGATTCCTCAGGAGGCAGACAAGATGACTTGGTATCCCCATACCACCAAGAACTTGCCACAATTTGTTACGATCCACACAGTCAAAGGCTTTAGAATAGTCAATAAAACAAAAATAGGTGTTTTTCTAAAACTCCCTGGCTTTCTCCATTATCCAGCGGATATTGGCAATTTGGTCTCTAGTTCCTCTGCCTTTTCTAAACCCAGCTTGTACATCTGGCAATTCTCGCTCCATGAATTGCTGGAGTCTACCTTGCAAGATCTTGAGCATTACCTTACTGGCATGTGAAATAAGTGCCACTGTTCGATAGTTTGAACATTCTTTAGTGCTTCCCTTTTTTGGTATGGGGATATAAGTTGATTTTTTCCAATCTGATGGCCATTCTTGTGTTTTCCAAATTTGCTGGCATATGGCATGCATCACCTTGACAGCATCATCTTGCAAGATTTTAAACAGTTCAGCTGGGATACCGTCGTCTCCTGCTGCCTTGTTATTAGCAATGCTTCTTAAGGCCCATTCAACCTCACTCTTCAGGATGTCTGGTTCTAACTCACTGACCACACTGTCAAAGCTATCTCCAATATTATTATCCTTCCTATACAGACCTTCCGTATATTCTTGCCACCTTTTCTTGATCTCTTCTGCTTCTGTTAGGTCCTTACCATCTTTGTTTTTGATCATACCCATTTTTGCCTGGAATTTACCTCCGATGTTTCTAATTTTCTGGAAGAGGTCTCTTGTCCTTCCTATTCTATTGTCTTCTTTTACTTCCGCACATTGCTTGTTTAAAAATAATTCCTTATCTCTTCTGGCTAACCTCTGGAATTTTGCATTTAATTGGGCATATCTCCCCCTATCACTGTTGCCTTTTGCTTTCCTTCTTTCTTGGGCTACTTCCAGTGTCTCAGCAGACAGCCATCTTGCCTTCTTGGTTTTCTTTTTCTTTGGGATGTTTTTTGTTGCTGCTTTTGTTTTGTTCAACGTTTTTGTTGAACAATGTTTCGAACTTCTGTCCATAGTTCTTCCGGGACCCTATCTACTAAATCTAGTCCCTTAAATCTATTCTTCACCTCCACTGCATATTCCTTAGGAATATTAGTGAGCTCATATCTAACTGATCTGTGGGTCTTCCCTATTCTCTTTAGTCTGATTCTAAATTTGGCAATAAGAAGTTCGTGATCTGAACTACAGTCAGCTCCAGGTCTTGTTTTTACCAACTGTATAGATGTCCGCCACCTTTGGCTGCAAAGGATGTAGTCAATCTGATTTCGGTGTCGACAATCTGGTGAAGTCCATGTATAAAGTCGTCTTTTAGGTTGTTGGAAGAGAGTGTTTGTTATGCACAGTGAGTTGCCTTGGCAAAATTCTATCAGCCTATGTCCTGCTTCATTTTGTTCTCCCAGACCATGCTTGCCTGTAATTCCAGGTGTCGTCTGACTACCCACCTTAGCATTCCAGTCTCCTGTAATGAAAATAACATCTCTTTTTGGTGTATTATCCAGTAGGTGCTGCAGATCCTCATAGAACTGATCTACTTCTGCTTCTTCAGCATCTGTGGTTGGGGCGTATATTTGGATCACTGTGATGTTAAATGGCTTACCCTGAATTCGAATTGAGATCATTCTATCGTTTTTTGGATTGTATCCAAGCACTGCTTTAGCCACTTTATTATTAATTATGAAGGCTACTCCATTTCTTCTGTGGTCCTCTTGTCCACAGTAGTAGATCTGGTGGTCATCTGATGTGAAGTGGCCCATTCCAGTCCATTTCAGTTCACTGACACCCAAAATGTCTATATTTAATCTTGACATCTCACCAATAACCACATCCAATTTGCCCTGGCTCATAGATCTTACATTCTAGGTTCCTATGGTGTGTTGATCTTTAGAACATCGGATTCGTCGTTCACCACCAGCACCGTCGGCCGCTAGCCGTCCTTTCGGCTTTGAGCTAGCTGCGTCATCACATCTGGGGCTAGTTGAACGTATCCTCTGTTCCTCCCCAGTAGCATTTTGACCATCTTCCGACCTGGGAGTCCCATCTTCCGATGGTATACCAACATATCTCTGGTTGTACTGATCCATTTAGTTTTCACGGCAAGAATACTGGGGTGGGTTGCCATTACCTTCCCCAGGGATCGTATTTAGTCTGACCTCTCTCCCATGACCTTCCCGTCTTGGGTGTCCCTTCACGGTTTAGCTCATGGTTTCATTGAGGTGCTCAAGCTCCAGCACCACGACAAGGTAACGATCTCCTTTGCTGGAGAGCTTCTTAATTACCTACAGGTAAATTCTAGCTGGGTGCCTTAAATTGGACATAAAAATGAATGGTTGCCAATGAAAAAAACACTTTGATGATGGTCTTTGATGATGATGATTACAATTATTTGTTTTAAAGGTTCACACAAATTAAATGTTTCATGTATATATTTTTATAACACTTATATTATTCATAAAAGATAGCTACCATTTATTATCCCTTTACTGCAGCTTGAGTGTACAGCAATGAATTTCCTTAGACCACATAAGTTTTATGATTGGAATAGGTTTAGACTAGGAATGTACTGATTTATGCCTCAGTTCCTGAATCACTCCTGCCTTTTCTACTGTACATCCACCGTTGCATATGAATCCCACCTATTTTTAGACATCCAGTTTGTGTACTAATATGGCTTCCTGATTTAGTCCCATTGAACTTATTCACAACTTGCCCCCAAGATTTGGGGAGACCTTTGGAGGGCTACAGCTCAAGAATAAATTATATACTTCATACAGAAATGATTTTAGGTATCTTGTCATATTTAGTTAAAGGAACATGGCTAGCACTTCTTCCTGTTCCTGCTCTTTAATATCTTGGAGAGCCAGTCCTAGAACAAAGAGACACTGCTAGACTATACTATAAATTTACACAATAATATGATAAATATAATATAGTTTCTTATGTACTGTGCAGTTCAAGCTTGACCAAAAACTAGTTTACATTTCGTTTCCTAAATATGCAGATGAGAGAACCCCCCCTCCCCAGCCAATTTTATAAATTTGTTTATTGATAAATGATAAATTGATAAAACTGTTACTCCAAGTTTTTCTATACCATGCTTATTATATCAGCAGGATAGTTAACTTAAGGGATACCTTTTTTATGTATTTATAACACAGTCAAGCTTTTTTTTCCCCTTTGGGTAATTTCCCCAAATCCAAAGTACTGTAGCTACTTAATGCTTAAGTTTTATACAGCAGAGAGGATATGTACAGGTAAAAGTAGTTGTGGGGAGGGGATTAGTCAAATAAACCTTTGTGCATGTTGAGTTATAAAAGGAACTTACGTTGCAAGACATCCAAATAATGGGATGTGAGAAAAATATTGTATAGGAATATAAAATAAGCTGTACAGGAAAATCAGATAATTATTTCTCTAGATAGATACAGTATATGTAAAACCTATATACCATGTGTACCATTAGAATATGAACCTTAGAACATGAACCATATTCATGTCTTCTAGGATTGGATCCTGGGGGGAAAAAAGAAGAAAAAAGTTCTTTGTTGTCTTGTTATGTTTTCTCTGATGGATGTAGAACAATTCTTCCATTCCAGAATGAAAATTAAATTGTAATATATATTTTTCCAAACTCATCATCTGCTGGTAATTTCACAGAAATAGCCAATAAGTATTAACATTCCTTGATTAAAATCACATTTTATATGTGATATTAACACAGAGCTTTCCAAACTTTTCATGTTGGTGACACACTTTTTAGACATGCATCATTTTGTGATACACTCTTACAGCAGGGCACAAGGCAGGCACTAGGACCTGCACGGAATCACAGCAGGTTTGGAGGCAGCAAGGCACAAGGCAGGCACTAGGACCTGCGCGGAATCCTGGCAGGGCTCGGAGGCAGCAGCAGCCAGGACACACCCAGACACTGCAGCTGACTCACTAACGTGTCGCAACACACAGTTTGGAAAGCTCTGTATTAACAATATCAATTAATATAAAATAATAGTAATACATTAATTAATTACATATAATTTTGGTTGTGATGCCAGCCTGCATTCACAACAATGAGAAATTCATAGACTGGAAATACACATTCCTTCATCTCAAGAAGAGTCAACATTGAAAGAGATGTGACTTTTCTGTGACATCAAGCAGATGCTCAGGTTCTCCTTCTGAATAATAATAATAATAATAATAATAATAATAATAATAATAATGAATTTGCTTGCCTGAGCTAGGTGCATCTTCTCAGCATGTCTGATAAATTTCTGAAATTATTCCCATAGGCCAAGAAGCAGGAGGCTTTGCTCAGAATTCAGGCTATTTTTATGAAATAGGTAAAGGTTTAGGCCAAATCTGTCTTTCATTTCTTTTCTTTTTTTTCTGGGTTTAAGTCCAGTATTCCTTACATCCCTGTATAAGCTCAGTAATTGTATATACTTCAGTCTTTTATACATATATCATATGCATAAGGTTTAGCATGTGTAACTTGCTTTCTTTCCAATGTCTTGAAAAAATTATTTGACCTTTGTAAAACACAGAATCTGGGGGGACTGTAAATGATCAGTATCATCTTGTAGTCTTCAGGATTTTTTTTGTTTCACCAATTTGTCAGTTGGCATAAATTAGAAAGCTCTATATTGTAGCTTCTGCGACACTATATACTTAAAAAATTAACATTTTAATGATTAAAAAGTGATTTTATATAGTTCTCCATTCTTTTTATTTTAATAAAGTTTTATTTTCTTTATCCCTGTGAGACTGTTCTATCTCCCAAGAACAGGGAAGAAGGACTGATAACTCTAGTCATCTAGTTTAGCTGTAATGTGAAATGGCCAGGAGATGGCACTATAGCTTTTGTTTCATAATTTCATTACAATAATTTTATTCACCCCAAAGCAGCATACTGACTATGAGAGCTCTCTCTCACATGCACAATGGAGATTAGGGAGATGGTTCTAGATGAAGGACCTCTTTGGAAGAGTACTAATTGCAGTGGGGAATGCCAAGCAGCTACCTCAGAGAGAAGGTGGGGCCAAGATGTGAATATTCAAATGATTTCTGAGAAGGAATTTTGTGACCTCCAGCCTACAATCCTTGAGGCTCAACCCTGTTCACTACAATGTTAGATAATGTTTATTATGGATGTTGGCGTGAAAAAGAGAAATAAGGGAACAGAGGGAAGAAGACAGGAACTGACCTAAGCAAAAAACAGAACATTCTAGGAAAGGGCAAATATGTTAAAGATTATGTCTTCAACTATTTCCTGTGGTGGTAATAGCTGTACACAAACCAGCTGTTTTTTTTTTATTGTATGGCAGATCCAACCATTTTGGATTGTCTCCATTTTTTATCTCTTCCTCTTCCTCTTCCCTCCCCTCCCAAACACAAGGAAAAAGGCACAGTGACAGACAAGAACATTTAGAATGTAAGACAGATAGGCATAGATGAGGGACATGGAGATAACCTAGCTCAGAGAACTCTTAACAACACAAGACAAGCAGGTACATACAAATACAGAGAGGTGGATAGACATACAGATGGACACACAAGTAGGGTGATACATTGACAGATGGCAGTGGCAACAAAGACATATAGACCAGAAGGAAAGAGAGAGAGAGAGAGATTTTCAATAGATTGTGTTTAAAAACCTAAGCTATTCACTGGGAGAGCAGTAAAAATCCTTCTTGAAAATTGATTGGAGAGGGATGGATTCTGTTAGATTACTTAAACTAAGGATTCTTGAAGGATGATTATCTTTAGCCTCTAGTCAATTTTAAACAAGAGAGGTTTTCCACACATTTTATAGTCAGTTGACCAATATGCCCAATTCCTTGAGACGGGCAGTCTGTTTTGCTGCAAAAGAAATAAAGGGGTAGTAAAGGTCCTTTCACATGAAAGCCCCTCTATCTGAAATTTAGTATCCCAAATACACATATTCCTAGGGAAAAGCAACATGGGTGGTGAGGTCAAAATGATCTAGTGCAACACTTATCCAATGAGTAATATATATTCCTGCAAGAGATTTATTTATTTATTTATTTATTTATTTATTTATTTATTTATTTATTTATTTATTTATTTATCAATCATATTTCTCTACCGCCCATCTCGCATACAATGATTCTGGGTGGCTTACAGATGAAATTAAACATTAGTGAAAATCATCTTCCTTCCAATAAACTTCTCCCCACCCCAAACAAACCATATTTATTTATAATTCGCTTTTCTAAATTTGCCCAATTTGTTGTGGCCCCTAGTTCCAAGCTTGCTGTCTATCCCTGGTCCAGTGGGTAGAGTTGTCTGTAGATACCAGACACAACTTACTTTTTCCCTTGCATTTTGCTAAGAATATTTGTACTCAAGCTTTAATTTACTTCATTTATTTATTTATTCAATTTATCCCCGCCCATCTCCCCGAATAGGGGACTTCATCCCTTTTCCCCAAGATTGGCACATCATTAACATATGATTATAACAGTCACCGTGTGACCTATCGTGGAACAAAATATGTTGACTTTTGCTGAAATCAAGTGAAGTAATCCAGTACAGGTGGTCTACCTAATTATGCCAATATCATTTTTTACATTCATGTTTTCTGGAGAACACTTCCTTATCCATTGATTTAATAACAAATAAACTAAAATGAACCATAACCTGTAAATGTATGAATGTAGTTCATTGAAAAGTTAGATGAAATACTGCTATGATGATCAATTCAGATTGCATTTGTTTTTTTAGTGTTTTTTATATAAAACATTTGCTTCAGTTTTTATAAATGCCATGGAGATAGTATATGTTTGTTCAATTTGTTGGACACATTTAAACTTTTGCTGAAACAATATCAATTTTACTGCAAATATTAGCATAAATGTACAGTTCTCTCTATGGCTATAATTATGCTTATTTTGTTTCTTATATTTTTTTTTCTTTTGAGAATTAAATATATTTCTGTAGTGCAGTTTATTTGAACAATATGTCTGTGTGGGTGTATATAAGCCTGCAATTTGGGTATCTCCGCTCTGTTCCAGAAAGCAGCATATATATGGTAATTAATGATCAGAAAACCAAAGTGGCCATCTTTGCTAGAAAACCCAAAAGATTTAAATGACTATGGAAGAAAAAGAAATGAAGCAGGTGAAGAGCTTCAAATATTTGAGGGTAGTGTTCTGGAATGCTAGGGTTAGAAGGCCCATATTGATTACATGGATTCGCAAACACAAATACTTGCCTTGAGAATGAAACTATACCTAACTAAAAATAGTAAGATGCAGCTTTTCAAATTTTCATGTGTTTGTTTTGAGTTGATCCTTGCTTTAAAAAGAGTACCATGAAGAGGTAAAAGAGAAATATGTAATCTTTGTAAGGTTACATTAATTTTTTTTAATATACTAGTAATTTTAAAAACAATTGTAATCTTTTAATTGTTGTTGTTGTTTATTCGTTCAGTCGTTTCCGACTCTTCGTGACTTCATGGACCAGTCCATGCCAGAGCTTTCTGTCGGCCAGAAATATTAATCTTTTAATTACAGTTACATATTTTATTTACTCTTTATTGTTAGAGATGTTCATTGTTATTTTTAATAGAGATTCCTTATTTATTTGATAATGAAATGTCTCAAACTGTATTTCACATAAGTGAAATTTGATCAACTCGAAACAAACACATGAAAATTTGAAAAGCTGCATCTTACTATTTTTACAGTTAGGTATCGTTTCATTCTCAAGGCAAGTATTATAGGCAGAGTTTGTGTTTGCAAATCCACGTAATCAGTATGGGCCTTCTAACCCTAGTATAAGTGAAATAAGTGTTTCATGTAAGTGATGAAAATAAGAGCACCATTTCTTGCTGTTTTGATAAAGGACATTTCTTTTTTAATTTTACCCCCTTCACTTATTTAATTGCTTTTACCTAAAGGAAAGGAAAACCGAGACAATGGGATACTGGATTCTGGCATTCCTGCAAATAGTCTGGCCTTATGCCATGTAAGGCTTTATAGGTGGCAACCAGCACCTTGAATCACACCTGGAAGCCCACTGGGAGACATTGATGTTGCAGAGCAGTGATGTTATATGAGTGTAACAAGGAACACCAAAAACTGCCCTCGCTGCTGCATTCTGGACCATCTCCAGCTTCTGAATGCTCTTCAAGGACAGCCCCATGTACAGCATAATACAAAAATCCAAACTAAGGCATGAGTCACCATGAGAAAGGAGGCAGTTGGTGCACAAGGTGAACTTGAGCGAAGTTCCTCCTGGCCACCATCTCTTTAATCAGGAGTCTGAGTTCAGGAGGACCCGCAAGTTGCACACCAGCTCTGACTGGGGAAGTACATCTCCATGCATAATTAAAGATGGAGAATCTCCATATCTATTCTTTTAGAGACAAGCAAGCAAGTAAGCAAGGGATTTAGATTGAATGTTTTTTAGTGAATCTAAAGTATAGGCCTGGAAACCATACAATAATTGCAGAATCACCCTGGTTTCACAACTTTTAACCCAGAAGGAATATGATTGTCCCCTTCTGTGAAAGAATTCATAATTGAATTAATAACTAATGATTAAAATTAATTGAATTTAAAATTAGGCAACATGTCAGTCTGCACGCATGCACAGACTGTTCTATTTTTCATTAACGGAAGCAAAAAGGAAGGAATACACAGAAATAAACTGAATGGAAAGAAGGGAGGAAGGGAAGAAGAGGGAGGGAGGGAGGAAGGAAGGAAGGAAGGAAGGAGTGGAGTGACAGCGTTACAGGGAAAGTGAAAAAAAGATAAAGAGGGACTACACACAAAGTACTACAGAATAATTTGTGTTGGGCTCAACAAATATAAACCTACACATGCTATTCTAATTCAGTGGTTCTCATTCTCTGATAAACATGTTTTGGACTTTGAGTCTTTAGTACAGAGCTTTCCAAACTGTGTGTCACAACACAAAAGTGTGTCGCCTGCAGGGCCCAGATGTGTCGTGTCAAAACCCGGAAGCAGCGCTCCCGGGTTTTCCCGTGGCGACACACCAGCGGCGCGCAAAAACTGAAAGTGGCAGCAGCGCTTCCGGGTTTTTGCGTGCTGCCACAATGGCGGCGCTTCCGGGTTTTCCTGCGGCGACACACCAACGGTGGTTGGTGTGTCGCCGCGGGAAAACTTTGGAAAGCCCTGCTTTAGTAGTTATGAAATCTTGCTG
Source organism: Charina bottae (assembly GCA_023362775.1). Lineage (NCBI taxonomy): Eukaryota > Metazoa > Chordata > Lepidosauria > Squamata > Charinaidae > Charina > Charina bottae. Next base: position 4,858,218 of record JALMGJ010000035.1, read on the forward strand.
CAGTCTATTTCAATCTCCTGCATTATTTTATTTTATTTTATTTTATTTTATTTTGTTTATTTTATTTTATTTACTTTACTAGATTTAAATGTCTCCTTTTGCTCAGAACAGTGTTCATAGTGCTTTCTCTGCTATTTTTTTCCTATACCAACAACCCCATGAGATTGTTAGGGCTGAGAGAGAGGAACTGGCCCAAAGTCACTCACAGAGATTTTGTGGCTGTGGGCGTATTAGCATTGGCATCTCCCTGATGACCGCCCAGCACCTTAAGCGCTACATCACATCTGCTCTATTGCCACCTGTTTGCTTTATTTGTACCAAGGCACTTTCTTCTCATTGAAAGTGAGAAAGTGACTGCCATTATTTTCTGAAAGGAAAATGACCATCCGACTTCTCAAGTAAAATACTTGGGGAATAAAAAAGATAATCTTCCATTAGTTTTTTCCAGAAATACGTCTGGCACTGCAAAAATAAGTTCCTCTGTCAATCAATCGCTAATAAAAGTATTTATTTATTTGTTTGATTTAGATCCCAACTTTCCTCCAAAAGCTCAAGAAGTCTTAATTGTATTCCTTCCTCCTTGTTTTTTTCCCCCTTTGGAGTAGGTTAGGCTGAGAAAGTCATTGGTCCAAAGCCCAGTGAGCTCCGGTGGCTCAGGATGTCGGATGTCGGTGGCTCAGGATCCAGCTGGCCTGGATCTCCCTAGTCCTAGTTGAATACCACACTGGCTGTTAACTTGGAATACAGTAATTTATAGAAACCAGCTTTTTTTTTAAACAACCAGTTCTCTCAAGATGAAACATGAGAAAAAAATTATCACCTCTGTTTTATTATCTATATCTATATATCTCAACTGAATTTCTGTTTATTGAGGAGTGTCGGTTGCAACGCTGGGTCTTGACTCTTTTGGACTACAATAGATATTGACTATGATACCTGTTGCTGGTTTTCTTTCCAGGTCAGTTGGCTGCAGGTACATGTGAGATTGTTACTTTGGACAGAGATAGCAGTCAGCCTCGAAGAACTATAGCCCGACAAACAGCTCGTTGTGCATGTAAAAAAGGACAGATTGCCGGTACGACAAGGGCAAGGCCAGCATGTGTCGATGGTAAGAATTGAAGTATAATTTAACCTAGAGTCCATCTAAAATGGAACTAGTTACAGTATCAAGTGGTTTATTTGATCATATTGTAAAAATGATTTCTCTAAAAATGTATGTGCATCTACCCACTGAGTGCTCTAATGCGAAGATGAAGTTTGACAATCTTGATGCTGTTGTCATAAGGGAGGCTGCCTACATTTGACAATTTTTGGTTTTCTTGTGTAAAGCCTGTAGCTTGTTTTATTACATGATGAGGCTGAGAAATGTTAAGTCATTTCCCCAGTGTAACCACATTGACAAGTTGGTTGTAGATCAAGCTTTTTAATCATTGCATGCCATGATCACCAGATGGCAGAGTAGAATACCACTGCTTTGTTTTGTTTTTTGTGCCAGAATCTACAAGTGTCAAATTGGTTTGTATTACAGTGTGGAAAATGGTTGTCCTGCATTGCAGTATTTTTGCATAGCACACATGAAGTTTGTTAGGTGACTTTCTGTCATTTTGTTTAAGGCCAGTATTTGAAAGCAGTCTTATTGGCATTGCTGAGATAATGCTCTTCAGTCTTTATCTTAATTTAATCATATCAATGTGAGCATTCCTGCATGAAAGTTAATGTGTTGGGGAAGAGAAGCGAGAACATTACTAATGATATTAGAATGGAACTGTTATGTCATACCTTTTATTTCTGCTATCCTTTCCTTCATTAAAGATGTCATTCTGTATGATTCACTGCAGATGCAGTGTGTTGCCTGCAGCTTCAGAAACGCTGATGTGGAGGGAGGAGGAAGATATTTCACTTTAAAATCATTTTTATGTCTCAGATGAGCTGCTCTGCTCCCACCAAGATTATCAGTGGAGCAGTCAGTAGTGTAGGCTTTCTAATGGAGATGTGATAACAAATATTCAAATTCCAATTAAAAGAAAATAAAACAAGACTTAGGTTAAAAATATGTGACTTTAAAAATAGCATGTTTTTGAAATATGGTTCAGAGAAAGAGAAAATTGGATCAAGAAAGTAATTTCTGATTTCCTTTGAATGACTCATGCTTGAGCTATCTTTTTATGAAAAGTGCTTCCCTAATGCTTCATCAAAATTTGACTCCCCTACTGACTATCAAAAGCAACATGAAAGGACTTCATTGCTGGCTCACCTAACTAAATATAAAACATTATCTAGTCTATTTTTGTGTTTTGCTTTCAATCTTCTTGATTTTCTGCTTGCTACAGATTCTCCATCCTATTTTACCATGGTATGTTTAATCATTCTCCTTTCCATGACACCCCACATTCAGTATAAATAATTTTATGAGCTTACTAATTTATATCCAGCTTTTCTCTACTAAATATATTTAGTTTTGAAAATCTTGCATTTCTTTACTCTGGAAATGTAGATATAGGTTTGGGAAAGAAAGTCTATCATATATTTATAATTTTAGAATTATCAGCGTTGAATAAATGGCTCGGGGCCGGGTTATTTGAGGGACCGCATCCACCCGATTACATCTGCCCATCCCATTAGGTACGGCAGAAGAGGTATGCTGAGGGCCCTGTCCGCTAAGGAGTTTCATCTGGCGGGACCCAGGAGACAGGCCTTTTCTGCCATGGCACCCACCCCGTGGAACATCATTCCCCCTGAGATGAGACTGGTCCCAACCCTGATATACTTCAGGAAGTCCCTTAAAACATGGTTGTGCCAATAGGCTTGGGGGTTTCAAGGTGGTGGTGAATTAATGAGATGGCTTTATTGCTCATAACAATAACTCTCTCTGCTACTCTGTTATTAGTAACTTTGATTCTGTTTAAAGTGTTGAATTTTTTATTGTCAGTTTTTATGATTGTCTTTTTTATTGTATGCAGCCCCGAGTCATAAATCTGTGAGATGGGTGGCTGTATAAATATGTATAAATAAAAATAAATATATAAAAACATCCATGCTTTAGAATTACAGAGTTCATTACTAGTTCTTTACTAGTAAAATGAAAGTTTATTTCAGTTGAATGCAATATATGTTGTTACTTTCTAGTTATAAATTCTGTAATATGAAGGAAACTTAAATATTAATAATTATTCATACTAATAAATAGATAAGTTTAACATCTTGGTAATCTGTAAGAATGAGTGCATATATTCCCCCCTCCCCCAAAACTGAAAGGAGACACCCCCAAAATAGCCTATGATCTGTACTGTACAAAACTAGGTACTACTTACAGTAGATATACAGAAATAAATGACATTAAGGAAGGAAGTCAGGTAGACAGGCTTGTCAGTATCTGAAATCTTGTAAATGTTGAAGGCACTGGTATATTCTAGAAATACTAAGGTCACTGCCTGGAAATGTATATTCTCAGCTCATAGGTAACATAAAAATAAAACTCTTGCCTTTATTGGTATTTTTGTGGGAGTGGGCAAGTATAGTAGGAGAGACTAGTACTGCCCATCACAGCTATAATAAATTCTGGTTTGTTTTGCTTTGCTTTTCTCCCCCCCCCCCCCAGTTTTGTATTGTACAGGTTTTTCTTCGGCTTTTAAGGGAAGAATAGTAAGAAATCAGAAAATAAGAGCAGATTATGTGACACTAGCAATTAGATCTGTATTTGAGAGCAGTTGAGGCACTTAGGTTCATTGCAAAGACCAATTAGGTGCTGTTGTGGAAAAAAATTTTTTTTTAACAAAATGGATTAATGTTACTTGGATTTTTTAAATTATTTATTTATCATAAGATCCTGAGGTAAACAAATACTAAAAAAATTGAAAGAAAGAAACATCCCCCCAGAGATCAGAATGGCCCTGTACTAGTCTTCCTCTGGCGCTGATTTCCTGGTCTGGTCTACCTAGAGGGGGGCTGACAATGCCATACCTTTATCTAGCATTCATTTTTATTTTATTTAACATAAGACTCGAGTTCTGTAGAGACAACATTAGTTCCATTCAGTAGCTTTATTTATTTCTTGCTGTGTTAGTTTTGAAAACCTAAAAGGAACTATGAGTCAAAACTGATTCGTAATTGAATTGTGATTTATGAGCCTGTTACAAAAACAAACAGCCTGGTTTATTTTTCATCTTTTAAAAATTTGTATTTGTAAGAAGCAATATGAAATACGTTGTACTCTAAATAAAGAAACAGTGGAGTAATACATAATTTTCTTTATTTACTTATTAAAGATATTTATATGGCCACCCAACTCACAATGACTCTGGGTGGATTACAGAAATAAAAACCCAAATATAAAACCCACTGCACCCCCACCCCCCTGATACACTATGACTGTGATCTATGAAATAGTCATGGCTGGCAGTTGGACTTTAGCCCCCTGATTGAACTGACTTCAATAGGTCTAAATTCATTTTAATGAAATAATCGTGTCTTAAATGTTTATATTCAGTAACAGTAAAATGCTATATACCAAGTATCCTGCCTTAGTGTATTCATGAGCTGATCTGATCTGACAACTATACTTCATATGAATAAAAGTAGTTATATGGATTGTTATCCATTACTTTTTCTAAAATATTCTGAATATACTGAAGAAGATCTCGACCTATAAGTGGTATTTCATTTAAGATGGAAGACTTCATAAGGTTAGGGAGCTACCTTTATTTATTTATTTAGATTTTTACAGCTGCTAACTCAACATATGACACTAGCTGGTAAACAAGAATTAAAATTAACAATAAAGACAACTTTTAAAAATTAAACATCAAAACAAACCGGGATATGTCACCCCAGGGGCAACACCCAAATCCACACTCTGAAAAATGGGCAAATAAAAATAAAAGACCCAGATTTTAGTGCCTTCCAACATATGTGGAGATAGCCAGGAGCAGCTTATGAAACATTCAGTGGAGATTGGAAAAAGATGTGGCTGTTTTAATGTTTCAAAGACATGTTTCACACATTTTTTGAAGGATTTGCACAGTCATATCTTACAACCATTCCAAACAAAAGATTGGGCAGCAGTAGGTGGAGTGAATAGTACCTCTTTCATTATCCACATTTCCTTCACTCCCAAAAAATGCATGGTCTGATCACAAAGATTACTCCTGATGTTAGATTTCTAAATCACCAAATCCAGTATTCCCTTCCCTTCACACAATGGTATTTTAATAAACAATGATAGTTTTGTTTTGTTTTGTTTTTGGCCATGCTTTTCAGAGCTCTGATCAGAATTGGTGTTTTGTAAAAGGTCGGAACAGGGCTCATACCTTCTCCACGCCAGATGAATGAATATCTTTTCAAAATTGTTCCATTTCATCTTGTTAACTGGGCTTTGGTTGAATCTCATGCATTCCCCTACTAATATGTTTTGGAAAAAATATATAGGGTATAACCTTGCTTATTATCTAAATAGCATACTGAAATCCTGTAGATGCATTAGAGTTTCTGGAAAAGCACTGCTGAAATGAGGGAGAAAAATATTTGTGGCAAAAAGGGAATTCGCTCAAGTGTTTCTATGGATCACCTTACAGCTTTCTGCATTACACAGGCCATTTAACCAGTAGTATGGGGTGAGATGTCATACATTTTATATATCCCACCTGCTCTAAAATAAGCCTTTTGTCTTTGCTCTATAGTACTTTTCTATTGTGGCTTATTTGCATGGTTTTCTGAATACATTTGGCTGTCAAAATAATCTAAAATAGAATATAAAATACATTATTAGACACAAGATCGGTGTTGCCAAAGTATCTTTGTATCTCTATTACAGTTGTTAATGATATAGCTTGCTTCACTGGAAAGTATGCTTGATTTGCTGTATTACAAAAGATTGTAAACACAAGTTACTTCATCTCTCACTTGAATGTGGTCTTTTCTAGGTTTTAACCTGGCAATAACATAGCAGCTGAAGCTGGGAAATGAAATCTTAAATTGCTAGGAAATTTTAATGTTTAATTATTTAAACTGGAACTTAGCCAGGATTCAGGATTTAGCTCCCTCATGCATACAAATGCTGCCATGAGGTCTTTACTTTTATAAATGTATGTTTTATTTTACTGGGGGTGGGGGAAATGACACATTTACAAATATAGCAATCAGAAAGGGCTGTTTGACCATTTTCTGTTTCTTTCTTCAAGCCCTTGAATATATTTTGGAAATCTAAAATGTATTTTGAATATTCTTGCTTTATGGTATCTCTATATGTAGAACACATCCCAACATCATCTCCCATCACACAAAAAGAAACATCACACAAAATGATGAGCATTATACAGTTGGGAAGGCAAAGAGTCATGTCAATACATATTTAGTTTGGTGTCTGCATAGATTCATGAGCAATTTGAGAAAAGGGGAACATTAGTATGACAGATACTGATACAATGACATGAGCATAGTACCAGTCTATGAAAATCACTTTACATAGCAAGTGTGGTGTGTGGGTGTGGGGTTGTGTATATATATGCATGTGTGTATGTGGGTGTGTGTCTCAGATTAGCCATATTTCTATGTGACTAATTGTGAACGGTCAATATAAATGTAACTGTATATTGTAATGTATCTCCCACAGAGACTGACAATATATAAAGAAGCATATTTTTTATAAGAATTTTACTAAGTTTCAAGCAAAGATAAAAGCTACAGAAAAAACAAAAAACTACAAAGAAAAAAACTAAAAATGAGTGAAAACACAAGAGAATTTTTTTTTCAAAGTTACAAAGCAGTGTGACTTCCGACTTTTAACAGCAAGGATATACAAAAAATTTCCATAGTCAATCCCTTACTCTATATTAAACCAAAACCACATTATTTCTATAAATCAGAGCTTTTCAAACTGTGTGTCGCGACACAAAAGTGTGTCGCCACACACAGCGTGGTGTGTCGCCACACCACCTGGAAGCGGCGGCGGGCGTGTGCACGGCGGCCGCCATGCACGCACGCGCCGCTGCATGCCCCCCCACACCACCACCGTGCGCGCCCCCCACGCCGTCGCTGTGTGCACGCGCGCTGCTGCTGCTGCTGCTGGTGTGTCGCCAGCAGCAGCACTTTGGAAAGCCCTGCTATAAATGATTCCACATTGGCACATTATAAAAATCACTAAGTACAGTTTCTCCCTCCCCTTATATTAAAAGAAACAAAGGAAAAAATAATATAAACCTCCCAAACAACTTCCCCCTCCCTAAAGATAATAAATATTATCCTTTTCCTACTACTATTCTTTGACTGTGTGGATCATAACAAATTGTGGCAAGTTCTTGGTGGTATGGGGATACCAAGTCATCTTGTCTGCCTCCTGAGGAATCTGCATAACGACCAAGTAGCAACGGTAAGAACAGACCACGGAACAACGGACTGGTTTAAGATTGGGAAAGGAGTATGGCAGGGCTGTATACTCTCACCCTACCTATTCAACCTGTACGCAGAACACATCATGCGACGTGCTGGGCTTGAGGAATCCAAGGCTGGAGTTAAAATCGCTGGAAGAAACATTAACAATCTTAGATATGCAGATGATACCACTTTGATGGCTGAAAGCGAGGAGGAGTTGAGGAGCCTTATGACGAAGGTGAAAGAAGAAAGTGCAAAAGCTGGGTTGCAGTTAAACCTCAAAAAAACCAAGATTATGGCAACCAGCTTGATTGATAACTGGCAAATAGAGGGAGAAAAAGTGGAGGCAGTGACAGACTTTGTATTTCTAGGCGCAAAGATTACTGCAGATGCTGACTGCAGCCAGGAAATCAGAAGACGTCTACTTCTTGGGAGGAGAGCAATGGCAAATCTTGATAAAATAGTTAAGAGCAGAGACATCACACTGACAACAAAGGTCCGCATAGTTAAAGCAATGGTATTCCCTGTAGTAACCTATGGCTGTGAGAGCTGGACCATAAGGAAGGCTGAGCGAAGGAAGATAGATGCTTTTGAACTGTGGTGTTGGAGGAAAATCCTGAGAGTGCCTTGGACTGCAAGAAGATCAAACCAGTCCATACTCCAGGAAATAAAGCCAGACTGCTCACTTGAGGGAATGATATTAAAGGCAAAACTGAAGTACTCTGGCCACATAATGAGAAGACAGGATACCCTGGAGAAGATGCTGATGCTAGGGAAAGTGGAAGGCCAAAGGAAGAGGGGCCGACCAAGGGCAAGATGGATGGATGATATTCTGGAGGTGACAGACTCAACCATGGGGGAGCTGGGGATGGTGACGGCCGACAGGAAGCTCTGGCGTGGGCTGGTCCATGAAGTCACGAAGAGTCGGAAGCGACTGAACGAATAAACAACAACAAAAAAACTATACATTTCTGTCTACTATAATAAAAATCAAACTAAAAAGCACATAAATTGTCTGCCATTGTACTTAGTAATTCAACAATTTTAATTATCTTAATCTTAATAATCCCAAAACCCTCCAAGTAGATATTTTATACCTTATTAATCTTAATCCAAATCGTTAAAGATAAATGAAATCAGCCAAACCTTAAAAACAGTCCAGATAAATATTATTTAACCCTTATCCCACTTCAAAATAAACCAGAGCATTTACATATCCCCACAATGTACACAGAGCTTTTTTCTTAAAAAGATCAAACAGCCCAACTGCCCCCCTCAAAAACTCTGACTTCTCTTCAAGAGACCTCCCATACATAATAACCCCTGAAAATCAATTTCACTTGTGGCTTGCAACTCACTCTCTCCCTTAAATTTCTTCGACTCGACTATCCGATCTTCATCCAACATTTCAACAGAAATTCTGATCTTTCATCTCACAAGAGACATTTCTGTCACTGTTAAAATCCTCAGTTTCATCCATGACTTCCCCAACCAGATGACACATTTTAGTCCTCATATTTTCCACAATGTCCTGTATGTCTTGCATGAAAACTTGGTAGGAGTCAGAAAGAATCTGATTAAAATATTCGCGGAAGTCAGAGAAAATCTGTTTAAAATCCTCCATGTCTCATGCAGTAGATTATGGCACCCCCTAGGAGCTTAACCAGCAAAAGTCGAAGATATGAAAGAGTTCCAGAATGTGTTTACATAAGCAAAAGTGTGATATGCAGACAGTTCCCCAGGGAAAGTAGAAGCAGAAACCTGAAGGTTCAAATCAGCCAATTCAATGTGTAGGAAAATGCTAATATCTTCAAATTTAGTACAAAAATAATTAACAGGGAGACAATTATTTACTCTCAATCCTCCTGAATATTTGGAGGATAAACGAGGTCCAAAACTAAAAAAGAATTAAAAAAAAGTAATCCCAAAAATAATGATAAGCACCAAGAAAGCCCGCTTCTCCTTGCTGTAGAAAGCCTCTCTTAGGGTATGCGTACTTAAAAAGAAATATAAATTGGGTGATTTAGAAATGGGGTGGCTGGTCTTAGTGTCCCTTTAAGGCTACAGCGCGTCTTGGAAAATGGTGACGTACTCGCCTTCCGGCTAGCTCTTACCAGTCGAACGCGAACACTGTTTGCGATCTTCTGGTTGCAAGCAGCCGTCTGGAAGACAGATGGGGTGATTCCAGGTGTTTTCCTTTTCCGGAAAACATTCCTGGGTTTCAGGAAAAAACTTCCTGAGCCCGAAAAAACTGCCGCATTGTCAGCTCCGCCCGCTGAGCCCGCGGGCACAGCTGTTCAGTCCGCCATGTCCCCACCAGAAATCATTATGAAGCATACTTCTGATGCATGTTTCTCCTGCCTTTTCTTCTTCATTTACTTCATGCTAGAGTGTTTATGTGCCAAACTGACTCATGGGGCCACAGTTGTAGAGATAAAATTCAAGGAAGAATTACTATATATATATATCACCTTCAACTCTTGGAAGAAAGGTGGGATATATATATCAAACAATCATTATAAAATAATCAACTAAACAAATAAGAAAAATCAGAAAATATTTGTCCTACCCATAGTCCATACTTACTGATGGAATACCATTACGTCCACAACAGAAATCATAACAAGGTATTGTGACATGCTCAGTGCAGTATATGTTTAGCTATAAAACATGAATGATGAAATGTGGACCCTCTAAATTTGAAGTGGACAATTTTTGTTTCTTTAAATGTTGAACTGTAGTTTTCCTCATCTTGCAGTTTTGGTCATATTAAGTAAGCTGATGGGAGTTGAAGTTCATACTGTACATATCCCTACTCACAACACATTTACTGTATGTATGTATGTATGTATGTATGTATGTATGTATGTATTTATTTATTTATTTATTTATTTCCCGCCTTTATTATTTTTATAAATAACTCAAGGCAGTGAACATACCTAATACTCCTTCCTCCTCCTCTTTTCCCCACAACAGCAACCCTGTGAGGTGAGTTGGGCCCAAGGTCACCCAGCCGGCTTTCGTGCCTAAGGCGGAACTAGAACTCATGGTGTCCTGGTTTCTAGCCCAGCACCTTAACCACTAGACCAAATTGTAATGCCTGTTGATAGGCACTGATATTTAAAATGATTCAGTATTTCTTAATTGCTGTGTTTTGTTCAATACATTTAACAAATATGTTTGCAACACTGTCCAGCATATACTTAATTACATCATTGGTAAAACAGTTTATAAAGGTGGGGGAAGAGTTTATAAAGAAGGGAGGAGGACAGGGGCACCAACCTGTGCCTCCTTTAAGGAATATTTTATTAAAGCAAATTCATCTCTTAAAGGAGCCACAGATATTTTCACCATTTCACTGAAACCAGGAATTTGACTCTATAAATAAGCATTTATGCATCAATTTAGCCAAGGAAGTGAAGGTTATTTGTGATGGAGTGTGTGCATGCATGTACACACACACACACACACACACTTCTGTCAGCCCTCCTAGGTAAACCAGACAGGAAATACGACAAGATGAGCTAATTCTACTGTATTGTAAGGCTACATTAACAGAATCTAGCAAGTCTGAAAGTACAAATCTTCCGCACTCCCTCTTTACCTCCTGAGTAGTTAGAGCGGGTCCTTCCTAAGTTTCTTTCTCTGGCCGTTACGGCTTATGTTACTGGCTGCGGACTCCTTTCTCTTTTATCCGATTGTTCCCTAGGCGGCATCTCTTCCCCCTGTCTTCCAAGGTCATCCGCACATTCCATCGCATTTTCCTCGTAAATATGTGTGTGTGTCTCTGTGTGTATCAGAACCCATAAAATTAAAACACGGGTAGGGAGAAGAGATAGAGGATAATGATGAGTGTGGGAATCTGTTAAAAATTAAGCACATAATATTTTCATACTTTGGATCCATGTTATAGTTTCTGATGTGATGATGATATTTCATAATTACACATTGCAATGTGCTCTTCTTGGGCTATTTTTCAGAAAAACTGTTCAGAAACTTACATAAATATATTCTGCATACCATGCAGTGACTGCACTAGTTGCCATGCTGTTTTCTGAATTAATTCAAATTGTTAGTTCTTTCACATCATCATATGACCTAATGTGTCAGGGCAATCGGCGAAGAAACAATGCTGAGTCCAAGTTCTACCATACACAGAATCTTGCCAAACTAAAGGTCCCTGTTCTGAGCTAAAGGGAAAAATTCCTTTGGGAACCTAGGGTGGTGCCAGCCAAACCCTCTTTCTCGGCACCCCTGCACTTTCCACGCTAAGCAAGCTGCAACTTCTCTTATCACCTTGGAATGGGCGCTCCTCTCCCCCCTCTTCGAGCTCCATCAACCCACCTCCCTCCTCAGGGAGACATTCCATCACACCTAATGCCCCCATACCAGCAAGGCAGATGGAGAGGTTTTTCTGTATGTCCAAAGTGATAGAGATTGTTTAATTGAGATAAAAAAAATGACTCAGGTGTAACCACACGTATGCGTTGGATAAAACTGCCTTGAGTTGTCTGCCCCTTCCCTTCCCTTCCCTTCCCTTCCCTTCCCTTCCCTTCCCTTCCCTTCCCTTCCCTTCCCTTCCCTTTTTCGTCGAGACTTCCTTATTTAGGTAGGTCTTGGTTCTACTGACCAAGCATAATTTTTCTGGTGTTCTTGCTACATCTGGTATAGGTGTCTATTTTTATCACACTTCTTTTTATTATCTTATCTGATTGGGTTTGTTATTAGCCCACCTGTGTGCTACTGAAGTAGAAGAATAAGGATAGGATGAAAAGAAAAAGTTGATATCAATCAGTCACTTAATGTTAGTTATCCCCACTGCAGTGGAAATATTCCCTGGCATATGTTATGTGTTTATTTCTTTAATCTATTTATATTCCTCTTCTACCTTAAAGCAATATTCAATTAGAAGGAAAACAGCATATTAAAATACAGAACATCTGTAGCAGCTGCATAAACAACATACTGTAAAAAATGCATAAAGCACATAACAAACACTAAAGGGAAATTACAGAAAAGGGGGTCAATAATGGGGATATACACTTTAGAGTGTTAGGCCATGTCAAGATTAAACTAGATATGTTTTAGAAAAGGAGAAGGAAATGATGATATTGCTGAAAAACACTGGGATTTTCAGGGAATCTTTTTGGATTCTGTCACACTTCCAGTGTAAGTGGGAATCTATCAAAGCTCAATCTTTTTTAGTTGAACCATTCTAAATTAGCACGGGGGGAGGGGGAGAGAGAGAGAGAGAGAGAGAAAGTAAGTGGTGGGGACTGTTGGAAATACATTTCTGGACAAGATGGAGATTTGTTCTATCTAGCAAGGTTTATGTATATATGTTTATATTTAGCAATATATTCCACACAATATTTTATTAAATGAATGGTAGAGGCTACCCAGGGGGCGTGGTGGCTCAGCAGGTAAGACGCCAGGCTTGTCGATTGGAAGATTGCAAGTTCGGAGGTTCAAATCCCTAGCCCTGCATGCGGAGTGAGCTCCCGCACTAGCTCCAGCTCTTGCCAACCTAGCAATTCGAAAGCATGCAAATGCAAGTAGATGAATAGGTACCACTTCGGTGGGTAGGTAACAGCGTTCCACGCACATCATGCGGCCACATGACCGTGGAAGCGTCTTCGGACAACGCTGGCTTTTTGGCTAACAAACGGAGATGAGCACCGGCTACCCATGTACTACCCGTGTACATCCAGTTTTGTTGTCTAAATACAGTAATACAATGATATCTGGGAAGTGAATTTGAATAACAATTTCTGTTTTTTTCCCAGTCGTCACCGAGATTCTATAATTAATTTTCCATATTTTCTCTGGTCATTTCGTAATTTTGTTATACCACACAGAAAGAATAATAGAATGTATGTAACAGACCAATGTTTCTACCAAAAATAGCCATTTATTCTCATGTCAAGAAAAAAAAGGCAACACCTTTCTATAGCTTTAATACTTTTGCATTATTATTACTATTTAGAGCATATTAACTTCAGTTACAATCCTACAGTGCAGAGTCATTATGTTTTTCCCCCAAGTTATTTTGAAGCACTATTGGCCTTTTAGGTGGCTTTCTTCACTGTGCAATTTGCAACTTGAATTCTGAATTAGTGATTGTGGGAATCAATTTGTAATAAAGTCAAAATTCGTGCTGTTAACAAAGTGATACATTCTGCCACTACTACCTCCTGTTCCTGCTCCTCCTGAAACATAAAATGCTGACTATGCACATAATGCCTGTCTGTTTTCACACTGAGCAAAATTTTTAGCTTAAGGGCACTAAGCTTTAAAAGTTTTTATTCTACTGAAAGTTACCATTTTATGTAGTATTCCACATAACATGTGATGATGTACATTTATAGGATGATTTAGAAACCAATACACCAGCCACACCTTAAAAATCTCAAGCTAGTGTTTAAACCCTATATTATGTTCATATCTGTTTAAAATTGGAAATTTAACTAGTATTTTTCCACCCGACTTCTAATTTCTTTCTGATTAACACATAGCAATTCCAATGTTTTGCTTTTTCTGCTATGGCATTCTAGTGTTTGCTGTGGTTGTATCATTTGTACTAATTAATACAAAACATTCTATATTTTGCTTTTCTAGCATTCAGAAGAGAATAACATCTTAAATTGGAGAGTGCGAGCAGGGTTAGGGTATGCACCATTTAAACTTTCATTTGCTGTTTTGTCTTTAAATCCTCTATAAGCCCTTAATGCTCTGTCTAAGCTACTAATATTTTTCCTATATTCTTCTGACTGCCTATTAATAGGGGTTCGTACCTAAATAAGCAAATGAGCAGGTTAAAAAGGAAGTGTAGGGGAAAATGTTTTCAAATGACTTGTCTCCCTTCTTCAATAGTAGGTCTTCACTATTCAGATGACTGTACTCACACGCATGCAAACCTTATCATATATAACTGTTTTAAAGATGTAACTATGCCATGTGACTTGCACATTGGCCAAACTCTTTGGTGTCTTCAGCAGGAAATCTTTAGTGGTAATAGAAGTAAGATGTGCATTCAACTCAACATGGATTACCTTTAGATAGAAAATGTGTTTCTCCTATGCATGAACAACTACCATAAGTTCTTGATTATTCAGGGTCCAGTTCAGACTCTTAATACCTTTCATAGCTTTCGAATCTAGGTACGTGAAGTATTAGTTACCGAATGCTGTTACTGTATTGGGGATACTCTCCCAGCATATATACATTATCATTTGAAGTGAAAAGCAAGTATGAATTACATTGCCAGATATTTGAAATATGAGTACTATTAGTGATACTGGCTTGTGCTGATAGGTATAAAAACCTAGTTTTTATATAGGTTGCTGTGTTTTCTATGCTGGGTAAATTGTCCTGTGAAACTTTTTAAAGAGCAGAATATGTATTGTTTTTAAAATACGAAATAAGTAAATGGATACTTGCAATGCCAGAGCCACAGAAATTACACAATCTGTTCTGTTTACTGCTTGAAAGCTAAGTAATTATTAAGTAACTATTGTACACTGCCCAGAGTCACTTCTCATGAAAGCTATTTAAAAAAATAAATAAAATAAAATAAAATAAAATAAAATAAAATAAAATAAAATAAATAAAATAAAATAAAATAAAATAAAATAAAATAATAAAATAAAATAAAATAAAATAAAATAAAATAAAATAAAATAAAATAAAATAATAAAATAAATAAAATAAAATAAAATAAAATATAAAATAAAATAATAAAATAAAATAAAATAATTATTTAATGCTGAACCCATTTTAAATTCATCTTCCTGTGTTAGACCTGTACACAAACATACATGGAACCATCAATAGAATTGATTGATGTCTATTTTTTTCTAAAAGAGCAATTAATTTAAGTGTTTATTTTCATATGTTTGTTTGATCAATAATTTAAAAAAAATCATCAATAACATTTCCTAAGTGATGGAAGATGTTTCTTAGTTCAACAATATTGGTATTACAGTTTTATTTATGGATGTGTGACATGTTGAGTTAATTTGTTCTGCTTTTAGAGAAGCAAGTAGAAAAGAAAGCTCTAAAATTACACTGAATTGAGAGAGATCCACTTAATTGCTTGTATTTAAATATAAAAGGTATGCAAGTCTTGAGATATTTAAAAAACAGGTGATTTGTACATTCTCATTAGGCATAATTTTATAAGGGGCATCTCTACCAACTGATTGGGGAAGTTATACTTCATGGATGTCTACCTGGACCTAACTCTTTCCAGCCCAAGATATATCTGAAATACCAATAAAAACTGTGGTTTCTGGGAGTGACTCATACATCAATCGTGTGAGGCTGAACAAAGTTTTTACAGATGAAGTGAAAAATAAATGAGGTCTTATTTTCCACTTTTCTGTTTGTTTTGAAACACACTTAAAATTTTTGAAAATCTTATCCAGTCATTTTATTTTATAGCAATTTTTCTCATAATAGAATCTTACTTCATTTCTATTTATTTATTATTTGTTTGATGTATATTCCACCTTCCGTCAAGGCAGCTTATATGGGGATCTCCTTTCATTTTCTTCCCACAGCAACAACCCTGTGTGGATAATTTGCTTAAAGAATTGGCCCAGTGTCAACCAGTGAGTTTGCATAGCTGAGTTGGACTTACACAAGTATTGTATGGATGTTGATGTTGAGTATGACTTTCCCAACTGCTCTCCCCAACCATGCACACTCTTTCCAATGTAGTAATGATAGAACACATAGCTGAGGTTTTCAACAATGCTGCTGCCTGAGATTCCCCATTCACTTTTCCCTCTCTTAATTTCTTCAAACTGTTTGTTATCCTCAGCTGACACAATATTATCTTCAAAATTATACTTTTGAATTGTCTTTATGTTAAGAGGTAAAGTGTTGGAGCCAGACAAGAAAAGGGGAAAAATTTCACGTTCTTTGATAATTCTTTGATCAAGGATAATTTTTCTACACCCAGTGAGCAGAGCAGCAAATAACTTTGTGACTGGAACAACTAGTAGCTTAACAGCATGTGAAAATTGTTATTTTCAGCATTGTTATTTGATGTAGAAGATTTTTTCAGCAGCCCTTAAAATCAATATTTTTTTCATTACAAAGTGCACAGAAGAGAAAAAAACACTAGTATACAAGTATTAGGATGATGCCATGTTCTATTATCACTGTAGCTACTATGGTATGTTTGCCTCTCTCTCTCTCTCTCTCTCTCTCTCTCTCTCTCTCTCTCTCTCTCTCTCACACACACACACACACACACACACACACAACACACCTGAGAGCTTTTTTCCATTGAAAGTACCCCAATAAAGCTATTCATTATTTATTTGGGAAACTGTTAATTTTGCTGTAACAATCAGTAGCTACCCTTTATTGAATGATATTAAAATGAGTTATAACATCATCTTTAATTCAGAATCCAAGAAAATGAAATAAAAAATTAGCCAACTTATTTTAAAAATTTTAAAAAATAAATCTAACATCAGATTTTACTCTGAATGTGAAACTTTTCAAAGAAAGTATTGCCAATAATATGTGACATAGCTGACTTTTGTAAGATGTATTATGTCTCTGCCTTAAGGGAATGCCTGGGGCAGAAAACATTTTTAGGAAACCTAGTGTCAGAAATAAAAATAATTTTAAAGTGTAATGGTAAAAGCTATATTGCCAGGGTTTCTTTAACTGGAAACATTCAGTTATGTATTTCTATCGCTACTGTGTTCTGTCTTTATAGGGCTCCGTGTTTTCCGTGTTCTAATTACATGTTAAATACATTTAATAACCAAAGGGTATATATAGGTTACTACTGTATAGAAGTAGAGTTCTATATAATAGAACAATGTATGGAAAGAATGATATCCAGGAATCAAGCCAGAATAAGATAATCAATATATTAATATAAGGTAACAAAAACAAGCCATTTACCAAAATATTTAGATCTGTAAAAGTTTCGCTAATGGCATCAAGTGTGCCAAAACATTATCAAATAAATGATGTGAATTATGCCATTTTGTCAGTTGTGATGCACAACAACGCAAGTGTATAATTTGTGAAATTAAATCATAACACTGATCCCATTGTGGCTTCTAAATACCTATGACTGTCATGATACTAAGAGATGCTAGTTGAGAAACAGTTTTATCTTCATGGACAACTCTATTTTCCCCTCCATTTTTTCTAGTTTTAATGACAAAGAATTGAAAAGAAAAACTAAAGTCTGGCATTAGTCATTCAATGGGCAACAGTCAACTCTTAGGAGAAAGGATAAAGAAGATTCTCCCAGTTTTGTGATACCTGTACGGTGATGGCTCACCATTCTATATTGCTTTTTAAATATAAGGATTTTGTATTCTAAATAGGTAATAGGTTGGATGAAATATTACCAGGTATATCAGGAAACATAATTTAATTTGTGTTGGATGGGCTTATATAACCCTTGAAGAATTAATTTCATAGCCGTGATGTGGTCTTAACCCTAAATGTCCAGTTTTAGAGGCAGTGAGGAACATACTTGCCCAGTAAAGATTTATAACCACACTTGCACCTGTTCATGGACACTTTGACACATGCCTCAACATAATCTTGTTTGGAATATTATATCAGGGTTGTAGAACTGACTTTCAAAAACATCAGCTGCAATGTCCTGCTGCTACAGGGCTAAATAACTTGTACATATTGCAATCCCAAATAATTTGGCAGAACATCAAACACAGCAGTTAAAATACTAGCTAAAAGAAACAAACCAAAGTAGACCAGAGCACTGGTTTGATCAGAAACATAAAAGTGCAAAGAAGGCACTGGTTGGCACACATAGTGAGTATAGAAAAAGAAGCCTTTGAATATTCCTTAGCAGAGATACTCCAACAGAAAAGGTTGAGTGCCCCCTACTAGAAGATAAACTGAGGAATGTTTTTTAAGCTATAAAGCTACTTTGAACAAATGATTACGGCAGATAAACCATGTCTCTGCAACTTGTTGGAGACTAGCTGGAGTTGATTTCTGAGTCATTACAAGCCAAATACCACATACCGTGACAGTTTATATTGGAGGAAATGGTCATTTCTCCTGGGATGTGGACAAAAGCTATCTGGCTATCTGGTTTCCTGTCTCATTCCTGAGACATCCAGATTGATAACCTAGTTGATGACTGAAAAAGTACCTAGCTGTGATACTATTCCTCCTGTAGTGATACAGAATAATACATATTGGTAAGCATCAGTACTAGCTTCCATCTTTTGTCTTGCACTAATAGTTCTACTCACATCACCTAAAACATTTGTAATCAGGCATTTATACTGGAAACTACAAGATTGGTTGGATTTAGACAATGCTCTGGTGGAGAGACTGGCTTTAGAGCTAGATGTTCCATAATGCATCAGTGCTTGGTTTCTCTTCTTTGTGGAGAAATGTAAATGAAATATAATGAACATTTTGTTCTGTTATAAAGTCGAATAATTGGCACTTCATCTTTGGTAGATTATCATCTCTTTATTCTCATAGATTAATTACACAGTAATACTAATTTGTAACCCAGGGACTTTTCTGAAGTGTTACTGACTAGGAGGAAATAAAGAATGGATTATCCTCACCCCACTACCTTTTAATTTCTGTATCAAAACCTGTGGTACGATATTTAAGTAAAATGAAGCATCATCTCCCCAAAGTTAAAAGAGAAATGGCTGTTGTGGGTCTTCCGGGCTGTGTGGCCGTGTTCTGGAAGTTGTGGTTCCTAACATTTCGCCAGCATCTGTGGCCAGCATCTTCAGAGGGCAGGAGCACAGATAGAAGCGTGCTTCTATCTGTGCTCCTGCCCTCTGAAGATGCTGGCCACAGATGCTGGCGAAACGTTAGGAACCACAACTTCCAGAACACGGCCACACAGCCCGGAAGACCCACAACAGCCATTGAACTCCGGCCGTGAAAGCCTTCGACAATACATTAAAAGAGAAACTCTTAGCTACTTCGCTATATGCATGTGACACTGTAACTGCTTCAAAATCACCAATAAGGTGATTTTGAGAGAGTTGAAGAGAGAGATGAAACCATTGTTCCACTTTTGCAAAGATAAGTCTTTGCAAATGAATGTTAGTAAACTAAAATCATGACCTTCGTGAGAAGAAAGACCAAATAAATTACTTTATGGTTATTGATGGCTTGAAAGACATTATACAGTATATATTCTCATTCTTTTTACTGAATCTCCCATTGCTCTAACATTTAAAGTAGTTATTTTATGAACATTCCCTTAATTCCTATCCACTCCTCACATATTGCCTTCCCAGACCCTCTGAGACTGAATGTAAACAGTGCTTACAAAGGATTTAATAGCCCCCTTTGCAGTCTAAAATATGGGGCTTAGGGTGCAGTACCAAACTCATATTTCCCCCATTCCCAGCCATGCTTATGCCTATTAAATATCTATTTAGTTAATGCTTTTTATATCTATAGCTATCTTAGTACTATTTACCTATATAATAAATGCTATATAATAAATGCTTGGTGGCTCAGCAGGTAAGACACCAGGCTTGTCAATCAGAAGATCGCAAGTTCGGAGGTTCGAACCCCTAGCCCCACGTGACGGAGTGAGCTCCCACACTAGTCACAGCTCTTGCCAACCTAGCAATTCGAAAGCATGTAAAGGCAAGTAGATTAATAGGTAACACTTTAGATGAAGATATCGAAAGGAAAAAGGACACTCATTTGAGGACATTAATGTTCACATTTTAGACAGAGAAGATAGGTGGTTTGAGAGAGGGGTCAAGGAATCCATTTATGCCAACTTGGAAAATCCTTCCTTGAATAGAGGTGGGGGCCTCAGGCACAATCTTTCCCCTATTTTCCTTCCTGCTTTGTCTTCTGTGCCTAGGAAGATTAAGACCATTTCGCAAGCTCAACAGCAGCATGATGATCTTAACGATCCTCCTTTAGATGATAAAGGGACTTAGAAATAACATCTCAAAATAACCATGACCTAGCCCCAGGGGTAAGGTCACACAGCCACCTAGAAACATATTTAAGGATTCCCTTACTAACTTTGCTCAGACTGAAGTAGCTCCTTGGATAAGGAGCGAAATGTTTCCACTGAGAAAATAGAAATCCAGTTGACATGATTCAAGCTACAGACAATTCCACCTGGATGACTGAGAACCTTCATAGACACCCCATTTTAATTTCTCCAGCTCATGAGCCTTATACACAATCATATCTCTCATCCAAGCATTGACAAATATTGTAATTACCACTTGCGATTTTTGCATTCTTGTGAGCCTAAGATATATATATATATATATATTCTATGGGCACACTCCATATCTTTCTCAGTAAGTTGCACTTCTGGCACAACTTCATTAATTTTTGGAATAAGATATCCTAATAAGACATCATTTCTACATTCTCCTGAATGCCTCTAAGCCTTAAGTTATTCCTTCTCTTTCTACCCTGAACATTACCCAATTTCATGTTCATAATATCTTTTTTTAATTCTTCCAAGATCACTCTCATTTTTTAAAGCAGTGTCACAAGCCTTGCTAGCTGCCTGAACAATTTCTGAAATCTGTTTAATCATATCCTTGAATGCTTTTTAATATGGTCAGACATACCTTCAAAGTCTTTACAAAGTACTGTTGTTGATTTATGCCATTGTGATTTTAATTCCTGTTTCCGTTGTTCCATCAACCATTACTGTAAATTTGTGGAATTAGGTCAGCACCCTTATTTCGGCCAGAGCAATGTTTAGTTTTCAGTTATGTATTCTGGAGTTCCTCTTCCTCCTCCATTTCTTCTTCATTACTAGAGGGAAATGCTGCTTCAACACTTTACATTATTCTTCAACACTGGCTTTATTCCTTTGCCTCTTTGTGAAGTTCCTTTCCTGGATATCTCTGGTAATTCTTCTTATCAGCAGTGAAATTTTTAGCCGAAATTCAAGTGCTAAGATTTTAACATAGCTGGTTCAGGAGGAGAGCAATCAGCTCAGCATGCCATCTTTCCCTCTGGCTAGAGACTCCTCCAGCAAAGTAGCATTTCTGAGATCCTTCCTCTGTCTGTTTTTTGACCTGGGTTACCTCAAAGGGCTGAAAGTAGGAGGACAATTCAGATATTGGATTTCATTGATCTATGTAGGAGTGGGAAATGTATCTTGCTCCAAGGGCCAAATTCCCCCTGGACAAAGATGTCAGAGATGAATGAGGTCAGTGTATTTGCAATTATATGACCAGACATTTTTTTCTAAAGTTGCACTTTCATGCATTCAGACACTTCCCATGTGCATAGAGATTGATGTGTATAGACACAGACACAAATACAGTTTTCTATTCTGAAAATTCTTCTTGTTCAACAATTGTAACAAAAATAAAATTCCCCCCCCCCAAATGAACACAAAGGCAAACTTTGATTGGAAATGCTCATGTGTTATGATCCCACAACCTCCTGAGTTTTCAATAAAGTTGGAAATTCCCAAAGTTATTGATCTGATTCTCTTTTTACAGTCTTGCTAATCAAATGCATTAATAAGGGTTCTCAGGAAAAGAGAAGAATGAGAGGAGAAGAAGAATTTAAATCCAATACAAACCATCTTGCTTGGGCCCAATCGAACAGGTCCTGGAGGCACTCAACTCTTCATTGCAATGCTTTATTATAGTTTAAAGAACTGCAATGCAAATACAGCTCGCTGGGCATTTGCAGCCATTTAATCAAATCTCTGTCTCATTTAGACTTTGCGAGAGGCTGTATTGTGAAGAAGCAGCAAATCTCATATACATTATGTATTTTCAAGGCTTGCTGGAATAATCATCATAGTGCTATATTGATGATGCTTGCCATAAGGTATGAATGTTAAAATATTGCAGGTTTTGTTCACCATCTTTAAGGTTTGAAATACATATTTCAAGGAAGAGAAAGTAATATATTGGACCGGGGAAAAGGTTTTTCTTCATTTAGTTACAGAATTGAATTTACTTCATTGTAGATGTCTCACTTCCATACTGCATGACTGTAAACAAGTCTTATTTGCATAGATTTTCACATTTAAAATGTTATGCTGGTTTCCATCACTATAGAGCAGGGCTTTCCAAAGTTTTTCCTGCGGCGACTTTGAAAAAAAAGGGAAAAACTTTGGAAAGCCCTGCTCTATAGTGATGGAAGCCAGCATAACATTTTAAATGTGAAAATCTATGCAAATAAGACTTGTTTACAGTCATGCAGTATGGAAGTGAGACATCTACAATGAAGTAGTGTGTGTGTGTCGCCGCGGGAAAACCCAGAAGTGTGGCAGCGCGCAAAAACCTGGAAGCGCTGCTGCCGCTTTCGAGTTTTGCGCGCTGCAGTTGGTGTGTCGCCGCGGGAAAACCCGGAAGCGCTGATGATGATCAGCGCTTCCAGGTTGTGTGGCGACACAACAGACTGTGTGTGGCAACACACTTTTGTGTCACGACACACAGTTCGGAAAGCTCTGCTATAGAGTGAAAATACAAATTCTTGTGATTAAGTTTTAAAATGCCGTAACATCAGGCATGGAATTTGAAGGGGCAATTTCCATTTTGTGTTGAGCTATAAATCAGATGGTATGATTTGCTTTATTCCTTCTATATTTTGTGTCTGTATCTAATGATGTTTTTGTTATCTGACCTATGTTAATAGAGTTTGCTATTGGAATCATCTGCAGTAAGTACCAGAAGAGTCATATTTACATTCAGAAAATATCCATACAAAAGCTACTCAAATTCTGTCACCATATTAGAAGTATTGCATTTGTCTGAAATCTAGACTATGATTTCTTCTTCAGATGTAACCTTTTAAATTACAGGGTCATCTTGGATTTACTAGAAATACAGTAATGAGCCAGATGAGTGTGTGTATGTCTCGGTATGTATATGTGTAGTCTTTTGTTTTAGTGGGGAATCTTCCTAAATTTAATGTCATACTCCTTTTGTTACTCTATAACAGAGCTTTCCAAACTGTGTGTCGCGACACAAAAGTGTGTTGCCACACACAGCGTGGTGTGTCGCCACACCACCCGGAAGCGGCGGCGCGCGCGTGCACGGCGGCAGCGGCGCAGGATCAGTGCTTCTGCGTTTTAGCGGAGGCTGCCGCCGCCGTGCACACGCGCGCCGCTGCACGCCCCCCCGCGCCGCCACCGTGCGCGCGCCGCTGCACCCCCCGCGCCGCCACCGTGCGCGTGCGTGCCGCCGCACGCCCCCCGCGCTGCCGCCGTGCGCGTGCGTGCCGCCGCACGCCTCCCTGCGCTGCGGCCGTGCGCGCGCGCGCTGCCGCCGCTAGTGTGTCAACAGCGGCGGCACTTTGGAAAGCCCTGCTCTATAAACTAATAAAGTTATATTAGAGTTTTTAACATTTCATTTCTTATGTGTTATGCTGACCTCAGAGGAGTCAAAATCAGCAAGATGGTATATAGAGCATTCTGATGCAAGCTCCAACACTTTTGAACATGCATTGATGTTACAGTCATGTTCAAGAGGACAAAGTTCCTCCTTCTTGGAAATATATTCCACATGGAAATTTGTAAACTATGGATGAATGTTAGGAAGGTCATACAGGTAAGTGCCACTTTTGAGATTGTTATGGTATTGGGTGTATAACACCTTTAGAATTTCTTTCTAATTCAGAAAATAGGAAAATTGTAATAGTACACTGGATTTAATCAAACTAATCTAAATTTCTTGTTCTTAATTCCTGTTAAAATCAATGGAATGTAAACAATGGCTACGTTTTCATGTTTTACTTGTCCATAGATTTCAGGTTGATAAGCCAGAATTGTGTAGAATTATAACCTATTATGATGGAGACTATAAGTCATTCTCAGATGACATTGAAAATGGAAGCAATTAAATAAATATAGATATCTTTGCCTATAGTTTCAATATTCCATGCAGGCTGGAAATCCTATTTATGAATAACCCAGAAAGAAGCCCCAGCATATAAAGCTGGCTTGTTAAGAGAAGAAGAAGCAATGCAATCCAATTAGCATATTTTTTTTTCTGACGTTCAATCTTGTCCGATTCTCAGAGACTGCCTGGACTAGTCCCTGCAGTTTTCTTGGCAATATTTCAGAAGTGGTTTGCCATTGCCTCCTTCCTAGGGCTGAGAGAGAGTACTGGCCCAAGGTCACCCAACTGCATATAAAAATTCACAAAAGCTAGAAAAATATTTCCTGATGTATTTAGCTAAACCAGGGGTCGGCAAACTTTTTACGCTGGGAGCCATTTTGACATGCTCGTGCACATTTTGAAATGCTTGAGAGCCAGGGGGCGGGGTTTGCGGGCGGGGGCCAATTGCGTTGAAGGGGGTGGGGTTTGCAGGCGGGGGCCAATCACGTGGAAGGGGGCGGGATTTGCGGGTGGGAGCCAATCACGTGGCTTATTGGGGCGGGTGGGAGGGCGAATCTGGATTTTGGGAGGGTCGGGGGAGAACAGGACCTGCCTGGCCTCTCAAGGTGGGGAGGCGAAGTGGGCTGTGTGGCTCGTTGCGGAAGGCTGTGCTTCCCGGGGCCCTTGCTAACAGGTCGGGCGAAGAGGTGCAGTCCTGCGCCCGGGGTCCTGGGTCCAAGCCCCCTTAGTGTAGCGGGACGGGCTTCCCAGGAGACCTCGGGGCGAAGGCAGAGCAGCGCCGCGGATGGGAGCTGGGCCAATCACGTGGAAGGGTCGGGGGGCTCACGGAGGGAGGCGGCGCAGCCAGCAGGGTTGGAGTGACAGTCCTCCAGGCTCGCCCCGTTCGCCGCCACAGTCATGGTCCTCGGCGAGCCCGGCCTCCAGAGCGGGGCATTTCTGGCCGGGCGGAGCGGGCGCGGGGGAGCCGCACAGGCACCGAGGGGGGCGGGCCCAGCGGCGGAGGCCCGGGCTGCCGCTTCCGCCCGCCTGCCCGCCTCCCTCCACGAGGCCCCCCGCTGCCTTCCCGGGATCCAAGCCAGAGAGAAAGGGCGGAGGCGGCGGCGGGGCCACGCTACCACCACTCGGCGCAGGCGGGGCTGCCGCTTCCGCCCGCCCGCGTCGAGCCAAGGAAATGATGGGGGCGGGAAACGAGGCGGGTGGCGACGACAAGCGGCGTGCTTCAGGGGAGCCGCCGCCGCCGCCGGGTGGGTCCCCTCAGGGCAGGCGGAGGCAGGTGGGCAGCCGCTCCTCCTCTCCCGCCGGCGGAGGAGGAGGAGGCCCGGGCCCCCCGCCCGCTTGCCTGCCTGCTTGCCTCCCTCCGCGAGGCCCCCCGCTGCCTTCCCAGGATCCGAGCCGGAGAGAAAGGGCGGCGGCGGCGGCGGGGCCGCACAGAGAGAGAGAGCCAGAGCTGAGGGGCCAAAGAGCCAGATCTGGCTCGCGAGCCGCCATTTCCTACCCTTGAGCTAAACCTACTGACAATCCAGAAGAAATAACCAATAATCTCAGCATGATAACCTAGAATTCTGTTTGATTTTTACATGTGGCATTCTAAGTGGCTCTTTAGGCGATTGGTAATTTCTGCTAATTTTCTCCTTCGTTTTCTGCCCTCTATCACAAAGTTGAAGCCTCATTCATACAGGTTTGTCAACCACCAGAAGCACATTGTAGAGGAAAGTGCAAGGCCTGGGGGCTGTGTGAGAGATTGTGGGAAGAGTTCACTTTAATGAACTCACTATAAATGAGGCAGGGAAATTCCTTTTACAATTTAAAAGATTTTGTATTTATCCCAAACTAGCATTAATGGTACCTTGCTGAAATCTGTGTGGTTCTTGCTTCTTTGATCTTGGCCAACTGCATGGGGCTTGACAAGGCTGAGGGGAAAAAATTCCATTTTTAAACAATATCAAGAGTATTATTTTTATCTATTTTTTTTAAAAAAATACCCAGTATACTGTAGGTTATGAATTGACTAATGCCACAGAAGAACAAAAGTTAAAATAGAAAACAAACTTTTAAATAAAATTTCCCACTTACTGTAAATTCATGTGGAGTGTTTATTATTATTATTATTATTTACACAACAACGTGAAATCACAGCTGCCAGTTCTTTAGCTGGATTGGACTTCATTCGCATCGAGGTCTTCCCAAGAACCTAGGATGTCATAATGTATCGGCATGGATGATGATGATGATGATTTATTAAATAATATGTTTGCAAAATATTTTTATTCCTGTTAAGTTCATTTTTGGTACCTAAACTAAACTAAAATTAATAAATAAAAAATTTGGGTATTTGGTAGTGTTGCTCTGCTGTCAGTGGGGAGAAACCATTTTTAAAAATACTAAATTAAAACTTACAAAGAAACTGTTAACAGTACATAAAAAGTGATGTATCGGAACATTAAACAAATAAACAAAAGATTATGAATGTTTTCATATACATTTTACCAACCTTTTCTGTTCTGCTCACATTTCCTGTTGTATCACTAAAACAATTATAAAGTAAGTACCATCACATTGCTAAATATTGTTATTAATATTAAATATGAAGTACAACAATATTATAATCTGAAATCTATTTAATTTTCTCTGGCTCACATTTTTAGTCTGATCTGGGTATGTTTGAAAAATGAGACAGCTTGTCTCTAGTAGACAATATTTTACATCATAAGTAATCTTAAATTATTAATAAAACTTAAAGAACCCAGCCATCTTTTAGATTTGGTAGATGTGTAGAAAACTGATGGCATTGTTTCCTGCTATTTTGAAGTAGAGAACAGATGGAACTGTAGTACAAGAAGTTATAGTGTTACTAACCCTTTGATGATCAAAGTAGAGCAAGCAGATATTCTCCAGTTATTAACTGAAATGGAGGTTGATGTAATCTTCCAAAATAATGGGCTTCTGGATACATCAAAATTTTACCTCTTCACATATATCTAAAGATGGTTTATCTGAGACATAAAGTAATCTATTTACGGCTAGAAGCAATGCAAACCTGAATTACATTTTAAAATTTTTATTAGCAGTCTAAAATAGTATCAGAATATTCTGATGCAGCTTTACCTTGGTACCATAATTGACTTATGTTCAAGGATATTCTGCAAGAGAGGGGGTTAATGTTATTTGATAAGATTAAAGCGAGACTAATCTAAATATGTGTGTTTGAACATTTAAGAATTGAAATGATCCAAAGCCTGAACAGTTTGTAACATACCAAGTCCGAGACCATCCAAATTTTAAATTGCATTGATATATTACAGAATCAAGTATCATTTCCAAACTCAATTAGATTTTGAGCTGTAATGCTCAAAGAAGTCATTTCCCTCAGGGCAGATTTTATTAAGTTCTTTTCAACAGTTTCTTGGCTATCAGTGTTAAGTGATCACCTTGTCCTAGGGAGTTTGTCCTTATTGTATCAAATAAGACAAACATCCTATTGCACACTGCTCAGCAATAGCTTCCATTTTTAATTTGTATGAAATATAATGGGAAAAGAGTTGGGTTCCTCCCATTCGCAATTTTCTATCAGCGTGCTCTAATAAAATAAATAAATAACTTTACAGCAATATAAATTTCAGACGCAAGGTACGTAATTGGAATTGCAGCAGGGGCAAAAGGTTACAGCTTCCCTCCTAGTTGTACTTCCTGAATATTTTTCAATAGTGGCCCCATTGCAAAGAATAATCTAGACATTATTTTACTAAAGCGAGTGCCACAGTCGATAGATAAAAAGTAATTAGTAGTATCACAGGACTTTTTTGTTTCTAAGAAGCACCGTATTTTAGACCTGAGTTGGAATGATAAAAATGCTATCTTAGTGTCAAATCAAATCTTTATTATGGTCAAAGACCAGCATAAGGAGGGTGGGGTACAGTCAGTTAAAAGCATAGAAAATGCATTAAGGTGTAAAAAATAATATTAAAAAACAAAAGTTTAATAGAAATTTAAAAGGAGGGATAGGAGCATTAGATGGGTGTAGGAGAGCATAAAGGTTAGTATGTGACACACAATATCTATCAATTCGCAGAGCACTCTAGTATGATGAATTAGATGCTCATTAAGACTAGTTTGAGAGCCAGTTTGATGTGGTTAAGGCACCAGGCTAGAAACCAGGAGACAGTGAGTTCTAGTCCCGCCTTAGGCACAAAGCCAGCTGGGTGGCCTTGGGCCAGTTGCTCTCTGTCAGCCCTAGGAAGAAGGCAATGGCAAACCACTTCTGAAAATCTTGCCAAGAAAACTGCAGGGACCTGTCCAGGCAGTCTCCGAGAATCAGACATGAATAAAATGGATTTTTTTAAAAAAAAGACTACTTTATGGCACCAGTCATCATCTGACGAACTTTAAGCGCTGCTGCGCAGAACCTGGCGACATTGTATGTTGTAGCAGGGTTGGTATCTGACAGCATCAGGGAGATGTAAAATTGTCCTGAGCGCCCTGGGTATTTAAACAATAATGGTAAGATGAGGCTAGTGCTAATGTCTCTATAATACAGGCACTGGAGAAGCACATGCTCTGTTGTTTCTATGTGACCAGAGTCACGGGCATTGTCTCTCCAGGTAAGGAAGCTATCTTAGTGTGGATTATGAATATTTCCAGATTTTTGTTTCCAGTTCTGAATTCTAATCTTAAATTTTTAAGAAACAACAGAAATATAAACTCTGTCATGTTATAAAATTTGCAGTCAGAGTAGATGTAGTTGTAGGAGTTATTTACACTGGTAAGAATATTATTAGGAGAGTTTTATATGCTATTAACTTATTTCATGGTTGATTGCAATGTTACCCTTCTAAGTAACATTTAGTGCAGAATATGAGCCCGTATGATTAGCTAAATGGATTCTGTAAAATAGGCAATGAAGTAATGATTATTGTACAGATGGATCAGTATTTCTTCCTCTCTCCTCCTTTTTATAATACATAAAATATAGATTGGTTGCTTTTCAAATATTGATCTGTATTGCTTATACAGCACTTCAGTAGGTTTTGTTGAAGGCAAATTTTATTTACAAATTTTATTTACAAATTGTATTTACAATGATTATCTATAAAACCAGATAATGAAATTACCTGGTAAAGAGAAATACAACAATAGTGTTCTTGATGTTCTTCAGCTGTTCTTGAGGCGTTCCTCTTTTTTTTTAAAATCATAATTGCTCTTCTTACGTTAGTTTTTTTTACACTGCCTTTCCATCAACAGAAGATTCTTGAATCAATTAGCAAAGCAATAAATAACCCAACCTTAAGAAAGTTATCACAATCTCAAGCAACGTTTTGAAAACAAATTGATAAAACAAAGGGAAAAGGGGGAAGTGAGATGAGCATCTCCACTGGAATAAGATACTCCTAACCACCTTTGGAAAACTATCAGAGATCTAATTCACAGAATAAAGAAATAGGGAAATGAAATTCCACTACTGAAATCAAATAAAATAATGAGGCAAGTAAATTTTCAGAAGACAGTTCCAGAATTTTACATACTGCAAAGTATGTTTATGTGAGGTGGCCCAATAACAACATTCCCTTGTGGCAGGGAAGAAAGTAGTGCTTACATGAGCTTTGTGAAGAGGTATCAAATAATGATTAAAAATGTTTTGGATCACGAAGCTACTGCAACAGTTCTGATCGCTAATCTTTCTATAATGATGATAGGAAAAAAGTTCCATCTATCTAAAGTTTGACATCTACTATATTGTAGGAGGGAAAAGGGTGGGATCAGGTGACAAAAGATATGTAGTGAGGCAAATTCCATCCCTTTTGTATTACACATAACACAAATAGGTAAGGGTGGAGCTTCCACCATGATGTCACAAAACACTTTGCATCAGTGTGGTTAGGAACAGATGCTATCCTTAACCACCAGGTGGTTCCTAAGACTTTGGTCACTAAAATGTTGCTATTCATGAATAGTTGGAAAATATGCAGCTCCTGGTTTTGATACAGGATCTAGAGAAGAATTATGGGGAAAAGGATTTTTGACTGTGAGACCTACATGATCTGAGAGCTACAGTATATATTGTGCATAGTCAAAGCTATCTAATCTAATCTAATCTAATCTAATCTAATCTAATCTAATCTAATCTAATCTAATCTAATCTAATCTAATCTAATCTAATCTAATCTTTATTATGGTTATAAACCAGCATAATCAAAGCTGTCATTTTACTCCTTTTGTCTTTCTGTTTTGCTCAAGCCCTTAACCCTACTCTTTATTTCTTTTATGTCCCTCCTTCCTCCCAGACAGACACATATATTTTTGTCTTCCCCGTTCATGTGTGTTCTACATGGAAGGGGGCATGTGCAAATTTGATTGGAGGCATTCAGGAAAAGTCATACTTAAATAATTGGGCAGTAGAGACAGCGTTCTGCCCGTGTCATGCGGCCACATGACCGTGGAAGCATCTTCGGACAATGCTGGCTCTTCGGCTAACAAACGGAGATGAGCATCGGCCCCTAGAGTCGGACACGACTGCACAAATGTGCGGGGGGAACCTTTACCTTTAGAGACAGGCAGCATGACACTGATAGGGAAGAAACATGGGAGAAGTCTCCCACCATCCCAGCCTGCTAAACATGCGAGAGATTGTGGGTTCTTAATCAAAATTCTGTGTTTGTCTCCATTAAGAGATACATTGTAGAAGCTTTTAAATACTGCAATCATGTTTCCTTCCCATTAAAAAATGGGAAGTAAACAATTCAGGAAAGTAACATACTTCTTCTAAAATGCTGAAGAAAATTCCAATATATAAAATATAGACGTAGTATTTTTTTTTAAAATAGCTTGTGCTTATTTAATCAATAAACTCTGACTCCTAACTGTCCAGAGTTGCTAGGAGTTGGGCAGCATATAAATTTAATAATTTGTTGTTGTTATGTGCCATCAGGTCAGTGTTGACTTTTAGGAACCATGTAGGTAAAGCTTCTCCAGGATGCTTTGTCTCCAATCTGACCTTTCGGATCTTTTAACGGTGCACTCATCACAAATGTAATCTTCATCCATCCACCTTGCTGCTGATTGTCCTCTTTTTCTCTTCCCTTCACTTTTCCAAATGTTGTAGACTTCTCACAAGATCTGGGATTTCACATAATGTATTGAAAATATAATTTGTGCCTCCAGTGAGAATACTGGATTGATTTGTTCTATGATCCATTTGTTTGTTATAATCTCAGAATGCTCTGGAGGAGGTCAAGTATGACAGACATCTCTCCAGTGATGTATTGCTTATGTCGATTTTGGAAACTCTCCTTATGTTCACAGAGCAGGTGCAGGTATACCATTTCTTGTGCTTATGCCAGTGATACATCCTCGAATAGGATGGGAAGGAGGCATTTTGTGTTTCTTGAATCCAAATCCAAATTCTCTATCTTCAGAATTCAGGTTTAGGTATCAGGATTACTTATTTAAACTAAAGCTAATTGGAATAGATTCACATTTGCATACATACACATACATACATACATGAAAGGAACAGAAAACCAGTGGATCAACAATGAACCAGAAGAAAGATTTAGTAAATGTTGACATGTACTTCATATTATTTTCCTTTCTAGTTAGGATATGTTTATTCTGAATGTCTTACCTCCTCTGTTTATTAGAGTTAATTCTTTGTTAAGAGTAGTTCATATTGAATCATTTTGTAGAAACACAGCTGTGAATATGTAATGGTATGTGGGAATAACTTTGAGGGACGAGGGGAAGAGATGCTGTCTAGGGAATGATCAGATAAAAGAGGGAAGAGCCCAGAGCTGCTTAATGCTCAGAGAAAGAAATTTAGGAAGGATCCGCCCTAATTGATCAGGCTGTAAAAAGAGACTGTGGGAGATTTGTACTTTCAGACTTGCAAGATTCTGTTAAAGTAGCCTTACAATAAAGGAGAATTAGCTCATCTGGTCGTGTTTCCTGTCTGGTTTACCTGGGAGAGCTGACAGAATAAGAATGGAAAGTGCCCTATGGTACTAAGCACATTTATCTTGAATTTTAGCTATCTGATAAGTGAGGAGGAAGGAAGACTTAAAAAAAAATCACCCATTTTGTAGTAAACAAGAAAAATTAGAAACATTGTTTTAAAGTACTTTATAGTACTTAATTGATTTCTAAAGAACAGAGATTTCACAGATTTTTCCGTGGAATTTTCTCAAATGTTCACCTTTCATTAGAAAGGTTTGGAAGAAATATCCTAGAAAATAGAGCATAATAGATATGAAATATAAAATACAGACAGGAAAATTACAAACGTATGTCTAGGTTACAAATATAGTGTTTTGCTTCAGTTGTCACAGTCAGGAAATCAGCAGTCTCCATTGTAGGCTCGGTTTTGACACTCTGTCCTCTGTTAGTGAATTCCAGGACTGCTGTTGCTAAAGCAGTACAGTCACACGGTTTTTCAACTTTCTACCGTGTTGCTTAACAATGGAGTTTCCGGTCCCAATTAGCATTGTTAAGTGAGGACTACCTGTATGACAATCCTGCTATACAAAAGGATACTGCAATATGGTACAAATGAAAACATCTGTTCACAATTTTTATTACATTGTATGAGATGTATTATTTGTTTTCCATGGCAAGGTTATTTATGTTCATGATACTTATTTTTTACAATATTAAAAGAAAAACCCATCATCCTGAATGTGCTTTCTAGTGAAAAAAATCTGTTCTCCAGAAAAAAATGAACTATTTAATAATCAGTTAATTACATTATTATGAATAAGATTTGATTAGCACTTTAGCACACTGTTATAATTTTAGCATAGAACACTCCATACTGAAGATCTTTACAAAAAATAATCTTCTGGCCTATCATCAAAACTATATCTGCATTTGCTTCAGCACTATTAACGTGTATTAATCCATATTAATGAATTAATCCATATTAATGAATTACAGGCTGCACCTGTAATTTAATTATAGTAAAGGAAGGAGTGAAGCATGTGTAAAATTATCTTATTGTATTTGCCAGGATCTAAGAACCATATCTGGGGATCATTTTCATATTTGCAAAGTTTAAAATACTAACCATAACTGAGTAAATCATGGTATGTTCTGTAGGCCTCATCATTTCCAGCAAGCAAGACTGATTCTGCTTTCATTCAATTGTTAATTTTTAAACAAACTAACCAATTTTGGGGAAATTGGGGAAAAAATACTGGAAAACAAAAAACATTTTAGTTTTGCTCTGAAGTTCCTGAACAGACTATATAGTCTGTAGAAGCAGCTAATTGAAAGTAACCCAATATCTCTAGCAAATTCTAATTAAAAGTCAGAAAAACAAAACTAGGGCTTCTTAACTTTAAACATTTATCCCCTTGCAAACACAAATTAAGTTACCGTGGGGAGAAATATGGAAATAGCCAGTTATCTCTTTGTGAAAACCTAAGCATAGCCCTAAATAATTTTAGAAGGAAAGTGCTTAAAGAAGGAAAAAAGAGAATACCAAAGACTCTCAAGAACATTAACTCAATATTGCAGTTTCTGAATACTTCCTTTTTTCCTTTTAAGCCAATGTTTTTGCTAGATTTTATTTAGAAAAGACCCAAAACACTGGGATCTTGTATAAAGATAGTCTCCAGAATACAGTAAGGTGTTTAATCATGGAAGGAGTATATAGAAAAGAGATAAGCAAGAAGTTAGCTTTTTGATGCCATCCATGACATATTCTTAGTGGGATTTCTTTCTGGATTGATTTGTGCCATAGATCTCAACCAGGTTTCTCTGTCCCCTCCCTTTCACATCCACTAACCTGTTCTACTTAACAGAAGTTATAAGTCTTGTTTTGGTTCCTGAAAAGCAGGTCTAGTGCACAAGCTGCAACTGTTCTAGATCAGGTAGGATCAGGTGGAAACAGTTACCTGTGTCAATGGCTGTTGTGGGTCTTCCGGGCTGTGTGGCCGTGTTCTGGAAGTTGTGGTTCCTAACGTTTCGCCAGCATCTGTGGCCAGCATCTTCAGAGGGCAGGAGCACAGATAGAAGCAAAAATCTCTGTGATTTTTGCTTCTATCTGTGCTCCTGCCCTCTGAAGATGCTGGCCACAGATGCTGGCAAAACATTAGGAACCACAACTTCCAGAACACGGCCACACAGCCCGGAAGACCCACAACAGCCATTGAACTCCAGCCGTGAAAGCCTTCGACAATACATAGTTACCTGTGTCTTGGCTGTATCCCAGTTTCACCACTATAATGAAGTTATATTTGAAGTTTTTGTTGGCTTCAAGTGGTGCAATCTGGAAGTTGTTTGCAGTAGGCTTCTGGGCCTGATTCAAAGTGTTGGCTATTATGTTTAAAGCCATATACTACATCTTGCAGGAACTGAATCTGCTCATCTAGTCTGCTTATGGAAATTGGGTTTTTTGAAGGTCCCCTCCCCTCACAAGTTACATGGGTTATTGATTTGATTTGATTTGATTTGATTTGATTTGATTTGATTTGATTTGATTTGATTTGATTTGATTTGATTTGATTTGATTTGATTTGATTTATCACCGCCCAACTCCCTCAAGAGGGACTCTGGGTGGTTTACAATCAAGCATAATTAACTGTAATACAAATATAAATAAAATTAAATAAACATTAAAATAACAATTCAAGAATATAATAAATATAATAAAATCCAGATGGCAGTGTCTTCTTTAAAACCATGGAAAGGGCATTCTAGGGCCACACTAAGGCATTAGCCATCCCCAAGAGTGTACACCCTTCTTCCCGCCCCAGGCCTGTTGACAGAACCAGGTCTTGAGTTTTTTCCGGAAGTCCAGGAGCAAGGGGGACTGTCTTATCTCCGGGGGGAGAATGTTCCACAGAGCAGGAGCTACTGCAGAGAAGGCACGCTTCCATGACCCCATTAGATGGAATTCATTAACCAATGTGGTCCGTAGCATGCCCTCCCTGCATGACCAGATGGGACGGGACGATCTAATGGGGATAAGACAGTCCCTTGGTAACCTGGTCCCATGCTATGAAGGGCTTTAAAAGTCATAACCAACACCTTGAATTGGACCCGGAAGCAAACTGGAACCCAGTGCAGCTCGCGTAACAAAGGTGTTATGGACCACATGACAGACCTTCTCACTGGCAGCCCTTATTTAAGGAGAACTCTTCACCCCCAGAGATACAGGCAGACCCAAACTTTATATTTTGTAAAGCTCTTTTTGCCCGCCAAAAAGTCCAACAACGAGTTTCCTACACCAATGAATTATGTCCGCTTACTTTGGCTATTGTATGCTTTTTTTCCCCTTCCAAAGGGGTTAGGGTTAGGCTTATTGATTGATGGTTAACAGATACCTCTGCAAATGTATGTGCCCACGCTGTAATCACAACAAGGCTATTGCAACGATCGGTTACATCTGTAATGGGCAAAACGTTTTGGACATGAGATTTTAACACTAGTGTTGGTCAAAAAAAAAAAAAGGAACGAGAGACTTTTGTAAGTAAGTTAAAGCTTACACATTTAATTATATCAGGCTTTCAGCTCTTAATTGATTTGAATGCCTGTGATTATATGGTTTTTAATTTTCTTTATGTATATACTGTATATTTTACTGATTTTGCTTTGCTGTTCCCTACCCAGAGGCCTTTAGGACTAAGGTGGGCTATAAATATTGTCCAGTAAAACAAATAAATAATATATGAGGGATTTCTTATATTGGTATTAATTTGTCCAGATTCAGCGTTTCAGTAAAGACTCAAAGTCTGTTTGTCAGGCACATAGGAGTGGTTAAGTTGTGGTGAGGAGACCCAGCTCCTAGTTCACCTTTAGCCACAGAAGCTCCCAATTGCCTGGACCAATCACTTCCTCTCGGCCCAAAAACCTGAGGTTGGTTGTTGTGAGGAAAAACAGGAGGAGAGAGCACTATGTATGCTGCCTTGAATTTCTGTACAAAAAGCAGGATATAAAATAGAGAGGACCTTCTTAATGGATCCAAGCATTGTATGAGGTCCCTACTCTTCCTGCTCTTAGGAAGAGGGTCAAGACCCTTGTCTTTAGCTACAGTTTTGAAGTTTGAACTTAATATAATTTTAACCACCTTTATAAGTTTTCTTTGTTTAATTGACTTATATGTGGTGTCTTCTGGGCAGTAAGAAAAGGTGTTGTTTTTGTTACTACTATTTGCAGTGACTTTTCCTTGTTTTCCTCTGTATTAATCCCATTTCATCCTACTAACAATATGTCATGGCAAAAATAACTCATCAAAAAAATAACTATAACTGGAGAATGTTCAAATGATCATTTTATTTGTCCAAAACTAGTAACTTACAGTGAGTAAATGGTCACTTGCATCCTGGCAAAGAACAAGAGCCCCAAGTTATGTAGCTGATGTCATTAGCATTATCATTATATTTTTATCCTGTCCTTTTTTATATATATAACTCAAGGGAGTGAACATACCTAATATTCCTGGTGCCTATTTTCTTCACAGTGACAACCCTGTGAGGTGGGTTGGGCTGAGAGAGACTGACTTATACAGTATAGCATGTTGACCAAAGATAGTTCAAGCATGCACATATAAGACCCCAAATGTAGAAAGAGTTTTTTTTACAGCAAATAGGAAACAAGATAACTACCAAGGGAGATATAGGTATCCTTCATAGTGTGTAAACATTACAGGCACATTCCTTGAAATACAACATAGCAGCTTTGATATATAACTTACACGAAGATTCTGTATTCTGACAAGCAGACCCTCCTTGTTTAGGCACTCTACTTTATTCTAGAAGGAAGAGAGATAATGAAATTGTTGTTGTTACTATTATTTCCATTTTTGGCCCCCATCTCACCATAGTGACTCTAGGCAGCTAACAGCATCTAAATGCCTTGAACCTACTCTTAAGGTGCAAGTCCTGCAGTCAGTTAGTAGACACAGATGGGCACAATAATATCTCTTCGATTGGTACAATAATACCAGTTTGATTCTTAAAGATGTTACATGAGCAGTAAAGCAAGAACATCCATGAACCTAGAGAAACATATATGCAATACTATGCTTATATAGGTAACATTGATTCAACCTGAGTTCTTATTCCACTCTGCACAAAATTGGTAGTCTTTGAATGGTGAGTTCAGTGAATCATGGGAGATGTGGTATTAGTAAAAATTAGAAATTGAAAATGCCTTTTGGAAGGCTATATAGTGCAGAAGATTCTGGGTTGCAGAGGAAAAATTGTGAGTTTTGCTTCAGAAATGGTTCCTAACTTGTGTGTTCATGTTAGACCATATTATATAATGATTAAAACTGCCTTCCTTTCATTAATCAAGAGCTCTTTTCCATCTCTCCTGCCTTCCTCCTCTTACTTTTTTTTCATTTGCCAAAACAGAAACTATCCTAATTTTTTTGAAAGTATTCCAGCCATTAAAAATAAAATGGTAAGTGTTTGCCACAGCTCAAAACAGTGGCCAAGCTATAATGAGTATTAGCAATTTTAAACTAAAGTAGTTCTGCCAAATCCCATTCTATTTATATCAAATTTGACTAATGGTGCTGGTAATGCATACTTTATATGCATCCATTTTCATACTGATAGTGCATGTTAGATTTTATGAGAAATAATATTTAAGAATATAGCTACTTAATTGGATAATTGCTTTCATTTAATATATCTCTAAGAAAATAGATACACAAATACAAACAACATATTGATGTTTTCTACCAGTATTTGCTCTGATTCCTAGTTATGTTCCATTGCCTTAAATTATGAGACATAAGAATATTCTTTCTTTTACCTTAAGAGATTCCTCAGAGTTCCGGCCATCGCAGTGAGCTGCGGTCACATGATCGTGATTTCCAATGTTCCCTGCCAGCTTCCCAGAAGCAAAGTTAATGGGGAAGCCGGCAGGAAGTTGCAAGTCACTCCCACTGCTTTTTTGCCCACCTGCTTACGCTTCCTAGTGCCTACCCGCAGCACCCGCCCACCACCCGCGGCACCCACACACCTGCCCATGCTTCCTAGCGCCTGCCAGCAGAACCAACTCCACCATGGCATCTGCACACCCACCCGTGCTCCCCAGCGCCTGCTCGCGGACCCATCCACCCCCCTGCAGCACCTATGCACCCACCACATTCCATAGCACCTGCTTGCGGTACCTGCACACCTTCCCACGGTACCTGTCTGCCTACCAGTAGCTCTCACCTGCAGCTCTCACATGCCGACCTGCTTGCTGGGACTCCCGCCTCTTCCTGTTTAATGACCCGCTCAGTCCTGGGGTTACAACAGCAACCGGCACTGCCGAGATTGCCATTGCTAAGCGATGCAGTCACGTGATGTTGTGCTTTACAACTGCACTGCTTAGCAACGGAAACTCCGGTCCCAATTGCTGTTGTAAGCCAAGGACTCCCTTGTACTGTCAAACAGAATTAATATGTTTACGAAAATATAGGTTTTCTTCCACATTCATGGTACTTACAAAATAATGATGTGCACCCCACAGATAATATGTTAATATTGTGACTTTATTTGCCAGTATTTTGTCTGGATGTATGATAGTGTGAGAATCATACTATATATGAATTCTTTTCGGACATTATGGAAACAGGTATAATACCACACAAGATGAAGCAAGCAAAAATCATCGCAATACTCAAACTGGGAAAAACAAATGACCAACCAAAGAACTACCAACCAATCGCACTTCTAAGCACTGTCTATAAGCTTCTCGAAAGGCTTCTGCATAATAGAATCAGCCAGAAGATACTCCAGATAATTCCAGTGGAACAAGCTGGATTTTGCTCCGCACGAAGCTGCGTTGACCAAGTGCTTTCACTAACAACCTACATAGAAGCAGGATATCAGGCGAAGCAAAAAACGTCAGTTGCCTTCATAGATTTAAGTGCAGCATATAATACAGCGTGGAGACATGGACGACTTTATAAATTAATACAAGTAACTCCATGCCGAAAAACTATCCGACTTATTGATAATATGCATGCTGGAAGAAGTTTCTCTGTGACTATAGGAGAGGATATTAGCGTCCCTAAAATATTAAATAATGGACTACCACAAGGCTCGGTTCTTGCACCCCTTCTTTTCAATCTATACATAGCTGACTTACCACAGACTTCTAGGAAGTTTGGCTACGTGGATGATTGGGATATAGCCACTCAACATAAATCCTTTGAGACAACTGAACATGTCCTCACTTCTGATCTAGACATACTGGATAAATATTTTCGTAAGTGGAGGTTACAGCCCAATCCAACTAAGACGGAAGTAACATGCTTCCACCTTTGTAATAGATCAGCAGGTAGAGAGCTCAATGTTTGATTTAAGGGAAACCGGCTCAATCACAACATGCATCCCAAATATCTTGGGGTCACACTGGATAGGACCCTTTCCTATAAAGAACACCTGATGAAGTCTGCTGCCAAACAGAGAAGTAGAAACAACATTCTACACAAACTATGCAGCACTAGCTGGGGCTCGGCAGCGGATACGCTGAGAATATCTGCACTCAGTTAGGTTTACTCAGCAGCAGAGTACTGTGCCACAGTGTGGCTTAATAGCCCGCACACGAGAAAGATCGATACGCAACTGCATGAGTCAATGCGCATCATTAGTGGGATGATACGACCTACTCCCACATACTGGCTGCCTGTTTTGAGCCATATACCTGGGATGGGAAGAGTAATAGCTCTTCTTGGGGATGGCTTGCGCCGTAGAGTTCAGCTCGCAAACATTACATAATAGCCTCTTGGATTTTATATTTTTAATATTTAAATTGTATAAAGTATTTTATATGTTTTTAATTACTAACTTGACTGTAAACCGCCCAGAGTCCCCTTGTGGGGGGAGATGGGCGGTGATATAAGTTGGAAATAAATAAATAAATAAATAAATAAATAAACAAATAAATAAACAAACATATATATATATATACACACACACACACACACACACACACACACACACACACACCACCTCCGGATGCAAGATGAAAGAGCGCCCTTCTTCAAGAATATCGAAAGATTATTGGTAATCCCCAGCTACCAATACTAAATGACGTGGCCTGCTTAGAGTGAAACAGGCTGACATCGAGAAATCCATCCATTTCTACTGCTAAAGCTCTTCTAGAAGATGATTTCAATATCCACAACATGTGGAAACAACATTGGCTAGGAAATTGCCCTCCACAATGCCGAAGCTTGCCCTGCATCTTGGAAAAACCACCTGGATTTGAACAGCCCCGTGTGATATGGACAACCTTGAACCGAATTCGTATGGGTCATGGTAGATGTGCAGATGCCCTTTATAAATGGGGCAAAACAACATCATCAAATTGTGATTGTGGGGCCGAAAAACAAACTATCCAACATATGGTGACAGAGTGTCAAAACCGAGCCTACAATGGAGACTGCTGATTTCCTGGCTGTGACATCTGAAGCAAAACACTGTATTTGTAACCTAGACATACGTTTGTAATTTTCCTGTCTGTATTTTATATTTCATATCTATTATGCTCTATTTTTTTATTGTAACGCAATGTGAATGTGCCATACGATAAATAATAATACTATATATGAATGCATAGTTATATAATATGCAATGTTGTAACTAATCAGCTTGCAACTCAATCTAATCCTCCATTGCTTCTTGAAAATACATACATTTTCCTTTGTAATTACTCAGTAAGAAAAATGGTAGATTATTTAAAAGCAAATATTTTGCAAATAAAGAAACTTCTGGAAATAAAACAGACTATTTTAAAAGGCAGTTTCCATGGAGCTATTACATCCGTCTTCTTAATTAAGGTATTTTTGTACATGCACCTCCTTCTCTTCCCCCATACTGTTTACTTCCATAGGGAAATTCTTTAAATGCACATAATTCTAGCATGTATCTTTGGCAACATTTATATTAGGTTAACATTAAAGAAGAGAATACCATCAGAAATGTATAACAGATTTGGATTATTCATATTTATCAAATTATATACTTCTTTTATATCTATCCTGGAGTAGATAGATATTTCAAATATAGTTTGTGGGGTTGATTTTACAGAAAATATTTCTCATAATCAGTTTATTCTTTTTCTGCACATTTCTAGTGAGCAGGCAATCGCAGCAGTCTTTTACATTATAAGGCATCAAGAGGCACCTTTTAAAAATAATTGTTTTGACACACATCATTTCAGCTTCTGTTTTGTTTTCTTCTTTTTAGCATCTTGAAAACCCAATCTTTAAGCCATTTGTCTGCTGCAGATTTCCAAGTAGCAGTCTACAAAAGGTTGTATACTTCGAAATCAATCAAAATTTATTTACAGTCCAAGACCAAACACATACAAGTTTGTTATAGTCCCTTTTTAGGGAGCAAAAGTTTCCATATGAGGGAGAGTTATTAAGGATACAGGCATTCTCGTAGGTATGAGTTACCAGTACTATGGCTGTGTTGCACTCTTTGTCAATCCTGGGTTTGACCTGGAGTTAGATCGATGTAAAAAAGGGGGCTGAATGGGCTGTAAGTGCTTTTGAGCAAGGCAAATGATTCTCTGATAGACTGAGATTATGTCAAGGAGGTCACTGGTTGTACATATAGACTGTGTCAAACAACCAAAGAGACAACAAAAAATTGAGATGAGATCATAGCCAGTGTGTTCATCCAGACAGGTCTAAGATACCTGTCAGTACAAATCACAGTCTTTTTCAGTGATCATATTGCATATTTGGCAGGAATTTCTCTTTAGTTGTTCAGCCTTAAATAAATTGTTTTACAAACAGGAATCGTGATATTCAAACTATATTCTCAGAAATACAGTGCTGACTAGGTTTCAAATTTATTTTAGAGTTAAGAGGATTGGATTAGGAATTGATGTGTATGGCCAGGGAAACAGGTAAGATGGAAGTTTAGTAAAGATGACAGTCTTTTGCATTTACCCATAAAATGAATTTTGGAATATAATTTCCAGCACTCTTTCATTATTCTAGAACAGTAAATATGACATTCCTGTAGTAATTTTCTGTTAGAGTGTACCTCTGGTTTGGTTTTCAATCATTTTCAGATACCTAGTTATTTTTAGTTAGACAATATGACCTAATTACCATAGACTTAATTTTAACACAAGTGAGAGAATTTAACAATGCTGTTCGCATTTTGTTGTTATTACCCTTGAATTTTAGTAGTTAGTCAAAGTTAGAATCTATGTTTCCTTGCTGCTGATCTAATTTTATAAGTATTGTCTAATCATATGAAAGATTTGTTATAAGAGCCTCTCTATTATATCAAAAAGGTAATATGACTTTTACTTTTAATTAATATGCCTAATTAGTCACTAATTCGGACACATTATATGAAAATCCAGCTCTCTGGAAAAGGCTGTAATGCTGGGAAACGTGGAAGGAAAGAGAAGAAGAGGATGACCAGTAGCAAGGTGGATTGACTCAGTTACAGTGGTTGTGAGGGCACCATTAGGAGACTTGAAAGAACAGGCTAGGAACAGATACTCATGGAGAAAATCTATCTATGTGGTCGCTAGGAGTCAAAAATGACTTGATAGCACATAACCAACCAACCAACCAACCAATTATTCACTAAATTAAAAGCAGAATGTATCAGAAGGGTTTTTTCTCCTCAGTTGCAGATAATAGATATATCCTTTCTGAATTTTGGACTGTAACCAGCACAGTTCCTTGACATTGGCTATGACTGTTGGTGTGATGGGTGTTGAAGCAGTGGCATCTGCAGAGGAGGGTAAACAAAACTAAACAATAGGGAGAGTGTGACCACATAGTCAAAGCCTGTCTCTTTTATGTCTGCATCAGTTTTGAATGCACATACAATATAAAGGAGCAGAGCTTTGATCACATGGTTTTGACTGCCATCTTACTTTTATAACGCTGTAGGTGCCGATGTGTTCAACTGCAATGCCAGTTGTCTACCCCTGGTCTTAAGTGTGATTGCTAGCCTCCAGTTTTTACCTTGAGGAAAGCCTTCCAGAAGGGAACAGGAATTGCTCCCAAGCTTTGCCAAGCATTGAAAATCAGTTGTATCATAGTCATTTACTGAAATTCTATCTCTTAAAAAACTATGTAATTAGAAAGATATGAAAAATTCAAGCTGCCCGTGTCCCTTGTATATCTGGTTGTTACTCATTTATTGGAAACAAGCAAAAGGGGTGGGTGGAATGAATATATGAATACATACATACAGGGCTTTCCAAAGTTTTCCCGCGGCGACACACCAACCGCTGTTGGTGTGTCGCCACGGGAAAACCCGGAAGTGCCGCCATTGCGGCAGCGCGCAAAAA
Source organism: Charina bottae (assembly GCA_023362775.1). Taxonomy (NCBI): domain Eukaryota; kingdom Metazoa; phylum Chordata; class Lepidosauria; order Squamata; family Charinaidae; genus Charina; species Charina bottae. Next base: position 4,901,693 of record JALMGJ010000035.1, read on the forward strand.
CCTGGAAGCGCTGCTGCTGCTTTCGGGTTTTTGCGCACCGCCGTTGGTGTGTCGCCGCAGGAAAACCCGGAAGCGCTGATGATGATCAGCGCTTCCGGGTTGTATGGTGACACACCAGACTGTGTGTGGTGACACACTTTTGTGTCGCGACACACAGTTTGGAAAGCTCTGCATACATAGGATATACAGTACATATACATATATGTATTTTTATTGTATCGTTTTTAACCTTGATTATTGTAACCCGCCCAGAGTCCCTTGTATGGGAGATGGGCGGGGAATAAATTGAATGAATGAATGAATGAATGAATGAATGAATGAATGAATGAATGAATAAATAAATAAATAAATAAATAAATAAATAAAATAAATGATAAAAGAAAAATACAGGGGATGCCAGTGTTTCTATTACAAGTCATATGTAGAAATCAGCCAGAGATTACCTGCTGGTGTGGAATTGTAAACTGTTTTACTTTAAATCAGGTTAAAATGGATTAAATGGATTCTGTATTGCATAGAGATATGCTTATTTTCATGCAGAACGTTTCAGCTCATCCACATTGTTACTTCTTCACAGCAGAATACTAAATAGTTTACAATTAATGCAACCATTTAGAATCCAATTATACTTACTTATCTTCTAGAAATTCTGTTTAGCAAGCTTGGTTTACAATTACAATGTTGCTTCCTAAATTTTATCTATCAAATTGTTGTTTGGGATTCAAACAAAATATACTTTTCTCCTCAGCCTAGTATATCAAGTTATATTTGCTCACTGGAACTAATCCAGTCTAGCCTACAGTTTCTCTTTTTTCTAAATTAAGAAGTCTTGTTATTCGTAACACAGCTTTTATACTTAGTTCGTATACGTTGAGTTTCGTACAATAGTAGGAGATTGCTCAAATATGAAAGATTTAAAAAATAAAACCAAGTGAATCAATATCTTGATTGAAGTTGCTTTCAAGTACTTGCTTGCTTTGATCCTAAAAACATAACTTCTTGATTCAAAGATAACTGGAGACTTTTATTAACCAGGAAGTCTTCAACTGTGTCAGATATTTTTTGAAGAAGAAGGAAAAAAGCTACCAATTCAAGGACAAACTTATTGAACTCAGAGAATCCAAGCTTATTAACAAGCAAAACATAATAGGCCTAGTTGGATATATCCAAACTAAGCCTTTACATAACTTTACATCTGTGGCATTTTTATTAGTAATCTCTAGTCCATTTACCATAAAAAGCCAGTCAAAATAAAGTTTCACAAAAGGGAAGAACTTTTAGTAAGCTCCAGCTTTGAAGCTCTTTATGAAAGTTGATCCTGGATTGCTTTGTACTTATTGATGATGGCATTTTTCATTTCTATTATTTTAAAAATCAGTGTTGTATTCAAGATACCGCATTTAATGCTACAATGGTGATAATAATAACTATGTTAATGAAGGGAACTTGCTTTATTGTACAAGCACTGTGCCTGAGTTAACATGTAATACTGGTAAAAAAGAGTCGTTTTTCATACTACTTTGGTATTATAGCCATTAGAGTTACCCACAACTGCTTAAGTTTCACTTCTCAGTGTAATATATTGGTAAGGGAGTAGTTGTTTTTTAATCATAATTTCAGTATTTTGCCCACAACTATTTGAATTATTGGGAAGAACAAATGGATTTTATATCATGGAAGCATTAATCAAATACTGAATATTTTAGGTTTGGAATCATAAGATATATCTTTCTGCCAACTATTTATTTCTGTCTTCAAGTGTTCGGACTCACTAGCACTCATGGTTAGGGTCAAAGTTTCACAGCCTTTTCCTTTCTGCTGTTTTCTAATGCTGCTACTACTATAGCATTCACTAACTTTGAACAAATTATGCTTTATACCAGATTTTTAAAAAAATTTCAGGCCACAGGACCTTTTACTTAAAAGTCAAATTTCCCAGAATCCCTGATCAAGAAGCAAAGCTCTAGTGGTAGAAAAATTGGTTGTGTTCAGGGGAACTTTTTTTTTGTCCTTAGTAACTCATATAATCCTGTCAATTTTTTGTGGTACCCTAGGGTTCCATGGAATATATTTGGAAAACCCATGCATTACACTGCATACTTCAGGGTTTTCTGGCATCATTAAAAACTGAACAATCACAGAAAGAAGCTTATTATAAGTGCTTATGCACTACAGGTAGTCCTCCTTACTGACTGCCTTGTTTAGCAACTGTTCGAAGTTATAACGGTTGAACAAAAAAAAGCTTTGCAACCAATCCTCGCATTTATGGCTGTCGCAGCATCCCTCAGGCACGTGATCGCCTTTCGGGCAATTTGCAACTGGCTTTTTTTCTTTCTTTTTATACTAAATTTTATTAAGTTTCTTTTTTTTTTTATTAAATTTTATTAAGTTTTACAATACATAATAAAATTTAAAGTAGAAAAAGAAATAGAAACAGAAATACAAAATAAGAAAAAGATAAAGAAAAAGTGAAGTCAAGAAATAATAAGCAAAGAAAATATAGAAAATAGATGTCCTCCAATCTATCTTTGAACTTAAAGTACAACAATTGATTTTAAATGTTAGTCCTTCATACAGTATACAGGAACTTTTCTTTGTCATATGCCTTTTGATTTCTTTAATCCAATCTTCTAACCTTCATCTTACTGTCTCCCAATAATCCATCTTTGGCTTCCACTCCTTGAAGTAGTAGTTAAATGTTGAATGTTCATTACTACATATTTATATCTTCAATAAAGACCAATTAGTATAACAAATAAAAGCCTTATTTACTTCTAATAAACTACAATATATTCTATTCATATTATGACTCATAACCTAACATGTTATGTAACTTAATACATAATTTAGCAATTCTTATAGTGTTCATACATATATATTTCTATAATTTAATTCTAATATATATATATATATCCATAAAAAAGGAATTCTTGAATCTCAATTATCCATCTGTAATTTCCATTCCTTGTAGTAGTGTCCATTTAAACTAAATGCATAATCTATCATATCACTTAACCTAATAACTAATATATCAATTCTTATAATATTCATACAATACATATTGATATATATCATCCTGTAGTAACCATCATTCTAATTCCATCATATCATTATCTTCTCATAAATATATCTCTAAGGAAAACAATATTCTATAATATCAACTTGTGTTTGTATTTAGCATCTTACATTTAGAATATCACTTTTTATATATCCATACAGTTTCTCATAACAATTCAAGTCCATATTTTTTCATTAACCTTTATATCCATACAGTTTCTCATATCTTCTGTTTAGGTTATGCCAAAATCACAATACACTGTGGGAGATTCGCAATATACAGCCTGCTCTTTTCTATATCTCATATAGAATATCAGAGCAACCTTCTCTCCCTTTCCACATATTTCACAACATCCATCCAACTGTGCACCCATATTTTCACTCTGTCTCCACTGCCACAACATATCTATACCAAGATTGTAGTGTAAAGCCTTCAGAATGTTCTTCTGAACTAATATACTCAAAATTTCCTCCTTCTGTTTCTCCTCCACTTGAAAAACATTTTTCCTTTCTGTCTCCGTTTCTGTTCTCTGTTCTTTCTCTCTGTTTTGCAGAGTTACGAACAGTAATTCCAACGACCTTTGAATATTTGAAAAAGCCTCAGTAATCTCTCTTCTGAGCTCCTCAGGTACAAGTTGGAAAGCCATCTTTCCTGTGTCCTTCAAATTAAAACAACAACCCTTCTAGTCAAAACAATAATCATGTAATCTGTCCATGGAATACTACCAGCAGAATCTATTAAGCAGAACGTCGTTGTTGTTGTTTTGTTTTTTTTAAAGTCAAAAGAAAAAAGAAAGTTCCAATAATCCAAAATACAGGAGAGAATAATATTTTAAACAGTTTATAGAAGGAGAAATAAAAAATATATTCCAAATGAAGCAAAATCCAACCAGGGAGGATGTAGAAAAAGACGACAAGGAAAAAAACACGTTACCCTGTGTTTTTATTCTTCAAACTGCGAGCTTTCGTTCTTCAAGCTGCAAGCTGCTTAATCCAAACAAAGAGTTTCTCAAAAAATGAATAGTCATTTAGTTTATCAAGCGAAGAATTACAAACAGAGTCTCTTAAATCCCTCTAATACAAAAGAGAAGTAAAAAAAAAAAATGCAGACGTTTCATTATGTTGCAAATATAGAGTCCATCAAACTTCCACCAGAATCAGTTATAGCAAAGAAAGCACAAAGTTAGCCAACATTTTCAACAAAGTCCAAAAAATAGATCTTAGATTTCAAAAATATTTTAATCTAAAAAAAACATTCCTAAAGTGATCTAAAAGCGGCTGGGCGCTCTTGTGTCTCTTCAAAGAGACTTGTTTCCCCTGCGAGAGCCTGATATATCTCGGCCATTGCCTTGCACTTACCCTGTTCCTTCCGCGGTGGAAAACTACAGAAAAAACAAGGGTAGGCAATCCCAATGGCCCCACGAGTAATCTTCTGGTCTCCCCTTCTCCAGGGGAAAAAAAACTTCAGTGGACCACAACTTCTGCAATCCACGCAAGCAAGGGAAATTCAGTCAGTTCTGAGAAATCTGACTGGTCGAGCTGGCAGCCAAGCCTGGAGTCAAATTTTATTAAGTTTCAAGAGAAGAATAAAAACTACAGAAAAACAAAAAAAAAACTACAAAGAAAAAAAACTGAAAAGGTGTGGAAACACAAGAGAATTTTTTTCCAATTTACAAAAAGATATGGCTTCCGACTTTTAACAGCAAGGATATTCAAAAATTTCCATAATCAATCTCTTACTCTATATTAAACCAAACCATCACATTATTTCTATAAATCATTCTACTTTAACACATAATAAAAATCACTAAGTACAGTTACTCCTCCCCCTTATATTAAAATAAAGAAAAAATAGTTCATATAAACCTCCTAATTTTGACACGTATTTAATTATTCCCTTCCTACCACTATTCTATATATTTCCGTCTACTATAATAAGAATCAAATTAAAAAGCACATAAGTTGTCTGCTATTTTCTTAATAATACAACAATTTTAATAATCCCAATCTTAATAAACCCAAAAAATAAAGACAATTCAAAACAGTAAATCCAAATCTTTAAAAGCAAATAGCATCAATCAAATCCTTAAAGCAAACCAGATAAACATTCTTCAACCCTTATCCCACTTCAAAATAAACCAGAGCAGTTACATATCCCCACAATGTGCACAGAGCTTTTCTCTTGAAAGAATCAAACAGCCCAACTGCCCCCCTCAAAGATTCCAGGTTCTTTTCATGGCATTCCACCAGAAGATCAGTTTTACTTATGGCTTGCAGATCACTCTCTCCTTTAGATTTCTCCAACTCCACTATCCAATCTTCATCCAGCATCTCAATAAAAATTCCAATCTCACTCTTAAAAAGGATCTTTCTATCGCTCTTAAATTCCTCAATTTCATCCACCACATCCCCAACCTGATGGCACATTTTACATCTCATATTTTCCACAATGTCCTGGATATCTTGCAAAAAAGCTTGATAGAAGTCAGAAGAAATCTGTTTAAAATCTTGGTAGAAGTCAGAAAGAATCTGTTTGAAATCCTCCTTGTCTCACACAGTAGATTATGGCACCTCCTAGGAGGTCAACCAGTGAAAGTCGAAGATATGGAAGAGTTCCGAAGTGTGTTTACATAAATTGAGAGTGAGATAGCAGACAGTTCTTAAGGGAAAGTGAAAAAAGAAAGCTGAAGGTTCAAATCAGCTGATTCAACGTGTAGGAAAATGCTAATATTTTCAAATTTAATTCAAAAATAGTAACAGGGAGACAATTGTTTACTCTCAATCCTCCTTTATATTTGGAAGGAAAATGAAATCCAAAACTTAAAAAAAAATTAAAAAGTGATCCCAAAAATAATGTTAAGCACCAAGAGAACCGGCTTCTCCTTGCTGTAGAAAGCCTCTCTTGGGGTACATATACTTAAAAAAATACAAATTGGTGATTTTTAAATGGGGTGGCCAGTCTTAGTGTCCCTTTAAGGCTACAGTGTGGCTTGGAAAATGATGACGTCCCTGCCTCCCAGCTGGCTTTTACCAGTCAAACGTGAACGCTGTTTGCGATCTTCTGGCTGCAAGCTGCCGTCCAGAGGACAGATAGGATGATTCCAGGTATTCTCCTTGATCCGGATTTCTGGGCTTCAGGAAAACCTGCCTGAGCCCGAAAAAAGTTACCGTGTTGTCAGCTCCGCCTGCTGAACCCTCGGGCAGAGCCGTTCAGTCCTCCATTCCAACCAGAAGCCCCCGCAACTGGCTTTCAACAAGCAGAATTAATGGAGAATGTAGAAGTGAAATTGGAAGTCACAGTCACACGATGTCTCGTTTAACAACTACTGTGATTCACTTAACGAAAGAAGTGGAAGTGATGTCATAAGTTTGGTGCAGTCACGTGATTTTTCACTGATCGGTAAGCAAGGACTACCTGTATAGTCCATTTCATGTGATGCATTAATTCTATAATGACTATAATCTATTGGCACTGGCCATAGACAAAACCATAGTTGGAAATGAGAGAGGTATTTTGCATTAATGGGGTGATTAAATATGCCATATGATAACTGGTTTGAATTAGAATGTTGTTTAATTCATTTTTGTTTTAATTAATTAGCAAAGATTTCAAATTCCTTCAAGAATGGGACAAAAAGAAATAGAGGGTTTTTGTTTGTTTTTTGTTTTAGTTAATGTGAATTTAAACAACCTAATACCGTTACCCGTCTATGCTGAGGGCTTGCTTAAAAAGTCTGGATTTCAGTTTCTACATAGTAAACCAACTTGTGGTACTAGACAAAGTACCAGACACTATCCAACCCTATCAGTAGCACATTAAAAAGCTGTGATGGGCTTCAGTAACACTGCTGGTTCTCAGGAAGGAGGGAGCACATTCCAAGGAGGGGAGCAAGATAAGAGAAAACACAGTCCAGTCCGGAGCTGGAGTGTGGGAAGACTAAGAGGTTCAGAATAGCCCTGCCCTAGAGCCTCCCAGGTTATCTCCCCTTAGGTTGGGTAGAGTAGCTTTAGTCTGGCAAGATTCTGTCTATATGGTCAGAGCAAATAAAGGACTGGAGTTTGGCTGGATTGATTCTTGGTTGTTCATGGGCTGGGCCTGACAAAAGCAAATACTTTGTGGGTGATCCGATATCACTCCCAGCTGTGTTTCGCTTTGTTTAGTCCAGACTAGTCAGCAGGTGTCAGCAAAGCTTAGATCTTAACTTATCCAAAACTGAACAATTCACAGAACTTTCTGTCCACCCTTTTTTTTGCTGTTTGAGCCAGGTAAAAATGTACACCTGCACTGATTAGCATTAGCAAAGGAAGGACACTGGAATAAAGCTGCAATACACTCAAACCTGCCCCACATCTATAGGCATACTGTACACACACTCCTATAATCCAGATTTTTATTTGTTGTAAACACAAGCTGTTTGCATTCAGCTTGGCTGAATGAGATGGGAGAGGAGAATTTAAGTGTTGTATAGCTAATTGAAGGTTAGAAATGGCGAAAGACTTGCAAAGCTGGGCAGAAAGTCAAATAGCTCAGGACAGCAAGTACTAATTAGACCTTACCTAACAGAAAAATGCTCATGCAGGAAGAAAGAAGCCTTTGGGAATGTTAAGATCTTTGAAGGATCTTGCAACTGGGTCACTTTACTGGAAGCAAACAGTATTTTCCAGTTGCAGGAAAAAATGCAAAAGAGAAAAATCATGAAATAGGCATGGCTTGAAGGCTACATCGTGTAATTGGCATGCAAATTAAATTGTTTGGTTTTTTTTTGAAAAATATGATGAATGTGAGATAAAGCAAACTTGACAGTCTTCTAACTCAAAAAAAAAGATACATACAAAAATTAAGTAGGAGATGGTTTTCTTTAAGATTCAGAATAGTCTTTTACTGGATACTACTTAAAACAGGAAGAGAAACAGTTCTAATGCTAATAAGTTAGTGACGATGGAATAATATGGAGGGTAGAGCAAATGCTTTGCTTTGTAGCCCCAACTATTTGTCTTGGTATTTTCTGTATATGTTAGTGGATTTGTGTGTATGTGTGCACACACATGTATCTATATCTATCTAAAAAACCTTGCATCTCCTGTGCCTCCTCAGTCAGTTGACTCTAGGTGGCTTAGAAACATGAAGAAGCAGACATGAAGTGTACAAAGTATGTATTGCTCTTCCCTAATTGAGACCTGTGTGCAATCTGGGGGTCCTCTTGGACTCTCATCTCTTCCTTGAAGAGCAGGTGGCAGCTGTGGCCAAGAGGGTCTTTGTACAAGTACATCCAGTGCACCAGTTGCAACCTTTCCTGGACTGAGAAGCTGTCATGGAATGTGTCCCTGGAGGAGGGGGTGATGTGATGGATTTCGAGGCTGCCGCTGGTTCTCAGGAAGAAGAGAGCTCACTCCAAGGAGATAAGCGGTCTCACAGTCTAGAGAGTCTTGGCAGGGAGTCAAAGAGAGTCAGAGTATCCCCGCCCTAGACTCTCCTAGGTTATTTCCCCTTAGGTTAGTTAGGATAGCTTTAGTCTGGCAAGGCTGATGTCAGGGGTCAGCCCAAGAACAATGCCAAGACAGTGTATTCCAAATCTCCAGTTATTTATTGCTTCCACCATACAGACAGAATCTTGCCAGACTAAAGCTATCCTAACTAACCTAAGGGGAAATAACCTAGGAGAGTCTAGGGCAGGGCTACTCTGACTCTCTTTGACTCCCTGTCAAGACTCTCTAGACTGAGAGACCGCTTATCTCCTTGGAATGAGCTCTCTCCTTCCTGAGAACCAGTGGCAGCCTCGAAATCCATCACAGAAGCCCTTCAGACAGTCACTCATGCCCTGGTCACCTCATGATTGGACTACTCGCACTCTACCTGGGGTAGTCCTTGAGGACCATCCAGAAGCTATAGCTGTTTCAGAATGCAGTGGCAACCAATTGGCTTCTGGGTGCAATCCAAGGAACTGGTTATCACCTTTAAAGCCCTTAATGGTTTAGGGCCTGGCTAACTGAAGGACACATATCTCCAGTTGTCTCTGCCCACCTGGTATGGTCAAGTAGGGTGGGTGCACCCTGGGTCCTGTCAGTTAAGCAACATCATATTCTAGAACCCAGAAAGCATGCCAACTCTGTTGTAGCACCTGCCCTCTGAAATTACACCCCTCCCCAGGCTTGGGGACATTGTGACTTTGGAGCCCCTTCTGTTACAGTTGCTTTATAATTGATGTTTTGCTCTTCTGGTCAGTTGATTTGTTTTCTTATATGTTTTGTTTTTATTTTTAAGGTTTCTAGAGTTGTCAAGGAATCAGGCAGCCTCAAAATTATATTAAATATATAAATAAATATTAAAAAGATAATGCTACTGTGTGAGTTCTTTATTGTCATGAAAAATCAGTGCTATCAGTTTTCAGTTTCTCCTGTTATTATGTCAAACAGCCGGTGGAAAATAATTAGATAATGATTAAGCCCTTCCTTCCTTCCTTCCTTCCTTCCTTCCTTCCTTCCTTCCTTCCTTCCTTCCTTCCTTCCTTCCTTCCTTCCTTCCTTCCTTCCAGTAGAGGTGTTTTGTTTAAAGAAAGTTCACTAAAGACTTAAGCAACTTTACCTCTAATAGACTCCCTGCTGTCTTCCCACCTCTCTTTTACAAAGCAACCATCTATTTCACAGGATTCTCTGTTATCCTTATTAGGAAGCTTATTAAGCTGATACTGTTTGCTTGAAAATATTTTTTTTTCTTTTAAGAGTATATGGAACTGTAAAATGATCTTCTGGGAGATTGTTTTGACCAAGTTGCTGTAATGTATGAAATGTACCACCTTGTAAATAATCATCTCCTTGTATCTGACCTGATGTTACTTGAGCTATTTTGAATTGTTTTTTGCACTCTAAGTGGTTGTACAGGAAGATAGTTAATGGTTTTAGAAGGTGCTTCTTTCTCTTGTACATTTGGTAGCAGCAAAAGTTATTAGTTCAGCTTCTTACCTGGGTTCTTTTCTCCAACCCAGCTTGCTCTAAATTTTCCTCTTTTTTTTTAATGCTTTCTGAATAAATTCCTTGCTTGCGGAGAAGCATCACATTCTTTTGCTTTGCTTGATAAATATTTATGCCATGAATAGCAGAAATCCCTTCTTTTGGAGACTTTCCCATTTTTACAGCGTTCTGGCTTTGGATCTGATCTTTGTGTTTAAAAAACACTGTATGTACCCACATGCTTTCCTGACTCAATTTCTGATTGTGAATGGTCCTGCAGTTACAATATTACTGAATGAGAATCATACACCTTCCTCCATCGATTCTAAGACTATACCTATTGTTTAAGAGCAGTTCAAATGACCCTGGGTAATAAAACATTTAAATGGATGGCTATCTGTGCACAAGTTTTAAAAAATTGAAACACATCTAATATTCCGATGAAGGTTCTCAGTCATCCAGGTGGAACAGTCTGTAGCTTGAATCATGTCAACTGGATTTCTATTTTCCACTGAGAAAATAGAAATCCAGTTGACATGATTCAAGCTACAGACACATCTAATATTCTTTGCCTATTTATTTAAATAATTATTTTTCTCATGTTTTGAAAACAAATCAAAATTAATGTTCATGCAGCATACTTTTTGGATGGTGAGAAATGGGAAAGTAAGCAAATACTAGCACTTCTTTGGAATTGATCCAACCTCAGGAAATTATGTTAATGTTTTGCTGCTGCGGAGATTGATGACACTGAAGAGGATCTAAGTATACTGGGACTGAATGTTTAACATGGGAAAATGTAGTGTGATCCTTAATAATAGTAGCTGCTGTTCTGCTAAAGTGGCCATGCTGCTTTCATAAATGAATGTGTTGCTAAATAAAAAAATCATGTCCTGACAGTTTTTTTAAAAGTGAGAAAATAAGCAGTTCAATTTAAAATAAAAGCATAGAACTGGTGCTGAAAAGATGTTTCTTCATTAGTTTGTCAAACAAAACATTGCTGCTGCCATCTGAGTCTCCTTGATGCAAATTGTTTCAGTTAGCAGATGGGTGGTGGTCGTGTGCTATAACATTTTTAGCAGTTTCCCACATAACCACCATTTTGAAGGCTTCAAAATGTGTATGTCTTTTGGGATCCTGGCGATACTTGTTTTAAACCTGAATTTCTGTTCTGCTATGTGCAAAATGAGATGGCAAAAATAATGGAAGTTTAGAAATCAAGTGATGAATGAAAAGAATAACATGGGAATTGTTCTTCTATTCTTCTATATCTTTTTAACATAAAGTTACATGGAATAACTGTAATCTACTATATGCATGTCAGAGAAAACCTACCATCACAGCATGTAAGTGTTGCATGTCATGTTGGCCAGCTCCCTTAATCAGATTAATATTCATGCATGATATTCTAAATATATACAATATTCTTCCATTTTATGGCAGTTTGATCCACAAGTATACTGGGCCAATGCTTCACTTTCCATTAATAGAGACCCATAATAGGCACCTACTTCCACTAGTTATGGCGGCTGTGTTCCAAAGAGGCCCACAACTTTTGAACAACCACAAGCTCAAGTATTGATTCAGCTGCATCAAACAATCATTTCCAGGACACTGTATCTAATCTAATCTGATATAGTACAAGTTGGTTACCTATAGTTACTGTATGGCAAAGCATGTGACGTTTACCAATTAAAATTTGAATATTAGGCATTATCCTAGTGTAGCTAATGGTAATAATTGCAATTGTCATGTTATACATTTCAATTAATTTATTAATTAGCCTACAGGATATGGTCTAAATGCAGAACTTACTGTCACAATTAGCATTGCTTCCTTTCCCTCTTCCCTGCCAGCCCCCAGTGGTGTGTATCACCAGCCTGACAAAAGAGTTTTGCAGATGCTGCTTACACACCGTTTTGTATATTTTCATTGGTTTAAATATTACCCAACATTCCATTTTATAGGAATAAGATTATGGATATAGCTTTAGAACTATAACACTGATCTTTTTTTTTCTTATTCAGTCATGCTAAGTCACACACCGGGGTCTGTGAGAAGGTAAAGGCCATCTGCTAATAACCAAGGAATCAAATTATAGATCTTGTTTGAAATGAAATGAAATGTTATGCTAACACTATGCATATATAAGCTTATGTGTATATTACATTCTAAGTTACTTTTTTGTTTTTTGCTCGTAGTTTGATTTTTATTTTAAACACGGCACATTTTCAGCCCCTCCCCCATTTCCTCAATTAAAGAGCCAAAAATAAAAAGGGAATAGCTTCAGTTAATGAAACAGAATTTGCAAGGGTCTGTACATTAGTGACATAATGGGCATCAAGTTATAGAAGACTGACAGATATTTAAGCTAATTATACATTGTATGTTCACTATAGAATAGATAGAACATGTTATGCTGATATTTATGCAGTATATTACCCCTGCTTCATTTTGTGTAATACTATTACTCAGTGAAAACATACAGAATAAGTGAAAGTGTACAGTACACTTCAAGTTGTTAAATCAAAACCTCTGAAGATTCTTATGCAACATGTGATTTCATCTGCAGTTGCTGTCAGATTTCTGCCCTTGCATTCTAGACTGGAAACAGTCCAAGGAACAAGAATTTATGATATTTATTAGAAAGAAGGTTCAGATTACAACACAAGAATTCCAGCAAATTCCTTACTTTTAAATGGGACACTTTTATATAGACCATTTTTGGTGGCAATATTCTTGTCTTTCTCCTGTTCTTGTTCCTTGGACTGTTTCCAGTCTAGAATGCAAGGGCAGAAATCTGACAGCAACTGCAGATGAAATCACATGTTGCATAAGAATCTTCAGAGGTTTTGATTTAACAACTTGAAGTGTACTGTACACTTTCACTTATTCTGTATGTTTTCACATTTTTAGACATAAAGGGGTTGAAGTTTGCTCCATTAGGTCTGCATCTGTACATTGTTTTGGTAACTGCCAGTCTTTTTATTAGTGTTAGAAGTTACTAAAACTTGGTCATTCAGACTTGCTTCCAACTGAAGGAATTCATTATACTGTACATGTGTACCATTGCAACTATATAAAGAGCAGTTCTTAATTAGAATCACAATATATCTGTTCCTGCTAAAATAATTTTAGTTGTAATCGTGTGTAATTGGGCTACCTACTGAAGTTGATATTTCTCTACTCTTGTTTGAAAATTACTAGAAGATTTTCATATCAAAAAACTCTGAACTTTGAATACCAAGTATACTCTTATGATACCACTCTGTTTATAAAGCACCATGTTCCTCATGTAGACTATATTGGAGCACTGGAAGATTGTATTCATTATAGTTGTTTTGCTGACTTATATCTCTAACTTTTAAAAAATCTAGAAATAACCTGGTTAATGGGGATTTTATTTCCTGAACTCATTTCCAGCGTTGTTGGCTTGCTTTTCTCATAATTACATTGAGTAAGAATTTTACTTGTGTGTGTCAGATTATGAGATAAAATTACATGTGATTTTGATAGCTACAACTAACTATATCTGCATAAGAATAGTGGATACATTAGGTACATGTATTTATGTGTTATAGGATGTATAGTTTATAATTATACAAGAAACCCTGCATGAGGCTGGTGAAGAATATTCTGTCCATCCTTGCATTTTGCAAATACATTGGAACTTCAGAATAGTATAAGATGTATTTAGTTTGGTTCATAAAGGAGAAATTGAGTATTAGCAAAGCTGCTTGAGCAATAACTGTAGAAAAACTCCTCAGAGCCTCTGCTGAAGTCAAGCAAGCTAATTCTACATTAGATAAAGTATATTAGATCAGATAATTTAGCTCAAATGTTTCAGCACTGTTAGTGAGCACTAATTTTTCCTTCTCCTTCTCCACCCCAATCTTTTGATAATTCCAAGTGAGCATCAATTTGTGTAGCTTATGTTAGTATATATGCTTGAAAAACAGGTTTTCAGCACTGAAAGCACTGAAAAGTCATCTGCTAGATTCCCTCATTTATATTTAACTGTTAGCAGCTTTGAAAGGGGTTTCTAATTTTAAACATTGCTGTTCTCCCCCAGCCCGCCCTCCTTTTCTTTTTAGAAAAGCTTTAATTTGCTTGGGTGCATCTTTAATTTAGCTGCCAACACAGTTCAGCTTGGAATAGGCTTTGACTATGGCAACTGCTGCCTGCCTTTCCAAGTACACACCTTTCTTACATTATGTGGTCCTTGTAGCTAAAAAGCATGTTGGAGGACCAGATTTTCCTGAATTCTTCTTTGCACATAACATTTGGCTGAGTACTTCTTTAGGAGGGAGCTGGACTTGTAAACTACCTCAACTTGTTGTTTTGAATTGAAAACAATGAATGAGAACAATGCAGACCTGTACCATAAGGGATTTATATAGAATTTGTACTTTGTCTTCTGTTTTAATCTGAGTTACAGAGGTGGGAATTATATACTGTTCCGAGGTGTTTCTGATTGAAGCTGTTTATAAAGCCTGTAAAATAAATAAATAAATAAATAAATTCATTCATTCATTCATTCATTCATTCATTCATTCAATTTATCCCCGCCCATCTCCCCGAGCAGGGGACTCTGGGCGAGTTACAACACATAAAAATTTAAAATCTATACAAAATTTCTAAAAAACAACAAGTACAAAAATAAATAAAATCCAAGATGGTTAAAAACCATAGTGTAGATCATAATGCTACGGGGCCAACCAACCCCAAGAAGCACTACCACCTCTGTCGTCCCAGGCCAGGCAGCAGAGCCAGGTCTTAAGAGCCTTCCGAAAGGTCAGGAGTGAGGGAGCCAGCCTCACCTCCGGGGGCAAGATGTTCCATAAAGCGGGCGCTATCGCAGAGAAGGCACGCCTCCTGGACCCCCTTAGATGGAATTCTCTTGTTGAAGGGGTCCGAAGCATGCCCTCTCTGCATGAACGGGTGGGGCGGGCCAATGTTATCGGGACGAGACGGTCCCTCAGATACCCTTGCCCTATGCCATGTAGGGCTTTAAAGGTAATCACCAACACCTTGAATTGGACCCAGAAGCAGCTCGCGCAGCAGAGGTGTCACATGTGCTGATCTCGTAGCACCCATAACTGCCCGCGCTGATGCATTCTGCACCAGCTGAAGCTTCCAGATACTCTTCAAGGGTAGCCCCATGTAGAGCACATTACAATAATCTATGTGGGAGATGACAAGGGCGTGAGTGACTGTTCGGAGGGCCTCCCGATCCAGGAAAGGGTGTAACTGGTGCACAACTCAAAGCTGTGCAAAGGCCCTCCTGGCCACGACTGCCACCTGCTCTTTGAGCAGGAGTTGTGAGTCCAGGAGGACCCCCAGATTCCACACTGGATCCGAGTGGGGTAGTGCAACCCCATCCAGAACCAAAGATGATAACTTCCCGGATAAAGGGAGGCCATCAATCCACAGCCACTCCGTCTTACCAGGGTTCAGTTGAAGCCTGTTGTTCCCCATCCAGACCCCCACAGCCTCCAGGCACTAAGATAAGGCATTGACCGCATCACTTACTTCACCCGGGATGGAGATGTATAACTGGGTATCATCAGCATATTGGTGATACCTCATCCCGTGGTGACGGATGATCTCGCCGAGCGGCTTCATGTAGATGTTGAATAGGAGAGGAGAGAGAACCGACCCCTGTGGCACCCCACAAGTCAGGGGTCGCGGGTCAGCTCTCTCCTCCCCTATTAACACCGACTTGGAACGGCCCTGGAGGAAGGAGGTGAACCAGCGTAAAACCACGCCGCCCACCCCCAACTCCCTGAGCCACCCCAAAAGTATACCGTGGTCGACGGTATCGAAAGCCGCTGAGAGATCTAAGAGAGCTAGGATGGACGCACTCCCTCCATCCCGCTCTTGCCAGAGATCATCCATAAGCGCGACCAATGTGGTCTCCGTCCCATATCCCGGCCTGAAACCAGACTGAAAGGGGTCCAGATAGTCCGTTTCCTCCAGGATCCTCTGGAGTTGCAACGCCACCACCTTCTCAACCACCTCAACATACTGTATGTACATACATACTGATGGATTTTTGGTTACAGACAGAAAGTCCTCTTGTATTTAAGAATAGAGAAAATGGTAATAATCACATACTGCTTGTTTCTAAAGCTGTGGCCTTAGTTTGCAATTTTCTCTTTAGGAATGCAGTTTTATCCATCCATCACCTGTCAAGTTTCACTTTTTCCCCAATATTATTTTCTATTATGTTCTAAAATAAAATTCTGCAAATGAACATTAGTTAGCTCTTAGCTTACTAAAAAGAATGTAATTTCAAATAATTGAAATAATGTAATTTCCTCCCAGCTTCCCTTTTTTGCATAAATATTTATCAAAATTATTTTTTTTAATTGCCCAACATATCCGGTGCACAAAATTGAACATCAATGAACAGCATGCCCTCATTTTTTCTTTTTTTTATTACAGATTGCCGTTTCTGTGCATGGCATTTACAAAGGGCATATTTAATTGCTTTTTTTCCTACCTCAATTTCAACTTGGTATTGGAATTAGGGATTGTTCAATTTTTTCCCATAAAATCTTGGGCAGAAGGATTTAAAGTAAGCAAGACAGGTGGCCATATGGAACATTCTGTAACAACATCTTAAGACTGGGTAATTGGTGGGGTAGAATCAAAGACATTGGGGCAACTGAAGATTGTGGAGCTGTATGAGCAAAAGTTCCAGGAAGGAACATGTCAGAATATAAGGGATGATATCTCTGGAGTTATATAGAGTCATAAGTTTAGAAGAGACCTTAGAAGTCTTCTACTCCAACTCCCTCTCTGGAGCATGGATTATCAGATCATTCCAGACAAATAGCTATCCAATCTTTGCCTGGAAACCTCCAGTGATAGAACCCACATAGCTCCAGCGGCAGTTCTTAATATCCTCACAGTCAGGAAATTCCTCCTTATTTTGAGTTTGAATCCCTCTCTCTAAAAGCTTCCACCATTGGTCCTACTCTTGGGAACTACAGAGAATAAATAAACATCCTCTTCCCTGTGACAAACAAATAAGAACATTAAGGCATGACCTATTTTTAACAAATCCCATGCTGACTTCTAGTAATCATATTATGCTTTTTTTAAGTATTTGCAAACCCATTATCTTTTCTAGGAGTTTTCCAGGTATTATTGTCAAGCTGATTGGCCTGTAGTTTCCTGGGTCCGTGGTGTGGTGGGGTGGGGTGGCTCAGCGGGTAAGATGCCAGGCTTGTCGATCGGAAGATCACAAGTTCGGAGGTTCGAATCCCTAGCCCTACGTGCGGAGTGAGCTCCCGCACTAGCTCCAGCTCTTGCCAACCTAGCAATTTGAAAGCATGCAAATGCAAGTAGATGAATAGGTACCACTTCGATGGGTAGGTAACAGTGTTCTACGCGTGTCATGCGGCCACATGACCGTGGAAGCGTCTTCAGACAGTGCTGGCTCTTCGGCTAACAAACGGAGATGAGCACCGGCCCCCAGAGTCGGACACGACTGCACAAATGTGCTGGGGGAACCTTTACCTTTACCTTTTTTCCTGGGTCCACTTTTTCCCTTTTAAAAAATTGGAACAATGTTGGCTCTTCTCCAATCTTCTGGCACTTCCCCTGTACTCCAGGAGTTCTCAAAGATTACAGCCAGTGGTTCTGAGATCACTTTCACCAGTTCCTTCTCCAGTGGAATAAGGCTATTGAAGATTTTAAAAGGGATGTATATTACCTGAAAACCTTTTCTTCTCAACCTGGAATAAAAATTCCATTTGTAAAGTTTAGTGAGAATGCTTTCTGTGTCCCATGATTTCAACATAAAAACACTCAAAATAAGTAGTTCATGTTGTGAAAGAGCAGAATTGGAAACATTTTTATGTTATACTACAGGGATAAATGAGAATTTGAAACAAGTTCCTTGTTCTATAAAAAGGGATAGTCAGTGGTGAATGCAATGTAACACACTACCTACTGAAAAAAATAGCATAGGGACTATTTTATATATATTTCAAGTTCCCACAGCAAATGACAGAAGTAACAGTTAAGAACACTTTTTGCAGCCTGAGCCTAGCCTCTCTATATTGTCAAAAAAGTGAAGCAAAGGACTAACACCAAATGATTCACTTCAGCACAGCCCATGAACAGCACCACATAATAAACTATACATCTGTGGTCTACTGACTTGCAGCTTCTTTTTGATACATATGCTTGCAGAGTGTACTGTATATAATTTTCATTTGACAATTTGTTTATTATTTCTTATATTTGTATCTCGTAACAATCAAATGACTCTTGGAGATTAATGTGATATAAATAAAAAACAAATTAAAGTATCCATAAAACTAAATAGCAATAAAATAACAACTCAAAGATAAAAGTACTGAAAAATAAAAGTAGAGATGGTCCAATCTGGCTAGACTTCTCTTTGGAACACTTCTGTTTTTAGCATCTTTCTGAAACTACTTGAAAAGCTCAGCAATAAAGCAATTTTACCGCCCAGATCCCTCCTTGCGGGGAGATGGGCGGTGATAAATTTGATAAATAAATTTTTAAAAAACGTGTTTTTTTTCATTGGACCACCATAAATCTCAAGAATGCAATAACTGTTAATTAATACAGATACATAGAATATTATTTTCCACAGCAGCCTGACTAAAAAAGAAAGTGTAACCACTAAACAGTGTTTCTCAACCTCAGCAAATTTAAGATGTGTGGACTTCCACTCCCAGAATTCCCCAGCCATCTTCTTTCAGCTGAAAAAGCCTGATATGAGGAATTTATTCATAATGTCTACCCTTCAGACATTGAGCTACGGGAAGTGGGAGAGACAACAACTTCTTGGAGATATTATTGTACAGTTAATGCAACATGTGCCTGTTTATTGTTGACTGCTTCATGAGGATGAGTGCAAAAACCTCATTTCTTATTCATAAACAATTTGCTGAAATTTTTATTTTCCTTGGGGAGAAAAGTGAAAGCAAGGAATGTTCAGCACAGCCATATTTCTTCAGTAATTCTAAGTTTCAAAAGTGGATTTTCAAAAGGCTTAGAAATTTAATATACTCTTGAGCATGTAGAATTCATATGTAGAATAACAGCGTTCCGCGTGTGTCATGCGGGCCACATGACCGTGGAAACGTCTTCAGATAACGCTGGCTCTTCGGCTGACAAACGGAGATTAGCACTGGTCCCTAGAGTCGGACACGACTGCACAAATGTGCGGGGGGAACCTTTACCTTTATGTAGAATTGATTGCCTACAGCATAGCTTTCCAAACGGTCACAACACTTTAGTTTGTCGCAACACACAGTTTAGTGTGTCGTGAAACAACCCGGAAGCAGCGGCGGGGGCGCGCACGGTGGCGTCGCAGGGGCACGCACGGCGGTGGTGTGCATGGTGGTGGTGGCGGCGGCAGCGACAATGACAGCAGTGCGCCATCAGCACTTCCGCGTTTTAGCGAGGCCGCTGCCACCGCCGTGTACACGGCTGCGCGCCCCCGCAATGCACCCCCCGCCGCCGCTGTGTCACCAATGGCGTCAGTTTGGAAAGCACTGGCCTACAGTTTGGATCTTGACCCATACACATTTCACCATAAATATTTCGGCTAAATTGCCCTGTAATGCCAATTCAGTAACAAAGAGAAGAGGGGGAAAAAATGTAAACCTTATGCAGTGTTGTATAGTAAATTTACTAAAATATAAATGATTTTCATTCTCCTTCATATATTTCCTACCTAATTTGAGTTACTATCTGTAATAATTAAGTAACTAACACAACTCACAATGTTGCAGGTGGGAGGATAAAACCTGTACTGTGATTTTTGAAAGACAGAATAAAAATGTAACAGTTCCATTTCCCTCTCTATTATCAAATTATTCACACCGTGCTTGTTAGATTTAACACAAAACAACACTTTTTCTACAGAAAGTGTGGAGTGACTAAAATGTGAGCATTCCTATATTATTTATTTTAGAATAAGCTCCAGTGAACTCAGTGGGACTTATTTCTGAGAATATTCAATAGGATTGTGTGTTTTCTTAATTGTCTTCCTGAAGGACTCAGACCCAAAATTCAGAATTACCTCTCAATACTTTGCAAGTGAAATCACCTTATCATCTTGTTTCCAAAAATTAATTGGTCTGATGAATTCTAATTCTGGAAAAATGCTGTTTTGCTTTTTGCAGTTCTCTCATTTCATAATTTAATTCATGCCAGTGCTGAGTATCTAACGTCATTCCTGAGCTGTAAGAGGTATTATTCTCCTCCTTCCCCAAGCAGTCCTGTCTTCCAGTTAATCTTGTTTTCAGTTCATCCTAGAAACTGAGGAATATCCCATCTAAAAGAGCTTCCACTTCCACTGATTCTCCTTGTAGGATATACAGAAGCAGGAAAGACTTCTTACTGGCAAGCATTGATAGAATGCCAAACACTTGGAAACTTTGGTTTCCCTGTTTACATCCACCGCATCTCAATAGATTTTTCAGCCCAGCTTTTACTTTCTGAAAGGGCTGATCATTTTTTTTAAAAAAACAAGAGTTTCCAAAGGAACTGAAAATTCGAATGCGATCTACAGTAACAGAACATATCCTGTTACTCTGCTGAAAGATTCCCCTAATGAATAATTTCTCTTCGATTGGAATCATTTTGAAAACAAGAATAAAACGTCTCCATACAGAGAGAATAGTACTAAATGACAGAGAGAGTAGTACTAAATGACTGTGGCAAGTGTCCTTAAGGTCTTTTCAGTAATCAAGAGTACAGCTTGGGTGTGTTAGTAGCAAGAACTCAGACTATACATCATTAACCCTCATCATCTGACTAACCACAGAACTCATTTGAGCATACAGAAGGTATTTAAGCTGCTTGCTATTAGGGAAAGCAATATTTGTTAGGTCGTATCACAAGAAACCCAAATGCCTGAGAAATTCATTCTGCCATCAAGCAGCATATGTCAGGAGTATTTTCTTACAAAGATTATTGCAAATGGACAATAGATTAAGGTATGCTTAAGCTGTGAAGTCTGTTTTTCTTGTCAATTGACTCATTTGTGTGACAGCAGCATGTGACTTTAGATGACTTGTGGAGTCCTTGGTGCTCTCTGAGCCTTGTTGTTTTCTTGCAGATGTTTCATTGCCAGGCTAAGCAACATCTTCAGTGCGAAAAGGGAGTGGGACTTGCTCTCTGTTTATATACCCTGGCTTCTACTGCCTGTGTTGGTGGGGGTGTTGTACTCTCCTTGGTAGTAACTTGATTGGGTTGTTGTTTGCTGCTTGGTTGATTGACTGAGTTAATAGTTCCTTGATTAGGGTCTATTGTGTTGTTTGATTGCTCCTCTGGTGCTAATCTTGGTGTTAATCTTTGCCTATCTGGTTGTTGATTGTTGGCAAGGAGGTGTTCTGGTCTTCTGGCTTTTCTATTGTCTCTTATGAATGGTTTGTAAATGTTGTTTACCTCTATGTGTCTGTTGATGGCTGCTTTGTCTGAATGCCAAGCTTCCAGGAATTCTCTAGCATTTTTGGATTTGGCTTGGTTTAAGATGCTCACAGTTTCCCAGTTGAAAGTATGGTTAAGTCTGTCCATGTGTTGAGAGATTAAGGAGTTTTCATCTTGTCTTCTGACTGCTAGTTGGTGTAGAACTATTAACTATTAAATAGTAACTATTATTAACTATTAAATAGTAGAACTATTAACTCAGTCAATCAATCAAGGAACTACCAAGCAGAGTACAACACCCCCACCAACACAAGCAGGACAAGCCAGGGTATATAAACAGAGAGCAAGTCCCACTCCCTTTTCTCACTGAAGATGTTGCCTAGGCTGGCAATGAAACATCTGCAAGAAAACAACAAGGCTCAGAGAGCACCAAGGACTCCACAGTTCAACCCTGAGCTACAAATATTCTTTTAGATGACTTGATCAGTAAATTGGTGGCTTTAAACAACAAAAAAACAAGACCTCATTCCAGCATCCCCAAAGAAGAGTGATTCCATCACTACCACCATCCCTCCAGAAGGGGGAAAAATAAAGAATTGTAATAGTATGATTGGGATCAGCAATCATACTACCAGAATGGTGGGGGAAACGTATACACCCATTTATTTCTACACCATTTTCACAGAGATGAAATGCTTAGAGAAAGCCTATTTTCAGGGGGCATCTCTAAAAATGTATCTTGATCATGGGTTTCAGAAGAGATAGTTAACTATAAGTAATTCATATGATTCAGGTGGGATTGTTTTACTTGCAGGATTACATTAGCCTGAAATTAGATCAGGTGTGTTTGGAGGTTAAATGTATCTCCCCTTGGAATGTTTGACTATGTCAATTAGTATCAGTTTTGCAGTTCACTAAACATTCTCACAATGATGCAGTAAAAAATGTTGTGCAAACAAAGCCAACATATTTTTTCCCCAAAAGAAGTGCTATCAGAGCAAGTACAAACCATTTGAATAATAAAATTGTGTACAAAGGTATTTTCAAATATAGTTACATCTAATACCACTCTTAAATGAATAAGTACGTATATTTATTATTATAATCCACTTAGAGTTCTTAGTCATTTATTGAGAGACTGGATTTGGTGAGGAAGGATTATGTCCCAATTCCCTGGAAAATAGGACCAAACAATTATAGAAATGGCTCTTCATTTATAGCTTTTAGCTTTGTCTTCCAGTTGTTGACAGTCCAAGTGCTACATTTATGAGAATATAGAAGATACGTATTCGAGGAAAATGGAATTAAGCAGGAAGAACAATTGTGAAATAAGATGTGACTCGGCTGGCCCTGAACATTCCTTTCACCTTTTGTTTGAGGCCATTTTAGTCTTACTAACAGCTTGCAAACATTAAAGGGTTTTGTTAAGCACTTTTTCCTGCATTCTCTAAGACCAGCCTACAGCATAGCTATGAAGAAAATCTAAAATTAACTTCAAAGTTCAGGCTATAATGTCACTCAGTGAAGAGGATGCAGACCCCATGTCTATGTAAATTTCAACCTTGCTTTCTCCACTCTCCCTGAGAAATCTAGTCACTCAGACCTAGTCTTGAAGGAAACAGTGAATAAAAGCGTACTCAAAATGCACAACCTAATGTTTGTTTACCTGAGGGTATATTGATTCAACTGAACCTGCTGAAAGGGTTTTTCGAGAGAGGCATCTTGTCATTCTATTTCTTCCTTGACCTAATGAACTCTTTACTATTTCAGCTGCCACTCCATTGCCCTGATTCTGCCAGAAACATCTGAGAACTACATGTTCTTTCAATAAGGAAGTGGCTTTGTACCTTTTTTAAAATCATATCTCAAGTTAATTTCCTTTTTTAACAGGCATAGGAAATTTTTATTATATTTTATTTCTATCCCAAACATTGGCTAAAAATACAGCTCTGGGGGTTTATGTCAATCACACTGAGAACTTTAGGAAGTCATTTTTGTTTGTTTGTTTTGTTTCTTACAAACAAGAAAACCAAGAGACGAAACCACTAGAATTAACATCAGTAGATAGATCAGAATTAGTCTTTCTAAAACATATATTGGTCAGTTCCCAAATGCATCTTCTGATATTACTGCTCATTCTGTCTACAGAACTGCAGGATCTACTGAATTACCCATCAGTGCCCTATTGGAAGACATTTCTTAGGTAACAGTATATGCTAACCCTCTCTGTATGTATCATTTGCATTTTGGGGAAGGTTGTTGAGAAGGTGGTCATGCTGTAGCTCCAGAGGATCCTGGATGAAACAGATTATTTGGACCCCTTTCAGTAGGGATTCAGGCCTGGATATGGGATGGAAATGGCATTGGTTGTGCTTTTTGATGATCTCTGACAGGAGCAGGATGGTGGGAGTGCGACCATTCTTGCTTTGCTTGACCTCTTGGCAGCTTTCAATACTATTGACCATGGTATCCTTCTGGAACAGCTCCGGGGGTTGGGATAGGGGGCACTGTGCTGTCCTGGTTCACTTCCTTCCTCTGAGGGCATTCCTCTGCTTTGTGGGGTTCTGCAGGAGTCTGTACTTTCTCCATTCCTGTTTAACATCTATATGAAGCTGCTGGGTGAGATCATCCATCACCATGGAGTGAGGAATCATTGGTATGCTGATGATACTCAGTTGTATATCTCTACCCATGGTGAATTAAGTGATGCCATGACCGCCTTTCTTGGTGCCTGGAGGCTGTTGAGGTCTGGATGGGGAGCAACAGGCTGAAACTGAACTCTGGCAAGACGGAGTGACTTTGGATTCATGGCTCCTTGGTTCTTGGAGAATTACCATCTTTGGTCGTGGATGGGGTTGCACTGCCCTAGACGGACCCGGTGCACATTCTGAGAGTTCTCCT
The DNA here is from genome assembly GCA_023362775.1 of Charina bottae. Lineage (NCBI taxonomy): Eukaryota > Metazoa > Chordata > Lepidosauria > Squamata > Charinaidae > Charina > Charina bottae. The sequence goes on from JALMGJ010000035.1 coordinate 4,926,023, forward strand.
GGACTCGCAACTCCTGCTCAAGGAGCAGGTGGCAGTCATGGCCAGGAGGGCCTTTGCACAACTGCGAGTTGTGTGCCAGTTGTGCCCATTTCTGGACCAGCATGCCCTTCTCACAGTCACCCATGTCTAGTCACTTCCCGTTTGGACTATTGTAATGCACTCTACATGGGGTTGCCCTTGAAGAGTATCTGGAAGCTTCAGTTGGTTCAAAATGCAGCAGCCCGCACAGTTTTGCACAAGTCTAGATTTGTGCATGTGTCACCTCTTTTGCAGGAACTGCATTGGTTGCTGACTTGCTTCCAGGTCCAATTCAAGGTGCTGGTTATCACCTTTAAAGCCCTACAGGGCTTGGGGCCTGGTTATTTGAAATACCACCTTTTTCCCAGTCACATCTACCGAGCCCACCAGAGCGGGAAGGCAGGGTATGGATTCCTTGGTGCTCTCTGAGCCTTGTTGTTTTCTTGCAGATGTTTCATTGCCAGACTAGGCAACATCCTCATTGCAAAAAGGGAGTGGTGTTTGCTCTCAGTTAATATACAGTGGTTTGCCCTGTTTGTGTTGGTAGGGGTGTTGTTCTCTCCTTGGGAGTTCCTTGATTGGGCTGTTGTTTACTGCTTGGTTGATTAACTGAGTTAATAGTTCCTTGATTAAGGTCTAGTGTACTGTTTGGTTGCTCATCTGGTGTTAATCCTGGTGTTAATCTTTGCATATTTGGGTGTTGATTGCTGGCAAGGAGGTGTTCTGGTCTTTTGGCTTTTCTATTGTCTCTTTTGAATGGTATGTAAATGCTGTTTATCTCTATGTGCCTGTTGATGGCTGCCTTGTCAGAATGCCAAGCTTCCAGGAATTCCCAGCATTCTTGGATTTAGCTTGGTCTAAGATGCTTACAGTCTCCCAATTGAAAGTATGGTTGAGTCTGTCCATGTGTTGTGCGATTAAGGAGTTTTTATTGTGTCTTCTGACTGCTAGTTGTTGTTTGTGGATACGCTGTGCTAGTCTTCTGCCTGTCTGTCCTACATAGTGGCTTCTACAGTCCTTACACTGTATGTTGTAGATGACTCCTACAAGAATGCTAGGGAATTCCTGGGAGCTTGGCACTCTGACACGGCAGCCATCAACAGGCACATAGAGATAAACAACATCTACATACCATTCAAAAGAGACAATAGAAAAGCCAAAAGACCAGAACACTGCCTCACCAGCAATCAATTCCTGCATATCTCCATCAGGGACCTCTTCTTTACTCTCTACATGTGCTGTGTTGTTGATTGATTGATTGATTGATTGATTGATTGATTGATTGATTATGTGCCATCAAATTGGTTTAGATTCTTAGAAACCACACAGAGAGATTATCTACATGACAATCTGTCCTCAACCTGATCCTTCAGATCTTCCAATTGTGCACCCACTATAATTGAGTCTGTCTACCTTGCTGTAGGTCATCCTCTTCTTTTTCCTTCCATATTTCCCAGCACTATATAGACTTCTCAAGAGACCTAGTCTTTGTATAATGTAAATGTATGATAATTTGAGCCTGGTCATTTGTGCTTCAAGTGAGAACTCTGGGTTGATTTGATCTATGAGCCATTTGTTTGTTTTCTTCATTGTTCCTGGTACTCTCAGGACTCTTCTCCAACACCAAAGTTCAAAAGTGTCAATACTCTTTCTACCCTGCTTCATCAAAGTTCAACTTACACTTTTATAGAGTATCACAGGGAAAACCATTGCATGCACATACTGATCTTTGTAGATATAAGCACATCCTGGCATCTGAATATCTTTTTAAAGGCCTTCATTACTATTCTATTAAGTGCTAATCTGTGGCATATTTTTTGACTGCTGATTCCTTTACACCAGGCTTTCTCAACCTTTTGACCCTGGAGGAACCCTTGAAATATTTTTCAGGGCTCGGGGAACCCCTGCACATTCAGGCTCAAATATAGGCCAGAAGTTACAAAATTATTACTGTATATTTGTTTCATTTGTAGGCCTGTATATATGCATTAACAGTGTTCTTAAATTAAAAATATAGAATGAAACTTACCTCTTTAATGTGAAATTGCCTTAACTTGAAATATTTTTTTTAATGATTTCCCAGGGAACCCTTAGTGACCTCTCACGGAACCCTAGGGTTCCACGGAACTGATAGTCAATCTGAACAGGCAGAAGCTATACATTATTTCAGTATCTTTATTGTCAATTCTAAGGCTGGTTGCTGTCCTGTTGTCATCTGTTTGGGCTTTATATTTAATCTTATTCCCATTTTTTCCATTATTCTCCTTAACTTTCATTACTAGAGCTTTCAGGTCATTTTTCTCCAATGCTCTCATTTTTTTCTTTATTCTGCTGTAAGCTTTTAGAAGTTCTGCAGCCCATAGATTTTTACTTCTAAAGGGGCACAGCTTGAATAATTGTTTGTCCCAATCTTTTGTTGTCCTACTTGTTTCAGTCCACATTGATCAGTAATAAATGTCATAATTAGTCCAACAATGCATCACTGTGCATAGCTGCTGGAAAACAAAAGCATATATTCTGTCACAAGCCAGGATGTATGGTTTCAATCAGCAAGACAAGTTCTATGGTCAAGCAGTTTAGAGTCAAAACTATTGAAAAGTCACAAATTAACTGCAAAAGGAGGGATGAAATACTTTGTTCAAATTTTGCTGTATGTTGTGAAAATACATCAGGGATAGTATTTGAGACTAATATGATCATCATCACAGCTATGATGCTCATTGGTAAAAGTGGGAGTATGTAAGCCCATTTCTCTGAATTTTCTCCTTGCCCAGTATTATACCATTGCCTCCCAAGAAGAAGTGGATGATGCCTTCCCAAAATAACTTTCTGGTCTTTCAAAAAGACATGAAGTTAGAGTGATGGAAGACTGTAATTAATCCAACATTTGTTGGGAGAAAACTCTGCCATGCATGATCTCTCTGAGAAATTCTGATTTGTCTTACAGACAATTTTCTCCTTCAGAGAGTGGAGGAAGCCATAAGAGGATCAAGGGTGACTTCATACTACTACATAGAGAAGATTTAGTTGTGGAAATGGAGCAGAAGCATTGGGAAATGTGACCATGCAATGCTGGTGTTCTTGATCTTAAAGGAAGTGAAAAATTGGGCATAGTACAAACATCCTGAACTTCAAAGACGTGGGCTTTAATAAACCCAGAGCAATGATTAAAAAGTATCCCTTGGCAGAAAAAGTTAATGGGAAAAGGAAGTCAATATATATGGGAGTTCCTAATGAAGAAGATATTAAAACACAATTACAGCAATTCTAATGAGGAGGAAAAGAGAGACAGCAATGCTAGCCAATGTGACTATACAAAAAACTTAACAAACACAAAAAGGACACATATGGGAATAGAAAGAGGACCAGGACAGAAAGAAAGAGTACATACAGGTAGACCACAACTGTGTCAGGAAGATGAAAGCTCAGAATCAGTGGCATTTGCAGCAAACCATTATGACACCAAAATAGTAACATGTGCACTATGATATAGTCATGCAAAAGCTATGATAACTTAATTAGGTCAGGATATCTGATGCAAGTACTGTTGCATGGAAAAGTTTAGATTGGTCAGATTGTATGTTTTGATTACTCCCTAAGTAAACGGTAGCTGACATAACCTCTACATGTGTTAAAGTTAGACACAAAACCCTTCTATAATTGTGAGTAGATATTTTCTATTCATGTGCAATTGTTTATATATTCAAAATAAGAAAACAGCTGTTTCCCAAACTAGACTATGGTCAACAAGAGACTCATGGAGAGGCCATGTTTAATTTCTAGCATTTTAATTCTCAGTTAAAGGCTATATCTTGTGGGAATGAGTGAATGGTGTTTACAGCCCTCATGCTAACTTCTAAATCACTGGAGTGCATATCTTCTTCCATGGAAGCTTTCAAAACCATATATGTCTGTTAATGTGAGTTGTAGCAAAAAGTAAAAACAAAGTTCCACTTAAATTATTCCATGGCATAAAGTAGCTGAATTGTCAGATGCTGCACTATATACTAATCAAAGGCAAGGAGTTTATATCATTTTTTTTTTTTGGTACTTGGTACTAAACGTTGTTTTGGAATGCATCAGAGTCCATTCCACTGTTCCCACATTAGATAGGTTACCATGTTCATGAAGAGGAATTTCCACAAACTATAAAATAAGAACTGTATATATGCACATAAACATCTAGGCTGTAGACAGTTTGAAAATTATTCCAAAGAATTGTTTAGGACTTCAGACAGAGCACCACACCACTCTGAAACTGATAAAAGCTTTAAAGAATCCACACATTGAAATTAATTCAATACTTAAAGTAGATGCACCTTTTTATAGACTGAAAAAACAGTTAGGCTGCTTTAATGAATAACAGAGAGATTCTGTGCACTATGTTCATGTTTGTACGAGGTCTAAAAACACTTCTAAATAATTTTTGAAGTATCTGCAGCTCTAAGGGAGAGATTATGGTGCCAAGAAATGAAATTGAAATAGAGTTTAACCTTTTCCTCATGTTCTTTTTAGATACTTTGAAATGATAAAACCTAAGTAACAGCAGATGGGTGATAGTTTCTTAACTGTAAAAGCAGAAAAGGGGAATTTTGCATTTTATATAAACGTAAATTTTATGATGAAGAGTTATTTTTATGTTGTCTTCATTTGGAAAGTTTAACCACGTTTTTAAAAAGAAAAATTCAATTTAAGTGCTAATTTTGTCCTGATTGTACAACATTAGATTCATCTCATTGATATTTATGTATGTACACTTTTCTTTTTATTATTTAGTCTGTGTGTTTTATTCCCACTCTTTCAGTTTCTTTCATTCTAGAGAGCTAATTGAGTACTGATTATATTTCCTTGATTATTACTCTGGGTAGCAGTTACTAGGGAACAATATGGGATACTTAGTCTAGTGTAAAGGGATCAGAAATAGATCTTAAGATGAGATTTACCACTCCTATATTTTCTTAGATGCAGATTTTCCTCCCCTTTTAAAATTATAATATAATACTGTTTAGTATGGTTTATATTCTACATATTATTATACTATGAATTGTTAATTTAGGTTTTATCTTGCAACTCAGAATATTAACAAACAGTAAAGGAACACAAGTGAAAAGTTGCACCTAAATGTTGCAATGTACCTTTGGTAGGCTTTTCCTGTGACTAAGAGGTTGGGGAAAAGAAGAACCAAAAAAGGGAAACTTTTGTCATTTGTAGAATTATTAAAGTAAAAATCCTTTTTTTCAGGCAAGGTCTTGATGGTGTTACATTTTCGGGAAGGGGGGATGGGATGAGAATGACATAGTGATGCCCAGTCTCAAGCTACATCAAAATCTTGGATTACTCCATTGTTTTCTATTGGCAGTCTTTCTTAGGAATTCCATCACTATCCAACCTTACAGCAATCTGGTATCATGAATATTTGACTGAGGGAGGAAGCAAGAATTTATTTTACCCAGATTTCTATATCGGTTTACTTCATGGAACAAGCCTAGGCTTGGAGATGAGGCAAAGACAGTGAAGTGGGGTAATATCCCTTGATTATTACTCTGGGTAGCAGTTAGCCCTACTGCCTAGCAGTTCCCAAACTAAAAGGGGAAATTTCAAGGTTGGCAGTGAATCTTTCTGGGATTCTTGTGCTAGAGAATGTTGACATTAACTTTCAATCGGGGCTGGCTCAGGATTTCGTATCCACCGCAGCAATTTATAGACCTGTCTGAATTCATATTTGGGACTATATAGCAATACATTTGCAATTTTAAGGAGATCCAAAAATTTAAATATCCATATTCAATATTCTATCTAAAACCGATACCTTTATAGAAGAAGGTAGTCTAGTTAGAACTACTTCGCTGATATAGTTAAAAAATGGACACCAAATGTTAATAAATCTTTTTAAAAAGAATCATTCAACCTTTTTTGCTGCTATGTTAATTTTTAGCTAATGCTGTTTCATTCAAAGAAATATGTACTATAGTTTTCCTGCATTTTGGTACCTAGCAGGCAATAACAAAAATAACAAAAAGTGACTTTTACAGTGACATAGAATTAAGTATTAGGACTGTGCAAAGCATACAAATACGTGCATTGCAAATCATATCAATACAATAGGATCTGTTCTTGAGTACATGAAACTCCTTTTAACTCAACCAAATAGTTACTTGAAACTGGATCTCTGAAATAATGGAAATCCAGTTAAAATAGTCTGCACCAAGCATGGGCTAAATCTAAATTATTTCCTGAAGTTTCCCCTCCTCATTGGTCAGTAGTACTGTTAAAGCCTTAGCTGATTTGTGGGATATAGAGAGATCTTGGATAGTTGAGATTATCACTGTTAAATAACAGAGAATTGGGTCAAAGAATCAAGAGTGATGGCTGTGGGGTGTTGCTGGCTTTTGGGGTTCCAGGCGCAGATTAATCCAAACAACGTGTTTTAAGGCTAACAATATCTTTATTGATAGCATAAGGCAATAATGAATGTATAGTGCATTATTGCAAAAAGGAAAAAACAAAGCATATGCAGAGTTCCATCAACAGATGTGAGGAAAGAAAATCATGGTCTATGCAAAGACCAGGCATAGTTACAGTACAGATAGCAGTCAAACAGAAGCATAGAATTGAGAGAGTGAGATGAGTACCCATAGTTCATAGTTGACTTATACCCATGGTTCCACATTCTGATTGGCTAATGTGGGCTAGGCCATTTTTCAGCTTAACATTGTAGTAACAGTTGTACTTACTATAAACCGCCATGAGATGGCGGTGTTGTATATTGGCTTTTCTCCCGGGGAACAGTTCTCATGGGACAAGACTGTTATCACCACATTGTTTTGACTAGAGAAAATCACATCTGCTGTTTACTTGCTTTTTGTTATGGGAAACTGCTTACAGCAGAGGAACTTGGAAAATTCCATTTTACAGGCTAGGATTTCACAGTGAAGGAATCCATTCGCTTGAATCCTACATAGAATAACTTTAACAAATAACTTTAACAATGGCAGCTTAAATGCTATGGAGGATAGTTCATGATGGATCACCCCGAACACCTACTAATGGCCAATTAGAGATTTACTGTTTTGGGGTGAGAGCAATAAAGGAACTCTTCTTCTGTATCATCTTTGCACAGAGCACTCCAACAAGTATCACCTTCTTCCTTCTCCCATTATATAAGGGCTTCTTATCAGTATACTTAACAGATATAGCTAGGTGCATCAAACACTCATTGTGAGCACTCTTTATTGATAACATTGCTTAGATAGTGTTTCTCAACCTCAGCAACTTTAAGAAGTATGGACTTCAACCCCCAGAATTCTCTGGCTGGGGAAAGTCTGGAAATTGAAGTCCATACATCTTAAAGTTGCTGAGGTTGAGAAACATTGGATTAGATGGTTCTCAATTTGGATTCCAGTGTAGGAAAAGGTCAGATTAAGGCAATATTGTCAACAACTTCTCCAGTTGTTTTGGATGCTTTGCATCTTTATGACTTTATAGTGGAGTATCTGGAGAAGTGGAGGCTGTTATCTTTACAGTACTTGGTTCTTGCCCTTTCTGGCTGCCAAATTGGTCACGGTGAGATTGATTAGGACAGAGCTTTCCAAACTTTTCATGTTGGTGACACACTTTTTAGACATGCATCATTTCGCGACACACTCTTACAGCAGGGCATCATTTTGCGACACACTCTTACAGTAGGGCGCAAAGCAGGCACTAGGATCTGTGCAGAATCACAGCAGGTTTGGAGGCAGCAAGGCCCAAGGCAGGCACTAGGACCTGCACAGAATCAGCAGGTTTGGAGGCAGCAAGGCACAAGGCAGGCACTAGGACTTGTGCGGAATCCTGGCAGGGCTCGGAGGCAGCAGCAGCCCTGACACACCCAGACACTGCAGCCGACACACCAGCATGCTGAGACACACAGTTTGGAAAGCTCTGGATTAGGGGAAGTGATTAATGCCTCCTCGGAAAGGACTGTATTCCTGGCTGCTTAAAGGAAAAGTTCATAATATATTTAATATAGGAACCTACTTTTGAGCAAGCAGTATTGAATCATTCTAGGTCAGTGTCAAATAACTATTATTGACTATAGTGATTGAGAAGATGGTGACTTTACAAATTCAGGAGATTCTGATTATCTTAGACCATTCTAATCAGGTTTAAGATGGGATATGAGACAGAGACTATTATGTGGATGATTGATGTCAGAAACTGAATAGAAAGGGAATACAGCCCTGTAAGTTTTAGGTACATACAGTAGCTATGTGGATGGCAGAGTTGGAAATTGGGAGCATTATATTGCAATGATGTAATCCTTCCTGTCAAATCATGTTGAGAATGTGGTACTGAGGAACTGCATATGTGCTACAGGACTCTCTCATCTTTGTTGTTTGTGGGGAAAATTATCCAGTTGAGCTGAAGTATCAATATGCTAATATCACTCAATTCAATTGTTCTTGTTACTTGACCCGAGGAAATGGTTTAAATACTTCAGATTTTGTCTGAACTGGCTGCATGGAAGTAGATTCTGAAACTGACTCCAGAAAGGACAGGTTCTGTTGTTAATAGAAAATAAAGTTTAGATATTGGGTTTCAACCTATTTCAGAAGTTGCACTCAAACCAGCAGGCTGCCAAGTTCAGCACACTCCAGTTCCTTCGTTGTAGTTGGCCAGTGGTTCTTTTACTATTATTTGACTTTTGGCTTTGCAAAATATTGTTTCCAAAAATGTCCCTCTTCCCCCAATTTTCAGTCCCTCTCAGGAGACAATTGTATCTCTTTGGAGGAGCCCTCTGTGCCTGCAGCAACACTGGTTCCTGAGGCACAGTAAAAGACGGGCTGCAGAGGCTACGGTTTTTAAAGCAACATACTTTCTTCCCATCTCAAGAACATCTCAAGTGCATCAATGCAGGTATGTACATGAGCTCCAGAGAGCTGAGAGAAAACACAATGCTGTTTCTTTTTTCTTTTAGATAGAATCAGAAGTATAAAAATAGCCAGGGTCTCATCCCTTCCCATCCTCTAATTACATTGGGAATTTAAAAACAATACCAATTGCAATTGGATTATCAGGTCAAGTTTTTTGTGGATTATCAAGTCCAGCTCTCTTTCCCCCCTAAATAATATAATTGATTTATTTTAATTTATATCCGGTGACATGAGTGGAACATGTTAATTCACTGATATGAAAATAAGATTCTCTGTTGAAACAAATAGCATGGAATTAAGGTACTACATGTTTGTTTAATAATATCTGGTATTTGCTACCAAGAGACTTAAGAGACTGTGAATGTCCTGTAAGTAGGAAATACAATCAACCACCCCCCCACCAATAAAAAATTTAAATACATCCCCCACTGAGGCATGGTCCAACCACAATAGAAAATTGATAAATAACAACTCAATAACAATTAAAATTACATTAAAGGAATAATATAAATATATACTATAATATATTTACAGTTACAATGAAAATAATGTTTAGATAATTTTAAAAACCTACACCTATTTATCATCTTTGTTAATGAGATTTACAGTAAAACAGCCCTAGTGCCATTCTCTGCATCTGCTCATAATTACTTTCACCAGTTAGTTTGCTTTATTGAATTAATTGGTTTTCAGATCCTACTTAAATACTTTCAAATATGGGTGCAGCTGGGGTGGTGGAGGAGAGAATTCCAGAGGCACTAGTTCAACTTAACAAAGCCATACAGTATACCTAAATTTGGATATCAAGAGGACAGATGTGTCTGGGTGTGTTTTGTATTCATTTGTTAATACTGTATGTAGTACAATGTAAATAACACACATCAGTTACTAACAAATTTGGAGACATTTATTGTGCATATGTATAAGTTTGTATACATGTATGTGTGAGTTAAGTTAATTGAAAGCATAACAACATGTTATTTGTTGACACATAGTCAACTGCCATGGCAGTATATTAAAAAATGTCGTACATAGGAGCCATTCCTCTATTCTGACCCAGGGATCTCTTGAGTTCTAGATAACAATGACCTACGGGCTGACATTCTTCTTGTTTCCCAGGATGTCCTCAATCCACAGCATGGTAGAGTAAATGGTAGAGTTCTCCAGTCAGAGCTATCCCTTGGGCCATGTTACATGGTCAGTTGCACAACAGGTCTGTCCAATATTGATAAGATTTTAAGTGACATAAAAATGATTTTGATATTGCAATGAACAGGAATACAAACTGATATATGCTCAACATGATTGATGTTTATGTGCCATCAAGTCAGTGTCAATTCATAGCAACCACATAAATAGATCTTCTCCAGGATGAAATGTCCCCAACCTGGTCTTTCAGGTCTTCTAACAGTGTACCCAGAACCACTATACAGTAACTGAGTTCATCCACCTTGCTGCTGATTGTCCTTCTTTTCTCTTTCCTTTCACCTTTCCCAGCATTATAATCTTCTCAGGACAAGTATGTCTTTGTATGATGTGTCCAAAGTATGATAATTTGAGCCTGGTTATTTTTGCCTCAAATGAGAACTCTGGATTCATTTGTTTTACAATGCATTTGTTTGTTTTCTTAGCTATCCATAGTATTCTCGGGAGTCTTCTCCAACACCAAAGTTCAAAAGCTCAGCTCAATAGTGTTTCTATCCTGCTTCTTCAAAGTCTGACTTTTGCTTCCGTGGAGTGTCACTGGGAAAACTATTGCCTGTGTATACTCTATGAATCTGTGAATCTGTAGCAGATAGTTGTGTATTTCTGGTCTGTGTGATTCTGATTTTTGTAGGTACAGACAAACAAGGCATCTAAATATCTATTCTAAAGCCTTCATTGCTACTCTACCAAGTAAGCAATTTCACTAGGACCGAAATCTTCAATTTGATCCCATAAAAATCTAGACAAGTACAATTTTAAGGGGAAAGGAGACTGAGTACATTCCCCTCATAATACCCAAGTAATATTCAGGCCGGTGAACTAAATATAAGCATATTAATTGTAGGTTTCTAATTCCATGTATTTTATAATTTACTGTATCCATTATACATTTTATAATGGATAAAAAAAAGCATGAGGAGCAATTAGCCACGTATTGTTATTGTTGGAAGAGGTACACATTTTAAAAGATATATGAACATCTTTTATATCCGTCATTACACAGGACTCGTGTGAGCTAAAGTCAGCTTGTAACAGACTTCAGGGCAAGCAAAGACAGGATCAAAGAGAAATAAATGCTATCCTGTTTTTAATTGTATTCTACAAAAGGGTATGATTGATGGGGCTATCCAACTTATCAAAAGGTGTTCAATAATATATGAGATGTTTGCTGATAGACTGAGTATCTGAGAAGATGGATGCTTTGAATTTTGCCAGTCACAGCTACTAGAGAGAGAGAGAGAAAGAAAAAAAGATGAATTTACAAAGAATTGATTTTTTTGGATTCCTGTCAGGGCAGGAACAACGTAATCTTGTCTGGTTGTGCAAAAGTAGGATCTACTTGCATTGCAGAAAACAGTCTACAGAAGGAAAGAATCTGGCAGATAGTTGTCTATATCTGGTCTATGTTTTAAAGGGCAAAAGACAATACATTTTTATCCTATAATCTAAGGCCTTAGTATGTTTTTGTTGTTGTTTATTCGTTCAGTCGCTTCCGACTCTTCGTGACTTCATGGACCAGCCCACGCCAGAGCTTCCTGTCGGCCGTCACCATCCCCAGCTTCCCTATGGTTGAGTCTGTCACCTCCAGAATATCATCCATCCATCTTGCCCTTGGTCGGCCCCTCTTCCTTTTGCCTTCCACTTTCCCTAGCATCAGCTTCTTCTCCAGGGTATCCTGTCTTCTCATTATGTGGCCAAAGTACTTCAGTTTTGCCTTTAATATCATTCCCTCAAGTGAGCAGTCTGGCTTTATTTCCTGGAGTATGGACTGGTTTGATCTTCTTGCAGTCCAAGGCACTCTCAGAATTTTCCTCCAACACCACAGTTCAAAAGCATCTATCTTTCTTCGCTCAGCCTTCCTTATGGTCCAGCTCTCACAGCCATAGGTTACTACAGGGAATACCATTGCTTTAACTATGCAGACCTTTGTTGTCAGTGTGATGTCTCTGCTCTTAACTATTTTATCAAGATTTGCCATTGCTGTCCTCCCAAGAAGTAGACGTCTTCTGATTTCCTGGCTGCAGTCAGCATCTGCAGTAATCTTTGCGCCTAGAAATACAAAGTCTGTCACTGCCTCCACTTTTTCTCCCTCTATTTGCCAGTTATCAATCAAGGTGGTTGCCATAATCTTGGTTTTTTTGAGGTTTAACTGCAACCCAGCTTTTGCACTTTCTTCTTTCACCTTCGTCATAAGGCTCCTCAACTCCTCCTAGCTTTCAGCCATCAAAGTGGTATCATCTGCATATCTGAGATTGTTAATGTTTCTTCCAGTGATTTTAACTCCAGCCTTGGATTCCTCAAGCCCAGCACGTCGCATGATGTGTTCTGCGTACAGGTTGAATAGGTAGGGTGAGAGTATACAGCCCTGCCGTACTCCTTTCCCAATCTTAAACCAGTCCGTTGTTCCATGCTCTGTTCTTACCGTTGCTACTTCGTCGTTATACAGACCAGGCCTTAGTATATAATGTACATATTCAGTGAAGTTAGAATTCCCAGAGAAATCCATAGCCTAACCAGACCTCAGAATTGGGATGAAGACTAGTCATCATTTTCATTTCACTAAATGTTTTGATACCATTTTGAGCCTCAGGAAATGGGTCTTTGTGATATTGATATGTCATAAGAGTACCTTTGAGAAATGAAACAACAGACTTTTAAGGAACGCTATTTTTCACAGTCATACACTGCTGGCAAGTAATTGCCAAAGGAGAAACATCACTTCAGAGAATAGGAAAGACCAGGCATACAGTATGATGAGGTTTTGTTCTCTCAGAAGCTTCACAAGGATTTCCATGATTTCGTAAACATTCAAATGCAATGTTTTGATGGTTTTTTTCACACTGATTTTTGATTTACAGTTTATGATTATTGACAACTTGTGAAATTCTACTATATTTTTAGTTCGGTAGATAGTCATGTTTAAGGCTACACTCAATGAAATCAATGGAACTTTGGTTAACTACAGTATGCCCAACTTGACCCATTGATTTCAATGATTGTGCTTAAGCTAAATCCAGTGATAAATGAATGGACTTCTGTTAAAGTGTAGACGTTTCCTCTAACTCTTGTAAGATGAACATTCTTACATGCTTCTTAGAGTGCTTATTATTTTAATTTAAAAACTAGTTTTCAGAATCTACTATAACCGTAAGATCAAAGTTCAGATAAAAATATTGTGAAAATATTGTACATAGTTTTGCTTTTCATCATTTACTTGAAAGGTCCACCCTCCTCTCTAAGCTTTTCTGCCAGAGAAATTGTGGCAACTTCAAGTGAATACAAAAGTATCAAAATGATAAACTGTTTTATTTATTTTCTGAATTATGATTTTTCTCTTAATATGTTTATTATATTGATTTTATAATGTATTCTTTCTTGAATGTATACATTCAAGGGAGGGAGGGAGGGATATTGCAAACACTTAAGTTGAATTTGGCAACCACTTTTTCGTAAGACTCCCTTCCAAGTGTGTTGTCAAATTTTGCCAAAACTGGTGGCAGCTTACTGCAGTTTTGAAGTAGAAAAACATGGTTACTGTAGCATAGAAGCTTTAAAATAAGCTTAATGTTGTTTAAAATCAAACAAATTTAGCTTCTTGTAAATCCACCCCCCCCCCAAAAAAAAACTTCTCATATTCATGTGGTCAGCTGAATTCTCTGAATCAGTTGAGCAAGTCTCAAGCACATGGCTTGGATATTATTGGCTCCACTGTTCATGATTCTTATCCATACTTATTTCTCATACCCAGACAACATGAGCAGTGCTGCCAAGATAAATATCAGAAGACAGAGAAGTCCCAAAATGTTCATATGCAAAAGAGACCACCTTGGGAATGAAGGTCTGCTCAAGAATAGCCTGGATGACTTTGCAGCTAAATTTATTGAGGATTAGCTACAAGGTTGCTACGCTTCCTACTGTCTACAACTACTATATTTCAGGAGCAAAATCCCAGACAACCACTAGTTGGAAGCAAAATATAGCATTTTCTATATAATTTTGCTTTATCTGGTAATCCTCTGGATTGTTGTAGCCCAGATAAGATAGCTCTAGAAAAATAACTCATTGCTGGAAACAACATCTACTGTTTTTGAATTTTTGTGACTGGCTACCCTTGTGCCTTTAAAACTTACTGCCTGACAAACCCCTCTGTGTACCAAAACTTGGCAGTGTGACAAGTGTTTTCCATCTAGAAATGTAATGGTGTTTCTACATTGCACTCTTCTAGAGCAGGGTTCTTCAACCTCAGCCAGTTTAAGATGTGTGGACTTCAACTCCCAGAATACTCCAGCCAGCAATGCTGGCTGGAGTATTCTGGGAGTTGAAGTCCACACATCTTAAAATGGCTGAGGTTGAGGAACTCTGTTCTAGAGATCACAGTGAATTCAAACAAACACAGAATTGACATGTAAGGAGTTGGCTCAAAGGAGTTTGACATCTAGTAAAGTGAACCTTTAGGGCGAGTTGACTAAATTCCTGACCAAACACAGCTTCCCTCCTTGAGTTTTATTTTCCACAGAGAGCAGCAGCTGGCTGTGGGAAGAAAAAGAATAGTCTGTATTGATGAACACTCTGGACTTTAATGATCCATATGAGCCAGTTTGGTGTAGTGGTTAAGATGCTTGGCTAGAATTTGGGAGACCATGAGATCTAGTCCTCCCTTAGGCATGAAAGCCAGCCTGGTGATTTTGGGTCAGTCACATTCTTTCAGTCCAACCCACTTCAGAGAGTTGCTGTTGTAGGGAAAATAGGAGGTAGGAGTGTTTTGTCTGCTCTCTAGAGTTGTACAATACAAAGGTGGGATAAATAAATCATCATCATCATCATCATCATCATCATCATCATCATAGCTTGTCTCCCAATTTCCAGAGGTGATATCTTTCAGGATCCAGAAAGAACAATAGTCTAACCCAGACTTCTAGCTGCAGTGATTAATTAGCTTTTCTCTGAGGCTTAAACTTGGACTACCAGTGTTCATTTGTGTGCCCTGCCTGTTCTGGAACCTAATATCGATTTGTGTTTCCTTTCGTGTCGTGTGTTCCTAATGAACTCTAAATTATTTTGTGTCTCTTTGTGTCTTTGGAGGCTATAATCCATACCTCAGAAGGCCTAGACCTCTTGAGATTGAATTCCAGATAATGGGTTTAAGCTAACCTTTTGTTTCTCAATTTGCAGAAGAGAAGGGGGGTTTTGCCTTCTTTTGGTATTGCTTCTATAACCTTGGCTGTGGGGAGGAAAATAAAGTGGTGCAGCAATTAACAGCTGAAGCAGCACTCCCTGCATCACCCCATGGTGGGATGGTGTAGCTAGCCTACAGGTAAAGCCTTATAAACCTCAATACTCAAACTTGTTTGACTTTTTATTTTTGGACCCATCTACTGACTACTCTTCTATGTGTTTCTCTGACATGACTAATCCTTTTGTAGAATTAAACCTTAAGCTATAGGCTTCAAATCCCTAACATAACGAAGGATAGGAAATCCAGGAAATTGAGGTCCCACCAATTCACAGCCCCATTCACTTTGTATCATCAATCAATCCATTGCAAGATCACCTCCCCAAAAATATTATGCAATTCCTAGTCATTAAAAGTTGCCTTCCTGAACTTTGTATGTACTTGTTGCTAATGTTGACTAGCCAAACAAATATGTAGATTACCATAGTATCTTGGGATATAAGAGGTATATAAATCTCTCTCTCTAAACCTGAAGGCCAAAGATGCTAACACGAAGAAATGTGATGTCCAATTCCCATATCCAATTCCTGTTTATATTATCCCCAAATTTGCAATATGCCACTAAATAAAATTTTTAGTCCCTGCTTTTGAGTTCTAATAGCTGTATTTTGGCAATTTCTGCATGTTCTAATTATACTAAACAGAAATAATGGGGTGTGGTGATACTGTTTCAAACATATTTCATAGGTAGTCTCTAAGTAGCAACTACTTCATATTCCGTGTATTAGTCATGTTTTAATGTCTTCAAAATAATTTTGCTTTCATTAGGGAGAATTGGAAAAATAACAGGAACTTTTGTGAAGTCACTTTATAATTGGTTACATTTCGCTCTTCAAGGCATTGATATATTTTTATAGAAAAATGTGTGTGCATACTATTATCTTCAATGCTTTGTACATAGGTTCAGCAATACAATAAATTATGTTTTATCAAAAGAAGTCTGTATGTTTGTTGCTTGGTAACATGCATTTATGTGAATTGGATGCTTAGTTTATGTCAGTCTGGTACAAATTTATTGTACTATAGACTCATTCTCTCCAGTTCTTAACATTCAGTTCTTAGAGTTCAGTAATTTCAGCTATGGAATAATAACTGAGTGAATTGTAAGAAAAGAATAAAATAGCTATTATTCATATGTTAAAGAAAATGTAGTTACTGCGTATTAGATACTTGAGGCTAATAATTTAAATTCTTAGACCCTATCATTCACTCAAACAAAACAACATAAAACAGTCATATTTCTGCTAAGTTAAATGGAATTCAAACCCAAATGAAATGTCTAAATTTTCTGTCAATTAAGAACATTCTTAATTGTTATGTGCATTTTTAAGCAGCATTTCCAATCTCAGCTTTATACATAGATTTCCTTAAAATATTATTGTTTTGTGTGCTTTCAGAAATACACAATTTTATGGTACCATATTTTCTAACTATGTCAGTGATGGTTTGCTCTGCACTTTAGTTTATATTGGTGGATCATGCTATTTTGTTCTGGAAGAGCTCGATAGCAAATTTATATCTATAAGCTTGTGGCTAGCCTAAGTACTTCATACATCCCAGATGAGAATAGAGCAGTACTTAGTAGCTTTTGATATAGTGTGAATAATATAATTCTTCTACAAGTTGTTTTATGCAACATAATAGACCAAGACATTAAATACAACTTTTTACATTTTAGCTCTCTGATTTTAGGATAATTTGAATTTTGCTATATTGCTTGAATTTGTACCATTCTAAAATTTGGTTTAGTTCATAAAGACGTAGTTCTAACAACGAAAGCCCCTGATGATGTTTATATAGTACCAGAGTATTAAATAAAGGAAGTATATCTCTTGATCTCAGTATTAATTTATTAAATACTATTATTCTTATGTTGCTGTGCATTTTAAAATTATATACCTCAATATTCCATTGAAACAAGCATGGATAAAAGCTGCATGCTTGTGCTTGAAAAGATTTCTTTATTTTCATTACTGTAAACCTTGGAAGTATCTGTAGTCACAAATATAATTGCAAACTATATTTCAATTTATACAATAACTTCTCTACCCATGTGGGCTCAATGTATTGCAAGAAAATTCAAGATGAATAACCAGTATGAACTAGACTTGAATATTATTCTTTACCATAAGTTTCTTTGAGCAGATGGAGTGAAACTGTAGTGCAATAGCAAAGGTTTATGTAAAGGGAGGAAGGGTGGGTGGGGGGCTTACTGACTGAGTTGCTACCCTATGCACTTGCTTGGGCATATCTGCCAGGAGTGCCAGTTGTTAGATCAATGCAAAAGTTAACACTCTATTTTTTTGCTTAGCAGCCTGCAAATCTATGGAGTTATGCCTACTAAGTTCAGTGCAGGGAGCTGCTTTTCTATCAAGAGTGCTCCATTGAATAACTATTGCTAAGGCAACCCTGAAAAAAGCAGATTGGTAACTAATTTGGGAGAGGAAAAGAAGTGCTAACTGTTGAGCATATAATATCATTAAAGCGGGCATTGAGATACGAATTCATATAAAATATGACTTCATATAACATAGAAGTCACCTGCCCAGCATAAACAAATGGGGTGTGAGTTTTTGTTTTTGTTTGCAAGTAAGTAGCATGCAAATGCAAGTAGATTAATAGGTACCACTTCGGTGGGTAGGTAACAGCATTCCGCGCGCATCATGCGGCCACATGACCGTGGAAGCGTCTTTGGACAACGCTGGCTCTTCGGCTAACAAACGGAGATGAACACCGGCCCCTAGAGTCAGACACGACTGCACAAATGTGCAGGGGGAACCTTTACCTTTAAGTAAATCTAGGTTAATTAAGAAATACACATTTATGTATTCAGGAATTCATAAAGCTTATCTGTACATATGTAGTTTAAATAGAACGTAGACTTTATTCAGTTAAAAATAGGAATGATTGGAGGGTTGGGGCTGAAGCAACTGTGAGCTTAAGAAAGTACATGTTTGAATTAAGGGGGTGCTGATAGCACACATATCCAAAGCAACTAGTTGTACTCTGTCAGCGCCTCCTTAACTCAAATATGTATTTTTATTGGATCATGTGGCTTTTTTAAGACCCTGGCTGACAGGTGTAGTGTGTGTGCCCATACCTGCTCCTAAGCACCTTTTTGACTTTGGATCCAAAGTGAAGCACATTCCTATTTAGCAAGTTATATATATTTGCTTTCACGTATAGGAAAAAGGAGACCTTCTTGGCACTTGGATGTTGTGGGGAACGGGGACTGACCACACATCGAGAATGGGAGCATTAGCTCTTTGTCATTTTATAAATACACAAGTTTATGATACCCATATTCCTCCCACTCACTTAGTTTACCTACCAACATAGGTCGGTACCCATTCTCCAGTTTAACAGTAATGATTCCTCCAACTTTGGTGCCCATATTGATAATTTGAACTGGTCTTTGAATGAAACCAAAACATTATTTTGCTGATCAGCACACTGTAAGATACTATTATATGTTTAATCTTGTCACCTTCCTCTTCAGCAAACAAAGCTGGGGGTGGGGGGAATCCAGCTACATTCTTTCTTAAGAGGATTATTTTATTTAACAACATTTATAATGCATCCTAATTCTGTTATGGACTCTAGGTGGCAAACAAGACAGAAAATAAAATTACGTGAAGCAAAATATGTAAGAAAAAAACTTATATCCTGTGGAAGATGATTTAAAGGATTTTTATACAGTAACTTTCTCAAAATTAAGCCAGTCTGATCTGCCTGTAAGTGCCTTGAAACTGTTGAGGAGCCAAAAGCCTTCCATCTTAATTTATTTTGTGAACCAGATGAGATGGAGATATAATACATAACCTGATTAATGCATGATTGGAAGATAAGAACACTAGCAACTGAATGTGATGTCAAAAGCATTTGCTGAATGTCCACTGAGAGTAGAAGAACAAATGCCAGGCAGCTGAAGACTTTAGACAAAGAATAAGTAGAGCTGAAGGCTTAAAAAAATAACCAGCAAGAGCTGTCATGATAGGATAAGTTCCAAATGCCGACTACTGAAGTTATTCCTTAAGGTCAACAAATAGTGGAAGGGGAATGGTAAATACATGACTGCCAGTTTTGAACATACTACTAACCGATCAAGATTTCCATCCATTTCCTTCCCAAATGCAAGTGACAAATACGTGGGAACCGCAACAGGACCTTTTGTACAGGAGCACCAGGTGGATGAATGTATATGTGTAGCATACAGTATTTTATCACTAACTGTGCTCCCCTACGTTGTTCTGTGACATAAAAACTGCTGTAAGAACCAAAGTTAGAAGTAGATCTCTAAGGAAAAACCCCTACTGCCCCTGATATCTTTCTTTTAGAGCAAGACAGGATGACCCATCAGGAAGGATTCTGTTGTTATAGAGGTGGCAGTAATGCATGGACCTCATCACAATCCCTTGTTCTTGGCTCAAAAAGTTCATGCCACACAGCATATATTAAGAAAGCTCTACATCAGAAAAGTTTATTATTGGTAATTGCATTAGCACTGCATTTATTAAAGAAAGTTGTGTACTGTGTTTATTCAGAAATGTTGCCCATGATAATAGAGATGATTTTCCTCTTCCTTTAAAAATAATTTGCAGGAAAAAAAATGGCAGAACTGAATATTAAGTGACAGTAGACTACATATAAGTATTAAATGCATGAAGGAATTACTCTGAACAGTTCCATCCATAGCATTCATCTGTGCTTCTATAGTTTACAGTTTGACTTTTTTTGTCCTCTTATACTCGTATAATACCTCCACTGTTTATTCCTTCCTGCTCCCATTAACTCTGACATGCTCAGCATACAGGCGACAAAGTGAAATGTCCTAAAAACCTGATCTCTGTAGTGGTTTCTGCTGGCGTGCCAGAGATCACTTTAAATTTTACTTTGCTTCCAATACACTAATTGAATACAGCAGAGCGGAACAGCAGGAGATAGAAACAGAGCACTGTGAGTCCTGACAAAGATTTCTCTCTAGAGGCAAGCATTCAATTAACATCCCTTGTTAGACAGAAAAAACTAAGTACCCTGAAGCTATTGGTCGTTTATTTGTTATTTCCCTGAAAACTAGGATTTCCACCATTTTTTGTATGGTTTCAAAATCTCATTTACCCCATGTCACCTAGGTAATGCACGCTAGGTGGTCAGCTGATGTTTTATGGAATTGCTAATTCAAAGCAAGGCGGTAGAATGATAAATATTGTTCATTCATGAATTTTGCAAAGAACTAGTGTTCTTCCTTTTATAATCTCATTGCAAAAATTAGAAGTATGTGGTATATATGTATATCTATATCTATATCTATATCTATAACTATCTTTTTTGTGCACATTTGGAACATTGGAACATACCATCTTCTCTCCTCATTAGAAGTCTTAAGCAGAAGCAAGAAATCCACTTATCAGGCGTATATTAGAAATAGGTATCCTATTGGCAAGAATTGCCAATAGCAATAGCAATCCTATATTGGCAAGAATTGGACTAGTTGTCCATTCAGGTTCCTTCAAACTTTAAGGTGCTTTGCTTTTAAATATTCTGATAAATTAGTAGTTTATCTTCTAGATTTTTTTTTTCCAAAAAGGTGTGGGAAAGGTTAATATCATAAACTTTTACTCACTAAGGTTTTATATGTAACCATATACCATAAGAATTGTGGAAAATCTGTTCCATTGAGGGAAAGTATCTTGAAGCTGGAAATATGTTTGATCTCAATTTTGCAAAACAATGTTTTATTGCAAAATAGCATACTTGGGAGATGTGGAACATCTCGAGATAGGACTATAAATCCAAGTACAATTTTTTTCTATGATGGGAAGGCACTAGACATTTCTTGTCTTGTACACTGCTCTTTGTAGTGGCAACACAGAAGACCATTGTTATTTCGAGGAGTTTAAGTGACATATTTTGAATTTTCTCCTCACGAAGAAGCTTAGAGTTTATTTTGAGTTATACTAATGTTTAGCTGGCTTGTTTTTTATTTCTGTCTGGAATGGGGGGATATAAGAGAAAACCCCAAGATTGTTTTTGTTAAGCACTAGTTTATCTGTATAGCTTCCCAGGCTCTTGGAAACAGGTGATCCAGACCCTGGGAACTATCCCGTCAAGGTCAGATCCTGCAACCATGGAAACAGGGTCATGAGGCTTTAGGGCCAGACTTTGATAAAAACCTTAGGATTGTTTGTTTGAGTTTGGGAGCTTCTGCACAGACCTGAGCACTGGGTGCTCTGGATATTAAGCCATCCTGGGGGAACCGCTGTCCTTATTAAGGAGCTCCTGACAGCCTATGAAGATAGGGTTTCAACTTGCTTGGTATGTAATGATTTTACTTTGTTTATGCTATGCTTTTTATGGTTCTGTTTAATCTGCCTAAACTGTTTTTCTGTTTAAATTTGTTTGCTTAAGTTTATAATAAAGCTTAAAATCTCTTTATCTACTGGTGTGCTTATTGTCTCTGGATCTAAAAGAACCAATTGTCTGAGCACCTGATCACTGCTTGGACACTTGGCAGAACACTCTTTTCTAAAATTCATGGGTAACATATATATTCCTAGACAAATAACAGTTACTGATAGACTTTTATATGGACCTTTTCCTACAGTGCATTCTTCTAATTTACTCAGCAAATCTATATCCACTTAACTGGGACTTAACCCTATTGATCTCATGACAAGAAGGTTTTTAATATGTTTTATTTTACTTCCTGGAGAATCCTGACCGTGTGAATGAACTTCATGCTTACAGCTATACTTCCATCTGGCACTATGCCTGCTAAAGAAAGAAGCTATTAGTCTAACATGCTTTTGGGGCATGTTAGACTAATTTGCAAATTTTTCTATTTAAGTTACAGGAGAAACATAATTTTTGTTTTTCTTTCTGTAATTTTTCCTGTCTTTGTGTTTATGTATTTAAATTTTTAACCCTAATCTGGGAGCTGTACTTTAACCTATATGCCAGTTAGAAGTTCATGCAGTCACTGTTCTCTACTTATTATTTATTTATTTATTAAATTTCTATGACCGCCCATCTCCCCCTCAAGAAGGGACTCTGGGCGGTTCACAACACAACATCATTAAAATACAATAAAAACAATAAAATATAAATACAATAAAATCCAAGTGGCAGGTGGTTCTTACAGTGCAGCTGAATATATTTAAAATATTTGAGGCAGCTCTAGGAAATCAGCCATCCCCAGGCTTGACCACTTTCCTTCTTGCCCCAGGCAAGATCACAGAGCCAAGTTTTTAATTTTTTCCTGAAGTTCAGGAGTGAAGGGGCCTGTCTTGTACTTGATACAAATCTGTGTTTGTTGGAAAGCTGATAGGGTGCATCCTTTTGGAATTTCTGAGGTTAATTGTTAATGTCAGTTTAATTCCTAAAAAGTAATTTCTAGTTATGGGTGAAAAAGTGAACATTGTTATTTAAAATATCATTATTTTGGGAGGATTATTACTGAAATGTAAGTCCAAATAATTTGAAATATATATTGTCTTCTATTTCTTGATAATAAACAAGTCATTTCCTGTCTTCCTTGAGACAGAAAGATTGAGGTAAATCGTCTATGTAGCTCCAAATGTACATGCAATATATATTTAAAACAAAAACACATTGCACGTTAGAGAATTAAGGAGAATTTGTTGAGATAAAATGACCACTAAGGTTTTGTCATTCTGACTGCATTTTGAAAGCAATCTTTAATTTTATACTGTTTTAAAATGACTTGGATTTCTAATTTGACTTTTGGCTTATCTGAATTTCAATTAACTGCTTTTAACAGCTGTAACTTTTTGAACTCATGAGACTTCTTTGGGAATGTCTATCTCTTTCACAGAACTATAGCCCCAAGTCGCTTTAGGTTAGAACCATTACAATTTTCTGTACTGCAGATAATCTCCTACAATGTCAGGAAAAAAAACCCAAATTAACATTTTGTTTATTAGTAAAAAAAAAAGTGCTGAAAACCTACTGGGTACTTTTTCCGCTGTTGTTGCTCTTGCTGTATTTTATTATTATTAGATTTTGCAACTTTTGCTCTTTGTGAAAACAAAGGTCTTCCCTGTTTTGAAAGCATTAGGAATTCTGGTAGTTCAACACAAGTTAGCATTCACTTATTCTCTTGTTATATTCCAACAAGACCTCTGAAATCTGTAGTCTTAAAAACAGATTTGAGAGGGAAGTCTTGCTGTTAAGGCTCAATCTTATGGCGATGTTAATGTTTTCAATTACAATATTCTCTTGCAGTGACATAGATCCAGTGCAGTGATAATGTTAACATAAAAATACACAACAGAAGGAGAAAAGGGGGATTTGTAAAAAAGAAAAAAAAAGGAAACCACTATATTCAACAGTTGATAGAAGGGCAGGATAGGGAGAGAAATTCAGTTTTATCTATTAAAAAATAAAGAGTTAATGAACATAAGAGGAAAATATATCCCCTTCCAAAATCAAAATTACTAAAACTCTCTATTACTGGCACATACAGTATTAGTTTCTTAGCTTTGCGCGAGGATAAAGCATCAACATTTATATATTTCATCTCCCAGCACAACTGGCTTTCCCAGCAGCATCAGTGTCTCTATGTGCATGTCAAAATAGTCAGGATGGCAGTTGTTGCAGGGCAGTCAAAGCTTTTCCCTTTTGTATCTGTATGTCAATACTTGTACAAAAGGGGTGGGGATTCAATTGTGTGGACTCCATCTTGATTTTTTTAACCTTTCCTACAGACCCTGCTGGTTTTATAGTCTACTAATTCTCTTGCTCCATTTGGAGCTTTTCGTAAGAAGGCTGCATGATTCCTACTATCTTATTTCAAGGGTTGGCAATGAGTATTTTTAAATGCTCTTTTTCCTACTTTGAAGAATAGTCATAAAGAGTGCTTTCCATGTAGCATCTTGAATTCATCTATTTCTTGCCTATCCTTCTCCAGTCTGGGCAAGAGGAGATTAGAAGCTTCTGTGTTTGGGTTAATCGCTGCTTGTCTGGCCTCCAGTCTCAATTTTCTATGACTTAATGAAACAAACTGACTTATAGTGCACAATTTCAGCATTATAATTAAAGTTAATCAGAGATTAGGGTTTGGGCATAGTGTCTAAGGTGACACACAAGTTTCTTCTTTCTCCCTAGAGGCATGATAGTGAAGAAGAGGGAGGCCAAAGAGGCACATGCAAATGCAGCCGCTGAGTCATCATCGAAATATACACTGGAGAGAAAAATATATAATATGCAAGCTGATTTTTCTGTTTTTTTTTTCCTCTCTCTTTCCTTCTGAACAGCACGCATTATTAAAACAAAACAATGGTGTGAAATGCTTCCATGTTTAGAAGGAGAAGGCTGTGATTTGCTAATCAATAGATCAGGCTGGACCTGTACACAACCTGGTGGGAGAATAAAGACAACCACGGTAAGCTTTCTTGCTTCTTGCAATCCTTTGGGTTCCACCTTAATTGTCATGATTCAGAGAATAAGTGATCAATTGGGTGTCAAAGAGCAACAGAAAGTAAAAGATCAAGCTGGTTAAGAATAAAACTACACACATCATTAATACATTTGCAATCTTACATAGTCATAATTCTCTTACGTAGGTATCTTTGATTGCAACCTGACTCATCATGCATGCTGGGGAAAATTCTTTACTTGACACTGTAAATGGTGCTAACCAGGAGGACAGCTCAAAAATTACAGAAAATTCAAAATGTGGCAGCAGGGGTTCTGTACAGCTTAAACCCCTGGGAGCAGATGACACCAAATTTACATGAGCAGCAGTAGTTGTCAGTTTGCTCAGTGATTGTGTCTTGAGGCTGTCCGCTCTGAAAGGTGAAACATTTCTTAAGATAGCACCACTGATTTATTTGAGACTATCTATTTCCAGATTACCTTTTTTTACTAGGGATCAAAAAATTCATTCCATTAAGAATGCTTCTCAGAACAGTCAACATTTAGCAAAGACAAATTTGTTCTGCTTGTTTCTGCTGTTTTAATTGTTGACATATTTAATTAAATGTTTAATATGCTTTCATGATGGTTTTGATATTTTTATTTTAATTACAAATTGCTTGGAGTGCCATCTGATAGACAATTTAAAAACAAATATAAATATTAAAAGGGAATGTATGTGAATAAGAATTAGACCAAGAAACACATTTTTGGAAAATAAATGTCATAATATCAAAGATGGATACTAGGAATGATGCTCTGCATGATAAAACTGACAGTCATTTAGCTATCTTTATACCTCATTTCATACATGAATGGGTATATCAGTCAGATGGTTTCTTAGTCTAAGCAACTTACAAAATTTAGCATCTCAGAAACAGGACAGTTTTATTTTATTTTATTTATTTTCTATCCCACCTTTATTATTTTTATAAATAACTCAAGGCGGCGAACATACCTAATACTCCTTCCTCCTCCTATTTTCCCCACAACAACAACCCTGTGATGTGAGTTGGGCTGAGAGAGAGTGACTGGCCCAAAGTCACCCAGATGGCTTTCATGCCTAAGGTGGGACTAGAACTCACGGTCTCCTGGTTTCTAGCCCATTGCCTTAACCACTAGACCAAACTGGCTCAAACGAAACTAAACTAAACCAAACCAGTTTGGTCTAGTGGTAAAGACACCAGGCTAGAAACCAGGAGACTGAGAGTTCTAGTCCCGCCTTAGCATGAAAGCCGGCTGGGTGACCTTGGGCCAGTCGCTCTCTCTCAGCCCAACTCACATCACAGGTGGTTGTTGTGGGGAAAATAGGAGGAAGGAGTATTAGGTATGTTCACCACCTTGAGTTATTTAAAAAATAATAAAGGTGGGCTAAAAAATTTTTTTTAATGTATTTGGCATGTACTTTCTTTGATTCTAATTCCATGTATCGCTGGTTCAATTGATTTCCATATCACATTTTGCTCTTAAACTAGTCAAAGAACCCTTCCAGTATTCCAGTTATGTGATGAGAAGTCAAAACTCCAGTCTGTTAAACAAGTTCCTTGTACTTCGTCTATTATGAATTTATATTCTGAGAGACAAATTAAACATAATAGGAATCAACTTCTGCACCTTCAGTTCAGAATTTGGGAGCAATCCTTCTCCTTTCCTAGGTCCATTGGTGAAAAGCCATCTCCATGTTTATAGTATGATCCTACAGAGGAACCTATCTTTACACGTGATCGCTTCCACAGGAACTGGAACCCTGCGGCTAGAAGGGGAGAAGGGTTGTTCACTGCTCTTTCCATATTGGAGTGCACACATAAAGAACCAGACTATTATTACTTAGTAATGTGTTGTATTTTTTAACAAATAACCAGCATTGATTGAATTGGCTTGGGACCAGGAGAAGGTTTGGCACAGAGAGGGGAGCTTTAACCTTTTTTCCTCAGCAGAACTGAGCAAATTCAGAGGGAAATTCATATTAGACACAAGCATTACTTTTGTGTACAGTGTAAAGAAAAGTTGCCAATGACAAATCACCCATTGCATTTGGTTTATTTGTTGATAAGCATGATCAACATTTGCAAAATGTCATTATAAACCACATGAAAGGAATCTGGGATTTTAAAAAAAATGTGGCAGGAAGTGAAATAGACTTATCTATCTGATAAAGCTTGTGTCTGAATTCTACTGGCAATAGTATCTTTTTCAAATGGATTTTTATAGTTAGTCTTACTATAAAAATACAAAAGTCTAACATCTGGTTACAAATATTGTTGTAAGACAGCATGCCATTTTTTCTTCTCTTTTAAAAATATTGTGACTAGTAGTTTTGTCCCCCTTCTGTAGAGCTAAAAAGGGCTTCCAAAACATTTTACGTAAGAATGGTAAAACTAAGTCAGTACTTTACTGTGGCTTACGTGAGCCAAGAGAAAATAGAAGAGGAAGACAAGGGAACTCAGACACCTGTTCTTAAAATTACATGGTATTTCTTATAATGACCATCTGGAACAGAAAAGGTTCAGGGATTTGAGATGCCAAATGTAACTGGCTTCTCTGAAGAGCTATTGAAATAACTCTTGTTTTCCATCCCTTCTGCATCTTTTGGAATGGCTGTTCCCAGGTGGAGAAAAATAGAAGGTGGAGTCCAAAGGAAATTAGCCTTGCTTCTCATCTCTGCAACCATATGGCCTAAAATTGTAGTGCCATTATTCAAGATTGAATTTAATTAGTTATTTATTTATGTGCTTCTTCAGAGCAAATGTTAACTTCAGAGCAAGTTTTTGGAAAATGTGGTTTAAAAAAAAGAATTATGCACAATTTCGGTATATCTAGTTTTATACTTAATTTTCACACATACTGTATTTTCAAAGAACTATTAAATGCATGTTCATGCTCATTGTGTTATGTGTGACATATGAAAGAGAATTGGAAATCTATTCCATCCAATGTCAGGTTTTTGCATTCTCATGAACAATAATTGAGCTGCAAAGATGTTTAAATCTCTCACTGAAGTAACAGCCTACTTTAATTTTGCTTCTTGGAATAAAAGATAGCTGGCTAATCTACCCATTCTGTGCAAAATGCTTTGATGATGTATGGATATATGAGAAGTATCTGGGTTGGGGGAAGTATGCTTCCAAATACCAATTGTACGGGAACAACAGCAGTATCCTGCTTGTGAGGCATCCGATTGACCACTGTAAGAAATTATTGATTTGTGTATTACTCTTGCATGTAGAAGATAGGACAGTTTCATTTCGATTTATATATATATAATCAGTTTTCATGAACACTGTTTAATGTTCAGTGAATTTAACTTAGAACATGAAAAAGCAGACAGGCTTTCTTCTATTAAAGTTACAAAGGGTGTTAATTTCAGCCCCCAAATGCTGTATATTATCAATGATGCATCACTACTTGTTACATTATTATTTCATTATTTTACATGATGCAATTTCAAGGCATGGCGCCTACTAGAACAATCATGCACCAGTTCCTCAAGAGACGCTGGTAGCATCCATTCAGACTAACAGCTTGATTGAAAGACATAAGCTTTCATAAACTGCAGCTCACTGAAGTGAGCTAGAGTTCATGAAAGCGTACACCTTTTTATAAAATTGGTTAGTCTGAGAAGGTGCTACCAGACTTCCTGACTTTTGGCTACCATACTAACACAGTTCTCCTACAGTTCCTCAACAGCTAACCTTTTTAAACTTCTGTAATTTTATTGCTAAATTGGCTGAAGTAGGAAATTAAGGAGTATGAAGAAGCTAAAAGAGAGCTCATGGATGATATTCTGGAGGTGACAGACTCAACCATGGGGGAGCTGGGGATGGTGACGGCCGACAGGAAGCTCTGGCGTGGGCTGGTCCATGAAGTCACGAAGAGTCGGAAGCGACTGAACGAATAAACAACAAAAGAGAGCTCACAATAGATAAAGGATATAATTATTCCAACATAGAACAAGGCTTTGCTAGTAAAATGTACTAAAGATCTAGCTTCACCAAGGGATGTGACTTCCATAATAGAATTTACTTACACAGAAAGAACTTTGCATTCCATACCATTAACATAAATAAAGTGCTGACTGGATTGGAAAGGGGTTTTCCCCCTGATCCTGGGCAATAATTTGTTTTTGCTGGTGGGAACCAAAGTGATATTCATCCATACTATTTACACAGCTGCCAGTTTTCCATCCCATACCAAAATATATACATCTGATTATTAATTCCAGTTTAAAAAAATACTACTATTTGTCCATTCTGGGTACATCTTTTAAATATATTTTGTTTCAAAGGATTTAGCATTTTATTTGAGAATGAATACACTCAAACCGAAAGCTGTGTAGTTGTGTACCTAGGCAAATTATTTCAATGGCGGGTGGAAGATGGGGAAAGAAGTCTTACTATAGCTATAATCCTGTCTCAGATAGTACATTCTCCTGAGATTAAGTAATTAAATAAATAAAGTTTCCCCCCAAATCTCTGTTATAGGAGAATGATATATATTTACCTTCAAGAAATACTAGAAAATGTCATGTCTAGAATGCCAAAATATATACTTTCATTGAGGGTTTATATTTTAAAGCCCAATGTGTTTACTTTGTAAAATTCCAACTTGTACTGGTCAGTGACCGTAATAAATTGATTTGATTTTATACTTTCATTGTAGTGGCTAATAATAATAATAATAATAATAATAATAATAATAATAATAGATTATTATTGCATAGTAATAATCAGCAGAAGGTTGGCAACTCACACATTCAAGTATAAATTACTGTAATGCCAAAAGTTTCTCGCTTTCATTGCTCATGTCTAGATAACTGAACCAATCTATGGTCCCCATGCAACATTTTTGTTCCCAACCTCCCATTAAATGCTTGCTATTGTTATACCTAAATTCTTCCTGCCCTGAAGCTAAGCCACTGAACGATCAGTGTAAATAAGATTAATAATTAGTTGTTAATTAGCTAGTAGTTAGTATAGGGAAAACTATTCATGCTTGATTAATTAATTAATGAAGAACCTAGAAATGGAAGAGGAGCCTGGAGATAGGTAGGTAGGTATTTTTATTTTTATTGCATCAAATTAAGCTCTGGGGTTAAGGACAGAGGGGAAGGAATATTTACTTCTATTTACAAATCTTTACTGAACACAGAGAGATACTGTAACTAGGTGTTAGTTTAGGCAGAAATGAGACCATTATTTTTATTTTCTTATTTTGCATTGGATCATTCTATTAAATGATGTCAGAAATTCATATAGTGTGTTAAGTTTGGCCATGATTTTCTTATTGCTTTTTGTAGTTAGAGGAATGTTATTCTTTTAATCCAAGATTTGTAAGTGGTAATTAAATAGCAGGAACAGCAGAGGCCATGCCTATTTATATTTGAGACAGAAGGTTATACTCTTTGTGCTTACACAAAAGAAAATGGAAAATGGATTCTCAAATTCCCCTCCCTCTTGTTTTACCCAAGAATCTATGTATTTTAAGCATCAAAAACCTTTCTAACAGGATTGGAAAATGTGATAGATATTGCAGTACTCAGTACAATTGGGAAATACTCCTGAATTTGTGTCTCTCTCTCTCTCTGTGTGTGTGTATGCAGCTATGGCTAAACACAGTATGAAACTTCATTATGCCAGGACATAGTATGGATATGTCCAATCAATTCAGAATGACTCTCAGTGACCTACAACAAATTTAAAAACCAAGATAAACAATATCAACTTCAAAAGAGACATGTAGCAACCAAGGACTAACATACACAGCCATAAATAATCTTTTAAAACCTCTCTTGGAATCAAGAGTGCTAAATTTAACATTTAAATGCAACAGTTTATAGCAAGGGAGAATCAGTAGCACAACACAACAGTAACTATATCCTATAAATTAATGCATGATGTTGTCCAGATGTTATCCCCCAGATGCCAAAGAAGAAGGGTTTTTATTTCATGCTCAGTGTCTCAAGGCTTGCATCTTTGGGAAGTTCATCTCATTACTGCAAAGTTAAAACAATTAAAGATCTTTGCTGTTAATATTCTGAAGGAAAAAATAGGATACAGACTAAAGAAAGAGTTTTAATCTATGACCTTTTTTATCTTTGTTCACATTAATTTGTTGCAGATAATCCATTCTTTTTCTTATAAAGACCAAATGATTTATTGGCTTATTCTAAACAGAGTCTTCAACTCTTACGTCGAAGTAGTTGCTAATAAACACCATGATTTATTACAATTAGGTATGTGCGGTTATGGCTCACTATATGTGATTTAGATTGCACTGTGTGTGTTTTGTACAAGTATATTGTACATGGAATATAGGTGACATTGGTGATCTACTCATTATATATTTATATAACCAGATGAAGGGACATAACTTCCTCAGATTTAGGAACTAAACATAATCATTTGAGTATTCAGTTTCATGAATTTGTTCAATTTCAGGCAATGGATTTTTTAAAATTGTATAACTTTGGAGAAATATAGTTGTATTGGGTTTGGAGCTGTATGATATACAAACTCTGTGTTAATGGATATGTGATCACTATATTATTTAATGCTCTGCTCACTGAGGGATGATAGCTCCTGCTCAGAAAGTAAGACTTGTAATGTAGCTACAATATCCCAGCAAAATGACCATCTGAATTCATCCCTTATAAGACTAATCATTCCTCAGTGGTGTTTAATTAAACTGCACAACATAATCTGGTAACGATTTAATGATACAAGTGAGCTAGATTCAATTGTTGATGCTCAGACCTCATTTCTGTAGAAGTGGCAGAAACTTTTGAGAATAGTAGCTTGATAAAATGTAACTTCATGGGGGCTTAACGACAATGAAAGAAATTCTATACAATTCAAAGATTTGTGTCACATTCAAAGAACATTTATTCAGGTGTTTGTTTTTTCAGTTATTTCATAAACTAATAGGGCTGGTAGGGACCTTGGAGGTCTCCTAGTCCAACCCCTGACGAATGCAGGAACCCTCATACCATCCTGGACAAATGGCTGTCTAATCTTTTCTTGGCCATTTCCCCTGATGGAGCACCTACAACTTCAGGAGACAGGCTGCTTGATTGCCTAATGACTTAGAGTCAGGAAATTCCTCCATATTTCAAGTTTTGATCTCTCACTGTAAAGCTTCTTATGTTGGATTATGTTGCCTAAAGAGTGATATCTTATGGTATTTTAATGTTAAATTCTTCATCCTTGTTGAACTACATCCTGACTATTGTGAAACTGTATGAGAAAAAAACCTAATAATTACAGATACTATCTTTTAATGCTTCTATTCTTGATCCAACTGAGGCCTAATTCAGAACTATTTTGAATTCATGGTTCTGCATGACACTACAGACATAGCGTCAGTGTTGTTCAGATTGCAAAGTTATTTCTAGATAAGCCCATGACTAATTCTAAGAGCAAGAACATGATATATTATAGATTTAGAAACATTACAAACGGATTGTACCTGACATTCCTAAAACTATAGGACATTGCTTTCAGGGTGATTTATAATGTTACTTATTGGGTTAAGATATCTACCCATGAAGTTGAGATGAGTACAGGCTGATTTTCCTGCTTTATGTCAACCTGGAAAAGACATTTTAAAATGTTTCTTGAACGCAAGGAATCTTCTAGTGCAGAGCTTTCCAAACTCTTCATGTTGGTGACACACTTTTTAGACATGCATCATTTTGCGACACACTCTTACAGCAGGGCATCATTTTGCGACACACTCTTACAGCAGGACACAAGGCAGGCACTAGGACCTGTGCAGAATCACAGCAGGTTTGGAGGCAGCAAGGCACAAGGCAGGCACTAGGACCTGTGCGGAATCCTGGCAGGGTTCTGAGGCAGCAGCAGCCGCGACACACCCAGACACTGCAGCTGACACACTAACGTGTCCTGACACACCGTTTGGAAAGCTCTGTTCTAGAGTCAGATTATTTATGTGGCAAGGGACTTAAAAATCAGATGCAGATGTCTTTTGCGGTTTGGGAAAAAGAGATGAGATACCAGCCAGGAAAGGATAGAATGAAAAAGTCCACTTCCATCTGCCTCTTTTGGAGAGAACCCTAGATCGATAGATCTATCTATCTATCTATCTATCTATCTATCTATCTATCTATCTATCTATCATATTTCTTTACTGCCCATCTCATATTGCAACGACTTGATAAATGGGCTGAAAGGAAATATATGCAAAATAATCTATATCAAAATGAGAAAATGGTCATTAATTTCAAAGGAAAATAGGACAGTTTGGTTCTTCTGAGAGATACATTTTGTAATATAATTTGACCCAATATTGACAATAGAATGAGTGCAACATGTAAATGTAATATTAGCAAAGAATGCTTGATGAGCTGAATTTTCAACTAGAGTTTATGGATTTATCAAAGATAGCATTATAAAATTATGCAATTTGCTTCCACATGTATTTATAACGAAATATGTTATTGTTATGGGAATTACTATCTATAAAATAATTTGTCATGCAGCATTGGTTTAATGAGCAAACATGTACTTGACCACATGAAAACATAAATTTAAGTTAATTTATTTCATAGTAAACATTTTATAACAGATTTAATTCCTTATATTAAAGGAATTAAAGGTAATCATTAATAAAAAAGCGAAACAAAATCAACACAGTTTAGTTAAACAGCAATATTCCTAAAATATGCCAAATACAGCCAAAAATAGTTTTGTAGGTAAAATTGCTGCTGTAACAAAATTAGCTGCAGTAATAAATGATTACTTGCAATCTTTAGATGTTCACTATATTACATCATTTTTAGATATACAGTAATTATGCCTGCTGTAAGACTAACCATGATTAAAGATAGTCCCTAATCCTATTCAGTTAGGCATTTCAGGATATGCAATGCAAATTACTCAAAGAGGAAAAAATTTATATTAATTAATTTCACTTTAAGTGTTCCTTCCAATTTTATTTATTTATTTATTTATTTGAATTTATTAGTTGCCCAACTCCAATGGACTCTCAGTTTTACCAGACAACTTGTTGTAAGCAGGTATGTTTTCTTCAGGATTTAGAACTTTGATTTTGAGGACAGAGTAAGAAACCCTGTAGTTCATTCCTAGTACCTTAGCTTGGTAAACACTTCCTTACTTAGAAATATTGTTAGAAGTTACTCTCGCCTGCATCAAGGAATCTCCCTCAATACGAACTGAAGAAGCAGTCTGATTCAAGGCAGTTTTGTATTTTTATAAAATTTGTGATCAGAGTTATGGAAAAACCAAGAGATAAGTTTGTAGTAAAAACGTTGCTTTATTTAAAACAAAAACATAGGAACAAACCTTGAATCTTCTTCAGCCAAAGCATGGCATGGTTGATTAGCATAGCCATTTTGATAGCAGAGAGCAGAATGCAGAGTAGTTAGCAGAGGACAAAAGGCATTTACATTTTTAAACCTTTACCTGACCAGCATCTGAGTGGACAGGATGCAGCATGTGACCAAAAACACCTAGGCAACAGAGTCCCAATATGGGCAAAGCTCAAACGGCTAATTCTGATTGGTCAGAAACTCTCAGACTGGCCGGCACCTGAAAGGCAATTAGCATTCCTGAGTGGGGGTGAACATGTGCTCCTGAGCCCAAACAGGAAAAAAGTTTTGAGGCCTGGCTTTTTAAAAACTCAGCCACATATTCTACAGACATAAAAAATATATACAACACTCCCCTTTTTTTATGACTAGAAAGAATATGGAAACAAACCCAGCTTGGAAATTAACTCACTGTGCCTACTGGCAACTAGAGGCTTGGTTAAGATATCAGCCAACATTAATTTAGTATCACAGTATTTCAAAACAACCTTTTTCTTGGCTAGAAAATCTTTAACAAGATGAAAACGCACATCAATGTGCTTTGTGCGATTTTTGGAACTTTCAGATAAAGCCAAATGGATACAGGCTTGATTGTCTTCATGAATTGTGACAGGCTGGCTTAAAATGACTCCAATGTCTTGCAACAATTGAGTAAACCAAATTACTTCATTGCACAGTTGTGCTAAAGCATAGAATTCAGCTTCAGCTGTGCTAATGGCTACTACAGTCTGCTTTCTGGAAAACCATGCAATAGTGGACTTTGCAAATTGAATTACACTTCCAGAAGTAGACTTCCTATCACTGAGATCTCCAGCCCAATCTGAATCACACCAGCATTCTAATTTTTCCTCTGTGTCTGTAGCAGACAACCTTAAGCAAAAATCTTTGGTGCCTTGCAAATAACGAAACAGCCTTTTTAAACCAGACTTTGCAGCAGATGTGGGATTTTCCACAAACCTGCTCAAAATGGACACACTGTTAGCAATGTCCGGACGGCTGTTGTTTGCAATGTAAAGAAGACTGCCAATGGCTGATCTGAAACTATCTTCTTCAGATGACTCACCATCCCCCTTCTCCCCCTCCTCTTTTAGAAACTCGGGAAGCATGGGGGAGGAGACAGACTTGCAGTCCTGCATTTTAAAATCCTCCAGCAACTTCTTAATTTTGCTGCTCTGGCTTATGAGAAAACTGCCATCTTTTCCCCTCTGAATTTCTAATCCTAAGTAATTGTTAACTGCTCCAAGACATTTCAATGTGAAATTGTTTTTCATACAAACCTCAAAGGAATGCTTCTGTTCATCAGATAAAGTGAGCAGCAACAAATCATCCACATACAAGCACAAGTACATTACACCTTGCTTATCATTTTTTACATACACACAAGGATCAGCAATTCCCTTTTGAAACCCAAAATTTTGCAAAATATTATCCATTTTAATATTCCAACAACGTGCGGCTTGTTTCAAACCATAGATGGATTTCTGCAATTCACACACAAGATGTTTTTCTTTTTCATAACCAGGAGGTTGTTGCATAAACAATTTTTCCTCCAAGTCACCATACAGAAAAGCAGTTTGAATATCATAGTGATAAACAGACAGTTTCTTCATGGCAGCAACCTTTAAAAGCAACCTGATAGATTCAGCTTTTGTCACTGGAGCAAAAGTTTTGTCATAATCCACATTTTTTCTTTGAGCAAAACCTTTTGCTACCAACCTTGCTTTGTACTTCTGAATTTTACCATCAGAATCTTTTTTCAGTTTGAACACCCACCTACAACCTAAAACCTTCTGATTAGGAGGCAAACTTACTAGTTTCCTAGTTTTATTTTCCTTTAAGGAATCCAACTCTTGCTGCATGGCTTCATGCCAACACTTAGCTATTTCAGCTGGCATTTCTTTAATTTGTTCCAGAGACTCAGGCTCTGTGTGAATGTGAAAAGCCTTCACAACATCTACTTGATAACGATCAGGAGGAACTCCCTTATTAATCCTTTCAGACCTGCGAGGTAGGACAGGACTTACACTGTTTCCCACCATTGTCCTCAGAAACCTCTGACTTTCCAGACAAGTCAGCTTCCTGATCATTGACTTCACTAGGTGATTCCTGCAAATCACCATCAGCAAGACTTTGCTGCTCCCCCATGGATAAATCAACTGAAGAACTAGAGTTTATTTTATCCCAATTCTGCTCAGCAAAAGAAGCACTTTTACTAATTATCAGTTGATTATCCAGTATGAACCTGTAGCTCCTCTGACTTTGTTCATACCCTACAAAGATTGCTTTCTTTGTTCTGGAAGCCCCCTTGCGCCTCAGCTGTTTGGGAATATGGACCCAAGCTGTGCTTCCAAACACTCTGAGGTGGCTTACTTTAGGCTTCACACCATAGAACAAATGAAAAGGGACATCCTGAATTGCACTGCTAAACAGCTTGTTCTGCACATAACACGCTGTAGTAACAGCTTCTCCCCAATACCTAAAAGGCAAACCAGCATCCTTCAGCAAACACATCATTGCTTCCTGCAGTGTTCTGCCTTTTCTCTCTGCAACAGAATTCTGTTCTGGAGTGTAAGGGTTAGCCAAAATGTGTTCTATCCCTTTTTCTAACAAAAAGCTTTTAAACTTTGAGGATAGATACTCTCCACCTCGATCTGATTGCAAAGCAGACACTGGCCTTGGGAATTTTCCATTCGCCCAAGCCACAAAAGCCTTAAATTTACCAAAGACCTCATCTTTGTTTTTCAGCAAATAAATGAATGTGTACCTGGAAAAATCATCTATGAAGGTCAAAATGTACCTTGCTCCCCCAAGACTAGGAGAAAAGGGACCTATTACATCAGAGTGAATGATCTCTAGAGGCCTAGAGGTGGACCTATCAGAAAACTTTTTCACAGGAGCCCTTGTGGTTTTATTCTCCTTGCAAACTGCACAATCTAGATATTTATCACAAGACTTCAATTTTAAATCAGCAGAATAACTAGGCATTTGAGAAATGTACTTAAAATTAGCATGAGCAAATCTCCTATGTAATAAATGGATGCACTGATCGTGTATGGGCTTATTTTCAAAAACAGCCTTAGCTTTAGCAATTTGCTGCTTTTCAGCCTTCTGCACAATGTACAGAGAATCTTTCTGCAAACACTTTGCAACTATTTTGCCAGCCTTTCTAATATCACAACCCTCTTTCTTAAAAGTTACTACATAACCTGAGGCTACTAGCTGCCCCACAGACAAGAGATTGCTTTGAAAATTAGGCACAAACAAAACATTTTTAACAGTTTCCCCCAAACATGGAAGATTGATCTCACCTTCACCCACAATCTTGGATACAGATCCATCTGCTAAGGAAACTTTTTGTTTGTTAGTTTTAGACAAAGACAGAAAGGAATCTTTATTGTGACATATATGAGAATTGGCCCCACTGTCAAGAACCCACAAATCTTTATTATCAGAGTTCTCAACAACTGTTGCATGAAGAATCTTCTTTCTAGAAGTTTCTTCTTTCTTCTTAAACTTGACACAGTTCTTTTGAAGATGAGCAGGAGATCCACAGGTAAAGCATCGCCTGCTGGATAATGCAGAAGCTTGGAATTCAGAGCTCTTCCGCTCCCTCTGCTGGCCACGAGAAGACTTTATTGTAGAAATAGAGGCAGCTTTATCCTGTCTTTTCTCCCACTCAGCAAGCAGGCGGGTAGACACGAACGATGGATTTAGATCAGCTTCTGGGATTCCCTCCATGGAGCAAATTAAAGTGTCCCAGGACTCATTCAACGAAGAAAGCATAATGTAGGCTTTCATCAGGGGGGTAAATTCCATCCCACGTTCCTGAAGTTCCACAAAATAATTCTGAAGCTTGTGGAGATGATCAGGCAAATTTCCATTCTCAGGCAAGTGAGCCTTGTACAGTTTTTTTGTTAAAATAACCTTGCTGCCTGGACTAGTTTTCACATATAAATCACGCAAATAGTCCCATAAGTCTTTGGAAGTTTCTCTGCCTCTCACGTGAATAAGCTGATCATCCTGAACAGCCAAAATAATGGAGGCTTTGCATTTTTCATCTTTCCTCAACCAGGCTTGATCTGGATTCTGAGGAATTTGTTCAGAAATTGCAGACCATAAATTTTATCTCCTCAAGAAACTTTCCATTTTCAAAAACCAGTTCAAATAATTAGAATTAGAAAGCCTTTCCAGGAGCATACCTTGAAAATTTGAAGCTGTAGCAGCAGCCATGGCTCCTTCTCTCCCCTGTTGTAGTAATCCAAAAAACACCACGAGGCTTGCAAACACGAGGCAAAACTCCGCCTCCGATGGAAACTTCCTGTAACTGCCGGCAAGTTTCAAAAAACAAAGGAAGCCTCTCCAAATGCAGACTGAATCAGGTCAGCTTTCTTCTCTCTTATTTCCATAATTTTTGTCTCTGATCCAGAAGCAATTGCTGGGCACAGAACCTTTTGTATTTTTATAAAATTTGTGATCAGAGTTATGGAAAAACCAAGAGATAAGTTTGTAGTAAAAACGTTGCTTTATTTAAAACAAAAACATAGGAACAAACCTTGAATCTTCTTCAGCCAAAGCATGGCATGGTTGATTAGCATAGCCATTTTGATAGCAGAGAGCAGAATGCAGAGTAGTTAGCAGAGGACAAAAGGCATTTACATTTTTAAACCTTTACCTGACCAGCATCTGAGTGGACAGGATGCAGCATGTGACCAAAAACACCTAGGCAACAGAGTCCCAATATGGGCAAAGCTCAAACGGCTAATTCTGATTGGTCAGAAACTCTCAGACTGGCCGGCACCTGAAAGGCAATTAGCATTCCTGAGTGGGGGTGAACATGTGCTCCTGAGCCCAAACAGGAAAAAAGTTTTGAGGCCTGGCTTTTTAAAAACTCAGCCACATATTCTACAGACATAAAAAATATATACAACAGGCAGTACCTCAAAACTCAAATGGAAGTGTCAAAGTGGACTGATCCAATCTAAAATTCCATAACAAAGTTCATTACAAGTATACAAATTGTCACAATTATTAGAATATCAAAACAATCCATTTAAATAAATGCAGTGATCTTCACTTCCAAACAATTCATTCTATCAGAATAATAATTCTAATAGCATTAAGTACCAAGTCACAGTTCATTGATCCAAACTATTAGCAAGCAAGCTGTAATTAGTACAATTAAAGTACTATTGTAAAAACTATCATCAATCTCAACACATCTAAAGCTGTGACTTTTTGAAACATCAATGCACTAGCCCAATATTCACCAACCAGCTTCTTCTTTCTACCATCTCTTCCCTGCTGCAAAATTAACCCAATTATGTTCTCTCATTGTGCAAAATAATCCTGTATATTCTAGGAATTGATATCCTTCTGTTCCATATCAAGAGCCCTTTTTTATTTTTCCAGCCAATGGCTGGCTCAAATTCCATTGAATGTCCACTATTATTCCAAGATCTTTTTCACAAGCACTATTCCCTTAGCTGTGCATTTGATATATTTCCTAAATTAAGAATTTTGTACTTACCTCTGTTAAATTCCATCTTATTTTCAGTTCATTTCTCAAACTATCCCTTGCAATTTTGTTTTTGTTTTCTAGGGTATTAGTTATCCCATACAATTTTGTGACATCTGCAAATTTGATATATATCACCACCATCTCTTCATTGCTCTACTCTTAATCTAAATCATTATTTTTTTAAAAAAAAAATAGAGGGCTCAGCATTCTTCCCTGGGATATCCCATTCAGTCCTTCTCTCCTATTTGTTTAGTAAAGGTAAAGGTTCTCCCCACACATTTGTGCAGTCGTGTCCAACTCTAGGGGCCGGTGCTCATCTCCGTTTCTTAACCAAAGAGCCAGCGCTGTCCGAAGACACTTCCATGGTCATGTGGCTGCATGACGCATGCGGAACGCTGTTACCATCCCACGGAAGTGGTACCTATTTATCTACTTGCATTTGCGTGCTTTCAAATTGCTAGGTTGGCAAGAGCTGGGGCGAGTGCGGGAGCTCACTCCATCAAACGGGGCTAGGGATTCGAACCTCCGAACTTGCAATCTTCTGATCGACAAGCCTGGCATCTTACCTGCTGAGCTACCACACCCCCACCATGCCTATTTGTTTAGGCACACTGAATATTCTTTGAATATAATTTTCTAACCAGTTATGTATCCAGTTGGTTGCCATGCCATCTAGTCCACATTAATGATGTGTAATAATGATATAGTTGCTCCTGGAAATTTCACTCAGTCAATATTTTTGATTACATTAACACTCTACCAGTGTTAATGTAATAATGGAACTGAATTATTTTAAATGTCATTTCCTAGGCCTCTCCAAGAACAACTTGTTAAACCCTTTAAAACTAAAAAAACTACAATTAGTTTTTATAGATATTAATTATCCATAAATAAATTTGGTATGCAGATGCTAAGAAATGAGTGGAATAAAGAATTAGAGGTTCCTTTATTGCCTAGAAGATGGGAGAGTGTCTTAATTTCTATAGCAAGAATGTCAATGGACCTTAAAATACAACTTATACAACAAAAGATAATATTTAGAATTTATTGGACTCCACTACATTTGTATAGAAAAGGACTGTCTACAACATCAATTTGTTGAAGATGTAATAAGGATAATGCTTCTTTAAAAGACATGTTTTTACAAGGTCCTATACTTACTAAGTTTTTGGGAGAAAATAGTGGATTATATAAAGATTGATTGATTGATTGATTGATTTATATTTTGAATTTAGTCACCGCCCATCTTGCTCAAAGAACGACTCTGGGTGGTTTACAATAAAACTAGAATAAATAAAGATTAAAATACAATAAAAACAATATTCTTAAGTAAAAATATAAAATCCAAGATAGAGATGTTAAAAACTTCTTAATTTAATTCAGTTCATAGGAGCTGTGAATATGACTGTGCGACAAAAGCTAAATTTTTCAGAGGACAATATTCTTCTGAATTACATATGTAGTCCATGGAATTTGACAACTGGACAATGTAAATGGATTCTCCATGCCCTTACTGTGGCCAAAAGACTGATATTGCAGCATTGGAAAGATAACCGTAGGGCCCCATTTACTCAATGGATTGAATATCTGATTACACTTGGCACCTATGAACTGATTTCCTATAGACGTAGACTTTGTATGGACAAGTATAATGAAATATGGGACTCATATATATAAAATACAGTAGGTTAAAAAAGCATGATAGTTAGATAAGTGTATTAGAAATAAATATATGCATACTCCCGCACTAGCTCCAGCTCTTGCCAACCTAGCAATTCGAAAGCGTGCAAATGCAAGTAGATTAATAGGTACCACTTCGGTGGGTAGGTAACAGCGTTCCGCATGCGTCATGCCGGCCACATGACCGTGGAAGCATCTTTGGACAACGCTGGCTCTTCGGCTAACAAACGGAGATGAGCACCGGCCCCTAGAGTCGGACACGACTGCACAAATGTGCGGGGGGAACCTTTACCTATATGCATACTTAATAATATTTGCACTAGATAGGTATATATAGAATTGTAACTGTTTACTGTTATAACAATATATTATACTTTGTTTCCTTTTCTACTTTTTTTGTTGTATTTTTCTCATCTCTTTTTTTAAAGCACTTGTTATGCATTTCAAATAGCACATATGCCCTTAAAAGCAGAGCTAGGCTATTTAAGACAAGTCCTTTGAGTTGTGAGACTTAAGAAACAGTGTTATTTTCCTTTGATGATTACTACTTTTGTGTTCAACCTTTTCTCAAACATACTGTGTAAATAAAACAGGGATTGCAAAGTTAGTCAGAAGTGTATAATCAATAATGTAAAAATGTGAATAATAGGGACATGTTTCCAATAGCCAACATACAACATTAACAAAACTATAGTGCAAATGCTATTACACATTTCTCCATGAATAGCTTCATAAATCTTTGTCTAGGAAAAAACTGCTGAACAATAACAACTCTCTCTCTCTCTCTGAAGGCCTGTTTATTTGTTAGAGCATTATACAGTGTGAATTCCACCAAATATAGGAATGCCCCTTTCCTTCTTTCTCTTCCCTTTCTAAACAAAGAGCTCTAACTAGAGTCCTGCTCTAAAGAAAGTACAACTTAAGACTACTCCAGCAAGGGAAATAATGAGATTTTTATAAGAAAAATCTGAATATTGCTGGGGAAAGGAGAGAAAAGGTATTGGTACGTAGCATGAATACATAGTATATGCTGTAGCTGTAAGGACTTGAGTGGAGAGTCCCATTTATTCTATGGTGAAGATCATTGGCAATCACTCGTAGCCGAGTAAGATTGTCTTCCAAAGGTAAAATTTTAACAGTGGATCCGTAAGTGGCTATAAAGGCCAATTATGGATCCGCACAACCTCCCACAATGAGGGCATAGGTTTCCAGGTGGGAGACGGTCATGATGAGGGTTTGCCTGACGTGCCTTCCTTTTAGCTCTTTTCTCCCTTTCGCCCTGTACTCATGCTTCTTCAAAGTCCATAGCGCCATTAATAAAGGCTGACCTCCAATTGAAACGCTCATGTGTTAGGGCTTCCCAGTTCTCAATGCTGATATTACATTTTTTTAAATTAGCTTTGAGAGTATCTTTGAATCTCTTTTGCTGTCCACCAATATTCCGTTTTCCATTCTTAAATTGGGAGTAAAGTAGCTGCTTTGGAAGACGATGGTCAGGCATTCGAACAACATGACCGGTCCAGCGAAGTTGATGTTGGATGATCATTGTTTCAATGCTGGTGGTTTTCGCTTCTTCTAATATGCTAACATTAGTCCGCCTATCTTC
This sequence comes from Charina bottae, assembly GCA_023362775.1. NCBI lineage: Eukaryota > Metazoa > Chordata > Lepidosauria > Squamata > Charinaidae > Charina > Charina bottae. Next base: position 4,968,977 of record JALMGJ010000035.1, read on the forward strand.
CCAAGTAATTTGCAGAATTTTTCGGAGGCAGCGTTGATGGAATCTTTCAAGAAGTTGGAGGTGGCGTTTGTAGAGGGTCCATGTTTCACAGGCGTACAGAAGGGTTGGTAGTACAATGGCTTTGTAAACAAGAATATTCATGTAGATAAATATTACTTCCTCTTTCTTCCCCTCTTAAAGTTACATTGCTGTTAGTAATCTGTGTTATTTATTTATTTTTTATTTATCTATCTACAGTATCTTATTTTATTTAAAATATCTGTATGGCCACCCATCTTGTAAAACACAACTCTGGGTGGCTCACAGCAATAATAAACTGGAAGCAGTAAGAAACAATTGTTAATTGTTAATTGGCTGGCCCCTTAGATCTGTTTCTACCAGCCTTGTTGATCAGTGGATCTACCACTTTTGGATTAAATTGTATGATGCTGTATTTATGTGTGTGTGTGTGTGTGTGTGTGTGTGTGTGTGTGTGTGTGTGTATGTATGTATATATATATATATATATATATATACACACACACACACACATATACATACATACACACAGTATATGTAATTTTATATCGTTATTATTGATATTTATTGTTTTAATTCTTTTAAAATTGTTGTGAACCACCCAGGGTCCCTCCTTGTGGGGGAGATGGGCGGGATATAAATGTAATAAATAAATAAATAAATAAATAAATAAATAAATTGTCAGGAAGAGAAGAATGACTAAAACTTCCACTGAAGCATTTAGTAGTTCTGAAGCGTATGTCCTTTCTGCTTTTTTTAGTGGATGATTCTAGAGACAGACCTGGTGCATTTCCTCTCTTCAGAATGAACATTTGATTATAGAATTGGTGAAGACAAAGACTGAAGACAAAGCCTGAATCCGACCGAACACAGGCTAGAGCCGCTATTAAGGCCTACCTTGTGGCGATAAGAGCGGCGAAACGTCAATATTTCTCAGCTCTTATTGCATCTGCGGAATGCCGCCCGGCGGCCCTGTTCAAACTTACCCGATCCCTTTTGGGGAAAAGGGAGGTAGAAATTCACCTCCAGGGCCGTGCGGAGGAATTTTCTCGGCATTTAGTGGATAAAATCGCTCGGGTTCGCTCTGGGTTCGATTCCGAGTGTGAGACAGAGTCTGTTGAGATACCCAGGGAGCGTACTTACTTTGTTAACTGGGAACGGTTTGAGCCTGTCGGACCCGAGGAAGTGGACAGAGTTCTCCGAACTGTTAATGCCACCACCTGTCAATTAGATCCATATCCCTCCTGGCTGGTGAAAGCAGCCCGGGAGGTGACTTGCAGTTGGGTCCAGACGATGGTCAATACATCGTTAGGGGAGGGGGTGTTTCCGGCAGCTTTTAAAGAGGTGCTGGTACGCCCTCTCCTCAAGAAACCATCGTTGGACCCTACTGTACTGGATAACTTTCGTCCAGTCTCCCACCTCCCCTTTTTGGGGAAGGTGGTTGAGAAGATGGTGGTGGTGCAGCTTCAGAGGATTCTGGAGGAAACAGATTATCTGGACCCCTTTCAGTCAGGTTTCAGACCTGGTCATGGGACTGAAACTGCATTGGTCGCGCTTATGGATGATCTTATGGAGGTAGTGCATCCATTCTCGCTCTTCTTGACCTCTCAGCGGCTTTCGATACCGTCGACCATGGTATCCTTCTGGAGCGGCTCAGGGAGTTGGGGGCAGGCGGTGTTGTATTGCGCTGGTTTGCCTCCTTCCTCCAGGGCCGGTCCCAGTCGGTGTTGATTGGGAGCGAGAGATCTGGCCCGCAGGCCCTCTTTTGTGTGGTCCCGCAGGGCTCGGTACTCTCTCGGCTCCTTTTTAACATCTACATGAAACCGCTGGGTGAGATCATCCGTCTCCATGGGGTGAGATATCATCAGTACGTCGATGATACTCAGTTATACATCTCCATCCCAGGGGAAGTAAGTGATGCAGTTTCTACCCTGTCCAAGTGCCTGGGGGCTGTAGGGGCCTGGATGGGGAAAAACAGGCTTCGACTGAACCCTAGTAAGACGGAGTGGCTGTGGATTAATGGCTCCTTGATTTCTAGGAAGTTGTCATCTCTAGTTCTGGATGGGGTAGCACTGCCCCAGACAAACCCGTTATGTAACTTGGGGGTCCTCCTGGACTCACGACTCCTGCTTGAAGAGCAGGTGGCAGTCGTGGCCAGGAGGGCCTTTGCACAACTTCATGTTGTGGGCCAGTTGCGACCTTTCCTGGAGCGGGAGGCCCTTCGAACAGTCACTCATGCCCTGGTTATCTCACATATAGTCTACTGTAATGCGCTCTACATGGGGCTACCCTTGAAGAGTATCCGGAAGCTCCAACTGATCCAGAATGCGGCCGCACGAACCATCTTAGAAGTCCCATATCGGACTCATGTGACACCATTACTACGCGAGCTGCACTGGGTTCCAGTTTGCTTCCGGGTGCAATTCAAGGTGTTGGTTATGACCTTTAAAGCCCTTCATGGCATGGGACCAGGTTACCTAAGGGACCGTCTTATCCCCATTACATCGGGCCGTCCCATCCGGTCATGCAGGGAGGGCATGCTACGGACCCCATCAGTTAAAGAATTCCATCTCACGGGGTCACAGAAGCATGCCTTCTCTGCAGCAGCGCCTGCCCTGTGGAATATTCTTCCCCCAGAGTTAAGACAGTCCACCTTGCTCCTGGGCTTCAGGAAACAACTTACTCCGGGGATTGTTAAATTGTAAACAACTCCGGGGATTGGCTAGTATAATAAGATAGTCCTAGAATAGCCCTTCCAAGGCTGAAAGAACACATCGCCTTCTTAATTTTTATATGTATGGTATTTTAAATGGTTATTTTAATGTCTTAATCTTTCATATTCGTAATTTTGATGATTTGTAAACCGCCCAGAGTCCCTTGAGGGAGTTGGGCGGTGAGAAATCGAATTAATAAATAAATAAAACTTCCACTGAAGCATTTAGTAGTTCTGAAGCGTATGTCCTTTCTGCTTTTTTTAGTGGATGATTCTAGAGACAAACCTGGTGCATTTCCTCTCTTCAGAATGAACATTTGATTATAGAATTGGCGGTATATCAATATGTATAAGCAGTAAAATATAAACTAAACAGCTAATCTTAAGAAGGCTGATGCTGATCCAACATAACAAGGAAATCGATCAGATCAGTAACTTCATGTCTGGAAGCAGCTACTTTGCAGGTGAGAGGATATAAACTGTTTCCAAGAAGCCATTCTTTCATAAGACTTCCTGTAGTTGTTACCTGAAAGCAATAGGACAGACTAGAAAATCCCTTGCTTTTCTACAAATAAAACTTGAAAACAATTTGTAAAAGTAGAAAGGCCCTTCAGTCAAGCTTAACATCTGGTGCTTGCATTCAAGCTTTTTTCCTGGTGATGATACAGAAGTGGCTTGCCAATGCCACATTCTGGGATGTTTCTGTCCCATTCTAGTCAACAGCTCTGGTATTCCCAGATAGTTCCTCATCTAAGTAACCTGTCCTGTGACCCTGCTTAACTCCTGAGATCAGCCAAGATGTTTCTGTGTGCATGTCTCTGAAATTCATGATGGTCTCAAGTTCAAGACAAAGGGCACAAAACATATGTAGTTTCAAGGAGCCACATTTAATTTCCTCCTATCTCTGTCTCCTTTTTTAGTTTAACTCTTGGCAGCACAGCATGGACATAAGTTGGGAAATGTAAATGGATGTCATTTGCCTTGATTTAAAATGAGAGTTACAAGACAAGAACTCAATATTAACAATAGAGGCGATGGGGAAGAGAGTAGGGTCTTCAAGTCTTAGTTCTAAATTGAATTGGCATATTGGCAATTTAAGTCTAATTGAAGGACATTTTTAGTAGATAACATTAAACTTTCAGAGGTACAGCAGGCCATTTGCTTTGCTTTCCTACGATGCTCTTACTTTCCAAATGAATAGAGGAATAGTAAAACCACATATTGCACTATGTCATGTCTTCTAAGATAATCAAGGCAATTTAAAACAGAAGCTAAACAAAGGCCCTTGTGTATATTACATTGACCCGTCCCACCCAGTCATGCAGAGAGGGCATGTTACGGACCCCGTCCATGAGAGAATGTTGATTGGTGGGGTCCAGGAAGCGGGCCTTCTCTACTGTGGCCCCCATCCTTTGGAACACTCGTCCCCCAGAGGTGAGGCAAGCCCCCTCTCTCCTGACCTTCCAAAAAAAGTTGAAGACCTGGCTCTGCCATCTCGCTTGGGGCGGGAACGGGAGTAGTCATTCTTGGGGATGGCTGGCGCCTTAAAGTGGGCCTCATATCCACAGGAATTGAATTAGAACTTTTACTGCCATCTGGATTTTATTTTATATTTATATTCTGTATTTATATTTATATTTATATTTTATGTATTAATTGTGGTTTTATTGTATTTTAATTTTTTAGCTATATTGTAAACCACCCAGAGTCCTTCTTTCGGGGGGAGATGGGCGGTGGCTATATTTGATAAATAAATAAAAATAAATAAATATGGTGCCACAGAACTTTGGGTCCAATCTGTACATTCCTTTCAGAAGTTCCTGATGTAGTAATTTTTAATGTGACAAAAAGACAGAAATACATTCATCTCTATGAAATATTTTTCATGAAGTATTTGTTCCCCTCTGGTACTACCTAGAAAAACTGGCAAGCAAAGTATTAAACTGATGACAATCTCCTTTTTTTATTGCCAGGCTAATGATGATTTCTGTTAATTTGACTTTCCAAAGCAACTTCCAGCTTCACTTACCTCATTGTTCCAAGGGATCTAGAAATTTCCCTATTCAGCTTTTCAGGAAGTTGCAGGAGAGGGAAGAATCAATGAAAACTCACACCTTTTGTCCATCATCAGATCATCCCAAAGTATCTATTTCGTGTTGCATATATTTTTATGTCTTGAAAAAATGGAAGGCTAGTTTTAAAAGCCAAGCCTCAAACTTTTTTCCTAGAGCACATGTTCACCCCCCTTTCTCAGGAATGTTAATTTACTTAGAGCCTGGTAGTCTGGCTTGCTTGAGCCAATCAGAATTACCTGTTTAAACTTTGCCCATATTGGGAATCTGTTGCCTAGGTGTTTGGTCACATGCCAGATCCTGTCCACTCAGATATGGCCAAGTTGCAATTGTAAAAAGCTTTAAAAGTGTTATCTCTGCTTTTGTTCTGGTCACTCTGCTCTCTGCTCTCTCTTTGTCTTCATTGTGTTTCTAAAATGTAAGTACTTAAGCCATGTGCTTCTCTTCCGCTGAAGAAAAGCAAGATTCAATTTTGTTCTTTTATTTTAAATAAAGCAACATGTTTTTTTACTGCAAGCTTGTCTCTCAATATTTTCCATAACTCTGATCACAAATTTTATAAAACAACAAAATTTCGGAGCTTTTCAGATCATAGAATTGCCTAGTGAAAAGCAGTTTGATTGCCAATACACTCCCAAAAACTAGTTTTTAACCCTTCAGTTCATATGCCTTCAGGTTTTCAGCTTTCTGAAAGTATTCACTGACTTGTTCTTGGATATAAAAGTCACTGATGCTTTTGTGTACTATAAAAGAAAACAGGTTGTTTCTTTTTGATTAAACAGTATCTTTTTTTCATTACTGCAGAGGTTAGCTAATTTATGCCATGCAAATTGCTTGCAGTAATAATATTCCAAAATACTTGAATCTGTGTTTATTCTGTCATATTTTATTTTTGTTTGAGTTTGAAGAGAGATGAAAGCAAGATGAAGCAATCTCTAAAATCACTATAAAGCAATCAAATAAAATATATATGATCAAATGCCTAAAAAATGAGAAAAAATATAATGAAATCCCAGGAAGTTAAAAAAAAAGTTGCTTAACAGAGGCTGGGTGTTAAGTGTTTCACATTACTGTGAAAAGAGATGCTCATTCATCTCTAAACATGTACAGGGTCAAAACTGATCTTTACTTCAATATTGATTTATAAATAATATGCCTAAAATTCTCAACTTTATCATTCCCTTGTCTTAACAATAAATGTAAAAATCATGAAAGCATCATGTTAGTGTCCAACTCAAATATAAATGTTAATATGAATCTACAACCTGCTGTCATTTAGATCAGACCTGGGGTCCTCCAAATATGTTGGGATCACTGCACCCAGCATCCATTGTAAGTGTCTAAAAAAAGGTAAAGGTTTCCCCCTCACATTTGTGCAGTCGTGTCCGACTCTAGGGGCCAGTGCTCATCTCCGTTTGTTAGCCGAAGAGCCAGCGTTGTCTGAAGACTCTTCCCCGGTCATGTGGCCGCATGACGTGCATGGAATGCTATTACCTACCCACCGAAGTGGTACCTTCTACTTGTATCTACTTGCATTTGCATGCTTTCGAATTGCTAGGTTGGCAAGAGCTGGGGCGAGTGCGGGAGCTCACTCCGTCACGTGGGGCTAGGGATTTGAACCTCCGAACTTGCAATCTTCAGATCGACAAGCCTGGCGTCTTACCCACTGAGTCACCATGCCCCTAGATGCCTGTAGATTCTGGGTTTAATAATCTAAATATACTAGAAAGCGCCAGGTTGAAGAAGACTGAATTTGGTTTGGATTTTTCTTTATTAGTGTCCATTATTAAGAAGCAAGTGTTCTTTTTTTTAACATAGATAAGATGATAAAGTCTGTTTTTCCAAGACACCAGGACTGTTTAAATACATATATATATTGGAGTGCACTTTCATTAATATGATAGTCTTTATCTTCTGTCATGTTATTATGTCATAATGATCATCATCATTCCGGTGTTTTATTCTGCACTGCCTTCAAAATTGCGGCGAACATACCTAATACTCCTTCCTCCTCCTCTTTTCCCCACAACAACAACCCTGTGAGGTGAGTTGGGCTGAGAGACAGGGACTGGCCCAAGGTCACCCAGCCAGCTTTCACACCTAAGGCGGGACTAGAACTCACAGACTCCTGGTTTCTAGCCTGTTACCTTAACCACTAGACCAAACTGGCTCTCTATCAGTTTAAGTGAATAGGTATCTAGAGATAAGGATATTGGTGTTCCATTTTACTGTCTGTGTTAATATAGCGGCATTACCGTATAGTGAGTGGTTTTACAAGTTTTTTAATTAAAATTGTTTTTTAAAAAGAAACAGTTTTCCTTTGCAAGTTTCATACACATCCTTGAGCTGTTTGATCTTCAAGGGGGTGATTGCATTTTGCCAGAGGTTCAAGCAAAGCAATAACATTGAAGCTGTTTCATGAAACCATTTAGCCCTTATGCCGCTAAAAGAGAACTGGACCCGCTGCTTCATTTTGCCAGGCCCTTGAAATAATTGGAAGAGGATTCTGTACTGAAAGTTCTTTGGAGGCTTAAGGCTCAGCTTAAGCACCAGTCAAGGCTGAGCCTGGCAGAAGCCAACATATATACATACTGTATAACACACACACACACAAACATCTTGTTAAAATGCAAATTTCTATGTTATCATTCTTTTTTTCCTTAAATGTCTGCTTTTGACTCTTTTTTTTTTTATGGAGTCATGCCTCAAAAACAAATTTCTTGGTTTTGTATGTGTTTGCATTTTTGAACAGAGAATAGATGCTTGTTGTAGAATACCATAGAAATCTGTGGCAGATTTATTTTATATCCCTAATTCTGACAAATACACGAAACATCAGAAATAGATATTTTTTTCCTGCAGCAACAGATTCGGCCTCCTTTAGTTATGCCAGTTAGATTTTGTACCAGCACCTTCTTTAAGCCTCTATGCAAGTTTTATTCCCTGCTCCGCACATAAGACATATCTCTTGCTTGTTATCAAACCAAGGAGAAATCCTTTTATAATCAAAAAATTGCAAACTTCTTACTGTGGTTATATAGGTAAAATGGTGGCTGTAACTATTAAAGATTTTCTCTGGAAATGCAGCATATTATATCTATACATACAATGATTTTCAGAATATCCATTTATAGTTCAATTATATAGTTCAATATAATATTAAACCCTGAAATGCTGGTTGGTATTACATTTGTGTACCTATTTCCTGATGTACACATGGTTTATACAGAAAATAGCCAGAGAGAAAAGAGATCCAATTTGTATTGGGGCTTTTGCGTTCCAATATACATTTTCCCCAGCCCAATTCTGCAAGCTGCAGCTTGTTCTTTAAGAAAAATAATACTCCTCCATGCTGAGTAATTTACATTAGAAATATAAACTGGAGGTAATCTCCCTTTTCCCTAATAGCTGCTTTAGAAGGGGAGATGAGGTCCCTTTTTTGGAGGATAGGTAAGTAAAGGTTCCCCCCACATTTGTGCAGTCGTGTACGACTCTAGGGGCTGGTGCTCATCTCTGTTTGTTAGCCAAAGAGCCAGCGTTGTCCAAAGACGCTTCCATGGTCATGTGGCTGGCATGACGCATGTGGAACGCTGTTACCTACCCACTGAAGTGGTACCTATTCATCTACTTGCATTTGCATGCTTTCGAATTGCTAGGTTGGCAAGAGCTGGGGCTAGTGCGGGAGCTCACTCCGCACGCAGGGCTAGGGATTCGAACTTGTGATCTTCCAATCGACAAGCCTGGCATCTTACCTGCTGAGCCACCATGCCCACACCACATCCCCTTTGGAGGATAGATTTTGGTATTTCCTTTGACCTTGAAGTGGCACTCTAAAAATTAACTCAAGATTCATAATGAATGAAATTTCATCTTAACCTAGTTTTTTTTTTTTGCACTGGTGATTTATATTGGTTTCTTCGATAGTCCTTCATCTGTTTCTTGTTGTTCAGTCATTCAGTTGCTTTCAACTTATTATGTCCTGATGGGCATAATTTCAACAGGAATTTCTGAAACACTGATCTACTTAAGGGTAAGCTAAACAATCTGTAAATTTTGTAACATCTTGTCTAAGTTCCTGTTTCACTTTAATTTTAAGTGGCCTAATCCAAGTTGGGATTATCATATGCAGAAGGAGGAAATTTTTTTTATAGTTTTTAATAATTTGTGAGATCAGTGTTTGCCCTTTCCTCTCTGCCACAGAATTCTGTTCTGGCGAATAAGGATTAGGTAAAATGTGTTCTATCCCTTTTTCTGACAAAAAGCTTTTAAACTTTGTGGATAGATACTCTCCAGCTCTGTCTGATTGCAAAGCAGACACAGGCCTTGGGAATTTTCCATTTGCCCAAGTTACAAAACTTTTAAACTTGTCAAAGACCTCATCTTTGTGTTTCAACAAATGAATGAATGTGTACCTTGAAAAATCATCTATGAAGGTCAAAATATACCTTGTTCCTCCATGACTGGGAGAGAAGGGACCTATCACATCAGAATGAATTATTTCTAGAGGCCTAGAAGTGGTTCTATCAGCAATTTTCTTTACAGGAGCCCTAGTTGTTTTATTTTCCTTGCAAACTGAACAATCCAAATACTTATCACAAGACTTTAATTTTAAATCAGCAGAAAAACTAGGCATTTGTGATATGTACTTAAAATTAGCATGAGCAAACCTTCTATGCATTAAATGGATACATTGATCGTGTATGGGAGTATTTTCAAACACAGCTTTTGCTGTTTGCTTCTCAGCTTTCTGCACAATGTAAAGAGAATCTTTCTGCAAACATTTGGCAATCACTTTGCCATCCTTCCTAATTTCACAGCCCTCTTTCTTAAAAGTTACAACATACCCAGATGCTACTAACTGACCCACAGACAAAAGATTACTTTGAAAATTAGGCACAAATAAAACATTGTGAACAGTTTCCCCCAAACATGGAAGATACATCTCACCTGGACCCATGATCTTAGACATAGATCCATCAGCTAAGGAAACTCTTTGTTTGTTAGTTTTAGACAAAGATACAAAAGAATCTTTATTATTACAGATATGGCTATTTGCTCCGCTATCGAGGACCCAAAATTCTTTATTATCACAGCTTTCAACAACTTGTGCAATATGAGAAGATTGTAGAGCCTTCTTCCTGGATGTTACTTCTTTCTTCTGAAAAATCTTCTTACCTTTAAGCAACTGGTCACAGTCCTTGCAAAGTTGCCCAGGAGACCCACATTGAAAGCAACACGTGCTTGAAAATGCAGCAGCTTGAAATTCACAGCTTTTCAGTTCTCTTGGCTTCTCACGTGAAGACTTTAATGAAGAAGTAGACACAACCTTTTCCTGCCTTTTCTCCCACTCAGCAAGAAGACGAGCAGACACAAACGATGGAGTTAAATCAGCTTCAGGGATGCCCTCCATGGTGTAAATTAAAGTGTCCCAGGAATCATTCAGTGAAGACAGCATAATGTAAGTTTTCATAAGAGGAGTAAACTCCAAACCATGCTCTTGAAGCTCCACAAAGTATTGCTGAAGTTTATGAAGATGCTCTGGCAAATTTCCATGCTCTGGCAAAGAGGCTTTGTACAGCTTTTTGGTTAAAATAACCTTGCTTCCAGGAGAGGTTTTCACATATAAATTACATAAAGAGTCCCATAAGTCCTTGGATGTTTCTTTATCTCTCACATGTACAAGCTGATCATCCTGCACAGCTAAAATAATGGAAGCTTTACATTTCTCATCCCATCTCAGCCAAACTTGGTCTGGATTTTGAGGAATTGCTTCTGCTATGGCAGACCACAAATCTTCTCTCCTCAAAAAACTCTCCATTTTCAAAGACCAGTTCAAATAATTAGTATTAGAAAGCTTTTCCAAGGGCATACCTTGAGAACTTAAAGCTGCAGCCATTTTCTTCTTCCTCCCCTGTTGGGATAAACCACGAGGCTTGAAAAACACAAGGCTTGACTCCTCCTCAAACAAAAACTGCTTGTAGCTTCCAGCAAGTTTCCAAAGTTGCCTTTTCAATTGTTCAGATCTCCTCTTTCCATATTTCTATCTCTGATTCTCTGTAACATGTGACCACTCACCCATTACTTATTTGGAAAAAGACCAACAGGTAACTTTCTGATTGGCTAAACCAACCAGACCTTCAGGCACCAGCTATCAACATTCCTGAGGGGGGAGTTTGCAAGAGCACTTCTGACTCCTACAGGAAAAAACTTTTCAGCCTGACTTTTAAAACTAGCTTTCCACATTCTTTCTGAATCATAAAATATATACAACAAATTTAATGTTTTCCTGAAGGAGGTGTATATGCAGCACGGAGGAAGCCAAGGGCCCAAGATGGTGGGAACTACTTTAGAATTGAAATCTCAGTCCTTCGTGTGTGCATCAGTATCATGATCAGAACAATGAGGAAGAACCTCAATTGTGCAGTTGTGACTGCTCTCTTGGCCTGTTAGCCTCCTTGCTGTGGATACTCCTGTTCTCAACATCTTGTTAATTGGCACCCTACCACTGTGCAGTTTTTTTTTTCTTTTACAAAATGTCTTTATATGTGTGGTGGTGGTGGGTGGGGAGAAGCTGGTGAAAGGTTAAGGTTCCCGAAATCCAGAACTGGAGGTTCCAAATACATGTGTTCAACATTTATAACAGTAAAACTGTAAGTGGAACAAATTCTATGAATCATCTGGTTTGCCCTTAAATAAAACTTGATAGAGGAACCATTTTTATTTTTCTTCTAGCTTTTCAAGACAGATGAAAAAAGGGGAAGAAGCAAGGAAATGATAAATGGCAAACTTTTAGTATATTGTTTCAAATTCCTATTTTTCCTCCACAAGAAAAATAGTGAAAAATATTTTATCTTTTTTTTTTTTGCTCCATTCCTGTTCTATTACTAGTATTGTATGCAGGCTGCAACCCTGTTGATTTGTTACTCATAAGAAGGAGGCCAAGACATAGGTAAAAAAGGTAAAGTTTCCCCCCGCACATTTGTGCAGTCGTGTCCGACTCTAGGGGCCAAGACATAGAAAGGGACAAAAGGGCCACTGGATTAGTCCTACATTTCAGGTCATACTTCTGCCTCTATCCTGATGTCTATGTATTAGACAAGGGTGTCAGACTTATACGACTTCATGCATATACATTTTCAGAGGAGCCTATACAGTATCTTGATCACATTTTGTTCATCCGCAGAAATCTCTGCACAAAGTTTCCGTGTCAGACAGCATAGAGGACCCTGTAAGCCATCAGGGTTGAGATTCTTGCCTATTTTTTAATACATTCAATCAAATAAAAGAAGGAAGGATCATATTTCACATCTTTTATTACTTTTGGTGAAATCCTCTAAACAGATAGGATTTATTCATATAACATTACATTCAAGTGTATAGAAATAATTAATGCTTTAGAAACCTAATCAGTAATCTGCCTGCTTCTGACAGATTTGAAGTGAAAAAAATGTCACATAATTATAGTATTTTAGCACCACATACTGCATGTATTACATTCAATTCATTTCCAAATGAATTTGAAATGCTGATTTAGCTGTATGTAACATGCATATCTGGCAGAAACTTGACCAATGTTGCCATTTCTGTTGGCAATGTACCAGTTCAGATATCAGTATTTAGTGTTTCATTATTTTATAACTTCAGAGCCCCATCTATAGAGAATCGATCATGTTTCATCTCATGGTCTTATTGTGGGCAGGTTAACATTGTTGCACAGAGAAATTGATCAATTTGTCAACAGATGGTAATAGTGGTTGCTTGTTAAACTTCTTTGGGACCCTAATTTAGCATTTATGTAGCTCTTCCCACAGGATTTTTAACAGTCTGGTGATGATCTCTCATTTACAAGGGAAACTGAGTTTGCTAACTTGCAATGCAGCCAAATTCTAATGCATTTGCTCAGGCAGGCTGGAGTTGAGTGAAGTTGAACAATTAGCCTACAGCTTACATGGGGAATAGTAATGACGTTTGTTCCCAAACTTACGTTGTCTTCAGACAACCACCTGTACTACTTAATAACTGAAATTAATACCTGCCAAAGGCATAGACACATTTTCTTACTTGCCTTATCTTTTGCTTGCAGTCTCAAAAATGTTTTCCCAAAAAGATAAATAGTACTACTGTCTTTAAGCAATTATGCACTCATGTGTATAAATAAGTAACAAGGAAATAATAAGCTGTCTACTTAATCGGAATCTTCAGTTTTGGCTTTTACAAACTAGAGCTCTAAATCACAGAATTTTACACAACCAAAGTTTCATGCTTCAAATATTCTAGTATAAAATTAAGTTGCTGTTATAGCTACCTTTAATTTTCTCTGCAAAGTTTTAATTCACTCTTTCTACCAGAACAAAAAAAGTAGTCAAGATTTATTCTCTGCTAAGAGTAGGTGAAACAATATATGCATATAAATGGATTGTTCTTTGTGCATCAATTACTTTTTGTTGTTGTCAGATACAGAATTTAGACAGAGTAGAACAAGGGCTTGTACAGATAATACATTTTTCCATTCAAAATATATTTCACCAACAGTAGTATTAAAATTGGATCCTTATTCTTTTTTTGAGAATGCAGGTATGAATTGTAAAAATTTTTTTTTTAAATCAATGAAAAAAGAAAAAAAAACTATGTATAGCTTGTATAGAACTATACTAACTATGTTGAAGGTGCAGATTTTATAGCTTGACAGCATCTTCCAGTTGACTGTGGGGAAGTATATATGCATATATACATGTATATATGTTGCTAAGCAATAGCAGGAAAGAATAAAAGTACTGCAGTTTTATTTCAGTTCTGCAAGATACCTCCTTTTGAGGTGTGTATCTGTTTAAAGTCCATATATTAACTTCACTTTAAGTAGTTTGATCACCAAAAGCTTTAATTAATTAATTAATTTGTAGGGTGTAATGGATTCCATATGCCTGCATAAAATGTCGTATCTGTTTATTTTCAGATAGGACATGCTAGAAATGTTACAATAAAACAAAATAATAGAAATTATTGTTCTTGCTACTGGTTGATTGAGTAAATTATTGTATTTTCATCATACCTTTTAAAGCAAACCCTCGCAAAGCAGATTATGATAAAAAGAATTAATTCTCAGGGGAGGAAGATTTACAGTTAAGCTTTTTCTCCAAAACCTGTCATAATAATCAAGCTTAATTTCAAACAAGAAACCAAGGCTCTGTAACCAGTCTTAGGGGCAAACGTTATATATGTTCACAATAGTCTATGGATGATCTTTCAAGTAATCAGAATATAAGGTCTTATAATGTGGGTGGCTAAAAAGAATGGCAGCAGAAAGAATGGCAGCTTCTATTCATTAGATTATCATTTATTTCTCTAGCATATTATTTTCTAGCAAGATTATTATGAAACCAGGCATTACAATCTTGACATGGTTATCCTATTTTGAGTACACTGATCTCCAATTTCTGTGTACAATTCAGAGTCCTGCTTTTGATCTGTATGTGTATTTATCTCTACAAGGTCATCAATGAGGTCTCCTTCAAGTGCCCCATTCCGAGGTTAGGGTTAGGGTTAGAAAAAAAATTCTGGTCTCCCAGCCTTTTAAAATATCACTGTATCTTTATTAAATTGCATTATGTGATTGATATCCTTATGTTGACTTTATTTGCTTGGATTGATAGCATCAAAATTTTAAAAGCAATTTAAGTTAGTATCTTGCTCAATTTACAGTGCAGGTTGCTGCTACAGCATTTCTGACAAATGGCTACCCAGCCTCTGTTTAAAGATCACAAGCAAAGAAGATCCCATCACATCCAGACACAATCTGTTGAACAGCTCCCATTATTTAAAAGGGACTTCCTATGTCTGATTGAAATCTGCTACCCTACAATTTTCACTCACTGGTTATAGCTCTGTCCTCTGAAGAAACTATACACAGCCATCCATATTATCATTAACGTCTAACAGGAAATGCCACACCAATTTAGAATGTTTTCATACTCAATAAAACTACCAAATATTTTAGGTTCATCTATGTTCACTTATCCCCTTAATATCTGCTGCTCTATGTCTACATAGTAGTGGATACTTAAAATCATTATTTTGTTTATTATTATTTTGGTTGTTCGGTGGGTTTTGCATTGGGTAACTTAATTCAATCAGGATAAATAAAACAGTGGCAATTGGGATGTAGCTGAATTGATATAAGTATACTAAATGTGTATGTCAGTTGCTTTTTTAAATGAGCTTTCTTTACCTTTTTTGTTGTTTGATATTGCATATGTGAGAGCCAGTTTGGTGTAGTGGTTAAAGGCATCAGGCTAGAAACTTGGAGACCGTGAGTTCTAGTCCTGCCTTAGGCACAAAGCCAGCTGGGTGACCTTGGGCCAGTCACTTTCTCTCAGCCCTAGGAAGGAGGCAATGGCAAACCACTTCCGAAAAACTTTGCCAAAAATACTGCAGGGACTTGTCCAGGCAGTCTCCAAGAATCAGACATGATTGTACGGATTTTTTAAAAATGCATATGTAAAAGTTGAAATTTTGCAAATATGAATGCTATCTGTAAATTCTGAAAATATGAGTGTTTATTAACTGCCCAGAGTCCCACTTTGAGGGAGATGGGCAGTGATGAAATTTGAAACATAAACAAATAAATAAAATATAAAATTTATTTAACAATATTTATAACATGCTCCATTCCTAGTAGACAGTATATTTAGATTGTGAGATACTGCAATGACAGGAGGTCAAGGTAGCCCTAGTCAGGCTTGATCTCCTTCAGCAGGTTGCTCTTAAGTAGCTCTGTTTAGTTAAGATGTCTCTTGGCATAGCCAAGCACTGCTGTCTCTCCGTTTAATAATGTTTTACCCTCAGATGATGTTATTTTCCAGATCTGGTCTAAATCAGAGGCTGCTAATTCAGGGAAGAAACAGTGAGTTATTGGCTTGGCGTAGTTGCTGTTTGGTATTCTTGAGGCAGGACCATGATTCAGGGATCCTGGAGTGGTACCAATCCCTTCAACCTCAGAATCCAACTAGAATCCAGAGTTTTTGGTTATCCAGAAACAAGCATACAGCTTCAAATTTGCAAGATGGTTGTTAACAGCATGCTGAAGATCACAGACCAGAATTTTCCAGGACCATTAGAGACTGAGGCTGGGCTTCTTGGAAGTAGTAACCTCCTGATTAATTAGCAAATATTCCAGGACAAATGAATAAGAACTGATTGAGAACTAGATGAATTTGGGGGAGTTCATTCTCCTCCTATATTTAAAAACACTTTTGAAAAACAGCCAGGTAGAAACAGTGCCTATGCTCTTGTATTTTGCCCAGATGCTATGGCTATAGTCCTTGAGCCATTTTGTTGTTTTCAGTTTGCTGTTTCTTGTTCTTCTCAGAACTACCCCTTGATTACCTTCCTAAGCCCAATTTATCTAGATTGCTTTTCAGCAACACTTTTGGTTAACCCACTGGCTATCAGTAGATACCGCGGCAAAGACCCTGGACTAGATGACCGCTTCTTTATTCTGCTGAGCTTTCTGTGTAAGTCAGTTCACAAATGTTTTTGCTTTTTCCAAGGTTTCAATTAAGTAATTTTTATATGCTCAGAAATAACACTGTAGATGCAGGTAAGCTCCTTAGGCAAGACATTCTGCTGTTATCCTACTGAAATTCAGCTTCAAAATTGTGGTTTTCACCAGCATTTTTTGTTTTGTTTTGGTCAAAACAAAAAAAGCAAAGTGGGTCTATTAAGAGGCTATCTTGCATTTTAATGATCATAAAATTAGGGCAAATTTATGTGATGCAACGACACATTATTTTCTAAGAAAAAAAGCAATACTAATTTTGCTAAGGATTATAACTTCTGGATGAAATAAAAGTAATAGACTACCAGTTCTGTCTTGTTTATTTTAATTGGATATCCATAGGTTTATACTTAACTGTAAGAAGGCAGAGAAGAAGAAAGGGGATACATTGGTGGAATCAAATAGTTGTCTTCCATTTGCCTTGTCCCCAAAGTGCAAGAACAAAGATGATATTTTCTTCCTGATAACAGACCATCACTAGCAGTAGAACAGTTGAAGGCAGTTACTTGGGGGTGTGTGAATAAGCTTTTGATTATTTCATCACTGCTTCAATTTACCAAGGAGACACTAAATGAAGCAACTGATGTAAGTCCATTTCGTTAGTTCTTGGGGTACAGTGGTTTTGGCTTCTACAGGATATCTCACCTGCTGTTCTGCCCAATATATCAAACCAAACTCTTCCCATGACCCCAAAGTTGCCTTAGAAAAGGTGTGTGGAGTTTTCTGTGAAGAACTCTTGACATTCATATAGGATGGAGGCAATTACCTCTTTGAATGGTTTTGCATAGCCATAGTAGACAACCTTCATAACTCAATCCACTTTGGCATGGCATGGGGAAATGCTATATAATATTTTATAATATACTAGGACAAATCTTGGGTAATTTACTTTTAACTGAACTTCTCCTGCTTCCTTGAGTAATTTGAGGATACATATTTCATATTTTAGGCTGGCTTCTGGACCATGCCAATAATGGATTGGTATTGTTTTAAAAAACCACAGATATTTATTTTCTTTATTATTTTACTTTATTTTCCCTTATGTAAACATAATTAAAATTAATACATTCAAACTATTATTGTAGTGTATTTATAATTTTAAGATTAATAGGTAGGCCTAATAGTGTCTTTCCTTATTTATTATTTCTATAATCCTGATGGTTTCCGAATAATGTCTTTGTTCCAAATGGATACAATATGCAGTCTATTCCATATCTAGATGTTTGGGGATTTTTAAACATTTTTTGCAACATAAGAATTCAAAGTAAAATGTGCAGCTGCATTTTGCAAAAGTTCGATCTATTAAGCACCAGGATCTTAGCATTATTTTGCTACCTTGTAATTTTTCTATTGTCAATTAGAATTATTCAATGAATCAGAGCTATATAGGTTGCATAAAAACTGCCTGAAAATAACTGTACATGAATTCATCTTTGTTGGTTAGGTGGAGCTACATGTCAGTAAATACATATTACTTAAATAATTGAGCACTAACTGAGGAATGTGAAAACACTTTTTCTAGCTAGAATGGAAACTCAAACTGAATTTACCACATTTACTTTTTTTTTTTACTATAGACATACTATAGATAATGCAGTATTAGCAGACAAGGTGGTACTCACTTAACAACAGTAATTGAGACTGGAATTGCCATCACTAAGCTATGTGGTCATAAAGTGTGACATCACATGACTACATCGCTTAGCAACAGCAGTCCCAGTTGCTGTAGTTAAGCAAGGATCGCGGGCATTAAGCAGAGACCTCACATGACCAGGACTTGCAACTTCCTGACGGCTTCCAACAAGCAAGTCCCAGTTATGACAAGCCTTTCCTTATGTGGCTCGCAAGCAGTCCTGCAGGCAAATGAGTTCTATGGAGTGCGGGCAGGGTGTGGGTGCTACAGCGCGAGCATAGCTGGCTGGGCGTGGAGTGCTACAGCATGGGCATGTGCTATGGAGTGTGGGTGCCACATGCTAAGGAGTATGAGATCCCCAGGATCTTGTACTCTGTAGCTGGGCTCCTCAGGAGAAAAAGCAGTGGGAATGACTTGCAACCTTCCCCGCCAACTTCCCCATTGACTTTGCTTGTGGGAAGCTGGCAGGGAAGATCGTAAATGGTGATCATGTGTCCACAGGATGCTGCAACCATCATGTGAGCCGGTTGCCAAGCACCCGAATCACGATCATGTGACCGCAGGGGTGCTGTGATAAATTGAGTTTATTTATAGTCCAAGATCAAACACAAGAAAAAGGCCAAAAATTAAATAAATATAATGAAAGAATCAAATTAAAAGAATATTGCCATGTCACTCCCAGTGGCTTTTTACATTAATACATAACATTAGTCTCAATTTTCTGTAAAGCTATATTTCATGAGGGTTTTTTTTTAATAAATTGAAATAAATGAAGACCTTGCATAACTGTTTAATCACCCGTGGTCTTGAGGAAAAAAGACTTCTGGGGAAATCAACATGCATGTAGTATTTAGCTCAGTAGTAAACAAAGGGAGAAGATGTCTGTAAGAAAATAAATGTTTGGAAGTAATTAGAACTGTCATTTTAGTGCAAACCCAGTTTACATATACCAGGATATATGTAACATACATATACCAACATACGACATAAACATAAATTATGTCTATTTACTCTTTGGATATGTTCAGTACTAGAAATGTATTGGCTTTTAAAGAGACCTTAATCACTTTTTTATTATCTCAGAAATTACAAATACCATTTTCACTATTTATTTTATATTAAGAATGATTAATTAATTCTCACTGAATATATACGGAGGGTAATAAACTATAATGTTTGATATCAAAACATGTATACATTTCAAGAGGGGAAATCCTAATTTACTACATTGATAGAACAATCATGTTACAACTCAAAAGTCATTCCTTTTGGAATAAATGTGTATAGGATAATTCTGTATACTTTGTGACCTAGAAAAGAGCAAATTTATAACTTACCTTATAACACATGCCATTTTAACTAACAACCTATGACTATGCAATTTTGTAGCATTTTTATATTTTTAAATTTAGATAAAATACATCAGAATAGAAATGCTTGTGATGAAATTAGAGGGGTGTTAGTTTGGACAGTGTACATGTCCTTTTATTGTGAAGAGAATGCTGTGTTGTTGGCTGAGTACAGAAATAGTTGAAAGGGAAAGCAGAGTGCACAACTGCAAATTAGATATAAATGACAAAAAACTATAGGAAATAATTATTTGGTTGAATGTTGGGGAAATGGATGGAGAACAAATACTGGTAGAACAATAGTGAGTAGTATGTGTTCTTTTGAAAGCAATGAATTTTTGTCAAAAGAAATGAAAATGTGCATAAGAATGTACTTCTGCTCATTTTGTTACATGGAAGTGAGAGTTGGATATATCAGGAGCTGCATAACATTAGTCTCAATTTTCTGTAAAGCTATATTAAGAATGCCTTAAGAATGGGGTAAAGAAGTGTGTGTTAAAACAAGAAGAGATAGGGCTAAGAATGAATGGGTGCTGAATGACAGTGGATTGAATCGAAAAGTAAGTTACCAGTAAGAAAGAACTGCATTGAGATAGTTTGGTCATGCAAAGAGAATGAATGAGTGTTGAACTGTAAACAAAGATATGATGGTAAAATGAATGGTCAAGATGAATAGGAAAGCTGAAAATGTTGCAGTTCAATGGAATCGTTAAGATTTATTACTCCCTTGTTTCACTTTGCATAACATTGCTAACCTTGAAAAGAAATAACTTGAATATTATATGTGCATGGTGGTTTGGTTTGGGTGTGTTTTTGTTTCTGTTTTGGTGCCTTTGGCACACAAAATACGCAGTTTTCTTGGCAAGATTTTCAGAATTTGTTTGCCAGTGCCTCCTTCCTTGTATGTGGTGGCATGTAAGATCAGGAAAAGGTTGCTTCCTCTAAAACGTTACTAATAACTGGTTTTTTTTTCCTTTTTCCTCAGACTGGGTCCTTTCCTTTCCTTTCCTTTCCTTTCCTTTCCTTTCCTTTCCTTTCCTTTCCTTTCCTTTCCTTTCCTTTCCTTTCCTTTCCTTTCCTTTCCTTTCCTTTCCTTTCCTTTCTGGGATAGTTAATTGCTTCTTATGTGCATGCTATTTTTTTGGGCCAGACTTTATGATGAACTGATACTTTACCATTTTACACATGGTTCAGCATATTTTATATAGAATAATTTTAGTTTGATCTTATCCATTTTATCAGGATTACTAGTTTGCCTATATATATTCAGGATTAGTTTGCCTATTGTATAGTCTTATAGCTCTGACTTTTTGTTATTTTGGTAATTAGTACTACTCTGGTAGTTTTGGCTATACCCTGATTGGTTTGTAGATTTCCCCATCTTCATAATGTGATTTTTAAAAACTTGTGTATATTGTATTGTTCTGTGCTGGCTTTTGGCCATAATGAAGTTTAAGTTGTAAGTTTCATTTTTGTATCATGTGATGTAACCCTGCTGCATGGTTCTTTCAGTTTAGAAGGGGTGGTAGTGAATTATCAGAGGGTGTCTATCTCAGAGCTCACCCTCCCCCCCTCCCTTATAAAGCTTCTATTTCATACACCTGGCTGTTGGAGATACAAGACTTGGGTTTTGTTAAGGAAAACAATTGATGAACAAAAAGAAAGGGGATTATTACCTTGTAAGAGAATAATTTTGAACTCCCAGATAATGTAAGATAAAGATTAGGATAGGCCACTGCAATCATGATGTTTCTTTGAGGTCACCCATATTATTCTATGTATTGTTATTGAATGCAGGGCCATGAAGGGATTAAATGGTGATCTACTCATAATACATTTAAATAGCTAAAAGAGCAAGCATTGCAACCTCAGACTGATAATCCGAATATAGCAAATCATTTGAATATCTTAAATTACAAGAGAAACTATATCATGGCACAAAAATAAAGTGCCGTGCATCATCAACAGAAAAGGTAATTTGGGTTACCAGTTTTGCAAAATAAATTGGGAAGGCTGTATTGGAAGCAATGTTAGATTCTAAAAATAATTAATAATAATAATAATAATAATAATAATAATAATAATAATTTTTCGAGACCCTGGAAGCATGCCTTCTCTGTCGCAGCGCCTGCCCTCTGGAATGAGATTACCTTTGATACAGTATCTGTGCATCCATTTTATACGCAGAATGCGGCGGCGCGAGCAGTTATGGGGGCCAAGAGATCGGCCCATGTAACACCTCTGCTTCGCGAGCTGCATTGGGTGCCAGTTTGCTTCCGGGTCCAATTCAAGATGTTGGTGATTACCTTTAAAGCCCTACATGGCATAGGACCAGGGTACCTGAGGGACCGTCTCGTCCCAATAACGTCAGCCCGCCCCACCCGTGCATGCAGAGAGGGCATGCTTCGGACCCCCTCAACAAGAGAATTCCATCTAGCGGGGTCCAGGAGGCGTGCCTTCTCTGCGATAGCGCCCGCCCTATGGAATATCTTGCCCCCGGAGGTGAGACTGGCCCCCTCCCTCCTGACCTTTCGGAAGGCCCTTAAGACCTGGCTCTGCCACCTGGCCTGGGACAACAGAGGCGGGAGTGCCTCCTGGGGTTGGCTAGCCCCGTAGCAACACTATGCTACGTTCCCTACGTCCCCCATCTTGTATTTTATCTATTTATATTGTATTTTTTAAAATTATTGTATTGTTTTTAACTTTGATTGTTGTGACCCACCCAGAGTCCCTTGTGTGGGAGATGGGCGGGGAATAAATTGAATAAATAAATAAATAAAATAATAAATAAATAAAATAACCCCCCCCCCCCCGCATTCCGGAAAGCCTTAAAGACCTAGCTGTTCTCCCAGGTCTTGGATTTAGGGTCCTTGGGGCCCCTGCTGGATTGTGTGAGGAAGTGGTTGAGCATGTGGTTGATAGTGTGATTGTGTGAGGATGCGGTTGATTGGATCCGCCATTCGTTTTTGTTGCTTTTTTTTTTCTATTATAATTATTCTATTCTGGTTTTAATGCTGTCGCTTTTATTGTATACCACCCAGAGCCAGTTGGAGTTGGGTGGTGCCTAAATCAAGTAAAGAAAAGTGAAGTGAAGTGAAGTGAATCAAATCTTTTAAGTTGTACTCAACTCCTGGTGACTGTTTCTTTGGAAACAATACAGAATAGCTCTGCCACTGAGAAGGATACTTTTAGCGGGATTCAAATCAAGCCTACGGTCCTGGGATTTTCTTATGGTCTCCTGCCCAGGTATTAATTCTGTTTAGCTTTTTTCAAAATCAAAGCTAAGTGTTGCCATCTTGCTGTGACTCATTAAAATGGGGCGGGGGGGGGGACAAATATAGAGTAGCCTGAGGCTATTTTATCCTATCAGTTTAGAAAAGGAAAAAAGAGAATGAAAGTGATACAGCCACGAGCCTCTCCATCTCTAGATAGGGCGGCTGAGCCCTAGCATGCATCAGTCCTTCCAGACTGAAGGATATACCTAATCTTTTGATGGCCCAAAGAGGATTGGGATAACAGCAGAATGACTTACCACACCATTGAGCAGGTTGGTGACTTGTTAATTAAATCCATCTGAATATGCTGTGGCATCTGGCTTGTGTTATTCTACTGTCACTGTCAGGGCTGAACAAATAGTATACCAATAAGTTAGAATTACAACAGCATTCTGTGAGTTCATCCCACTTTCAAAGTAGTAAGTGGTCTCAGATATAATTATTTAATTGTGGTTTACAGGATTAAGATAAGGTTTTGTATCAAAGGAGACGGCATTTTAAAAAGTATTCAGTCTCCAAGAACTATATCCCCTTATGGTTACGATTCTGTAACACCTGAAATAGGTTGGAGAATGCAGTTTCGTACCACAGAATTTCAGAAATTGTTTTTGAGTGTGGACAATTCACTTCTATATTGCTGCCAGTTTTTGAAATGATTTTCATGTGTTATCCTTTCCTGTTGTTTAGCACATAACTGTGCTGAGCCCAGTTGCAATTTAGGATTATGCTCATTGTTCATGCTTTTTTAGTTAGTACCTTTTAAATCTTTAATTCTCCCTGTTCTACTTGACTGTAGATATTTCAAATATGTTTAACTTTTTTAGGGTTTATTTAGTATGGTGAAATAGCCTTTAGAAAAGCCTATAAATCAGGGGTCCCCAAACCCCGGGCCGCAGACCAGTACCGGTCCGTGGCCTGTTAAGAACCGGGCCGCCATGCCGGTCTCCGAACCCCGCCCCCTGGTTCGCGCGATTGGCTCCCACCTGCAAACCCCACCCTGGTCCGCGTGATTGGCTCCTGCCTGCAAACCCCGCCCTCCGTGGAAAAATTGTCTTCCATGAAACCGGTCCCTCGTGCCAAAAAGGTTGGGTACCCCTGCTCTAAATGGCCTTTTAGTATGGTTTAAGTATTTGATTTTGCCTCTCCCAACCAGATCTTTGTGACAGCTTATGCAGGAGCCAGGGAATTTCATTCATGTGTTGTTGTTGTTTTAAATCACTGGCAGAATACTAAGTGCTCCTAACCACTTTCTGTCCTGAATTATCTAACTATTGGAACCATGCAGTTTAGATTCTAAGGCAAAAAGATCTTTTGGAGCAGAAACATAACATAGTGTACAATTCTTTAAAGCAGTCTCAGGTAGGGATGCATTTGGTTTAAAGAGCTGTAAAGAGATGATAAGAGTGTGCCCCCACTGTTCTGTCTCAGGCCAAGCAGACACAAGTACACAAAGAGGTAGTTGCAAACTTTTACTAGGTGGGTTTTTAAGCAAATAGCAAGCAGCAGAGGGAAAGGTATGTGTAAATGCACACACATACACAAGAGCAATCAAGTCCCCACAAGTCCAGCAAACTTTCCTAAAGAGATAGTCCAAAATCCAAGGAGCAGGCACAAGAGCAGTTAGGCAAATCCAGGGTTCAAAACGTTGTAGCAAGGTCGTCAGCCAGTCCAGGTTCAGAGTCACAGTCACACGGGTTCGAGTCCAAAGGCAAGGCGCACAGAGTCTGGGTTTGCAAATGGTTGTTTCCAGCGAAGAGGCTCAAGTTCATAGCTCTTCTTAAATAAGAGCAGTCCTGGTGTGGCTCATTTAGGAGGGTGAGGCTCCTTCCTAGCGAGTAGTCTCGCAGAATGCCTTTGCTGTGCTCTCTTTGCATCCCACCAAGCTCTTGCGTTGGGAGGGGGCGGTAATTCCACACCCTCATCTTCAGAGAATGGTGGCAGCTGTCTCTGCTGGTTGCTGGCCAGCCCCGTCTCCTCTGCCGGCTCAGACGGCAGTCCATCCGGTGACTCTGGAGCTGACTGCTCATCAGTCCCTGCCTCTGAATCTGAGCCCACCATGACACCCACACACTCAGAAGTACTTTCTTCTTTCGAGTCCAAAGTGCAGAAGAGTCCTATGAACTTTAAGGTTTGTCTGGTTAAAACAGACACACACCAAAATGGAAGCACCTTGGGTAGACATTATCAGTGGTTCTGTGGCTTAAAAAAATGATTGTTTTTAATTCTTATTGGTTGCTGGGTGCTGCTGACAGTTTCTGGATTGGAGCAGTACAGAAACCACAGCAGATGGAGGGAGGGACGGAAGGAAGGAAGGACAGAGGGAGAGAGATAGGAACTTAAACACTGTGCACCACAATGTTGACCAAGCAGGTATTCCTCTGTATTATTCAGATTAGAAGAATTCCTTATATTACAAGGGAGAGAGGGATGACCTTAAAATTAAATTAAATTAAATTAAAAATATGCTTAAGAAATCCACTCATTTCCTACGATTTACAGACTATGCAAAGACTGCTGACATCTGCATTTTAGCATCCATGCTTTAGCTTTAGAATTATTCCTCTTCATCTTCAGCTGGTTGTGTATTTAAGCCACTCAGTCATACGGACTTAAAAAAAAACAAACTAAACTTATCCTAGCGCTTCCTTCCTTGGTAAACAACTAAACTGTTTCAGATTATAGCTTTAAAACCTAAGTTACATAGACTATATTTTAATGAATGTATTCTTTATTCAGTTGTTGGATTTATATCCCACCTTTCATTCAGAAGCTCCTCCCATTTCCCCAATCCATCAACCCTGTGAGGTAGGTCAGACTGAGACTTAAGTCACTGTATGAACTTCCTTGGCAAAGGATTGAACCTGAGTTTCCCCAGTGCCAGGCTTATACTTAACCCAGCCTTTCTCAACCTTTTGTCCCTGGAGGAACCCTTGAAATATCTTTCAGGCCTTGGGGAACCCCTGCACATTCAGGCTCAAATATAGGCCAGAAGTTACAAAATGATTATATTCGTTTCATGGGTAGGCCTGTATATATGCATTAACAGTGTTCTTAAACTAAAAATAAAGAATGAAACTTACCTCTTTAATGTGAAATTGCCTGAATTTGAAATATTTTTTTAAATAAATCATGATATCCCAAGGAACCCCTAGTGACCTCTCTTGGAACCCTAGGGTTCCATGGAACCCTGGTTGAGAAACCCTGCCTTAATCACTATACCACACTGACTCTCAATATTTTTAAATAATTAATTTGTGTAAAATAACACGATTGCCACCATCCATACATGTTGGTGATTATATATATGCAGTTTGTGAAATACCACTCGCTGCCCTCTTAGCTTGTTAAAAAAAACAATAACGCCAGCATTGTGTAATGCCTCCCTGGTTCTTCTGTGTATGTCTCTTATTCTCTTATTTTGTGCTGACGAGTATTTTCTGAAAGGTTTTTTAGAGAAGAAGAATGGTGTTCATATTTTATCTCTGACATTTCCAACCCAACACAGGCTATTTGTAAGATATTTGAAGACTCTTTAGAGATCTTAACTCTCAACTGAATCTTTTTGGCAGGATAGGTAGTGTTTGTTCTTCTTCACATAGTGTTTGGTTTCTGGCATGTGCTGCAATCACTGTATTTATTTACAGTGCAATCCTATACATGTTACAGCTGTGCACACTTTGAAAATGATTCAGAAGTATTTCACACCAGCACAGCACCTTTCTTCTTTTCATTAAACCAGCCCAATATTTTATACTTCTGCATAAGCCTGAAAAAAATATGCTGTTTTAGAGAATCCACTTACTAAATTAATATAACTCTTAAAGCCATGGTGCCTTTTTTTTCAGGTTCATGTGGAGCCTTTAAAAAGTTGTGTTGCTTTTATAATACAGAGGTGCTGGGTTTGCATGAGATCCAAAGCATTCTTCCGAATTATTTTCATACCTACTGAGAAGATATGAAAAGATTTACATTTATTGGAACTTACTTTCATGAAACAAAGGCTGCAACTTTATTCTTCCATTCCCTCCCCATTAGTACTGCAGAAATGAATAACAATGTTCTGGCAACCTTCTTGTAAAGCAGAGTGGCTTTTAACAAATGTTTTCCTGCAAAAAGTTTTTTTAGCAAAAACATTTTCCTGCTTCCTCTTCCTCGTTTTGTTTGAATAGTTGCTTCCCCCATGATCTGTCCTTATCTTTTATTTTCTTTGTACTACTACCTGACTCTGTCTTTAAGATAATGCTACTATTGGAAGCATAGAAAGTATTTCCTCTCTAATTAATTTAAAAGGTCTTTTCCCATACACATACACATATCCAAACACACACGTAAATTATCTATCTATCTATCTATCTATCTATCTATCTATCTATCTATCTATCAAACTTATATCACCGCCCATCTCCCTCCACCGGAGGGACTCTGGGCGGTTTACAACAAGATAATAAAACAAAAAGACATAAAATATACATACAATATAAAAATACTAGGTTATAAAACAAGATTAAAATCCAAGAATAATAAAAAGATCTAACTCAATCCAATGTAGGAGAGGGGCTCTCTAAGGTATTAGCCATCCCCAAGAGTGACTACTTCTTCCTTGGCCCCAAGGAAGGCGGCAGAACCAAGTTTTCAGGTTCCTCCGGAAGGTCAGGAGCAAAGGGGCTAATCTCATCTCCGGGGGCAAGTTGTTCCACAGGGTGGGAGCTACTGCAGAGAAGGCACGCCTCTCTGTAAATTAAATATAATAATATTGAGAAATGGCAGTAGAATTAATTGATTGTTTTTCCTTCAATATTGAGTCCAGGAGTTTAGACATATTTATCTCTTCTTACCATTGTTGGATCTGGATTTGCCAAAACAAAACTTCACTCTGAGAAATGCAGTCAAGGAAAGAAGAAAATTTTAAGAGCAGACAGCATTCAGTGTCACAGAATATTCAAATGTAGTAGATCATATAGTGCAATTTGATAGAAGAAAGACGATTTTGAACAATGGGATTATATCTATGATTTGGTATTAAAGTAATCTCATTTTAAAATTAGCATGCTAAAAAACAGTGAGGTTAGAGGCAGGATATTTAGTAAAAAAAACTATGTCTGGGAAAGGTGGCAGCACAGCAAAGTAAATAATCTATAAATTTTTGTTCTTGCAACATTTGGTATGATGGAAACTTCTCTCTTGCTTATATTACTTACTTTTTTATATGTCAGAAAAAGACTGAATCAAATGTGCAAAACACATCTTGTAATATTAGCATTGGTCTAGCGGTTAAGGTGCTGGGCTAGACACCAGGAAACAGAGTTCTAGTCCCGCCTTAGGCACGAAACCTGACTGGGTGACCTGGGGCCACTCACTCTCTCTCAGCCCAACTCACCTCAAAGGGTGGTTGTTGTGGAGAAAATAGGAGGAAGGAGTATTAGGTATGTTTGCCGCCTTGAGTTATTGATAAAAAAATAATAAAGGCGGGATAAAAATAAAATAAATAAATAATGATGATGTCCATTTCTTCTCTGGAGAAGCTTAATTTAGGCAACCTGGAAATATTCTACTTTATATTTGCAATAGCTCTATGATGTAAGTTAGACTGAGTTTAGTGATTTGCCCAAGATTGACCCATGTGCTTAGTGACTAGAAAGGTCTTTTAACACAGAGCAATATAACTGGTATGACTGCCATATGTGTGAAAGAGAGTTATTTACGATCTATAAAACACTGGATTTCAGAATACATCAGTACATTTCTCTGATAATGCCCCTTCCTAGTTCTTGCTTACATCGTTTTATTGGTGTCTGCTAGTGGCTTATGTGCTTTAACATGCAAAGTAGTGATTGTAGCCTGAGGGTATTGATCCAGAATAAAAGTGTGAAGGCACATTTGATGCTCTTTGTAAAGAGGGTCATAACAGTCCATTTTGATCGCAGGAGATGTGATGTGCTATGGCTTTTTTTCTTCATCAAAGGATTGTTTCAGTAGTAAATGTCAAGGGACTTTCTTCCATTGGAGATTTAATTTGTATTACTTGTGACTATATAGAAAGTGAACAGGGTGACATTAAAATGCACACACTGTCACTGTGAAGCTGGTATAAATAAAGTGTACAAGACTATGTCTTGTTCTCAAAGGAGCAATGCTGAATGTCTGACCCCATGAAGAAGCCAAGATACTGTTTTTGAGAAAGAAAGTCTGTATTATAAAGATTCATTTTTAAAAAATCAGACCTTAGTAAAAAGTATGTAAAGTAAAATATTTCTGATTCATTTTTTTTCTTCTATTCATTGTTCCTAAACTTGCCTCCATGGTATCTACAGTATCTCACAGAAATGTGGAA
The DNA here is from genome assembly GCA_023362775.1 of Charina bottae. Classification (NCBI taxonomy): domain Eukaryota; kingdom Metazoa; phylum Chordata; class Lepidosauria; order Squamata; family Charinaidae; genus Charina; species Charina bottae. The sequence continues at coordinate 4,997,922 of JALMGJ010000035.1, forward strand.
TTACCAGTAGTTTCTCCTGGGACAAATAAATCAGAAAGTTCAATTCTGGCAAGAGGAAGCAGTCCTGGACATATTTCAGTACCAAACTATACAGGGGCTGTATAGATAACCATCAGTCCCTTGAACTGCATTCAGAAATAATTGGAAGCCAGTGCAGGGCTTCAAGCACATGTGTAATATGTTCATGATGATGAGTGCCATACAATAACCAAGCTACTGCATTCTGGACTAATTGAACATTCACGGTAGTCTTCAAGGGCAGCCCCATGAAGGGATGAGTTATTGTTATGAGAATTTTCCACCCAGGTAAGGCAGCAGCTAGTGCAGCAGTCAGAACTGGGCAAAGGTCCCCTTAACTAGAGCTTCTACCTGCTCATGAAGCTCAGGAAGATCCACGTGTTTTTTCAAGACCTGTTCTTTCAAGGATGGTACCATCCCTTCAAGAGAGAACCCCCAGAGCTGATAGAGCCCTCAATGAACAAACAGCAACTCCATCTTGCTGGGAGTCAACTTCAGCCTTTTTTGTCCTATCCCTATCCTAAGAGCCTCCAGACACTGGGACAAGACATTGACAGTCTCTCCTGCTTGGCCTGGGGTGGCAATATAAAGTTGGGCATCATTAGCATAAAGATTCCATACCTCCCTTAATCTTAGCCAAAAGACCAAGAGCTGTCCTTTCATTTCCAAGAATCCTGCTCTGTGCTTAGAGATGGGCTTGGATACTAGTCCTTGATACCATTTTTGTTACCTCTGGCTAAAGTTAACTTTCTTCCCAGTGGGTCTGGACCTACTGGTTCTTGGAAACCTCAGTCAACCTGGATTTTAAAAAGTTATTAGCAAACTTCACTCCATAGGGCTCTTCTTGGAGAACCTCTACCTGTTAGGCTTTGAAAACACCAGATGTATTCTTAAGCAGCATGTCTAATTTTGAAATAGCACATTGATTTTCAAATCTGGTTCGCAGCCTGTGAAATCTTTCCAAATGGATGTGCCAACTTCCTATTTCTGCACTATCACAGTTCTGAAATGTTCACTGGGCCTTCACTCTGGAGCATATGGCTGGATGCATTGCCTTTTGCTGTTCTGCTGGGATGTTACAAATATACTTCCCTACGCTAATGTATATGTCCTTGAGGTGACAGCTCAGTAGAGAACATGAGCCATATGCTCCTTTATTGCAGAGAATCCCAGTTTATTTTATCCATCCTACCCTGAAGAAATTCCCTGACAATGAGCATGATTTCAATCTGTCGCTTCTTATATTTGATCATTACTTGGAAATATCCTCCCAGTTCACATGCTATGGTAAAGATTAACTGCAACTTAGGATTTGGACAGATCATTAAACTATGGTTAATTTAAAATTTAAACAGAAGCCTCTGCTTTCATGACAATGCTGAAGGAGAAAGTTCACTGTTAATGCAAAGATCCTCCCCACCTTGCTGGGCTGCAGAAAATCCAGACAACCAAAAGATGGCAGCAAAGAGATTTCTTATCAAATCTTCTTATCAAAACTCAAATTCTTTGCCTCTAGTTGTTGCTGCAACTCAAATATGATACCCCTATTGTCCCCAAACCATAGATATCAAGGTATGTCCAGAAATCAATTCATGAGTTGTCATCTCTTTTAAGCAAATCTAGAAAGCAGTCCATGGTTTTAAATTTTTTCTTTACCGTTATTAAAGTTTGGGCACAGTGGAACCTATAATTAATTCAATATGACTACCTCAAGCTTTTGTGTGGCTCTTGTAAAGGATTTTTTTTAAAATACACCTTCTGTTTTTGCAGAATTATACCCCTCTGCAATTCCCAAGCCTACCAAGGGAATTTATTTAGCCAAGCTAGTTGCACGTCTGAAGTCTGCTGACATCGGGATCTCTGCAGGTGCAAAACAGTAACATAAATGTGTAACTAGGAAAGATGCCCAGCATCATCACAAAGAGATTCTAATGAAAACTAAATCTTGCCAAATAGAAAAGCAAATGCATTTTAAAGTATCTGATAAATTATTGCAGGCTGGGAGAAAAATAAACTATTAACATGCAATTTGAAATATGATCAAACTGCAAATTACCATATTCAAAATGAGTAATTTAAGTATGGAAATAAGATGTGTATGTGCATGTGTGTGATTTTTTTTCAGTCAAAATTAAGGACAATCTTTTATCAGTTATATTGTTACAACCTAGAATATCCAAAGGCAGCTAACATTATAAGTAAAGGTAAAGGTTTCCCCCTCACATTTGTGCATTCGTGTCCGACTCTAGGGGCCGGTGCTCATCTCTGTTTGTTAGCCGAAGAGCCAGCGTTGTCCGAAGATGCTTCCACGGTCATGTGGCCGGCATGACGCACGTGGAACGCTGTTACCTTCCCACCAAAGTGGTACCTATTCATCTATTTTCATTTGCATGCTTTCGAATTGCTAGGTTGGCAAGAGCTGGGGCAAGTGCGGGAGCTCACTCCATCACGCGGGGCTAGGGATTCGATTACATCCACAAAAACAAAGGATCCAATGCAATGAACTCTGAACTTTGTCATTAATTAAAATATCTTCTTGTTTTTACAGAAAGTATGTTTTAATTTTATTATTCGTAATGGAAGCCTAGTATTGCTTATTTGCTTTTTGCTAAAGAAAATTGAACCATATTTTTTCTATATAATTAATATATAAAAGAGGATATCTCAATCATGGGAAGTTTTACAATGTAAGTGGAGGAAGTAGTTGAAATGGAAGCAGTCTATTTTCTGGAACAGTAGCAAAAATGGTGGCTCCGCTAGCTATCACCTTGGCGTCTAGAAAGCGGACCGTCTTGCAGAGTATTGCGTTTCACCTATTCAGTCTGTTCAGTTCTTCTTTCATGAGTTAAATGAGGGATTCTCTTATTAACCATAGTTTCCTATTTTGTTTCTTTATAAATCCTGATTAGAAGGTTCAAACAAAGCAGGATCTTAAAACCACAGTGTTAAGTTATTTTAAGATCATGATTTCTTCCAAAGCTGGTAACTGTGTTGTTGATTTGGAACAAAACAGCTAATTGCTAATTACTGGTTGGCTAATTGCTGGTTGGCTAATTACTGGTTTCATTGCAGCTGGGACAAAGCCAGAGTGTACATGGGAGCTATGTTCATCCCAGCTTTGTCCTGTTAAGTAAGTAGACCATTGAAGTGGACTACAGAATCATTGATATTCTAGAAGAATATATTCATGAAACTGATAAATGATAACCATACACCATTTCCATTAACAGCCCATTAAACCATAACCATTATATATTTGCAAGATTGATCATGGTTGATTTTAAAACATTTCTTTGTTGTGAACATCAAAGCTACTTTACAATGTAGAAAGCACTGTCTCTGAAGATCTGTTCATTCAGGGAGTGATTAAACAAGTTTGGCATGGTTCCCAGATCGGTGCAGAATTGGGTGGTGTATAAAACATTTTCCTATTGGAAGAATGAGAATGGCTGAATCACCACATTTTAATTCTTACAGAATATTCTTGCATAGTCAAGAGGACACATGGTTCTTATTTATTACTTACTGTTATAGCCATTGGCAAAGAGCCTATTTCCATTAATCATCAGTAAGCAATGCTCTTAAGCTTTCTTTTTTAATTCAGTACCAATTTAGCTTACCTGACTCCTACATTGCAAGCATCCATGGTTTATTTAATCAACATTTCTTTGAGCAAACCAACATCACAAAACACAAGCTACAATTTTTGAAAAAAGCAAGTTTAATGTTTAGGATGATGCATAAATTCAGTCAATTAATATATGCTGTAAATTACATGTGAAGAGATTCACATGCTGTTATCATAGATTAAAAATGCTGTTTTCATCAAATGCTTTCTATCTGTATTTTTAAAAAAGTCTAATTGAATAATAAAATAACATTTAAATGCACATTTATTTGGGCTCTTGATTAAATTTAAACAATGCTGTCTTTAAAATTAATGGAAAGTAGAGGACATACGTAGATATCAGTTATACCATCTATATTTGTAAAAGGAAACCATAAGTCAGTGTTTTTCAGACATCTGAGTTTTTACCCCATATCCTGCTGACTATAGGATTATGTTCCAAATGTGCGCTCTGTCTTCTTTTGCTTATGGGAAGTAATAACAATTAGGGAAATTAATTCTAACTTAATAAGAATTTAGAATCCTGTCTTATATCAAAGAGGTAAAAGAATGCAGTCCATTCTAACTATAGTTCTTGTCTTTGATGCTATTAAAAGACATTGCTTTCACAGAGAATTCAAAAGAGGGTCTTTATGACATCTTCACTGCTACTTGTTGCTCTTATTTATCCATAGACTCAGGACACACAGAAACAAATGTAGGTTTGCAATTTCAGTTCTTTACTTTCTGAACTAAAATTCATTCAGGGCTCTTTTGCATGACCTACTAACTGCTGGTGGGCGTAGGGCTTGATCAAATGTCACCCTTAGCTTTCCTGCAGTTGTACTTTGCTATTCTGGTTCAAAATTGGTCTAGTTGACTAGGAAAGGTTTAAGTTCTAGAAGAATTAAGGCAGAACGTGTAGAATGTGCAAAATACATTCCTTTTTGTGATGGGTCTGAAGTGCTTCAATTCCCATCTAACTGAGCTTGGCTAGTGCCAGATTGGTACACACCTCTTGGTACTTTTTCACCTAAGAGTAATAATCTTATCCAGTTTACATGGAAATCATTTTTTTAAAGAACTATTTCATGTCTTGAGAACCATCTTGAGTTGTGCCTTTTTAGGGGTCTTTATTCTGATATATTTTTCATAGCTTATATAAGCTACAATCTCCCAGGAGAAAACCATCTGCCTTTATATCCTACTCTGAATGATCATATATACTCCGTTTTTCATACATACCTTCCCATAAAATCAAGGTGTATGTGCGGGCACACACACACACAAACACAACAACAAACAACAAATCAGTGATGACTACATAGTATCACTGGTAGTAATATGGTAAAAGTAGTGAGCCATGTAGTCCCCAGTGAAGGGTGTGAATAACAATTCATCTGTCTTCCTCTCAAAAAGGGGGTTTCAGAGTATGGTAGAAATACATTCACAAATGTGCTCATTATTCTTAAGTACTATGTTATTCAACTGGGTTTCCTTTCTTGTCTCATGTTCTATGTACAGTGAAAGCATTTTTTCCATTTTTTCTAAGCTGGATTTCTAATGTATGTGGTTATCATAGCAGACAAAGAGGTAGAATACATCACAACACTATGAATTTTATTAGCATTCTTCATTATATTGCACATAATATACCCACTCCTTGTTTAGCAACTACCTCATTTAGTGACCATTTGGAAATACAACACTAATAAAAAAAGTCATTCTCCGACCAATGCACTCATTTGTGACCAAATTTCGTGTGCGTGACGACAATGCATGCCAGAATGAGAGTAACGCTGGCGTAGCTGTACGAGATAACTTTATCTGAATGAGAAGGCAGCAACCAGTGATCTTCACATTCTCTCCCTCTCTCTCTCTCTCTCTCTCTGTGTGTGTGTGTGTCACATGTTCACTTAGTGACCATTTCGCTTAATGACCTGGTCGTTGGAATGGAACTCGGTCATTAAATGAGGAGTGGGTGTAGATATACCCAAGTTAAAAGCGCTTCCTAGGGCTGAGGATCCTTCACCATTTCTGGTGTGACATACTATGTACAATTTTGTTTCTAGTGTTAGGACCTTTTCCTTCTCATTTTAGGTATGTGGGTCAGCCAAGAGGTGGTTGGCCATTTTGACACCAAAATAACAATAGCTATTGCAGTTAGTGGGAGACAGGAAGCACAACTAGGATAATTAGATGAGAGCCAGTTTGGTCTAGTGGTTAAGGTGCTGGGCTAGAAACCAGGAGTCTGTGAGTTCTAGTCCCGCCTTAGGCATGAAAGCCGGATGGGTGACCTTGGGCCAGTCACTCTCTCTCTCAGCCCAACTAACCTCTCGGGATTGTCGTTGTGGGGAAAAGAGGAGGAGGAAGGAGTATTAGGTATGTTCGCCGCCTTGAGTTATTTATAAAAATAATAAAGGGATAAAAATAAAATAAATAAATAAACTGTGAAAGACAGAGGTCAATGCATGAGTGAGGACAGAAAAGGATTTTGGTGGGAAAATGTTCAAACAGTTTTGACGGGAAGAAGTCTTGGCACATTTCCAGACCTTTGGCCCACATTGACTATGCTGACACAAATTGCATAATGGTGATTTTTTTGGAGGGAGGGCATAAACCATATTCTTAGTCCAAAGTTATCAATTGCATAACAGTAAATTTGCATAAAGCAGAGTTGCATAAAATGAGGGAAACTTGCTGTTGGGAGGGATCAGGAAGAGCTTCTATTGGGGAAATACATGATTTTTGTTTCCCATTCATTATTCATACATATATGCATATACATGCTTCTTTTCAGTTCAGTTTGCTTTTTAACCTTATTAAATTAAGGTTATTAAGTATTCAGATTCATTCACAAAAACTGTCTTCATTTCTTAGGAAAATATACTATATTTCAAAAAGTAAAATACATCCTTAATAAACCTAGTGATTTTGCTTTGTTTTGACTTTGCAAATGCATAGGTAAAGGTAAAGGTTCCCCCCGCACATTTGTGCAGTCGTGTCCGACTCTAGGGGCCGGTGCTCATCTCCGTTTGTTAGCCGAAGAGCCAGCGTTGTCCGAAGACGCTTCCACGGTCATGTGGCCGCATGACGCGCGTGGAACGCTGTTACCTACCCACCGAAGTGGTACCTATTAATCTACTTGCATTTGCATGCTTTCGAATTGCTAGGTTGGCAAGAGCTGGAGCTAGTGCTGGAGCTCACTCCGCACGCAGGGCTAGGGATTCGAACCTCCGAACTTGCGATCGACAAGCCTGGCGTCTTACCCACTGAGCCACCACGCCCCTTTGCAAATGCATACTGACTCAGAATGACTGTTAAAATGCTTCATTATAATATTTGTACAACTGATATAATATAAATTGTCTATAGAAAAATCACAATTTTATGAAAAATATTTGATTAACCTGAGTGATAATTCTAAAACTCCTGAGTTATTATAAGCTTTCCTGTAATTAAAACTCATTGTCTCATTCAAGTATGGGATTGTGAAACATATAAGCCATTTTATCTATACTCTTATTAAGAAACAAATCACTCCATGTATTCTCAAATACAGATAACTATAAATTGTAAAGTTCAAATTACCCAATGTCAGTAGGATACTCATTTAACATTCATTTTAAAGGAATAGCACCAATTTCCAAGTACCAGAACATAACTAATAATCACATGCTAATCGATAAGAATTATCCTAAATGCATTTTTGCTTGTCAAACAGCAAGTAAGACACTAAGGGAATTAGCTATTTGTATTAGCATAATAAGATGTGCATCGATTAATAAACATTTCTTTACTTTTTGTAGTACCAGTAATGTTTAAATGGACTGAACGCTAGAAGAGGATACGTGGTGTCTTCATGTGTATTTGTGTTTGTGTGTGAATGAATGCTTAAACCAAAATTAGTGTAAGAGCTTTCTCCAAGTTCTCTGGTAAATTCTGAACCCTGTTGATGAAGGTTGACAGAAAGCATTGTATTTCTTGTGGGTTTTGGGGTGGTTTGTGTGCATGTAAAGATGTTTGGTTTTCCCAAGGAAAAAAACAATCTCAACCCCATTGCAAGAAGTAAATATTACAGTATGTTTAATCACTCTGACAAGTGGTTAGATTTTCCCCTGCATCGGGGGCATGTAAGACTACTGGGAAGGAGAAAAGGACCAAGACATGGGTAGTTGCGTGGAGGCTCTATGCTGGATTTGTCTTTGTCATCCGTTTCGGAACAAGGGCATCATATGGTCACTCTCTGTGATGTAGGGATGACGTTTTTTCTTTACTATTGGAAAAAAAATAGTGAGGTAACATGGGGCCATAGGGTATCCTGGGAAAACTGCAGGGCCAAAGAAGTCTCTTATATCTAAAGAAACAAGCAAAGGAGAAAGGTGCGTGGCCCATACTCTTTGGTCTGTGGTACTCGAGTTCCAGCACTCTGGTTTGGATAGAGGAATTGCAAGAAATTCAGGCCTGCAAAGGCAAACTTTCAATCTTCTTTTGCCGGTGGCACTTCTGTTTTTAAACATTGATTTCCCTCCCCTTATCTCCATATGTGACAGGGTAGTCCCCTGTTGAAATCCATGAATCTTTTCGACTGTCAACCTAAACATCTCACCGAAATAGGTGTTTAGGGTGGGAACAGAGAAGGGGAACACCACATCTTGTTGTATTATGTGAACAGAAAGTAGAATTCCATCCCACAAATTCTAGCTAGATCATTCTCTTTTCTCCCTGAGCAATATGTCAATACACAGGACAACAGAACAGGATAAACTAAATGAATAAGTGTGACATGAGGTTTAGCACAATAACAGCCAGGGAGAAGGCAGGGCACTTCAATTAATAATGGAGCACAGAGTTCCTGATAGAGCCATTCTTTAATAATGTTTAAAAGAGCTACAAGGAGTCCTGGGAGAGGTTTTACAGATACTGTAACTGCAATGGGCATTTTTCCCAACTCAGCCCAAGAGGCACAGCTGCTCCAGCAGAATAAGTTCAGAAAGGAAATGGAAATTGCATTCTTTCAGAAGAATGAGCATTTTTGAAGCAAGGTTTCAGTCAGCCTAGTTACTTGAAAAAAGCATCCATGAATACTGAGAAAGGAAGCTGGCAAATTTCTGCTTTAGAATCATTGAGCAGCTCTATCAACTAGGGAGAACTTGTGCCTTTTGGTGATATGACAGAAGTTTAGGTTGTTGCAATAATTCACCTGAAGAATTAATTCAAATCAGACACTCAGTTAAAAGTAGTTTCTTCCTCTGTACACTTGCGATGTTTCTCTTTTTTTCCAGCATGACAATGGTGACAAAAACTTCTCTGAATATAATTGCACTTGGAGGTAAGCAAAAATAATTTTAAAAGTTGCAATGCACATTATATCTGAAAAGTAATGGCTCTTTCGTGAAAACACTGGGATTTGTAACTTTCACAAAGAAGAGTTTAATCCAAGAGCTAAAGAAGTTCATTTTTTTAAAAAAATTGTACACATGTTGACTTTTTGAATATGGGGGGGGGGGAGAGTTTCTTAAGATGGAAAGAGTAAGAAGTAAGAAAGAAGCCATCTGGAAATGGAGCAGTAATTTCAGTAGAGCTCTGAACTGAACATTTTAGGTTTTCAGATTTTTTTTTAACTTACCTTGATGTCAAGGCTGATGCCAATTTAAACCAAGGCCAGGAAGCTAAAAGCAAACAGAAATGCCCCTATGCTTCAAAGGAATAGGGTTGTTTACATTCTCTCCAGTTTTGATGGTACAAGTTACTGGACAGTTATTCATTCATTCATTCATTCATTCATTCATTCATTCATTCATTCATTCATTATTTTCATTATTTTCATTCAATTTATGCAGCCACCCATCTCACATACATAACTCTGGGTGGCTCACACAGTTAAAACAAAAAGCAATAAACAAATGCAATAAACAACAACAAAAATCCTTTAAAAACAAATTAAAACAAAAGCACAACACATAATCTGCAGGAGAGTGCAGTCCATTCATTACAAATAATGCAACCATTTTGCAGGCTCCATACCTCCACCAGATCCCCGGGCTTGATGGCAAAGCCATGTCTTCAGGGCCTTCCAGAAGGCCAGTAGGATCAGGGCCAATCTAACCTCAGGGGGATGATGTTCCAGAGGGCAGGTGCCACAGCAGAAAAGGGTCTCCTCCTGGATCCCATCAGATGGAACTCCACTATAGACGTGACCCGTAACTTGCTTCTTATGCCATACCTGAGGGGACAGGTAAATGTAACCAGGGGGAGGTAGTCCCTCAAATAACCTGGCCCCATGCCATGTTGGGATTTATAGGTCATTACCAGCACCTTGAACTGAACCTGGGAGCAAACTGGCAACTAATGCACTTCACAGAGCAGAGGTGTAATGTGCACTGATCTAAAAGCACACATAAATGCCTGCAATGCTCCAATTTGCTTCTCTAGGCCGATGATTTATCACCTAATACTCCAAGCCCACATGAATCTTAGAGAGCCCTTCCAAAAGTTACCATCGTGAGCCACCCTTGCCCCCCCAAACAGTATGCTTTAGGGCTTTCTTGCCAAAATTCCTTGGACAAGCTTCAGTAATTACAGCCCTCACTATATAGACAACTTTAGCAATTAGTAAGAATTCCTTGCTAATTCTTACTGTAGATTTTACCAGCTAGTTACAATAAATATTAGGAGAGACAATGATCCAGCTACTTTGAAAAATGGGGTTGTGAAATTGTTCCTGATAACATGACTAGACAGGCGATCTATAAATGACTATTGGTCTTGGTGGTTATATTACAGTATTCTGAGCCACTTAGGAAACATTCTTGGATACTACCATATATATGTGTATTTGTGTGTGTTTTGGTGTGTGTATGTGTATGCACAGAAGCATTTTGTACTGTTTCAGTCTGTCTTAAGCACAGTCATGGAAAAACATCCCTGTTTTTGACCTTCACTAAATATGGATAAAGAGGTATCATTAAAAGTTACTGTGACATCTACCACTGAAATCACCTAAATCATGTTATGATATTTTGATCCATCCTGGTGGACAGATTTCAGAAGGTGGTAGGAGGAACTTTCAGGCTTTACTACACTACTGATATCTGCAGACAGCATTCAGTCTTATTTCCTATGTTATTTCACATTTACAGGAGTCATCTTGGGGGTATAGAGTAAGCAGCTATCTCTCTTATGATGACACCAACTATATATCTCTTTTTCATTTCAATAATTTGTAGCAATGGATGTCTTACAGAGTTCTCTAGTAATTTACTGAATTAAAGTTAATTAAGTAAAGGGAAAAACAATCCCCAAACTCTATCACTTGTCCTGCACTGATTTTATGATTTTACACTGCTTTACCTTTTCCTTTACATAAGAGTGTTTTTTTTATTTCCGATGGATCTCAGTATTAAGTTCAGTATATGTCTACATTCATAATAGAATATTAGGACAGAATCAGATCTCTAGTCATTAGCAATGATGGAATGTGAATGTTTGTAATTATAAACAACATTTGAATCGTACCCTTATGATAAAGGGTTGCACAGAAATCCTAATATATGTCAGAGTTATGAATGTTAGCATCTCCATGTTAGCATCATACCAACACTATATATTTTATGCTGCCTGTAGAAGTCATCAATATACACAAGTCATCTTGAGTTTGGGCTTCAACCCAGCTATAAAATCTTTCTTGCATCCCTTTTTCTTTTTCAAATTTCTGCTCTGCAAAACACAGCATTATGTAGATACACAATAAACTTTTTAAAAATTATGCTAATAATATCAAGCTTATTGACTGGCTGCTGTATAACCCAGAAAGTTGGAATAATTGGGTTATTGGGCTGATCTAGCAGGTTTCTGATTTCTAAGGCTCCCTTCAGATGATCTTTTCTTTCCAAACGAACTCCTATCAGCTAAAAAGCTCGTGGGAAACACCAAGTGGTAGCAAAATGGCATTGACCATCAACAGAATAAAGCCTTGTTATTGTTGTGCTATAAAGAAATGCATTGATCACCCAATATCTTAAATCAGCAACGTAAACACATGCATACCCCATTGACTAACTGACTGACTTTACATCATGTTCCTCCAAGTGATCCATGTGGTATACCCAGCACTCCTCCAGTATTTCCCAGTAGTAGTATAATTGAGATACAATTGAGAAAGAATAAGCAATGAGATTACATGACTGACGGCAAACTTGCTTCTTTGAATCCTAGTCCAACACTGTAATCTTTGTATCATTTACTGTACCTTGCAGACTTTAATACAAAGTTGGTGGTGTTGCATCAGTAAGGTGACTAAGTAACTATTTTGCTTAGAGTTTTTACCTGCATTTATTGCGTCAAGGGGCATGGTGGCTCAGCGGGTAAGACTCCAGGCTTGTTGATCGGAAGATTGCAAGTTCGGAGGTTCGAATCCCTAGCCCTGCGTGCAGAGTGAGCTCCTCTTGCCAACCTAGCAATTCGAAAGCATGCAAATGCAAGTAGATTAATAGGTACCACTTCGGTGGGTAGGTAACAGCGTTCTGCGCGCATCATGCGGCCACATGACCATGGAAGCATCTTCGGACAACGCTGGCTCTTCGGCTAACAAACGGAGATGAGCACTGGCCCTAGAGTTGGACACGACTGCACAAATGTGCGGGGGGAACCTTTACCTTTATTGCTCCAAGGATTTTGGGACCCACCTTGTTTGCTTTGGGTAAAAAAAAGAGAGTCCTTTCTATATTCTTCTCCAATTCACTTCCTTCTTCCCACTCACAAACCGCTAACCATTCTCTCCTTCCACTCCCAAATTCCCAACTACCTTCTCTTCTGCCTCCTTTGCAAATACTGTAAAGATAGATTTTATAGGCTGTGCAGAGTTTTGAAGGCATGCTTACTTCGACAAAGCTTTGGACAAAGGACCTTTGCAAAAACTACTTTGCAAACCAATAGTGGTCCACTCATTTCTAAAACCAAAGCAAAGTACCCATGTTGCTTCACTGTTCTGTGACTTGGAGTGTCTCTCAGGCTGCTCCCTCACAGCTTGCACAGAGGGAAATGGCTGAGGTAGATCTTGTTGGTGGGCACAATAGAATAAGACTGAGAGGAACGTCCTGCTAGATGAAGGGTCTCCCAGGCTAGACAGCTCATAGAATTCTTCTCTGGCCATTCATTCAATTGAGAGAATCCAGCTGCAAGGAAACATTCCTTTCTGGGACCTCCCAGCCCTGCCCCTGGCTGATGAACCAGTGCGTGAGACAAGAGCGTATGCATTCTTTTGTTCCACTAGATGAAAGAGACAAGTGGCGTAGAGAAACTCCTTTAACACTGCTGGGATTTTTCGATCACTCTCATAGTACTGTCTGTGTTGCTTCACCCAGGCATAACACATGCTATGTGATTGAGAGAGGCCAGCAGAGACAAAGGACATAACTTGACAGGAGACTTTCTTGAAGAGGCTCAGAGGAACATTTTCTGCAGTGCTAGTTGAAGTGCTTTCAGAGTGGATAACCCTGAAAGCATCCAGCTTAGATTCCCTTCCACACACAGTGAAGGTCTTCCAGGGTACGTGGCTTCCACAGCCTGGTAGTACTTTGGTTAAGAGGAGAGTTCTCCTACAGCACCAGCCTGAAACAATTCAGAGCCACCCAGATTTCCTCATCAAAGTCAATAAGATCACCTCTTTGCTTTCACATGCTGCATCACTTCATTGAAACAAGTCTATGTTGCTTCACCCAGGCATAACGTAACGTAACGTATGTCTATGAAGGTTCTCAGTCATCCAGGTGGAATTGTCTGTAGCTTGAATCATGTCAACTGGATCTCTATTTTCTTAATGGAAACGTTTCGCTCCTTATCCAAGGGGCTTCTTCAGTCTGAGCAAAGTTGGTAAGGGAATCCTAAATATGTTCCTAGGTAGCTGTGTGACCTTACACCTGGGGCTAGGTCATGGTTATATTGAGATGTAATTTTTAAGTCCTTTTATCATCTAATGGAGGGTCGTTAAAAACACCATGCTGCTGTTGAGCTTCTGAAATGGTCTTAATCTTCCTAGGCACAGAAGACAACACGGGGAGGAAGATGGGGGAGAGTTTGTGCCTGAGGCCCCCACCTCTATTCAAGGAAGGATTTTCCAAGTTGGCATAAATGGATTCCTTGACCCCTCTCTCAAACCACCTATCTTCTCTGTCTAAAATGTGAACATTAATGTCCTCAAATGAGTGTCCTTTTTCTTTTAGATGAAGATAAACTGCTGACTCTGGTCCTGTGGTGTTATTTCTCCTGTGTTGTGCCATCCTCCTGTACATAGGTTGTTTGGTTTCTCCAATGTAGAGTTCAGAGCACTCCTCACTGCACTGGATTGCATAAACTACATTGCTTTTCTTATGTTTTGGAGTTTGATCTTTGGGGTGTACAAGCCTCTGTCTCAGTGTGTTGGTGGGTTTGAAATATACAGGTATGTATATTTATATATGTATATTTGTATATATGTATGTATATTTATATATTTATATATAAATATATATATATATATGTATATATGTATGTATATTTATATATTTATATATATGTATATACACCACATACCTGTATATTTCAAACCCACCAACACACTGAGACAGAGGCTTGTACACCCCAAAGATCAAACTCCAAAACATAAGAAAAGCAATGTAGTTTATGCAATCCAGTGCAGTGAGGAGTGCTCTGAACTCTACATTGGAGAAACCAAACAACCTATGTACAGGAGGATGGCACAACACAGGAGAAATAACACCACAGGACCAGAGTCAGCAGTTTATCTTCATCTAAAAGAAAAAGGACACTCATTTGAGGACATTAATGTTCACATTTTAGACAGAGAAGATAGGTGGTTTGAGAGAGGGGTCAAGGAATCCATTTATGCCAACTTGGAAAATCCTTCGTTGAATAGAGGTGGGGGCCTCAGGCACAAACTCTCCCCCATCTTCCTCCCCGTGTTGTCTTCTGTGCCTAGGAAGATTAAGACCATTTCAGAAGCTCAACAGCAGCATGGTGTTTTTAACGACCCTCCATTAGATGATAAAAGGACTTAAAAATTACATCTCAATATAACCATGACCTAGCCCCAGGTGTAAGGTCACACAGCTACCTAGGAACATATTTAGGATTCCCTTACCAACTTTGCTCAGACTGAAGAAGCCCCTTGGATAAGGAGCGAAACGTTTCCATTAAGAAAATAGAGATCCAGTTGACATGATTCAAGCTACAGTAACGTAACGTAACGTAACATAACATAAAACATAACATATTGTGTTTACAGTCTATAGCAGATAATAATTATAATAGCTATGCAAGTATATTATTTTAATTATTTTAATTGAATCTAACAAGAGTGCATTTGGTAAAGCAGAAAATCATTTGGGAATATCATTAAACAATTCAGAGTAACATTTGGATGATAGGTTCTCTTTTTAATTGTGCTGTAGATTATTATGATTAATTCATCATTTAATAATTAACTAGATGGGAAATTTGAACTATTGACATTTTTGTATCAAAAATATCTAGCAAGCATCAAACAACATCATACTATATCTAGGTGCCATATGCATATCATTGCATATTATGCAAAGGTTGGGGCTGATTAATATGTTTTGGCAGAATGAAGTCATAGAAAGTTTGAAAAAATACCCTCTTGTTGCTTCTCTCTGCAGTGAGTGTGAAAAAAGGAAAGGAGGGCTGTGTATCATTCTTTGTCATGTGTTGGTATTTGCTGCAACATTGAAATAAAGGTGCCTAGACTATTGGGAAGCCTTTGCTCATAGGCTCACTGTTGTGGCCTTTCTCTCCTAAGGAAGGGGAGAAGTGATTCGGCAGTAAGTCAGTGGCACTAATTTTCAGTCGTGACTCTAACGTACCTTGACTAAATCAGGCTATTTCCTTATTTTTGCATTACTCCAAGCCACTTGAAGCGGAATATGGGGGCTGAAACCTATTGCTGTACCAGACATTTTTATGTTGCCTTCTCTGCCTTGCTTGCCAACCTGCTCTGTTCAGCATTCAGTCTCTTGGAGATAAAAGGTCGAAGGCTCAAACATTGAGGACATAGAAATAAATACACACATACACATAAACACATTTCACAAATAATTTATATTTTTGATAATTTTATTTTTAAATTATTTCACTTCCTTTTTTGTGTTGTATTGTTCTTCTTGGACTAAGGATTTTAATTTTTTGAGAGGTACAGCAAATAAAATATATATTATATAAACTAAACCATGGCCAAACTTTCTTGGCTAACAGTGTCTTCCAGTGCATCCTTAGCACTAACATCCTTAGTTTTAGACTTTCCATTTTAAGCATTTGCAGAGTCTTTTATACCCTGTTCCTTTGTTGATTGAGCAAAGTATGTCAACGGTGCCTTTCCCATTGTTGGAAGAAATTAAGATCTCTCCCTGCCCACCATGTTGTCCCCCCCCCCCCCCGAACACTGTCTTCCTGCAATATTGCCTTTCCCTTGAGCAAGGTAAAAGGTTAAAAGTTACAACATAGCAGGCGTCCAGTACAAAAGAGGATGCCAGAAAATTAAAATATGACAGGAAACCCCAACTGTTCAGACAAAAGATTCCCTTCAAACTTAATCAGAGCCCTTGTAAGACAAAAGGTGGCTCATTCACAGAATTCAGCAGAGCCCATTCAGGTGAACAGCCAAACAGATCTCCATAATCATAACAAAAGATCCCTTCCAAGGTGAACAGGCCAGGCCAGTAGACAAAGCCACAGCCCCGCAGGGACCTGGACTGTCAGAACAGGAAACACAAACAGCAGGGGGCCTGACCACAGAGCGCCTCCTCTCTGAAATCCGGTAAACTGCACTTTTCTCAGAAGTTCCTAGAGGGCGGGATATAACAATAATAACATAACAATAGCCAAGCTTTCCTATATAAAGGGCTTGTGGGGGAAGTGGCTACCTCCAACTAGCAGACTCTGTACATGCTCTTGGAAAATAAAATCACCTCTGTTCAAGCAACTGCCTGCGTATCTTCATTCCTGGCTCGGAACGGACCCTGGTAAGATTTCCTTCCAACACCATTCTCACTAACAAAAGTTGTCAGTTATTAATATATCAACCCATGTAAAAAGAAACTCTTTAAGGTAAGAAAAAGTTATAGCTGGCTTAGCCATTTTAACTCTTTTCTGCCTGGTCCTTTGGTTCCCTCTAGTGTCCATTTGCAACCTTCATCAAGTCTGTAGCTTGAATCATGTCAACTGGATTTCTATTTTCTCAGTGGAAACGTTTCGCTCCTTATCCAAGGAGCTTCTTCAGTCTGAGCAAAGTTGGTAAGGGAATCCTAAATATGTTTCTAGGTAGCTGTGTGACCTTACACCTGGGGTCATGGTTATATTGAGATGTTATTTTAAGTCCTTTTATTATCTAAAGGAGGATCGTTAAGATCACCATGCTGCTGTTGAGCTTGTGAAATGGTCTTAATCTTCCTAGGCACAGAAGACAATGCGGGGAGAAAGATGGGAGAAAGATTGTGCCTGAGGCCCCCACCTCTATTCAAGGAAGGATTTTCCAAGTTGGCATAAATGGATTCCTTGACCCCTCTCTCAAACCACCTATCTTCTCTGTCTAAAATGTGAACATTAATGTCCTCAAATGAGTGTCCTTTTTCCTTTAAATGAAGATAAACTGCTGACTCTGGTCCTGTGGTATTACTTCTCCTGTGTTGGGCCATCCTCCTGTACATAGGTTGTTTGGTTTCTCCAATGTAGAGTTCAGAGCACTCCTCACTGCACTGGATTGCATAAACTACATTGCTTTTCTTGTGTTTTGGAGTTTGATCTTTGGGGTGTACAAGCCTCTGTCTCAGTGTGTTGGTGGGTTTGAAATATACAGGTATGTGGTGTTTGCCAAATATCCGTTTTATCTTTTCAGACACACCAGCCATGTAGGGAATGACCAGGTTGTTTCGTTTACTCTGAGTCTCAGCCCTATCTGTCACTGTTTTAGGTCTGGTAGATTTAGATTTGGTGAAGGCCCAATTTGGATATCCACAGGCCTTCAGAGCTGTTCTCAGGTGCTGATTTTCATTCTTTTTGGAATCCATGGAGGTGGGGATGGTTTCTGCTCTGTGTGACAATGTCCTGATGACTCCTAGTTTGTGCTGCAGTGGATGGTGGGAGTCAAACATCAGATATTGATCTGTGTGTGTGGGTTTCCTGTAGATCCCTATTTCTAGCTTGCCACCAGTCCCAATGAGGACTTCACAGTCTAGGAATGCCAGTCTGTTGTCCTTGGTGTCTTCTCTGGTGAAGCTAATGTTGGCATCTATAGTGTTTATATGGTCCGTGAAGGCCTGTACTTCCTGGGTCTTGATTTTGACCCATCTCAATATAACCATGACCCCAGGTGTAAGGTCACACAGCTACCTAGAAACATATTTAGGATTCCCTTACCAACTTTGCTCAGACTGAAGAAGCTCCTTGGATAAGGAGCGAAACGTTTCCACTGAGAAAATAGAAATCCAGTTGACATGATTCAAGCTACAGACAATTCCACCTGGATGACTGAGAACCTTCATAGACAAACCTTCATCAAGCTTCAATTCCTAATATGGGGTTTAGTTCCATTTCAGTCGTTTCCCATGAGTATATTATTTAATAATATATTGTTTTTCAAATTTGCAGCCAAAATAACCAATATTCCAAATCTCTCTGGTCTCCCAATCTGTTTGAAACTTTCTTAAATCAAATTTCCCCCCTTTTATTTTTTATTTTTTGCTTTTTACCAATTACATATTATTTTAAATTCTTGATACTCAGTTTAAAATTTCTTAGATCCAAAGAAGAAGGTAAAACTCACTAGGTGTCAAATTAAGCTCCCTGTTTTGAAGGTCTCTAATATCCATAAAATGGTTAAATTGAACATTTCCAAAAGTGATTAGAAAATGAGTTGGGCTGGCTTAGTGTCCTTATGAAAGGCTCCACCGCTGCTGAGAGCAAAGATGTTGTCTCCCTCAACTCCTGGTGCTCAAACCTGTGGTAGACTGCTGTTTTATGGTCTCCTTGCGAGGAGCTGCCATTCAGAGCTCTTGTGGGTGATCTCCTGATTTCTCCTTCTCTGGAGAGATTCAAAGGACCGGTTTACTCACTGGTCTTTCATTCTGCACAGTGATTGTCGTCTCCGCTCATTTGCAGAAATGTCTTCAGTCAGCCATGACTGACAATGGAAGTTTTTGTTTTCTTCTCCTTCTCCTTCTCCTTCTCCTTCTCCTTCTCCTTCTCCTTCTTCTTCTTCTTCCTGCACTTTTCTTTTTCATTTTTTTACTTTAGTTTGTATTAGTTTTTACTATGTTTATTAAAAATTTCAATAAAATTATTACAAAAAACCAATAATATGTATCAATGGTTGAAAGTTAAGGGCTATTGTTTGCTTCAGTTTTAATTTAGATGGGTAAGTAGGTAACTTTACCAATTAGTCAATTGACCATGTTAAGAAACAATGGGTGTCAGCCACAATAAAATAAGATACAATAAGATAAAATGGAATAGTTGAACAAGTCTGTGCTCATTAGGATTTGATAATGCTAGAACCACCCTTAAACAACAAGTCTGGGATATAGATCTCCAAACAAATTTAAGTAAGGTGCTACACCTCAATATTTCTCATTTTCTTCCAAAAGGGTTTGTTCGAACCTCCTATTTATCATCCATTACAAGTTTAAAATTTTGTAAGGCTTTCACCTTAGCCAGGCTGGATGCTCTCCCCTCAGCAGTCCTTCTTGGATGTTTTAAGGTTACCCCTATGCACCGTCGGCTATGTCCATGTGGTGATGGCTCAATAGAAACCCTAAGCCATATGTTATTATACTGTTCCCTATATAAGGACTCTAGACAGACCCTTATATATCCAATTTTGAAGAAATTTCCAGGTAGGGAGTGTGATTTCTATTTAATGCTACTTCTTTCGGACAATGACTCTAAAATATCCTCCCAAGTTGCCCAGTTTTGTGCTACCATCTGCACGATACACCGCACCATTACTTACATTTTGAATTTCTTAAAATAGTATTTTATTTTTATTTATTTTAGTATTTTTATTCTTAATTTTAGATCCTATCATACTTATTGTCTTTCTGTTTTATTTATATTTATATATATTTATATTTATATATTTATATTTGTAATACTGTTACAAATACAAGTCCCCTCCGGAATGGGGGGAGATGGGCGGTGATATAAGTTAGAAATATAAATAAATAAATAAATAAATATTTTGATTGTATCTGGCCTTAGGGCTGTAATAAACTTGATTTGATTTGAATAGTTGAACAACCCTGGCTATAAACCTAGTCATTCTATTGACTGCATGTGTGCTTGTGCCTTGAAATATATAGGGCAGTCTATTATTGAGATCTAATATCTAGCCCTGTTGAGTAATGTCTGTAAATACTGAACCCTTGCTGGGGCATATAGTTGGCAGTTAAACAAGACACGTACAATATCTTCTGTGTGTGGTGCTCCACATACAGATATTCTATCGGAGTATGACACTTGGTAGAATCATCCATATTTAACCATAGAATCCAGCTGCTTAAATCTTACTCCAGTAAGGGCTATCCTATGACACTGGGTCAAACTCATTGCCAGATATTTTTCTGTTTGGAAAGACATTTTATTCTTAGCCAGCCATTTCAAAGACCTGATGTTTGCAAGAGACTCAATATTGGTTTGAGCATTAACATCCAAGATTCTCTGCTTAGATATTGCCTTGGCCTGATGCCTGGCTGAAAGTACTGTAGGTATTGCGTCAATAAGCCAAACTGCGAGATGACTTTGGCAAGTTGATTCATCCATATGATGGGCTGAAATGTGCCTATCTGTTCTTCAAGGCACATTTTTGGTAGCCTGTTGGGTTCCACTAGGAGAATCCTCCACCAGTATTAAAGACTTTAATTACTGTTAGGCTGTAAATGGAGTGGGTGCCTGTTTTGGCTCTGACTGCTGCTGGCGTAGTCCTATCAGTCCACAGAATAGAACTTAAAAAGCATGTTTGATTTTGTTCAAGTAAGGGGGCCTTTGATAGGCCCGATAATTCTGCCCCATAAGTTAACATTGGTGCAATTTTCACCTTGTAGACCTTTAAAATGGGGGTCAAAATGCTTGGGTGGTTGTAACTGGGTAATTTTACTAATCTTCTGGAGCTTGCTGTGGCCTTTACTGAACTTCCTTAAAGTGATTTGCCCAGGGCCCTGTATTAGTAAAAACCACCCCTAAGTATGGGAAAGAGTCTAATTGTTCGGTAGGCTCCCCATCCAAGTTCCAGTTATATTTGGCACATCTTTTTCTGAAAACCACCACTTTTGATTTTGTCTTGTCGATGTTCAAAGAATTAGAAGCACAACAAGCACCAATTTTTTTCATCAATCTTCTCAGGCCTACTTGGGGGTACGCCATGAAAACCATATCATCTGCATATAAAAGAATGTTGATATGTTGGATTTTGGCTAAGATCAAGTGTAGTATCATTTAAGTGAATAAATTCCCATAGCTGTGTAGTCTTATGGGAAATGAAGGCAAGTTCTCACAGATTCTGGGTATTTATCACCCTACCTCACATTCCAATTAAAAGACTGTTCATTTGCATTTTTATTTCTGTTTCCGTACAATGTATGTACATGGTTAACTTAGCTGGAAGGTAAAATGCTTTTAACATTGTTAATTAGTTAACAAAGATATGTTACTTTTCTACTTTAAAGTTTTTTGTGTGGGTTTTTTTAAATGTCAATATTTAAAAAGGATTCCTTGCAGCTCTCATTAATTTGTCAGCTAATCTGGTATTAAATTTCACTGTCTTATATTTCATGCAATAGAAACATAAATAAAATAATCAGTTTGACTGTTCCTGGAGAATATAGGGGGAAAAGGAGTTGCTAACATAAATATGAATGTCCAGTCCTAATATGATCAGTTAATAGTAAACAAAAATATCTGGCTCTAATGAGACTTTTCTGACCTTAAAGTTTATGTATCACTTTCGTGACAGAGTGAGCTCCTGCACTAGCCCCAGCTCTTGCCAACCTAGCAATTCGAAAGCATGCAAATGCAAGTAGATAAATAAGTACCACTTCAGTGGGATGGTAACAGCGTTCCGCGCACGTCATGCCGGCCACATGACCATGGAAGTGTCTTCGGACAGCACTGGCTCTTTGGCTAAGAAACGGAGATGAGCACCGGCCCCTAGAATCAGATACGACTGTGCAGGGGGAAACCTAACCTACTTTATTTAAAATATTTATTTACCATCTATTCTGCAGATCATCTCCAAGAATTAAAAATATATTTAAATACTATTGAAAGACATACAATACAGTCATACTTACTATACCAATAGCAGGAGTTCAGTCATAATTAATTTAATAAACTTCTCAGGTATTACAAAAGGATCATACTATCCGTCTTTGAAGAGACACAGCTGGGACTTCAAAACAGTGAGTCAATTAAAATATGACAGAGCCCAGTAAAGACCCATCTCAAAGAGAAAGTTATTATATTTATTACTCATCCTGTTTTGCCAGGACCAATTAAGAAAATCAAAAATCTTTCCTTTTTGATAATGGTCCAAGCTAATGTCGATAGCCAGATAAAGAGCCCATAGGGTTTCTTATAATATACTACAATAGTTTTGAACAGGCAGTTCAAAGGTCCATTGTTACATTAGAGGTAGAGTGACCACATTGTTTTTTACTATGTGTATCAGAACTTAAGGGTTCCAAAACTAATTCTACATCTGCATTATCTCAAATCCTTTTGTGTCTGTCAGATAGATAAGTGATAAATATTGCTGGATTTAAAAGTATTGAATTTAGATTATTATCCCACTGCTAATCAAGATAATTCATGGAATTGCAATGGAAAAAAACATAGCTCATAGATGTCCTTATCAGTTTATAATAATTAACAATAATAATTTATTAAACTGACCAGTGAGAGAAGTTGTGGGAGAGGTACAGGGTGTGAGTTGGGTGGTGCTAGACCCTACCAGTGCCGAGAGCGGAAGCTGGTGCACTGGGGGGTCTTACCACCGCCCAAGAGTGTATGGGAATGTGTGTTGGATAGTTTGGAGAAGGGATTCTTGATTAACCCTGAGAATTCCGGAGGCCTGGGAGTGGAGGCTACTGGGCCAGAACTGGGAATCTCCGGGGGCTATATGGCGGGCCATCTGATTCGGGTGGTGACGGGCAGGGGACGGTATGACGGGAACCGGAGGGCATGCCATCTGTGGGGAAGGCGCCCCCGGTGTTTGTTACCGGTGGTGCGTTCCGGCCCCCCGTGTTCATACCCAGGCCCTGGTAGGCAGATCCTCGGGGGCTCCGGTCTCCGGCTGCTGCTATTGAATGCCAGGTCGGTGAACAACAAAGCCCCCCTTATAAGTGACTTGATCACGGATGAGGGGGCCGACCTGGTATGTATTACCGAGACCTGGCTGGCACCTGAGGGGGGAGTGGCCCTCTCGGAAATGTGTCCAGCCGGGTTTCAGGTCTGGCATCAGCCGAGACACCGGGGCAGGGGAGGTGGGGTGGCAGTGGTCATTCGAGAGTCTCTTGTGGCCTTCAGGGGCGCTGCTCCACAAGTGGCCGGGTGTGAGACCCTGTTTTTCAAGTTGGGTTCACGAGAACAGTTGGGAGTGTTGCTGCTGTACCAGCCTCCCTGCTGCGTAGCAACCTCCCTGCCTGAGCTGCTCGAGGCTGTCTCGGGGCTGGCAGTGGAGTTCCCCAGACTTATGGTTCTGGGGGACTTTAATCTGCCATCTCTGGGACGGGACTCGGAGGCGGCTCGGGAGTTCATGGCTACCATGGCAGCTATGGGCCTGTCTCAGATTATTCGTGACCCGACTCGGGACAGTGGTCTCACCCTGGACTTAGTTTTCTTGTCTGAGCAGTGGCAATGTGATCTGAGGGGAGAGCTACATCTTTCCCCATTGTCATGGTCAGACCACGCCCTGGTGACCCTTAGACTCTCTTGTGCTGCCCCACTCCGCAGGGAGGCGGGACCTATTCGATTGGTCCGCTCCCGGCGACTGATGGACCCAGTGAGGTTTCAGAAGGAGCTGGGAGTTGTTCCCGAGGACTTGCTTCACGGTCCAGTGGAGCTCCTGGCCGCGGCCTGGAACAGGGCCGCGGCTGGAGCCCTGGACAAGATCGCGCCTATGCGACCTCTCCGGCCCTACTTGGCCCGCCGCTCTCCGTGGTTTACCGAAGAGTTAAGGGCCTTGAAGAGGGTTAAGAGACGTCTAGAGCGCCGCTGGAGAAAGACGAAGAATGAATCTGACCGAACACAATCTAGAGCCGCAGTTAAGGCCTACCTTGTGGCGGTAAGAGCGGCGAAACGTGAATATTTCTCCGTTCTTATTGCATCCGCAGAATGCCGCCCGACGGCCCTTTTTAAAATTACAAGATCACTGTTGGG
The DNA here is from genome assembly GCA_023362775.1 of Charina bottae. NCBI lineage: Eukaryota > Metazoa > Chordata > Lepidosauria > Squamata > Charinaidae > Charina > Charina bottae. The sequence goes on from JALMGJ010000035.1 coordinate 5,021,989, forward strand.
TCGGGAGCAGGGGGAGACCCACTTACAGGGCCGATCGGAAGAGTTTGCTGAGCATCTGCAGGATAAAATCGCCCAGATTCATTCCAAGTTGGACTCCAAGCATGAGACAGGATCTGTGGAGATGCCAGGGGCTCGTACTTACCATGTTATCTGGGAACAGTTTGATCCTGTTGCGCCTGAGGAAGTGGACAGGATCCTCCGGACTGTGAACGCCACCACATGCCAGCTTGACCCTTGTCCCTCCTGGCTGGTGAAATCGGCCAGTGAGGTGACATGCGGATGGGTCCAGGCGATGATTAATCTGTCCTTGAGTGAGGGGGTGTTCCCAGAGGTCTTTAAGGAGGCGCTGGTGCACCCCCTCCTCAAGAAGCTGTCCCTGGATCCTACTATCCTGGGCAATTTTCGCCCAGTCTCCCACCTTCCCTTTTTGGGAAAGGTGGTTGAGAAGGTGGTGGCTTGGCAACTCCAGAGGATTCTGGAGGAAACGGATTATCTAGACCCCTTCCAGTCAGGTTTCAGGCCGGGATATGGGACGGAGACCGCATTGGTCGCGCTTATGGATGATCTTTGGCGAGAGCGGGATGGAGGGAGTGCGTCCATCCTAGCTCTCTTAGATCTCTCTGCGGCTTTCGATACCGTCGACCACGGTATACTATTGGGACGGCTCAGGGAGTTGGGGGGTGGGCGGCGTAGTTTTGCGCTGGTTCACCTCCTTCCTCCGGGGCCGTTCCCAGTCGGTGTTGGTAGGGGAGGAGAGGGCTGACCCCCGCCCCCTGACTTGTGGGGTGCCGCAGGGGTCGGTTCTCTCTCCTCTCCTGTTCAACATCTACATGAAACCGCTGGGCGAGATCATCCGTCACCATGGGATGAGGTATCACCAATATGCTGATGATACCCAGGTGTACATCTCCATCCCAGGTGAAGTAAGTGATGCGGTCGATGCCTTATCTCAGTGTCTGGAGGCTGTGGGGGCCTGGATGGGGAACAACAGGCTTCAGCTGAACCCTGGTAAGACGGAGTGGCTGTGGATTGATGGCCCCCCTAGATCCGGGAAGTTGTCATCTTTGGTTCTGGGTGAGGTGGCACTACCTCGCTCGGATCCAGTGCGGAACCTGGGGGTCCTCCTGGACTCGCGACTCTTGCTCGAAGAGCAGGTGGCAGTCACGGCCAGGAGGGCCTTTGCACAACTTCGTGTTGTGCGCCAGTTACGCCCTTTCCTGGATCGGGAGGCCCTCCGAACAGTCACTCACGCCCTTGTCATCTCCCGTATAGATTACTGTAATGCGCTCTACATGGGGCTACCCCTGAAGAGTATCCGGAAGCTTCAGCTGGTTCAGAATGCTGCGGCGCGAGCAGTTATGGGTGCCATGAGATCGGCACATGTAACACCTCTGCTAAGCGAGCTGCATTGGCTACCAGTTTGCTTCCGGGTCCAATTCAAGGTGTTGGTGATTACCTTTAAAGCCCTATATGGCATAGGGCCAGGGTACCTGAGGGACCGTCTCGTCCCGATAACGTCGGCCCGCCCCACCCGTGCATGCAGGGAGGGCATGCTTCGGACCCCCTCAACAAGAGAATTCCATCTGGCGGGGTCCAGGAGACGTGCCTTCTCTGCGATAGCGCCCGCCTTATGGAACATCTTGCCCCCGGAGGTGAGACTCGCCCCCTCACTCCTGGCCTTCCGGAAGGCCCTCAAGACCTGGCTCTGCCATCGAGCCTGGGATGACAGAGGTGGCAGTGCCTCCTGGGGTTGGCTGGCCCCGTAGGAATACAATCTACACCACGGTCTCCAATCCATCTTGGATTTAGATAATTTATTACTGTATAGTATTATTTATTATTGTATTTTTAGAGGATATTTTTATAGTTTTTAAACTTTCAATTGTTGTAACCCGCCCAGAGTCCCTTGCAAGGGAGATGGGCGGGGAATAAATTGAAATAATAAAAAAATAAATAAAAAAAAAATAATAAAAAAAAACTTGTATGCTGCTCAACTCTCAATGACTCTGGGCAGCTCACAACAATCAAATAAATTAAAATAAAATCAATAAAAGATAAAGATAAAAGATGGCAAGCTCAATGAACCGAGGGGTCTCACTCTCCCTTGCCAAAGACCTGGGTAAAGATTGATTTCCTATACATGGCAGTTTTGTGAAAAGATACCATACATATCTTTGGGGGTCATACCTACAAGTATACTTGGATATGGGATCAATTTTATTTATCTATTTTTAAGAATGAACTAAAGAGAAAGGAATGGATTGAATAATAAGCTGAGAGAGTGAAGTGGGGAAAATGATGCTTGAAGAAGAGGCAGAAGCATCTGGAAATCAAAGAACTGTTTTATGGGCCAAAAAAACTGTTAAAATGGTGCTACAGTAACCTGGGAAGAATAAACTATATATATGAAAAACCTTCTGAAAAACCTTGCCAAGAAAACTACAGGGACTTATCCAGGCAGTCTCCAAGAATTTGACATGATTGAACAGATAAAAAAAATGTTTTTTAAACTCCAAGTATAACCTGAAATAGAAATACTGGAAATATCTGGTGTTTGCATTAAATAGATGGTTATTTGGAGACCCTGGTCTCAGCTTTGAACTGTACTTGAAAACAAACTAGGAGTAAATAAAGTCAGTCAGTAAGAATTACAAGGTGTTTAGTATGGCATATAATAGTTAGTGGCCTGACCATTGAACACTGAACTACCTGAAATTTCCACATATTCATCAAAACAATTGCATATACAATGGGATTTGTATAAATGAATGAATGTTCTGAAATAATAGATATGTTTTTATTGTTTTATTTATTTATTTATTTATTTATTTTATATAGCTGCCCATCTCACATACATGACTGTAGGCTTTTAATCAATTCTTATTTTAGGTTTGTTTAATGTTAATATGGGACATACTGTATTATCTTAATATGAAGCTGAGTAATGATCATATTCTTTCTGTTAAGAATATTTATTTAAAAAGTAAGGAAATTCCAAAAAGTACCTATATCAATGGCTATTCTTTTAACTACAGAATTATTTATAGACATGTATACAATAAAATTATAATTAAAAATTACAGTATACTTAGGATTGCCATACTACCTGGATGTCCAAGCTCCTCCTAGACGCTGTCACTTCATACCCATGTGGCATTCGATGACCCATACTTCTAGTTGCCTTTTAGTAAGGCTTCAGCTGCTGTAAAACAAGGCTATAAAATAAAATTTAAACATAGCTCTCTTTAATAATACGCTGCTGCCTTCCCTATTTCTAGCCAATAGATTCCAGAACAATGATTGATATATAAGGTAAGCAGTGAAATTCCATTTTCTTCTCTATCTCTTTCATATATTGACCAACAAGAAAAGTAGCAAACTTTGAGTTATTTATAAAAATAATAAAGGTGGGATAAAAGTTAAATAAATAAATAAATAAAAATTAATTAATTAATTAATTTGTGAGAAATGCTCTCTAGCAATCCAAGCTTTAACTTGTGAAATGGGAGAAAGTATTGCAAATCACATCAAACTTCATTAAAAAGTAGACCTTCTCAAATAGAATTTGACTCCTGGAGTCATCCATGCAGCTTTCTTGGCTAAATTATGGAAGTGATTTGCCTTTCTGGGATGTTTTACTAATCTTCCCAGTCTGGCCAACAGGTGGACCCTTATCCAGCTACTAAGCAACAGGGTTGCTCCTGCTTAGCTTTTGAGATAGCCAATATTAGGTGTTACCATTTGATGAACAAACTATATAGAAAGTGGAATGTAGTAGAGATTTTCTGTCTATCAAAAAAGGAAGAACTGATTAAGAAGCCCATTACAGTCTTGGTAAATGAGCTATATTATTTGAGTGAAATTATCTTAGGCTTCTCTGGTGTCTGTGTGTGTGTGTGTGTGTGTGTGTGTGTGTGTGTGTCCCCTCCAACAAGCAGGCCATTTTCTAAATGCATTTGCAAGATGTAATATGCAGAATCATCCTGAATATCAGTATGCCAACACTTTGCATGATTTCCTTTTTGAAAATATTTTGTGACTTTTACAGCAGTAAAAGTAGGTCAGTATTGGCTGTTCTGTACATAAATACAAATACTATGTTGTTGGTTTTATAGGACTGCTGAACTTCAGTCTGTGTACATTGTGCACACTGTATGCTATCATATCTTGCTGATGTGGAGTTGTCAGGGTACATGATTACAAATACGAAGACTGTTGTCTTGGTTTGGCTGAATATTGGTGCATGTACAGTTTGACAGATCGCAGATCTGATACAGAACACAGACAAGGAATGTAGTTTTTTTCTCTCTTCCTTTTGTTACAAGGGAGGGATGGTAAAAATAACAACTCTTACTTCAACAACATTTATGATACTTATTTCTAACCCATATCACCATACCTATCATTATTTCTGCCTATGTGGCTATATAAAGTAAATGCTAAGTATCTAATTTCAAGGATTCTTAGGTAAAGGTAAAGGTAAAGGTTCCCCCCGCACATTTGTGCAGTCATGTCCGACTCTAGGGGCTGGTGCTCATCTCTGTTTGTTAGCCGAAGAGCCAGCATTGTCCAAAGACGCTTCCGCGGTCATGTGGCTGGCATGACGCACGCGGAACGCTGTTACCTACCCACCGAAGTGGTACCTATTAATCTACTTGCATTTGCATGCTTTCGAATTGCTAGGTTGGCAAGCGCTGGGGCGAGTGTGGGAGCTCACTCCGTCACACGGGGCTAGGGATTCGAACCTCTGAACTTGCGATCTTCCGATCGACAAGCCTGGCTTACCTACAGCTATTATGAGTTTTCATACACTCCTTTTCCTCTTTTGCCCCTTCTCCTTTACAGGCAGGTTTAACCTGTGTAAAATAACAGCCTTTGTTAGACCTATCCTTGGCTGCTGTCTTTGCTGTGGATTGTGGAGGAAACTTCAGCCAGAGTTATAGCCATTTCTTAGCCAACCCTTTAGCCACCTGATTTTGTTGCCGCTAGCCTTCCTGTATTTTCAGCTAAGTACCAGTTGCTGCCATCCTGAGAGCTTCAGCATCTCACAGTCTTTTAGTCTTTGGCTGAGAGGGGAAGGGTTTATTACCAGCTGCTAGCTGGCTGTTGCTTGTCAGCATTTCTGGAGCTGTTGTGGCTGCTGGGCTCTGTCGCTAACTGAGCTTCCAGCTGCATAGGTGCAATTAATTCCATTCCTACTTTTCCCATGCCACCAGTCATACACTGCACCAAGCCAACTTTGTCCTGGCATTTCTCCTCATTCACCTGCAACCTTCTCTTCTTTTGCTCTCACATGACTGTAATCTCAATATACAAACCTACCTCCAGGTGCTAAATAATTGGAACACAGATATGGTTAGCTGTTCATTCTGCCTTAAAGCCCAAGGAGGCAGGAGAGAAAAAGGGAAGAAAGAGCTCACACTGGCCACTGTGAGGTTCTCCTTCCACATGAAGTATGTACTCAGTTGCATGTTCTTGTGCCTTCTTGAGCTTTAGTAGGGTTTTTTATTTGTTTGTTTAGTCTTAGTATCAGGAAGACTCTATCATAGTCCTCATCTTTATTACTACTATTCCAGTAAAAAAATGAGGGAGCAGAAATGACTCTTCTGGATTGGAATTGTTTCATATGGCCAAAACAGGTGTCAAGTTTTGTTTCTCATGGAACATTTGAACTGTTTTGAGTTTTGTTCCATTAAATCACAGCCAAGGCAAAATGTTTGGATGGGAAGTTTTGTTTTGAATGTGAAACAAATCACATTTCCTATTTTGTGTACCCTTGGTCAGCATTTCTCTTACATTTCTTTCTTTCATTTTCTTACATTTTTTTTAAAAAATGTTATTAATAGTGAAGTGTAACAACCAAAATATAATAAGAATAATACAGTGATAATGCAATAAAAAGATTTATTCATAATAGAGATTAAAATGAACTAAACTAAACTGAAGGAAAAACAAAGATTCATATAATATGGATTCACAACTCTTATATTCTTTAACTCCTTTAATCCTTTAAATTTAGACCATAGAGAAACATATGGTTCCATCTTCTCATTTTTACAATATAAAGATATTTTAGACATCAACATTGATGTAGAGTGGCCATCAAAGCAGCCACATTATGCCTTCAAGAGAATAGGATGTTTCAGTACTTCAACTAGAGCTCCTCTAGGATTAAGTTCTGGCTACTCATTCTATGTATTTATGAATGTTTCTTTTTTTTAAAAAATATAATTTTTATTTTTTAATAATTAAGTAAAAAGCAACAGGAAAAACAAAAGAAAGAAAGAAAAAAGTGGGGAGGAAAAATAGAAGGCACACATATAAATTATATATACAGTAAATATAATCCATAATTCATCTCTGCTGTTATTATATTTTTCAAAAAATTAATATTATTATTGCTGTTGAATTAGTTTTACACTGAGGTGTGCGCTGAAGTGAGAATTCAAAAAATGATTTTAAAAAGAAAATAACCCTTTTTCTTTATGAATGCTTGTTCTGATGACAGCAACCTCAAGCACGACTTCTTTCCCATTGCAATACAGTATTTTGAGGTAGGGAAAGATGTTCAGTGAAAACTTACTGAGCTGGAAGAACTTGACAATGAATATTCAGAATTAATTTTCAAATATATTCTTTTAATAGCAAAAGAAATAATATTAATTCTAAGGTTGTAGGATTTAGAGGCAGCAATACAAGCACAAATTTGAGAAGGAATTAATAGGAAAAAATACATTTTTCACAAAACTTGAATAACTTCAGACTTGCTTAGTATTTGTTGTCCTTTATGTGTTCTGTATCCCACAGCTTACATTGCAACAAATTGTTTGAAGTTTGTAGTTATATCCTGCTTTTAAGATTTATTCTTATTTTCCTCAATGTATACACTGTTAAAGTTCATTGCCTAAAGAGATTGTGTGGCTTTGAGTTACATTATCATTACTTTTTAAGCCACTCTAAAACAAACTGCTTGATTGTCTTTCAGACCATTAAAATTTACTATTGCTTTAAATAGGACTGAAGTCTTATGTTTCAAAACCCATCTCTTAAACTTCGCAAATACTTTTTTTGAACATCCGTTGGACAAAATATATCTAGAGTCCCTATACTCTCAGTTGAATCTTTTACAGATCCTGTATCCTGAGAAGTGAAAAGCAAAATTAATTATTTGTTAAAATAGCAGACATAGTAAATGAAATGACTTCCTACCTGCAAGGAGAATAGTTAATATTTATATTCTTAAGATAAAACAGATAATGAATTTAGTTCAATCTGAATGACACACAAATAAATTCAGTCAGAAGTAGACCAATTCTATGAATCTTTGGATATATAGATTAACTATTTCAATATTATTTGGCTTGGATGACTCTGATCATAATTGAATTGGGCTAATTTTTGGAACTTGTGAATATCTAATAGAACCAATTGATTACAAAATTTTAATTAAGTAGTATGTTCTTTGAGAAGCCTCTTAGAAGTCAAGTGTAAGAATGAAAATATATGGATGAAAACATCTGTGATTAAAAGCTGTACAGTGTAAAACGGCTCAGGATTTTTTTCCATTCCAAATATTAATTCTAATCTTGCACAGCTTTTTAAAAAACATATATAGGCTCATTGGACAGATGTAAGAAGCACACTACAGGTGTATACATATAATCTCTTGCCATTTGGGGGCTTTGGCTTTTATGATTGGATTTCTTCTCCCTCTCCTCCACCCCCCAAAAAGGAAAGGGCTGAAAAGAGGGAGTGGAGAAAAGATACAGTCTAAATAATATGAAAAACATTTGCTAAATACTCAGATTTGGGGAAAGCAACATTGGCTTACAAGTATGTGTCAGTATACTTCATATACTACTTAGCTTATGGGGTGTATATTGGTGTAAGGTTGCATGTTAGAGAGCTGAGCCTGCATAGAATAGCATGAATACTCTTAGAATAAAACTGGGCTTTGGTTATACTTGTGTCTTTCTAGTCAAAATGTGCCAAAAGGTACTGTTTCACCATTAGGGAATGCTGCACATGGCATAAGTATGACTTGTAACCTAGTTTATACCTTTTCTATATTAATAAAAAGCATTATGCAAAACTGTGATTGACCAAAGCCATGGTGGGTGATGGAAGTCAATAAATGTCAGAGTTCACTATCTATGTTAATGATTATGGCATATGGAATATTGCAGTTTAGAGTGTGAAAGAAAAGTAAGTAGTAAAGCACATGAGTTAAACGAAATCAGATAAATAGAAATAGTTGCAGTGTGTGTGTATGTGTGGAACAAAGAGAAAGGGGAAGGATATAGCAGATCTAAATTAAGATGGTATGTTCTTGTGGAGTGATGTTATTCAATAGATTTGGGGAAGTGAAAATTATGAATGAAAGAGTTAAATATATATATCAGAAACTATGGATTGGACTCATCTAGCTTGCTATGGGTGCATTTAAAAATAGGAATGAATAGATAAGTGATAATTGCACATTATACTCAAGTTAATGGTGATCATGGAAAAACCAGATATGAATTTGAGGGGAAATATAGTTGGGATCTTAACCCAGTAACTGCCAGGATCTGAAAAACAGTTTCAGGCTAAATCCCAGCCAGGTAGAGTTGTTGTTGATCCAGGAAGTCGTATGATCTCAAGATTATTCCAACATTGACTCTGGATTCGGGCCTGGGCATGGGACAGAAGCCACAGCAGTTGCATTTGTGGATGACATACAGTAGGGCGTACAACTCTCCTTATCATCCTGGATTTCCAAGATACTGGTTGCCTGAAGCCTCTCACATTTCACTTTGTATGTTGTGCACTAAAACATCTGACTGGACATGTATATTATTCCATATATATTGAATCCCCTACTTCATGGTATAAATCTTATAAATACTTTACACTTTAGAAATTTGCATATTTAGACATAATCTTTAAAAGGTAAATCATGTAGTTTTGAAGAAAACCAATTTCAGCTTTCCAATATTATTTCATAAACTTATCAGTATAAAAAATGATTTTATTCATTTTCTTCTGACATAAAATTCTGTTAGTATGCATAGTAAGAGATTTGATCTTTAATATCAAATATAAGCAAAGTTGTGGGTTTACCTTTTATCTTAAGAGTAAATATTCTCCATAAAATGTGCATATAATAATTCAAATACCCAATTCTAAGACTAGAAGTTGAATTAAAACTGGATGTCAGAAAATGTTTTGATTATGAACAAGTTTGTTGCAACTTAGCAACCGCTGATATTCTCTTCTTCAAAGGTTAGTTGGTGGCTTTTATTTTATTTTATTGAGGGGAAGGCATTATTTAATAGAATTGCTGATAAGCTATTCCAAAATCACCATTTATTGGCCTCAACACTAGATATTTGCATACTTTTGGAAATCTCAAATGAAGGGATATTTATTTAGTAATATTTTTACTTTAACAAAAGTGATAATGATTGGTAAGTACTACTTTAATATCTACCTCTCTAAAGGCAAAAATAATTTTTATATTTCCATGGTTGTTGTGGGTTTTCTGGGCTGTGTGGCCGTGTTCTGGCAGATTTGGTTCCTAACATTTCGCCAGTAGCTGTGGCTGGCATCTTCAGAGGACAGGAGCACAGCTAGAAGATTCTCTCTGTGCCCAAGACTATACATTTATATTTCTACTTTAGTTATAATACTAAACATGATAAAAACTGTTTTCAACATCCAGGATACCAGATTTTGTGTACAACGGGGCTGGGGTGAGGTGGAGGGAAGGTGCATTAGTACCCAAGGGCTGTGAGAAGGGAGGCGAGTTTGGGGCAAGAATCTTGTACAAAAAATCAGGGGAGCAGGGTTTTTTACAATTATGAAACTGTCTAGAAGGATTAAGTTCACCGTTGTTTTGTCTTTTTTTGGGGTTTTTTTTTTCCAAATTCTACTAGAGAACTCTGAGTATAGGAGGTATGGTGAAGCAACAATCTCATGACTGGGAAAATATTAAATTTGCATGCTTTGGAAGGCTCCTATGGCTGCTTCAAAGATTCTCCTCGGTTATGTGGGTCTACACAGAGCGGTTTCCTTCACTGGCAGTCCCAGCAGAAATCTCATTAATGCATTCACATATGGCAACCATGTCCAGCCTTCAAAGCAGCACATGAGCCTTCCAGAGGACATGGCTGCTTAAATGCTTCAAAGGAAGGTGCTTTGCTCACACTAACACCTCTTTTAAAGAGGTGTTGTAAAGCACTCCTTTTCAGTGTTTTGCATACCCCTATTAATTTCTGAATTAAATTAATTTCTTAAAAGAACACCCAATGATTACAGATAGTCTTCGACTTATGACCACAATTGGGTCCAGAACTTCCATCGCTAAGTGATGCAGTCATTGAGTGAGTCATGCCAGATTTTACAACCTTTTTTGCCACAGTCATTAAGCGAATCACTGCGGTTGTTAAGCAAATCCAGATTTCCTCATTGACTTTGCTTGTTGGAATTCCCCTGGGAAGGTCGCAAATGGTGATCATGTGACCCCAGGACACTGCAACCATCATAACTGTATGCCAGTTGCCAAGCACCCAAATTTTGATCATGTTACCACGGGGACCGGTTGTAAGTAACTTTTCAACACCTTCATAACTTCAAACAGTCATTAAACGAATGGTCATAAGTCAAGGACTACCTGTAATTCTCTCAAATACATTACAGTATATCAACTTTCTCTCTTATGCACATAGAAACCCACAAGTACATTCACACAGACATACACCATAACCCGCTCCTTCCTCCTCCTAGCAGCAGAAAGAAAACTGGCAGGAGAGGAAGGGAAGAAATTGTAATTTTCTACATTTATTATTTATTTTATTTTATTTATTTATTTTATTTATTTATTTTATTAAATTTATATTACCACCCATCTCCCCTATCGGGGACCCTGGGCGGTTTACAATAAAACATAGTTAAAAACATAAATATAAAATTACAATATAATAAATAATATAAAATCCAAGTATAAAAGATGTTAAAAATGGTAATACTGGGAGGCTTCATGGGACCAGCCATCCCCAAGAGGAACTGTTGGCATTTCCCTCCCAGGCAAGATGGCAGAACCCGGTCTTTAAGCCTTTCCGAAAGGTTGGGAGCGAGGAAATTTATGGACATTTTATGACCGTTTTTGTTTGTTTTCAAGTTTTTTCTTCTCTCATCAGTAAATATACCACAGTTCACAGACCAGTGTTTCTGTCCAGTAAACACAATATTTGTAAGGCTGATTATGTTGTACAAGGCATGAAAAAATGCAGTATTTATCATATGTTTTTATAAAATGCACATATATTGTTAGATATATTAACAAAGTTTTGATTATACACACACACACACATGCACGCACACATGCACGCACATACACACCCTATACTATGTTCCCTTTTAAGGTAAATACTGTTATGCAAAGTGCAAAAAAGAGAAGAAACAGTAATCAAAGAATTTTGAAAGAAAGGAGTGATAGTAAGGAAAAAAGGAGTAAGAACAGTTAAATCTAGTTTACTACCAACACTATTCACATTTTGATTGTATTGCTTTAATTGTTTTAATATATATCAAAAGAAAACAAAACACACAAAGTACAAAAGTCCAAAAAAAAACATAAACATAAAACTGAAAAAGGAAAAAAAAACCCTCCTTAGCCAAACTTAAACTGAAAATGCAAAAACGCAATACACGGAACAGTTGTATAAATATTGCAACTCAGTTTCTAAGCAACATAAGGAACATTGACCACAGAGAAGCATGTCTTTCCATTGCGCTGATAAAGAACCAATTCAAAGGTTGAAAGTTCACTCATTTCTTCCAACCTATTTTTAATATCTGGTGTAATATTCCCTTTCCAAGAGCACACCACCATATTTTTTTAATGGTCCGGACATGATTGATTCAAAGTTATTCATAAATAGATAATAGATAATTTAAGAAATTTAAGAATATTTAATGTAATATTAGCACCTTTAATTAACTGATTTCCTAAAAGCATATTAACAATATTAAGAGTATTCAACCATTATGGAACAACCAGAGGGCACATCCAATTCATATATGTTAGCATTCCTTTGTATTTATTGCTACCTCCAACATATAAAGGGGGTGCGATGGCTCAGCGGTTAAGATGCCAGGCTTGTCGATCTGAAGGTTGCAAGTTCGGAGGTTCGAGACCCTAGCCTCGCATGATGGAATGAGCTCCCGCACTTGCCCCAGCTCTTGCCAACCTAGCAACTCAAAAGCATGCAAATGCAAGTAGATGAATAGGTACCACTTCGGTGGGAAGGTAACAGCGTTCCGCGCGCGTCATGCCGGCCACATGACCGTGGAAGCGTCTTTGGACAATGCTGGCTCTTCGGCTAACAGACGGAGATGAGCACCGGCCCCTAGAGTCGGACACGACTGTGTGGGGGAACCTTTACCTTTACTTTTACCAACATATAAAGACTTTTCAGGCCTTTTGGCTGTAAAATAAATTAATAATAAAATAATAGCATATAAAGATAGATAACGAAGCCTTTTTGAACACCTGCTGAGGTAACTGTAGACCTAAAAAAATAGTGTTTGATTAATTAGTCTTATGTTAAGCTCATAAGAGACATATAAGAACAAGGATCAAACTTAAATATTTTTCCCAGCATCATCCAATTGATGTCTTGCTGCCTTTATACTTAAATTCTGGCTAAAATTAGAATCAAGCACCTGCCAAGATTTCAAAGGAATGAAATGATAGTTCTGTAGTTGTATGCACGGTGGTTAATATTCAAACTCATTTATGTTACAAAGCAATACCAGAAAGTAATATTCCCAGTTTTATATGAGAGTTGCAGTTTGGAAAGGCAGAACGTCGTAGTCTGACCATCTCATCAGTGATTTTACCAATTTGTCTAAAATACCTGTGGAATCCTGGAATATAGGTATTACATTTGTTTTTCAATCAAGAGGCCACAATTTCCCTGATTTTTCTCCCTGCTCCTATTAAAATATATCCATTTAATATGTTTTAATGAATAGTATATTTTGGAATCATACAAATGACCAAGTTCCAGTTTACCAGACCTAAATATAGTATTAGATTTACTGACATTATATAATACTGACCTAGGATTTTTTCATAAATATTCAAAAATTCCTCAATCTTTCTTTCCAAACTGGAATGATAAAATCCATTTTTCTCTCTATGAAGCTTAGGAGTGATAGTCTAGTCCCTTGTAAAAACTTTAAAAGTATCTCACATAATCCTCAGATTGTTGATCATTCATTTATTTGAAAAAAAAGTCTCAATAATCTTGTTGTTGTATTGTCAAAGGCTTTCACGGCCGGAGTTCGATGGCTGTTGTGGGTCTTCCCATGGCCACACAGCCCGGAAGACCCACAACAGCAATCTTGTTGTTGATCAACAAATTTTGGATCTTTTGATGGTGAAGTAGTAAAATACCATCTTACACTAACTGAACATTTAACACTTCTTGAAAAGCAATGTTAGTGTAACTGGAGCATGGTTTGATAAAATGGTACCTGGTTATCTAACCAGTCAGCTAAGGATTGGGATATTAAAAGCAAAACAAGAACATGTACCATAAGGAATTGAAAAAAAGAAAAATATATTCTCATTGGGTCAAGTCTAACTGATGCCAAATATCAGCTAAATTAAATTGTATTATGCAGGCATCTCCACCTGGGTTACTGGTATTTGTTAGGAACTTTATTGTCAATTAAAGATCCAAAAGTACATTAAAATCCCCAGCCACCATTATGTGGTCCACCTTTAAACTAACAAACTTTAGTAAAACATCTACATATTTATGTTAAAATTTGGAGCCAGTGTGATACTGTATACTGTAGTGCATAGCTTTCCAAACTGTGTGTCACGACACTTTAGTGTGTCGCAACACACATTTTAGTGTGTCGCAAAACAACCCGGAAGTGGCGCGGGGGCATGCACGGTGGCGGTGCAGGGACACGCGCACCGGTGGCGGTGTGTTTCCATGAAACAATTAACAACAGTGTTATTCAAAATGAAAAATATTTCAGCTTTATGACAGACCCACCATGAACCCAAGTTAAAAACAAAATAAATGAGCAGAAAACTATTATTAGTTACAAAAATTAAAAATTAACGAAGACCACAAAACAGAAATTAAAAACAGGTCACCCACAGCAGTTAACAAGAAAAAAGGAAAAACTGCTTTAAAAAAGAAAGAAAAAGCACTCAGCAGCCAATGCAGAGCTGAAATATGCTTCCAGCAAGGGAAGCCAGTGAGCACAAGGACCACTGCGTTCTAGACTAACTCCAGCTTTTGAGTGGTCTTTAAAGACAGCTACAGGTAAGGCTACCACTGGTCAACCAGCCAAAGCTGGGCAAAAGCCTTTCTATCCATAGCTTCCATTTACTGCTCTTATGTTCCAAGTTGCAATTTTCTGCATGGCATGATTTTCGCCGAATGGGCCCCTGGCCACCCTTGTCTGCTTTTGTCAATCAAGGTTTTCACATAATATTTTTAGTAGGATTGAGAAGGAGGAAGGAAGCCTTTGTAGTACCCATACCGTGTGCCGCAATCCCTGGTAATGACAACAATACTGGACAGTATTATTTTTATCTCTTCTGAATCTTATTTATCTTCACTAAATCATCTCAAATTCTAACATTGTAAAGAGGAAGACCACTTTGTCTCCTGCATTCCCCATACCATGCTTTATCGTTTATATCTTCCACTTTGCCTCTTCTGGGTTGTTTTTTCTGCCTAAGCTAAACATTCCAAGGGGCGTGGTGGCTCAGCGGGTAAGACGCCAGGCTTGTCTATCGGAAGATTGCCGGTTCAGAGGTTCAAATCCCTAGTCCCGCGTGACAGAGTGAGCTCCCGCACTCGCCCCAGCTCTTGCCAACCTAGCAATTCGAAAGCATGTGAATGCAAGTAGATGAATAGGTACCACTTCGGTGGGTAGGTAACAGCGTTCCGGACGTGTCATGCGGCCTCATGACCGTGGAAGCGTCTTCGGACAACGCTGGCTCTTCGGCTAACAAACGGAGATGAGCACTGGCCCCTAGAGTCGGACACGACTGCACAAATGTGCAGGGGGAACCTTTACCTTTAAACATTCCAAATGTCATAACCTTTTAAATATGGCTTTATTTCAGCCATTTGATCATTTTCATTGTCCATTTCAGCATCTTCTCCAGATTTACTGAATCCTTTTTGATAAGCAATGAGCTAAACTTTGTAGACTATGCCATATATTTACATAAAGGATTATACTGGCTGTTTCATCGTCATTCCTGAGGAACCTTAACATAGATGTTGTCCTTTTTTCAGTGCACTATTCTCCACAAGCCTAAGATCCCTTTGTTTTGTGTTTGGGGAATTATATAAGATCTTGAAGTTATAATAATTGTTGATATTTTGTAAGTGCTGTGTATTTAGTTTTATTCGGTATTTATTATTTTTGTTGATTGATCCTTAACCATCGTACATGCTCAGGGAGATGTGGTATAAATGCTTCTTAAAAGACAAGTACCTGTTTATCACAGAAAGATAAATCCAAGATTACTTTTCCCACAGAGTAAGAATAACAGGTCTTTTATCATGGGATGATAATATTAGACATGGTAACTTCCTTCTATTTCTAAATTTTATTTGCAAACATAGGGGCATACTTTATTCATTCATAATCTCTCTCTCTCTCTCTCTCTCTCTCTCTCTCTCTCTCTCTCTCTAAATTTAAACATTCTGAGATTTTTTCTCTCAAGGAAAAATATTATCATTGTCAAGTGGATGGAGATATCTGAATTTTAAACTACTTGTGTCAATGGGACAGCAATTAATTTTTCATACTGTAGCTATTTAATTCAGTGGTGGGTATTACAAATCCAATACCCAGTGCTTCAGTTGATCCCCTATGCCCATAATGTCAATTACACAGAGAGAGTGTGTGTTGATTCTTTAGAATTCTTCTCCAATGTGAAACATTAAATCAATTACCATTTTCATTCAATTTCACTGAGATTGTTGAGCAGTACTCAAAATAGGTTTTCAGAACTATGGCTTTAATTATTAGTGCCTTTTGAATTCACTGATTTACTAAAGTTTCTGCCCTTCCCAGACACACAGATATTGCTTCACAAATCACACTAAGGCATAGTCAAAAGTTGGGTTCAAGTTTCTTTCTTCCATAGATCAAACATAATATGGTTGAACCACCTCCAATGTGAATAAGATTGAAGAGTAGCCTCCACCATCTAATCTTCTCCAAAAGTATTGTAACTGCTTGGGATTCTGGTAATTCCTGTAAGTGTAATCTCAACACATCTGGAGCTCTTCTCTCTACCTTTCCACACGTCTGAGGAGAGAGGTGATAAGTATTCTGGCATGCTAGCTTTTGAGATACCCATATCTCAATACCCTTATCTCTTTAAGCAAGTAAAGTTCTAAAATGAGGACAACTTTAATGGTAATGTGTTCTTGTTGATCTTTTGCATTTGCTTATCAATTCAGAAACAGGACAGTGATAAATAACAGATAGTATATCTCACTTGATTTGACTAATGACATTACCCCCTCAGTCTCCTGATTTCTGTCTTCACCTCAAGCTCATTTGCTTTTCCAGTTCATTACATTTCATCTATGTACAGTGTTATGACCCATTAAGGTCAATGATATGCCTGCTATTAAAACAGGCAAGGATCAGAATACAAACCATAGTCTTAATTAACCTGGAAGTGAATTTCAACTATCTTAGTAGCTTTCATGGTTATTGCACTTCCTTTAAAAAGAAGGAGCTGTGAACACTAATTCTTTCAGCACTTTTTAGTAGAAATGTTTCTAGTAAGTTAGAACGATAGCAGTGCAGTCCTCAATGGCTCAGAAATCTATTTTACAAAGCTGGTTTTAAATACAAAGGTTATTCTTCTTTTTTTCCTTTTTATTACTGTATATTGTTGTAAATCTTAATACATTATATTGTTTTGATACAATATTTGTACAATATTAAAATTATTGACATTCTATTGTTTAGATAACTTGGAATATTAGAAATAAAGAATACAGAGAAATATTCCATCAGTATTAATTATAATTTAGGATACTGATATTATTACAAGCATAAAATTATTTGCCTTTTCCTACAAAATTGAGTATAACATTAGAAAAAAAGAAACTGCTGCAGATTACATCAAAATATTTGTTGTACAGTAAAGGTTTTGATCCTGAGCTAGTTACTTAGTGTTGAAGTTGCTGTGTATAGCATTTTAATAAAAGGAGAAAAATAAGATAAGCAAAACCAATTTAACAAGAATAAAACTATCAAAAAGTAATTTAAAAAAGGAAAGAGGAAAAGGAAAAAGAACTATTGAGTTTCTAACTTCCCCATTTTGTACATCTGCTAATTTACCATATTATAGCAAACAAATGTCTTTCTTAAAACACCATTTTGTAGGATCATTGCTATATTTTAGATGGAAGACTATCGAACTTGTAGATCTTTGTGCATATTAATATATTGTTTGAAACAACATTGTTAATCACTTAAATCTGATTTTCTTCATTCTTAATTCAAAAACATATTAACCTAAATATGTCAGACTATTGGATAAACAAATATTTTATCAAATATTAAATGCAAAACTATATACAATATTGAAGGTTGAGGTTAAGCACTTTGTCTATTTCATGTTTAAGGTTTGGGAAAGTATAATTTTAGGGAGAATTTAGAGAAAGGTATTGTCTGATACAAATGTAGTATTGCTAACTAAATGGCATAGTACGACTTCATAAAGCTATTCATAAAATATTTGATAATTATTCATGGATGTGTACTTTGTATTCCTAAAAATGGGCAGAAGGCAGGGAAATGGTTGAACACTATGATAGTTCACAACAACTAAAAATTCTTCATCAACAATATACTGAGCAGTAACTATACAACTTTTGTAACTTTGTCCACTTACTAATAATATATATTTCCATCAATTATTTTTTCTTTTCCTTTTTTCACTTGGTTTTTTCTTTTACAAAAATAATAAAAATGATTTTTAAAAAATAGCCGTTGCTTGTTTTTTAACAGAATTATTATTTGTTTAGTAACAAATAATAATTTTCCTCTACAAGCACAGTTAAAAGACATTCCTATCTTTTTTTCCTCAATATATAAACAAGAAGCATCAAAGCATGTCTCAAATATCATAAATCATACTTGGAAGAGATAAAAGAAATATTTTGATATTGATATTTTCACAATGTAAATGTTAATTTTCCATAAAAATGCTGAGGCTAAGAACGGTTTGAACTAACTTTTCTTATAATATTGATTTCATAACCTAATAGCCCCTTGATGTGGGATAATGTTGTATTACAAAAGGTTTAGAAATATAAACGGGGGAAGATAAATGGAGGTGTGGGGACTGCAAATGATGTTTGCTTGCTAAATGTCTATACATAAAATAGGGAATTATCACAATAATCAACCCGGTTTTTTGCCTTCAGCCTGTCTGAGGCCATGTGGGTTGGAGAATGACTACTAGCCCGAAAAGGAAAGGCTGTTTACAAGAGTTCTGGGGTGTGTTTTCCTGGAAAAGGTGAGAGGCTAAAAGCAGAACTCTGTCCAATAAACCTTGTGCCTTAGAAAACATCCGCGCACAGACATACACATCAAGCTGTTGGAGGAAGATGTTCTTTTCATTTACCTTTCAAGTAGGCAGGTTAAAAAAAATTTAAATTAATGCTTTGCTTGAATTGAGTAAAATGAATCTTGTTCTTCCTTCTCCTTGCTAGTAATTTCTTTTTCTTATTTTCTAGTCCATCAAAACTAAATATTCTAAATATTGAGAAGACATGGAAATGCCAAAAGAAATATTGATTTAATATTTAGAATTTAGGTTTGCATAACACATCTACAACTTTTTGGAGTGCTATAGTTCGTTCAATGAACTGGACATTTTTAAAGGTTTTCTATAATTTCATTTTGTTCCCCAAAATCATTCATTTCTTTGACTTTTTAAATCTTTACAGCTACATACATACATACATACATACCTGTATGTGTGTCATTATTTTGCTACTTTCCCCCAGCTTTTTCCTTTTTATGTCTCTTTAGAAAACGTTGATGTTGTATTTTAATTTAGTTTACAAATTTATTGCTCCTTTTTTCCTCATTACTTTTTTCTATATATCAATATGTAACAATATAGTAATATTGATAATGGCTATCTGTTTAGTAGCAATATCACTAGAGGGCAGTATTGATTAAATTAGCCTCTTGGATAATGAGAACATAAACTTGCATTTTGAAAACATAAGTGGGAAAAAATCTGATATAAATCCAGTTACTCTATTGTACATGTATCAAAATAGTTCTGCATTTTACAATGTACCCCAAGTTGTCTATAAAATACATGTAATTTTCTGTTAAAAACATGCTATTATTTTTTTAAAAAAAACCTGTTTAAGGCCAAAGAAAGTAAATCTGCAATTCTTAGAAGTGATAATGATGGTATCAGTAAGTATTTAATCTGCTCATAAAATTTTAAATTAAGATATTGACCCATTTGTTCTTATTAAATTACAGGTCTCCTGACAGATGCAGCAACAAAGAAGTCTTATAGGAGTTTTTAGGCTCTGTGTGAGAGCTACATTCCCCAATCAAGTTTCACTGGTGTGGATCATCATCCATTTTATGTCATCAGTTCAACTGTCTATTTCTCTGTATTTCATCGAAGAAGGCATAATTCTACATTATGAGCTAAAAGTCTGTTCTACCATATTAAAGAACACTGGACTAAGGAATCAAGATGTGAGAGAAAGGCTTGGGCGTTAGCAATACAAAAATCAAAACCACAAGTTCACAATTAACGTTGCATCTGAGTTATGTTCCACTGCTGGACCTGATCTGTGGTTATGATAATCTGAAAAGTCAACTAAACTGAAGAGTACTCATCCCAATCAGCCTTAGAGAAGACTGTTTTGTCTACGGAAGGACACTAAGGTATAGAAGACCATTTTTCTTGTGCCCTAGACTGCCTGAATTGCTTTTATTTTCTTATGTTTCAGTATATACAATAGACCAAAGAGCAAAATCTATTTTAAAGTGGACACAATGTTACTGTTAACAAGATTATTTAGGTTCAACAGTATGAAGACCACCCTGTACAAATTCAGTTCACTCTGTGATGAAACATTGCTTTCCAGCAAAAGCCTTTATGGAACACTGCAGAAACAGCTGGAACTACTCTTGGAAAAAAGTACCCTAAAAGTCACAAGGGAACATGGAGAGATTATGACCAATCTTCAAGAAGAAAACAGAACTTTGATTAAAAACAAGACAAACTGTCTACGCACCACTTTACTCTGTGCTTTGATTGACTTATCGTACTAAAATCATTCTGAGTTTAACCAGTTCAACATGCCTCTTCTATGGTTCCATTCTTTGATTGTTAAAAGTTGGATAATACAGTATTTGCAAAGAGCATGTTTGGTCATCTGTGGCCTATGTCTCATCCGATACATTTAGTGCCAGGAAGCAAATCCAGGGGGGTGGGGGGGAAAGTAACACTTGTTTGAAAGAGATCATTAAATGTATTTTGAAAAGCCTAAAGTTATATATTTAACAGTTTTTATATGTTGTATATTTGTAGAAAATCCTATTTAACAATTAACGTGGACGGTCATGACAAAAAAATGGTTCAGAGTTGAGTTGTTGTTTTTATTACTTCAGTTGTCTCTGAAGTGACTGATGTAGTTTGCTTTCTTCCATTGGGACATTCTGGATGTAAAGCATGACTAGAGAGGAATCTGTAGACAAGCAAAGAATAATGTTGTTTATATTACATAAATGCATTCAACCATTGCACTGTTGAAAGGCTTCCTTTCTCTCTTCTCTTCCTCTTCCTCTTTCTCTCTTTTTTCTTTATTTCTTTTCTTTTACTTCCTTTTCCTTTTTTTTCTGCTGGGAAGGGAGTGATAGTCTTTTAAATACCAGTAAAACAGTGTAAAATAGTTTAATGATCATTACTTTCCATACTGAGTTACATTCTTTCTCTCTCCCCCACCATGCCACCCCCTTTTCTAATGTAGTATGAAGATCAGCTTGCTCCTTGATCAAGACATGGGTTTTTCTTTTACATCATATTTTTGAAAGCTCCCTTATTCAATATTATATGGTATAAAAAAATTAAAGGAAAGTGGTGTTTAAAAAAGAAGAAAAGAAAAAAAAAACATTGATACTTTCAGTTATAGTATCTCCTTTGTCTACAAGTCTGGCTCATAGTGATATGATTAGGTCAAGAAGTGGGCTTACCTCTTTCCCAAAAAATATTTGTCAGTATTAAACTTAGTCCCAATGTCCACTGTAGTATACTACCTAAATACTTCAATTAACTTTTAGTAATATGCTAGTTCTATGCTACTAAAGAAAAATGTATAGGGATTGTTCAAGCAATCATAGATGAGAGGTATGGGGGGAAAACAGTTCATTTAATCAAGACCTCTCCCAATATTTTCAATATTATTTTATTGCACAAGTTGAGGAAATCATGAATTATAGGTGACAGTGTCTATGAATAAAACATTTGTGTAGATGGTCTTAATTCATTGTAAAAGTTCT
This sequence comes from Charina bottae, assembly GCA_023362775.1. Taxonomy (NCBI): domain Eukaryota; kingdom Metazoa; phylum Chordata; class Lepidosauria; order Squamata; family Charinaidae; genus Charina; species Charina bottae. The sequence continues at coordinate 5,043,589 of JALMGJ010000035.1, forward strand.
GATCAGTGTCCAGGTAGCAATTAAAGCCCAGTCACTTGAAAAGTATTATGAACTGACTGCACTATAAATGACCAATGTCTGATTTAAAGTGTCATGCAATAAATGATGGTAGATACTTCACCTGTATTATAAGAATTGGAGCGCCAGATCCCTCACTCTACTGTTACTTTTTTACTTTTTTTCTTTTTTGGAGGGAGTGTAGTAGCCTTATTTAGTAAATACTGAACAAAAATTAAAATGTTTCAACATTTTTGTTGCTTTACAGTATTCAGTTTTGTGTTGGTTCAGCTAAATTATGAAATTATGAAAAAATAAAATCATTTTATAAGTGAGATTTCTGGTCACTGCTGGTGAAATGAGGCAACTATTCGAAGGAGGGAGGGAAAGATAAGGAAAGGGTTCTGTGAGATAAAGGGAATAATTTATTTGGGGATGAAAATACTAGATTATCAGGATTACTCCTGTATTGTGCTGAATGAGTATGATTATAAATGATTATGAGTATGATGATAAGTGATGCCCAATTTGTGTTTAACTACAATAAGTGATAAAGTTCTCAACAAATATGTGCATTTAAGTGATTGCAGTTACCTTTAAAATACATGGGCTTTGTAAAAGCTATTTTGAAAGTTATTAAAAGAGCCTTTCCCTATCCCCTCCTTTTCCATGCACTCCTCCCCACAAACTATTGGAGTTTGAGGGGCCTTTCCTGAATAGTCCCAACATTTGAGCCATATATTGAATTTCACCAGCGTAAGTGCTGACTTTTCCTAGGCTTACCTATGACAAGGCTATGCTCTTGGCTGTTGTGGGTCTTCCAGGCTGTGTGGCCGTGTTCTGGAAGTTGTGGTTCCTAACGTTTCGCCAGCATCTGTGGCCAGCATCTTCAGAGGGCAGGAGCACAGATAGAAGCAAAATCTCTGTCTGTCTCTCTGTGCTTCTATCTGTGCTCCTGCCCTCTGAAGATGCTGGCCACAGATGCTGGCGAAACGTTAGGAACCACAACTTCCAGAACACGGCCACACAGCCCGGAAGACCCACAACAGCCATTGAACTCCGGCCGTGAAAGCCTTCGACAATACACTATGCTCTTGGCTTAAAGGTAATTCTAGTAAACAATGTGCTCACTACCCATGGAGGGATGGATGTATGGATGGATTCAAACCTATGATTTCAAAACTACAACTTTTAAAAATAGTTGATTAGTTCATCTTGCATTTTCTGAGAACAAACTTCTGCTCCTTTCCATACCGCCCTGAACGTTAATGATAGGTAATAGTTTTTTGAGATTATTGTTGGTAGTAGCAGAGAATGACACTGCAAGCTCTCTTATTTCTTTTACAGATTTTTCTATAATCCTGAATCCTACTGGCTGCCCACATATCCCCACTCTGAAATAGCCCAGTGGGAAAAGTAGCTTCATGGTGTTTTCCTTTGGAATTTAACAAAAGTGTGGAAGCCACAGGAGACAGCTGACCACTGGTGAGATGGCATACAATGAAAGACAGGACGTTCACACATACTCTTTGGCCATCTCAGTTTTGCAGAGCACTGTTTAACTAGCCAAAATCTTAGAGTTTGAATTTGAATCTAGAAGGAAACACAAACTGCATGCAAATAAACTCTATTTATTTCCAGAAAGAAAATAATCAGGGTTCAAAACATCCTACACTACCCTTGATAGCTGCTGTGGAAACTCAGTGCCAGTTTTCCTCTGTCAATGCACCCATCTGGTAGTCTGGACATAGCAGGATGGCTTCATCTGAGCTCATTCCAAAGCACAGTTGGTTGGACAGGTTCTGTTTTTGGAGCAATTCCTCCAGGATTATTCTGTGTACCTGTTTATAATCTTATGAAAATTATCCTTCCTGGCAAGGATTCCTTTGCTCAGACAGGTCAAGAAAAACAATGCTAACCAGCTGACAGTTAAGGCCTCTTTAAAATATGGCAAGTGTTTGGGGAGAAGAATTACAAAAAACTACATTACAGCAAGTACATTAAGTATGATCAGCTGCCTTCCAAGCATACTATTGAGTATTATAGGTTCAGCAAATGAAAATACTTTTAGCTGGTTATACTCTCAGGCTGAGGGCTTTGATTCAGCCAACTTATGCTCTTGTCCTCTTAAGGTCTTCTAATGTGGCCAACTTTCCCTACAGCATTGTAACTAAAATACCCATAAGGACACCACCTTCCTTTTCTCCTTTGAAATAAATTTCAAAACCATTTTTTAATGTAAGAAATTCAGCATGATTCTGTATAGGCTAAGTGCTAAGAAAAATTTCCAAATATGTGGACACCAAGGCTCAGGCTTCCATTCTGTAATTGTATCAAATGGCATTAATTATTGTTCTTACAAGTCTGAAGTTCATTGGATTTCAAAACCAAGTACAATTTTTGATCCACAAAAATCAAATGAAAAGCAGTATACCATGTTGAAATGACAAATTTACCCTTGCTTTATATGAGCCTCCAGCAAGCTTCAAAATGTCCAAACATTATTTCCAAAATGTACAGAGTTTGTTTGGCTATATTTTATTTATTTATTTATTTATTTATTTATTTATTTATTTATTTATTTATTTATTTATTTATTTATTTATTTATTTATTTATCAACTGTATTTACTGCCCATCTCATGCCTCTACAATATTTTAATGAAAAGAGAGGGGTTTCTTTTTCCTATAGGCATTAAAACTTCCTTGGACGGTTGGGGGGGGGTTTCAGAAATTTATTTTATTTTTATTTATTTATTTAATTATATTTATAAGGCTGCCCAACTCTATAATGACTGGGCAGCAAAGCTTTTTTAACAGCATTATCTTTTATGACTTGTTTGTCAGAGCCAAAGGCCTTTTAAAACACCATCACACTCCTTCGTGTGACAAGCAAATTTTCATTCAAATATTAAGAACACAAGAATTGCCTTGTAGCATAAGATGAAGATCAATCCAATTTTGTATTGCATGTCAAGAATTTCCAACAGGATATCTCTGATAATTCAGTCAGAACACTTTCTAAATAAATTGATTTGGAGGGGGGGTAACCATTTTTCAAATATTAATATAGCCATTTTAATAGAATTCCTTTGGTCCTTAAATAGGACAGCCCAATTCAAGTTTACTCAGAATTCATTCATTCAATTTAGTGGACTTTAGTAGGACACAGCCTTAGTAACTGATTTTATTGATATACACAGGCAGAAGTCCAGTATTTTACTAGTTACTCAAAAGATGTATTTATATAAATGGTGTAAATAAAGCATGAGATTTTTCTATGAAGGATGTCAGTATATCCTATTGCTTTCAGGTAAAATAATAGGAAGCTTCAGTAAAACTGTTTGTAAGCCCTCAAGCCTAAAAGTAGCTATTTCTAAATATGAATGTATTGATCTTTCAGATGACATCTTGGGTTGCTAAACCTGTACTTATCCTTCCTTTGGCTATTGTTTGTTATGCATTTTATTGCTTATGTTTCTTCATTTAGTGTCAGTCCTATTTATTATATTTTCCACATGCAGCCCTTTTCTACTCTAGTACTATGTTATTTTGTTATAGGATAATAGCAGTAGAAATGTTTCAGATGATCTGTCTCATCATATTCAATATTAAGCATTGAAAAAGTCTTCAAGTTTAAGTTCATAAGTTCAATACCAGTAATATTATACTGATGATCTAAGCTTAGTGATGAAGATAAGTTAAATTTTTGCCACAACATCCAAATATTTTACTGTTGCTGCCCAGCCAGTTCACTGTTTTTAACTAAGGAGCAGCCAGTAAGTTCTTAATAAAGTGATTTGACTTCTAAATACTGACAATACTATGAATTTTTAAATCTTAGATATGCATTAAAGAACTATGATTAAATAATGGAATGGGAGTTCATAAAAAAATACTGATTCCAAAAAAGTGTAAAAGCAGTGTATTTTGTATGTTCTTTTACTAACTGGATCAATTTACAAATACCATATTTTGTGTTACTTAGTATAGCTTCATACATACTGGTTTTTTTTTAATGCAGTGAATAATCAGAATAGGTAAAGGTAAAGCTTCCCCCCGCACATTTGTGCAGTCGTGTCCGACTCTAGGGCCCGGTGCTCATCTCCGTTTGTTAGCCGAAGAGCCAGCGTAGTCCGAAGACGCTTCCATGGTCATGTGGCCGCATGACACGCACGGAACGCTGTTACCTACCCACCGAAGTGGTACCTATTCATCTACTTGCATTTGCATGCTTTCAAATTGCTAGGTTGGCAAGAGCTGGGGCGAGTACGGGAGCTCACTCCGTCACGCGGGACTAGGGATTCGAACTTCCAAACTTGCAATCTTCCGATCGACGAGCCTGGCGTCTTACCCGCTGAGCCACCACGCCCCCTTGAATAATCAGAATACTTTATACTAAAAAAATTAATGTATATAATAAGCTGACTGCAAATTTATCCCAGGAAGATATAGTTGACACATCACTGAGGATACCTAGATCTGTCAAGGTACTTGTTCAATATTTATTTATTAAATTTATTTGGCTGCCCATCTCATATACATGATTCTGTGTGACTGACAATTAAAAAAAAAAAACAGAATAAAAGCAGAACCAATAATTATAAACAACAAAATAGCAGCCAAAAACAATCACAGGGTCCCTCAATCAATATAGCAAAAAAATGGGTTTATCCACACTATCAGGGCCTCAGGCTTGATGGCAGAACCAAGTTTTTAATGCCTTGTGAAAGGCCAGTAGGGTTGGGGAAAGTCTGATCTTGGAAAGGAAGGGGGGTGTGCTGATGTTCCAAACTGGGACAATGGCAGAGAAGGCCCTCTTCCTTGGTCCCACCAGATGGCACTCTCTTGCGGATGGGACCCGGAGCATGCCTCTCCTGCTGGGTCTAACAGGACAGGTAGATAGGTATACAAAAATGTTCAGCAATATGGGTGAAAGGTCTGCCAGAAATGGGTGAGGTAACTATTTGACTACACTGATCTAAATCTAGTGAGTGTCCTCCCTAAAAGTCTATCATTAATGCTGGGTATACTCCACCAATCTATTACTCATAGTCAGCTAGTCATTACGCTTCTCATTGTGAGACAGATCGCACACTGAGCAAATGCGGGCAAGCTAAAGATTTGTACTGTTCATCTGGTTTTGTGGCCACCTTTTTCTTGGAAATAAAGTTGGAGTGGACAATAGCCCATAATTAAGCATTTTTGTTTTCCTTATCTCTTTTGTATCTGCAATATCTTAATATTTTGTTCTCTCTACAATCTATTACCCTTGCCTTTTTGCTACAAGAACAACTTAATAAGCAGCATGCTATATCATGCCAAAGGCTATCTAGCATAGCTTTCTGTTCCCAGAGTAGCCTACTGGAAGTCCACAAACCACGCAAATACAGGACAGGTAGTCCTCATTTAGCAACCACAACTGGGACAGGCAACTCGGTCGTTAAGCAGAGCAGTCACTAAGTGAAACTGGCTGTGCTTACGATCTTATTTCAGCTTTCCTTTGCTTTACAGACCTGCAAAAGTCATAAAGTTACTTTTTCATCACTGTCATAATTGTGAATGGTCACTAAATGAGGTGGTCACTAAATGAGGACTACCTCTAGTACAGATCACCTTCCACTCATATTCTATAGCAACTGGTCTTGAGAGTTATGCCAACTCTAATACTAAAGATAATACATAGATATGATGACTAGTTCCCATTTACAGCTTTATCCTCTAGACCTCCACCTAATTCTCTTTAAATACCATCCATTACTACATCATTTAGCAACTGTATTGACAACTTAATCATGGCCATTGTTGAGAATCCTGGCAGCTGAGGTTCTTATAGCTGGAAAGCACCCAAACTGGAGAAAGCTGAATTGAGCTATCAGCTATAACACCAAAAAAATTTGTCATCATCCTGGCCTTGTGAGCAACAGCTCATTTCCTGGATTACTTCCATAATAAATCTGTCAAGCTAATCTCATTACATAAATCAAGTTCAGAACACAAAAATGTGATCACTGGGACAACAGTGTCCGAAGGAGTAAATGAAGTGGGAAGTCAGAAGATGAGCCAAAGGCAAATATCACAGATATTCTTCTAGCTGGAATCTGTCAAAATGGAGTCATGGAGGTCTTCATGGACCAGTGCTGTCCCTGTAGGGTTTGTTATGCCCAGGCTGCTCCATAAATACTAGCAGCTTTTGATCCTACCTGAGCACAACTGGTCCTGATCAGGCCAGGTTTCCTTCAGCAGGTTCTTCCCAAGCAGCCTAGCCTGGTTCAGTATTTCTTGGCAGCCGAGCAGCCCTGTGCTTCTCCAGTCTTCTGACTTTTGACTTCCAGATGGCTGTGTTCTGAAAGATTGGATGGAGGATTCTTCTAGTCCAGGACAGAGTCTATACTGTCCAGGGCAGTGGTGGTGAGATCTCTTTCTGGCTCAGAATAGTCCTTAGGCTCTGGAAATATAAAGTTTGGTTCATGGAATGCCCCTTCATTATCCTCTTCCTTGTCTGAGTTCTCTTGAGACAGGACCAGAATTTTTGCCATCTCTATCCTTGATCATTTCTATGTAATAATAACTTGTATTTCATCACGTTGCTAAGAACAGACATGTAGATTAAGTGATTGTTCTGAATCCTGCTAAATTCTCTTTATAAAAAGTGGCATTCTATTTTGCCATTTTCCTGTCCACTGATACAGGAGCTGGTCTTGGATAAGTTATATATTTTTGTTGGAAGGTGGGCAATTTCAGGTACTACTTGGATACTCTTGAATACAATTCGGACCTGATTATTTGTTTGGTTTCAATTTGTCTATAAGATCTAGAACATTAGCTTTTATCACAACTATTACATCAGCTACTAAGACTTCTGGATAATAAAAATTCAGGTCTCGTTATGTGCTGCACTTGAAATGAAGAGAAATGCATATATATATATATATATATATATATATATATATATATATGAGATCCTATAAGCAGTTTCCCATATATCATATATATATATATATATATATATATATATATATATATATACACACACACACACACACACACACACACACACACATTTTTCTTCATTTCAAGTGCAGCACATAACGAGACCTGAATACAAGCCCTCTGCCCATACAACTTTTTTTTAACCAATCACCTCTTTAAAAAGTTCTCTCTTCTGAAGTTCAGTGTAATAGCATTGCCTTCCTTAACAATTGTCCACTTAGATATAAATTAAATGATCCATGATTGTTATATGTCCATCTATTTGAGGATGACCAAGTGGATGGTCAATTATAGTGGCAATGGGTACACTGTTGGAGACCTGAATGACCAGGTTGATCATAGATCATCATGGACAAAAACTATGTGATCATTAAGAATCAACACCAACTTGATAGCACCTAATCAATCAATCAATCAATCAAATATGCCACTGAAATCTTACACTGGTTTAAATAATAATTAAATCACATATTTATCTAATCTATAATAGGAGATAAATAAATAAATATGTGATTTAATTATTATTTATAACTTTATCTAATAAAGATAATTTGGTTATCTAATCTATAATAGGAGAAGGGGCGTGGTGGCTCAGTGGGTAAGACGCCAGGCTTGTCGATCGGAAGATCGCAATTTCGGAGGTTCGAATCCCTAGCCCTGCGTGAGGAGTGAGCTCCCGCACTAGCTCCAGCTCTTGCCAACCTAGCAATTCGAAAGCATGCAAATGCAAGTAGATTAATAGGTACCACTTCGGTGGGTAGGTAACAGCGTTCCGTGCTTGTCATGCGGCCACATGACCATGGAAGTGTCTTCGGACAACGCTGGCTCTTCGGCTAACAAACGGAGATGAGCACCGGCTCCTAGAGTCGGACACGACTGCACAAATGTGCGGGGGGAACCTTTACCTTTACCTATAATAGGAGAATTGAAGTCCACATTATAGAATACTTTATATTTTGAATATCTCCCTGATTTATTCTTCATCTCAAGGTCAACTTGAATGGTTCAATCATGAAGATGTTAGCCTATGTTAAATACTACATTTCTTTTGGTGCCTAAAATTATCACCCAAAGCAACTCTGTGTGATAATGTGTCTCCTTTGATGTAGAGCAGCATTACATCCAACATGGACTACCCTTTCTTTTTTGTAGAGTTTATAGTCAGAGAGGTAAATATCCCATTGGTTCTCTCCAAGTTTTTAGTATTTCCCCTTTGATGGGTTCACACATCTTGCTAAGCCAAATATTTGGGTTTGTTTTCCCAAGGCATAAAGACATGTTTTTTCTTAAAAGTGGCTTGTTGACCATGCTACAATTGGCAGGGCTAACCTATCTAAATACTAAATGATGGTTTAGAAACCAGAATGGCTCAGTTGCTATAACAAACTACATTAACGAGATACATAGTAATCAGCGTAATTTCTAGTCCCATCATCTTGGTACAGATATTTTTTAGTATTTGCATAGAAACACTTACATACAATGCTTTTCTCTACATCTCCCATCTATCCCAAAGAGAGCAAATTCTGCTAGATTCACATTTGTATGTGGATGCTAGCATTTACTAGCATATTTTACCAGCATTTCTTTGTTGTTTTCTCCTTTGCATCACCCTCAAGAACATACTAATACTCATAGAAGTGACCAAGTTTTAGGACTGAATTAATCTTTTCTTCTCTCTGAAGAAAGGTTACATTGTTGGATTAAATAACAGCATACAACTAAATTCCATCCTTACAAAAAGGAACTTTGTTAATTTTGAACAAGATTGATTGGAATGATTGATTCCCAAGTCTAGATTTTGAAATGCTTACTGGCGTATTCCTTCTTTGTTCTTTGAGATGTAATAAAGTCTTAATTTATGGCATCTCTATCTAGGCATCTGCTATAGGAAGCAGGCAAGCTTGATTTAAGAAACACAGAATGTCTAATTATTCAGGAATTTGTACTTCTGAGAGATGGTGATGCAGTTTGCTTATATACTTTCTCAGCTGTCTATGAACATGAGGACTGGGGAAGGCTCTTTAAACTAACAAAAGCCCAAAGATCAGATACATACAAATTCCCAGGTATTTCGCAATAATATATTGAAATCATATGAAGAGTTTAAAGAATCAAAATGTAAACTTGGTAGGTTAGTGAGCCTTGAAATATATTGGCCAAAGAATCATGTATGCATGGAATTTCTGCTAAAGGGAAAAGGTCTTGCTTGTCCGCTCCATCAAGTGTTTGAGATCATGCAAATTCTTTGCAAGCTATCTCTCAGTTTGCTAGGAATTTCCATGCCTCCCTCTTTAAATTGACTGAAATCTTTACTTTACACTGAGTTTGCCTAATATACTGATTAAAAGCAGTACACTGAATTTGAGGTTAACAATCCCCACAACAAGTGTCATGCTCTTCCATTTTTGCTTCCATTAAGCAAATTAACATGGTTCACTGTTATATGCAAATACTTCTTAGAGTTCACATGTGGCTTTACTGAGTGCTTAGGCCTAATGTTGCTGGCTTAAATTAAGAAGCATTTGTTAGGTTCTTATTAGAAAGCATCTTGTTGCTAAAGTTATATACTAAGAGCAGGAGTGTAAGAACCTGGTACTAATTCTACTGATAGGTTCATTGGAATAAACTGGGAAATAATGGCTATATTTGCATATCTTGAGTAGCCCAACCTTAAGAGGAAGAGCCCAGTTAAGAGGAAGACACTGGAGCATTTACGTTTAGTGAGTGATAGCTTACTTTTTGTCCAAATTGGAGAATATAGTTTGGTGCCACACACTTTAGACTTACTCCCACAGTGCCAAAATAAAAACAAATAATATTTTCAAGATAAAGTACACTCTGCAAGTTGACACACTCTTACATCTGATTAATAGCAGTTCATCCCTTAATTAGAGTACTAGCCAATGTCAGACATGAAGTTTGGGTGACAATATCCTATGTATGTATGTATGTAGTAGGTGTGTCCATATATACAATATCTGCAATGAGCGATCTCATATCATATGCCTAATTCAAGTGCTTAAACCAAGGTTATGCAATCTTTTATAGGCTGAATGCAGCACATGCCTTTGAATAGTGTACCAAAGGAGGATTCCTGTAAGTACCAGTTCAGAATAACATCAGGGCTTGGCAAAGGTATAGACTAAATTGGATTTAATTTAATTTAATTGAAGTTGTATCCCATTAACATGATTATTGTCCACATATTTTTTAATGTAACATTTTTAAAAATATAATTTGTTGGCAACTTTGCAGGGAGGATTCTTGGGCTGCACACAAGGACTGGAAGATCACATGCAGCCTTGAAGCCTCAAGTCCAGATTCTTCCCAATAATGCTGAAATAGGTAATAAATGAATAAGTAACTAGGAATCTGCATTCCGTACTAATCTTTCACACACACACTCCCAATAATTTAAAACAGCGGTATCTAGCATATGCCACAATATCACATCTGTTCCAAAATTCTGATGAGTACATGATACTTTAAATCAAAATACTTTCAGCCCCCATTCTATGCAAATAATTTGTTATTATATACTTCAGAAACCTGGAGATGTTCTATTTTTCTAAAAAAACAAAACAAAAAGAGCAATTCCCAATGAACACAGGAATAAATATAGAAGGAGATACATATTAGTTTAGTGCACAACCCAAAAAGTTTTAGAAAAGGGTCTTCTATGAGAGGATATAATTGTAATAAGCCATCTCTTCATTTGGACACAAGTTTCAGAAATAAGAACACTGAATATGATTTTGTTCCTTTCTGATAAAAGTAAACAGCTCAGGGGGTTATCATATTTCTGATACTGGAAGAAGCTCTTTTCCAAAATTCCATAACCTGATATTTTGTAGATAGGAATGATTCAATAGACATTGGATACGTGGACTTTCAAAAAGTTTTTAATAGCAGCATACTGTACATTGTTCAGTTTTTCTCCTTCCCTCACAATGTTAGATCTGAGTCATCCATCGAAACTAATGTGGGAGATTCAAGTCCAATAAAAGACAGCATTTCTTTTAACAACTCATAGTTAAAGAACAGAATTCACTATCATCAAATGTGGTGATGGGCACCAATTTATATCATTTTAAAAGGGAATTTGGAAGATTAGGCTATCAATGGTTCCTAGTCATGGTGATTAGCTGTCAACACGTAGTACACACAAGCTATCACAGGGTGTATTGTGTGGGAAAGTTATTTCAAAAAGATTTGAGCTTATAAAATCCAGAAGACAGATTGGGAATGGAATGGATGGATTTCACGGACAAGAATAGAGAGCTTTTAGATACGCTACATGCCTTTAAAAGGGAATTAGAAACTTATAAAAGTACTGCTGTACAATTCTTAATTGCACTGCTCTTTGCCACTATGAAAGAAGCTGCACTTGTAAATAATGTAATTTAAATAAAAGTATTGATATTATAAGAGCCTCGTGTGGCGCAGAATGGTAGGCGGCAGTACTGCAACCGAAACTCTCCCCACAACCTGAGTTCGATCCCAGTGGAAGTTGGTTTCTCAGGTAGCCGGCTCGGGTCAACTCAGCCTTCCATCCTTCTGAGGTCGGTAAAATGAGTACCCAGCTAGCTGGGGGAAAGGTAATCATGACTGGGGAAGGCAATGGCAAACCACCCCACTCTATAGTCTGCCAAGAAAACGTCAGCGAAAGCGGCGTCCCTCCAAAGGGTCAGTAATGACTCAGTGCTTGCACAGAGGACCTTTCACTCACTCATTGATATTATATGCTTCACAGTATAACATTAGGGTAATATAATCAGTAAACAAGATGAATATCTAAGTTCAGTGGGGATTTATCGATAACATAGATGCAGGACCAGGATATGACCACATTAATTTTCTATAAATCAATTTGTATACATAAGAAAGAGGCTTACATACAGTGTTTTATTTTGGTTTATCATCAGATCATAGATGAGTATAAATTGATATTTGTAGAAACAGTATTTTTTAATTATTAACATTTAGAAGGAAACCACTTGTGTATCATTTTCTTCAAAAAATGTTTTATAATGTCATGTTTTCTTTTGAGCTTGCATGCATGTTTTCTTTTTAATTACACGTACATTCTATTCAGGTGTTACAAATACAATTTGGAATTCTCTTTTAGTGTAGAAAATGTTCATATACAAGCAAAACAAAACAAATCAAAACCCATAAATATTAAAACTACTTTACTTCAAATCAGACATAAATGTGAAGTGGTAACAATCAAAAGAAACATTTAGGCATTTAGTTTTTATCACCATGACAAATTTGCTTAACCTTTACATTTATTATAGACTAGAACACAACTTCCTGGATATATGTAATAATAAAAGAACCACGGGAGAGCCAGTTTGGTGTAGTGGTTAAGGCATCAGGCTAGAAACTGGTAGACTGTGAGTTCTAGTCCTGCCTTAGGCACAAAGCCAGCTGGGTGACCTTGGGCCAGTCACTCTCTCTCAGCCCTAGGAAAGAGGCAATGGCAAACCACTTCTGAAAAACTTAACCAAGAAAACTGCATGGATTTGTCCAGGCAGTCTCCGAGAATCAGACACGATTGAATGGGGGGAAAAAAGAACCACAGTCAAGAAATATGTATTATACTTTGAACAAATTATGTGAAGACCTCACTTTTTGGTGAAGGCTCTAATGCTGGGAAAGGTGAAAGGAAATAGAAGAAGACAATGACCAGCAGCAAGGTGGATAACTCAGTTACAGCAACAATGGGTGCACCATTGGAAGACCCAAAGGACCTGGTTGGGGACAGACTATAATGGAGAAAATCTATCTATGTGGTCACTAGGAGTCAACACCAACTTGAAAGCACATATGCAAAGCAAACTAATTTTTATGGTTAACTCTTAGGCACAGGATAGATTGGATGGATGGATGGATGGATGGATGGATGGATGGATGGATGGATGGATGATAGAGAAATAGATATAGACAGACAGACACACACAGAGACACACAACATACATAGAAATAGATACAGAGAAAGAAAGATTTCAGATTTCTTAGATCTGAAAGAAATGAATAAGATGTTTATATGAATGGAGTGCTATTAGTTTTATATTTACTTCTTATATAAAATGGGAACAACAGGCCATATTATGAGAGCCACTGAACTCAATCTGCCCAGAACTTGTTTTTGATAATGTACAATTGTGGTTACTATCATCATATTTGTAATAAAAGCATGGAAGTTTCTTAGGAAATCAAACTAATCTATTGGCCATTCACAAGCCAAATAATACAGCTGCGAGATGGTTATTCCCTCCTAAATGATCACTGCCTTATAATGTGCCACTACTACAAATACGTGAATGGCTTTCCTCTATATCCTCTGTCCTAAAATGATGGCTTTTAGGGATTATGGCTTTTAGGAAAGCTGTTCATGTCCATTAATTTTTCACATAGAGCTTGTGGAGGTGTCCCTGTGTTAGGAAACTATGCTATGTATCCATTATAAAATGCACCATATGGAAAATAATGTGAAATTAGATCTCCGGAATGCACAATTTAATGTTAGTTTAAATCTTGTAGCCTTGAGCTATCCTTTATTTCTCTCTATTCTGACAATGCACAGTAATTAATTTTTTGAGCATCTTTCCAGAGCCCACTATTCATTTCTGTCCCTAACAAAATAAAAAAAAATAAAAAATCTGAGGTTGTAAACATTTGAACAGCTTTGTAAACTTTGAACTGTGTTTTCCCCTTCAGCAATAGTAATACAAAAACTTCAATGTGTAGTGGACGTTATTTTTTAAGAGATGCCTGATTTTGTTCCCCAGCGTATAGTCGGCGAGACAACTTAAATATTGCTCTGGATTGGAACCTTAACAGATTTTGCTATCACCCTGAGAGCTTTCTGAGAAAAAGCTCTCTGTTCCCCCCTCCCAATAAAAAAGATGCACATAATGAGAAGAAAACAGAATTGTTCTCTTAACAGGAAGCGCACTATAGAAGGAATGAAGCCAATTTCCTCAACTTAATTCCTTTACTAGCATCCAAACAATATCCGGTTTAAGAATTTATATATCTTCTATCTATCTTTTTCAGGTTCCTATCCCCCCCCCCCATACAACTGAAATAGTTTTTTAAAAAATTATTCATGAATGTTTAAATAAAGTAACTGTTAATTAGTTCTCTAGCAAAAGCTAACCGGATATTCTGGCAGGGCAGGAGAGCTTTCCTGTAGTGAAAGAACAGCTTAACAGGCTCCTTAGGCTGTTATGTTTGTAGGATCAGGAGCCCATCAGAATACACCAATAATTCTAGGTCTTTCTGCTTCAAAGATGGTCCTCAGTATCCTTTCTCTGAACACAACCTAATGTTATCTGACCCTCAGCCATTCAGGAGTCTGATGATTTAAAAATAGCTATAGGATCTTTAAGAAGCATCTCCACTGAGGTCTGTATGTCCCCAACTCTATTGGGCTTTCATGAAGCTGTAAAAACATCTCTCTACCAGCACCAGGATAGCGCAAAGTGATCTACTCTTTGACTGTGTTTCTGATTCTATGATTGAGACTGAGTTAGATATCCTTCCCCAGTGTGCTGTACATATTAATGTATTTTTCTTGTTCAGTCGCTTCCGACTATTTGTGACTTCATGGACCAGCCCACGCCAGAGCTTCCTGTCGGCCGTCGCCACCCCCAGCTCCCCCACGGTCGAGTCCGTCACCTCCAGAATATCATCCATCCATCTTGCCCTTGGTCGGCCCCTCTTCCTTTGGCCTTCCACTTTCCCTAGCATCAGCATCTTCTCCAGGATATCCTGTCTTCTCATTATGTGGCCAAAGTACTTCAGTTTTGCCTTTAATATCATTCCCTCAAGTGAGCAGTCTGGCTTTATTTCCTGGAGTATGGACTGGTTTGATCTTCTTGCAGTCCAAGGCACTCTCAGAATTTTCCTCCAACACCACAGTTCAAATATTAATGTACTGTATATATCATTGCTATTATTCTAATGTGTTGTTAGTTATTAATGTGTTATTTATAATTTATGAATTAATAAGTATATATTATTGCTATGCGGGGTTCCATCTGCTCTATTTTAGAGGGTGGCAAAATAATAATAATAATAATAATAATAATAATAATAATAATAATAATAAATTGGAAAAGTGATATTATACCAGATATTAAGGATTGGCTTCTGGAAAAGTGTAACTTATCCAACCTGGAAAAGGTAGTATTTTCTACTAATCAATGGATGAAGCAATATGTTTATCTTTGGCATAGATTTTATTATATTTTACAATAATATTTTGTATTTTATTATAATATAGTATTATATGGTGTGATTGATTATGGAAATTTTTGTATATCCTTGCTGTTAAAAGTTGGAAACCACATCTTTTTGTAAAGTTGAAAAAATTTTCTCTTGTGTTTCCACACTTTTAAAGTTATTTTTTTCTTTTTCTTTTTGGTAGTTTTTATTCTTCTCTTGAAACGTAATAAAATTTAGTGTAAAAAAAGAAAAGAACGAGAAGGGAATGGAATGGAATGGAATGGAATGGGGAATTGTGGAGGAGGGCATGGCTAATTCCTGGAGCAATTGACAGGAATGTTTTTCATTGCAACATTTCATTGCAATTCTGTTGTAAAGAGCTAATAAACCTGAATATGGAGGACAGAATTTACTAACTATAACTGAAATAGAACTTTGATTGAAGTCTCTGGTAGCTACTTATAGGGGAATGGATGAATCAAATGTTGATGTTGGACTTGTTTCTTTCAAATGATTTAAGAGGTTTAGGACACCAAAATTGCCATTTAGAAAATTGCTTGTGGCAGACACTAATTTTATTCATATATTGTGGGGTCTAGTGCCGTCTTATGCCAATTTCCTACTGGAATCAAAAGGAGAACGTATGTCTTTGAAAATCCTAAAACTAGTAATTAGCAAAGTCTAAAAGCATGAGAATTAGAGGGAATGTAATACTCTGTTTATAGTTACAAAGTCTTTTGAACAGACTTTTAAAGGGAATGTAAGTGTGGGGGGGATACAGAAATGGTATATACATTTTTTTTGCATATGAACTTAAGATGTTAGTCTAGATATAAAACTTGCATCCTATCACTATAAATTTCCTTCCTTCCTTCCTTCCTTCCTTCCTTCCTTCCTTCCTTCCTTCCTTCCTTCCTTCCTTCCTTCCTTCCTTCTTCGTATACACTGCTACATTTCCACAGACCTCCAGAGCTTATATGATGCAAATGTTTCAGGGACAATCAAAGGCCATCATTACTTCACATTCAAAGGACAGATGCTGAAGCTGAAGCTCAAATACTTTGGCCACCTAATGAGAAGAGAGGACTCACTGGAAAAGACCCTGATGCTGGGAAAGACTGAGGGCAAAAGGAGAAGGGGACGGCAGAGGATGAGATGGTTAGATAGCATCACCGATGTAATGAACATGAATTTGAGTAAACTCCGAGAGACAGTGGAGGACAGGAAGGCTTGGCGTGCTATGGTCCATGAGGTCACGAAGAGTCGGACACGACTGAACGACTGAACAACAACAACAAAAACTTCACATTCGTGCTTTGACATAATTTTTTTGTACTGAGATGCTGCCCTTTAGTGGAAAGTAAATTTCAACTTCATATTTTGCTCCACTTTCAGACATCTCTAAGAACTTATCCATTTTGACCTGTCTGTGCTCCAAATATTGTAGATCTGGATCTTGTGGACACATCATCTCATAGATGTATCATTTTTCAAATTCCTCAAGACAAGACAAAATATTTTATTACAGTCATAGACCAGCTCAAAAAGAAAAAAAGAAAACCAAGTGTGAGACAGCAAATAAAAACTCCAGCAAAACCCAATAATTATAAAACTGGCGGTCACCTTGATTGGACAATAGCAACTATAAATAAAACAGATTCAGGTGGCCTGGAAATCAAATTCCACATTATTTTATACCTTTTGAAACTAAAAAAGGTAAGCATAGTTCTCTTAAAATCATGCTTCCAAGATTATGAAAACATTCTTTTAAATTATTTTTGGTTTTAAATGTAATAAAACTGTACTTGAGTTTCTTTAGGCTCTGCTGAAACTTTGTGAGAAATGCTTCTCCCCCTTTTTGGCTTTATATTTCATGTTTCCAGAGTTTTAATGTGTTGAACAAGGAAATACAAATAAAACTTGGTGACAGTGAAGTTTCCTCAGCCCAGGACATTCCTTCTGCTGCCTGAAATTTATTCTGGAAAAGCTTCCTTCTTGAGGAATAATTACTCCCTAGAGATGGCCAGTTCGTATCTTCAGTTCATATTTGCCTATTCTTTTTGATGCCCTCAACACACACATATACATACTCATCATGCTGTTCTCTACTGTACATTATGCAAAGTTCAAAAAGGGAATAGAAGTCAAAGAAGTCAAAGGCATAAGAAAAGGAAACAGAAAAACAGTTAAAAACAATTTACACTTACACCAATCAATGTACCTATCTGTACCTTTCTATCTCTGCAAACCATCCTTGCTTCCCCAATGTTCATTCACATTCATTCAGCATCCATTCACTTCTGGCTCTATCTCTTCTTATTTTATCACACACATTTCTTAGGAACCCCATTGCCACCACATTTAACTTGCTGTCTCCTAACATCCCTAGTTCTCATTTCCATATAACAAAGTGGGCAGAGGCATGCTGTTATACACAGCTATTTTAGCTCCTTTCAACTAACATTCATTCCTCACAGCTAATCATTTACTACCCACCTCTTTTCTACCAGCATTTGCACATTCTTAAAATGTCTTCATTCATTTCCCCATCTTTAGTAAACATTCTAAAGGTTCATAAATCCATCTACTTGCCCTAGTTTTTCACCACTTATGCATAACTTGCAATTGTTCACTCCGTTTTCCCTGTCAAACACAAGTATCTTGGTCTTTGATACATTAATTCTCAACTCCATACTTCTTGTTGCCTTGTGTAAACTATGTAAAACTAGCTATAAATCATTCAGATTCTCATCCAACAACGTGGCACCATGTCCATACAAAAGAGTATGTACACTCACATCCCCAGTCCACACATCCTTGTCTTCCTCCCTGCTCAGTGTCACTAAGCATTCCATTTATTCTCATATATGCTTTAATTTTATTATTCACTTTATCATGTTATTTTGTAATCAACAAACTACAAGAAACTCTCTCATTCATATATTCCTCAATGAGAAATTGACACTCATAATTATACCTACACCTTCACCTCCATGATCATACTCCACAACCACAAACTAGCTTCATTAGAGTTTATACATCCTTGTCCTTTTATTTAATTTCATATAACATACTTTTTTCCCCTTTTATTTCATCAGTTAATGTGTGCTTTTTACCATTTTTCCTCTTACATTCCAAATTCCACATGCCACGCTTGTCACCAGATAGACCTGGAGACATTGACCCATCATACCCCAGCTACCCATCATAGCTTTGGTCAGTTATGGCTTTCACATAACATCTTTTAGTAAGTATGTCGATGACGGTTCTCAGTCATCCAGGTGGAACAGTCTGTAGCTTGAATCATGTCAACTGGATTTCTATTTTCTCAGTGGAAACGTTTCGCTCCTTATCCAAGAAGCTTCTTCAGTCTGAGCAAAGTTAGTAAGGGAATCCTTAAATATGTTTCTAGGGTGGCTGTGTGACCTTGCACCTGGGGCTAGGTCATGGTAAACACCTCAAATAACCATGACCTAGCCCCAGGTGCAAGGTCACACAGCCACCAGTCCGTTGTTCCGTGCTCTGTTCTTACCGTTGCTACTTGGTCGTTATACAGATTCCTCAGGAGGCAGACAAGATGACTCGGTATCCCCATACCACCAAGAACTTGCCACAATTTGTTATGATCCACACAGTCAAAGGCTTTAGAATAGTCAATAAAACAAAAATAGATGTTTTTCTGAAACTCCCTGGCTTTCTCCATTATCCAGCGGATATTGGCAATTTGGTCTCTAATTCCTCTGCCTTTTCTAATTCTCGCTCCATGAATTGCTGGAGTCTACCTTGCAAGATCTTGAGCATTACCTTACTGGCATGTGAAATAAGTGCCACTGTTCGATAGTTTGAACATTCTTTAGTGCTTCCCTTTTTTGGTATGGGGATATAAGTTGATTTTTTCCAATCTGATGGCCATTCTTGTGTTTTCCAAATTTTCTGGCATATGGCATGCATCACCTTGACAGCATCATCTTGCAAGATTTTAAACAGTTCAGCTGGGATACCGTCGTCTCCTGCTGCCTTGTTATTAGCAATGCTTCTTAAGGCCCATTCAACCTCACTGTTCAGGATGTCTCGTTCTAACTCACTGACCACACCGTCAAAGCTATCTCCAATATTATTATCCTTCCTGTACAGATCTTCCGTATATTCTTGCCACCTTTTCTTGATCTCTTCTGCTTCTGTTAGGTCCTTGCCCTCTTTGTTTTTGATCATACCCATTTTTGCCTGGAATTTACCTCCAATGTTTCTAATTCTCTGGAAGAGGTCTCTTGTCCTTCCTATTCTATTATCTTCTTCCACTTCCGCACATTGCTTGTTTAAAAATAATTCCTTATCTCTTCTGGCTAACCTCTGGAATTTTGTATTTAATTGGGCATATCTTCCCCTATCACTGTTGCCTTTCGCTTTCCTTCTTTCTTGGGCTACTTCCAGTGTCTCAGCAGACAGCCATCTTGCCTTCTTGGTTTTCTTTTTCTTTGGGACGTTTTTTGTTGCCGCCTCCTGAACAATGTTGCGAACTTCTGTCCATAGTTCTTCCGGGACCCTATCTACTAAATCTAGCCCCTTAAATCTATTCTTCACCTCCACTGCATATTCCTTAGGAATATTAGTGAGCTCATATCTAACTGATCTGTGGGTCTTCCCTATTCTCTTTAGTCTGATTCTAAATTTGGCAATAAGAAGTTCGTGATCTGAACTACAGTCAGCTCCAGGTCTTGTTTTTACCGACTGTATAGATGTCCACCTCCTTTGGCTGCAAAGGATGTAGTCAATCTGATTTCGGTGTCGACCATCTGGTGAAGTCCATGTATAAAGTCGTCTTTTAGGTTGTTGGAAGAGAGTGTTTGTTATGCACAGTGAGTTGTCTTGGCAAAATTCTATCAGCCTATGTCCTGCTTCATTTTGTTCTCCCAGACCATGCTTGCCTGTAATTCCATTCTTCTGACTACCCACCTTAGCATTCCAGTCTCCTGTAATGAAAATAACATCTCTTTTTGGTGTATTATCCAGTAGGTGCTGCAGATCCTCATAGAACTGATCTACTTCTGCTTCTTCAGCACCTGTGGTTGGGGTGTATATTTGGATCACTGTGATGTTAAATGGCTTACCCTGAATTCGAATTGAGATCATTCTATCGTTTTTTGGATTGTATCCAAGCACTGCTTTAGCCACTTTATTATTAATTTTGAAGGCTACTCCATTTCTTCTGTGGTCCTCTTGTCCACAGTAGTAGATCTGGTGGTCATCTGATGTGAAGTGGCCCATTCCAGTTCATTTCAGTTCACTGACACCTAAAATGTCTATATTTAATCTTGACATCTGACCAATAACCACATCCAATTTGCCCTGGCTCATCGATCTTATATTCCAGGTTCCTATGGTGTGTTGATCTTTAGAACATTGGATTCGTCATTCACCACCAGCACCGTCGGCCGCTAGCCGTCCTTTCAGCTTTGAGCTAGCTGCGTCTTCACATCTGGGGCTAGTTGAACGTATCCTCTGTTCCTCCCCAGTAGCATTTTGACCATATTCCGACCTGGGAGTCCCATCTTCCGATGGTATACTGACATATCTCTGGTTGTACTGATCCATTTAGTTTTCACGGCAAGAATACTGGGGTGGGTTGCCATTACCTTCCCCAGGGATCGTATTTAGTCTGACCTCTCTGCCACGACCTTCTCGTCTTGGGTGTCCCTTCACGGTTTAGCTCTTGGTTTCATTGAGGTGCTCAAGCTCCAGCACCACGACAAGGTAATGATCTCCTTTGCTGGAGAAGCAATCAATAGCTAATATTTATTTCCATGCAGTTTTCCTCATCATTGCTAACATTGCAGAGAAAATGCCAATATGTTGAATTCATACCTTTTCCTTTGTTGCATTTCCAATGGCAGAGACAAGGTCAATCACGACAGAGCAGGTGGAAAACCCCCAAGATGTCCTACAGTTAATAGGTGGTTATCAAACAGCAAAGTCAAGGCCTGTAAGCAAAAGTCAATGAATGACAAATAATAAATGCAGAGTCTTTTTGAGCATAAATGACACCTTTGATTTTAGTAGAGAACAATCAACTGGTTATCTGTAAATGTTTGACAATTCCTAGGATAAACTACCACTTGGATATTATTTTGTTTTGCTTTCCTTCTAACAAATTAGCTAAGAGCTGTCAGCTTTCTAAATAATTCTCGGTTAATATGAAGTGGTAATAAATCAACAGTTCTGGGGGATTGCAGAGAACAAGAACAATAAGGGAAATAAACTTCATGCATGTGGCCACATGTGGCTTTTCACATATGGTTCTGAACATGACTTCTTCTTCTAGTAGCAAGCCCTTCACCTGCAACCAATGAAGACCCAGAGATCTCTTTGGCTCAAGGGAGTCTATTAAACCCCTAACAATAGAGCATATCCAAGGAAGCAAGATTCACATTAATCAAATCTCATTAATCAGATTTAATGCCAGGAAGAATGGGGTTAGATTATAGATTCTTGGGAACTAAATAAGAAAAGGACACCCCTCATTTCATAGTGAGTACATTAAGGTGGGCTTTCTATGAGTTGTTTGAACTTCTTTCTCATGGATTCCTTAACTGATGGGTTGAGGCCTTGATTAAGGGATGAAGCTGTAAAATCCATCTATTCCTTATGTGCCATATTTTGAACAATTCTGTCTTCTTTCCCAGATTCTGAGAATTCTCTTACAGGATCTTGACCTTTTTAACCAAAAGAACAAAAACAAGAATAAATACAAGAAGTGGGTGAGCTCCAGGTCCCTTCTTTTAAACCATGTCACCTATCAGAACCTAGGAAGTGTGCTTTCCCTGTCATGGTGATAGAATAGTCTCCCCTCAGAGATCCATATGGCTCCCACCCTAATGATGTACTAAAAGTCTTTGAAAACCTGACTGTTCTCCCAGGCCTTGGGGTCCAGTGGCTGCTGAGCCCATGCAGGTTGTTGTTTGTTGTTATGTTTGGTTTTTCTCTTCTGGAAGTCTATGATCTCTTTCTGCAAGCTGCCTGAGCTTGTTTGGAGTCGGGCGGCTCTAAATTATAAATACATGCATACATATCTATACATGTGTACCTATTAGATCTTAGCCAAAAGGCCAAGAAGCCCAAAGGCTGACAACCTGAAGGGAATGGACTCTAAAACCCCTGTGTGTATGATGGATGAGCTGAGCCAGGGTGACTCCATGTTTGTTCTCTGGATGACCCTGCCTGTTGCTAGGCAGAGAACAGTAGGTGATTAGCAGATCTAGCATGTAACTAGGAGACTAGCAGAAAGCAGCTGCCCTAAACACCCTAACCTCAAGTGCTTTGAAGTGTAACAATGGGATGTTTCAAAGGCTAATAGATAAGACTGGAGCTTTCCCTGGGCATATCAGTTATCAGTCTTAGAGGTATGCCATACAAGTAGGTTTGTTATGGGAATGTTTTCAAGGCTATTGTTGCTTGCCAAGTTTTAGTTTAGCTAATAAGCAGTTTACTAATAATGGAACTTTGCAAGTGCACCCGCTTCTTCCTGAATATCTCAGGGTAGCGTGACATGTAGCAGGCTGTGATTAGTGATTTAGAAACTTACGACTTTCTTTGTTTCATGTATAAAAATGTATTCACTCAGAGGGAGTGTGTGCTTGCTTTGGAAAATTATTCCCTTGCACCCTTTTTTGGGCAAATAAAGCTTGGTTCGATCTCTACTCTTGGTGTGTGTGTGTCGATTAGCTTAGCACGCCGGGTCTCGAGCCCGTGTTTTGGGACATGTACACAAACATTTATATAGTCCCTTTCAGTCTGATCCATGAATCCCTTTCCTGCAGTCTGGTTTTGTTGTCAAACAAAGATTAAAAAGACAAAGGGTCTTGACAGTTGCTCAGGTTTAGGGCACTCCAACATAAGAGGCTATCGGAAAAGAAAGTGCTGAGAAGGAATTGGGAGAGAAAATGGTTTGGTAGATACTTAAACACTAACTTAATTAACATTGCACTTTTGAACTAATGCACCAACTGAAACTCAGTTATTCTTTGAAATTCACACTTTTCAGAATTTTGAAGAGCTGGTTTCCAATTTTAATTAAACAGATACATAAGCACACATGCATACACATACAGATATAGGAAGCGTGAACACAGAAATGTATGTTTTATATGAGCATTAATGAAATAACCAGGGAAAAAGCAATATATTAAGAAAAATGCTTGCAAAACTGTGAATATTAAACAAAATATATTGGAAGTTATTTGTATTAAACTATAGCTGAATGTTCAAGTAGAATATTGAAAGGGTTCTTTTTTTAAAAAAATTCTGAGACTGAGCAGAAATGGGTTGAACCAAATTTAAAATTTGAAAAGTGAAAACATCTGTCTATGGCTATTGCAACCAAGCAGCCCCAATTCTCTTTTCACAAATGCCTCTACATTGGCCATACAGCTTGCAGATGATGGAAGTTGAAGTCCAAAGTATAAGAAAGACATCAGGATACTAACCTCTGGGCTATTTACTCCTTGTCCTTTGTCCTTTGAGACTTTTGGAAAGGAGTCTGTGGCTTGAATCATGTCAACTGGATTTCTATTTTCTCAGTAGAAACGTTTCGCTCCTTATCCAAGGAGCTTCTTCAGTCTGAGTAAAGTTAGTAAGGGAATCCTTAAATATGTTTCTAGGTGGCTGTGTGACCTTGCACCTGGGGCTAGGTCATGGTTATTTTGAGATGTTATTTCTAAGACCCTTTATCATCTAAAGGAGGATCGTTAAGATTACCATGCTGCTGTTGAGCTTGTGAAATGGTCTTAATCTTCCTAGGCACAGAAGACAAAGCAGGAAGGAAAATAGGGGAAAGATTGTGCCTGAGGCCCCCACCTCTATTCAAGGAAGGATTTTCCAAGTCGGCATAAATGGATTCCTTGACCCCTCTCTCAAACCACCTATCTTCTCTGTCTAAAATGTGAACATTAATGTCCTCAAATGAGTGTCCTTTTTCCTTTAGGTGAAGATAAACTGCTGACTCTGGTCCTGTGGTGTTACTTCTCCTGTGTTGGGCCATCCTCCTGTGCAAAGGTTGTTTGGTTTCTCCAATGTAGAGTTCAGAGCACTCCTCACTGCACTGGATTGCATACACTACATTGCTTTCCTTGTGTTTTGGAGTTTGATCTTTGGGGTGTACAAGCCTCTGTCTCAGTGTGTTGGTGGGTTTGAAATATACAGGTATGTGGTGTTTGCCAAATATCCGTTTTATCTTTTCAGACACGCCAGCCATGTAAGGAATGACCAGGTTCTTCCGTTTACTCTAAGTCTCAGCCCTATCTGTCGCTGTTTTAGGTCTGGTAGACTTAGATTTAGTGAAGGCCCAATTTGGATATCCACAGGCCTTCAGAGCTGTTCTCAGGTGCTGATTTTCATTCTTTTTGGAATCCATGGAGGTGGGGATGGTTTCTGCTCTGTGTGATAATGTCCTGATGACTCCTAGTTTGTGCTGCAGTGGATGGTGGGAGTCAAACATCAGATATTGATCTGTGTGTGTGGGTTTCCTGTAGATCCCTATTTCTAGCTTGCCACCGGTCCCAATGAGGACTTCACAGTCTAGGAATGCCAGTCTGTTGTCCTTGGTGTCTTCTCTGGTGAACCTAATGTTGGCATCTATAGTGTTTATATGGTCCGTGAAGGCCTGTACTTCCTGGGCCTTGATTTTGACCCAGGTGTCATCCACATACCTAAACCAGTGGGTGGGCACCGTTCCCTGGAAAGTGTTGAGTCATACAGAGGTGACTTTTACAGACAAAAACACGGCTGTGCCATGGGTTCTCCTGTGTCACCCATTGTGGCCAATTTATACATGGAAGAAGTGGAGAAGAAAGCACTCAACTAGGAGGCTCTGAAGGCCTGTGGATATCCAAATTGGGCCTTCACTAAATCTAAGTCTACCAGACCTAAAACAGCGACAGATAGAGCTGAGACTTAGAGTAAACGGAAGAACCTGGTCATTCCTTACATGGCTGGCGTGTCTGAAAAGATAAAACAGATATTTGGCAAACACCACATACCTGTATATTTCAAACCCACCAACACACTGAGACAGAGGCTTGTACACCCCAAAGATCAAACTCCAAAACACAAGGAAAGCAATGTAGTGTATGCAATCCAGTGCAGTGAGGAGTGCTCTGAACTCTACATTGGAGAAACCAAACAACCTTTGCACAGGAGGATGGCCCAACACAGGAGAAGTAACACCACAGGACCAGAGTCAGCAGTTTATCTTCACCTAAAGGAAAAAGGACACTCATTTGGGGACATTAATGTTCACATTTTAGACAGAGAAGATAGGTGGTTTGAGAGAGGGGTGAAGGAATCCATTTATGCCGACTTGGAAAATCCTTCCTTGAATAGAGGTGGGGGCCTCAGGCACAACCTTTCTCCCATCTTTCTCCCGGCTCTGTCTTCTGTGCCTAGGAAGATTAAGACCATTTCACAAGCTCAACAGCAGCATGGTAATCTTAACGATCCTCCTTTAGATGATAAAGGGCTTAGAAATAACATCTCAAAATAACCATGACCTAGCCCCAGGTGCAAGGTCACACAGCCACCTAGAAACATATTTAAGGATTCCCTTACTAACTTTACTCAGACTGAAGAAGCTCCTTGGATAAGGAGCGAAACGTTTCTACTGAGAAAATAGAAATCCAGTTGACATGATTCAAGCCACAGACTGTTCCACCTGGATGACTGAGAACCTTCATCGACATTTTGGAAAGGAGAGGAGAATGCATGTTGAGTTGTCTTAATCCTTGCTCCGTCTTTCCTCTGAATGAGCTGCTGTGGGGGTCAGAAAATTATATGGAAATGAATTCAGATACCTCTTAGACTGTTTGCCTAGTTTCAGTCCTAGGTGCACTTTACTGCTGCTCTGTAAGAAGTAAGCACCTGGAATAGCATTTTAATTTTAAGTTGTTTTTTATTGGAGGGGGGAGTGATGATTGACAATCTTAATGAATACTTGGCAGGCAGTAGTAATAGCAATATTGTTTTCTAGATTTATAATTATATATTAAAATGTTACCTGGGAAGCAGACTTCATTTGTTCAATGGAATCTGATTTGTGTTGAGATGTACATACATACATACACACACAGATTCAACCTGTCTTAGATAGGGTAGCAATCCCTCATTTTGACACATTTCCTGATCCTCATTAGTTGAAAAGAGTGCTTTTTATCAACTCATTACCCTAACTGTGATGTTTCTTGACAATGGCATTCATTTCTTCAGATCCTGGTTTACTGTACACTGTACATGGAATGAAGAAACTCTGTCCCATGAGTCTTTTCATCCAGCTTGCCAAAGCTTCCATGGAGGCCCCTCCGTGAAGTTTAACTCACCCCTGCACATCCTTCTCCCTTCCTCAATAGATAGGTTAATTTCTTCTTGCATGGTGACAAAAAGAGTCCTTTTCTCCATGGGCTGAAACCTCAGCAATAAAAGCCTACTTTCTTCTGTATGGCCAGCCTCCCTGTAAATATCTGAAATCCCATGTTGCCCAAATTAAAGACTTCAGATAGAGGTTTCAAAGAATACAGCTTTAATTATTTGGCCAGAGAAAAAAAGCCGGGTGTGATACCCACACACACAAACATGGAGTCTAACAACAGATTATATAGTTACAGAGAACAAAGAAATTTACATTTCTAGCATAGGGACCAATCAAGTAGTTTCCACAGACGTTGTTACCTCCTCTTCTGGGCAGGCACGTGAAGAAGAGTATTTGGTAATTCTTTTGATAAGAGACAGAACTGACCAGCTTTGATCTTCCTCAATTTCTCTTCTGTTCCAGTTATCTATCTGTCTCTTTCCAAGAGAGTTAGCAGACCTTGAAACATTCCTGTCTTCCCCATTAACAGGCTACATTTCAAAGGATTCAGGCAAAAGGTAATAAACATGCCTTCAGCAGAGAGGGATCCTCCCAAATGACTAGTGGGGCCCCTTTCCTCTCCGAACAAACAAGACACTTACAATTTCATCCAGGAAACCTTGCTAGAGTGAGACAGAGCACACACACTTGTGTTATAGAAACTATATAAAGGTGTTTAAAACTACACAGATAAAACTATACATGCTAAATATATATCAAAACTATGGGGGGGGCCTAAATTGCCCCCCAGGGCCATATACTTCCATCACCAAATCATTCCTCTGAAGACTAAGATTTGGCATAAACAATTGTGAATGCCTGGAGTAATTTCAGTATGAGTCATCCCTTATTTCCTTTGGGTCAATGTCACAGTATTTCTTCTTAGAACAAACTGGGGACATAGCAGTTGATTTAAATGCCCACTAGTTGCCTTTTGCCACTGTTGAGTCAAAGTGCTATCCACCCATCTTTAATTGGTTGAAAAGTATATCAGCATGGAATTGGCTGTCCCCATCTTCATCTCTATCTCTATTACCTCAATTCTCAGTCACGTCAATCATCTGACTTCCCTTTAAAGCAATGGGTGATATGGCTGAATAGATGGTAAACATCTTGAAATTGCCCTTGGGCAGAATCCGGAGAAGATGGAAATCTGTACAGCTAAGGACAACTTAAACCTCTCTCCCTCATGGCCTGAGCATGAGCTGAAGGCAACATCTTGGAAACCAGGCAATAAAAGAAAGATGCTCCCAGGACATATTGTACTGTGGTTGTTGACAAGTAAGGAAAGGCCCTGGGTTACCATACACAGTTGTGAACTTCCAGAGGCCATATGTATACCTCTCTACCTGTAAATCTGCTTCAAATGGAGATGGGAATCTGAGAAATCTAGAGATACTAAATGAACAATTCTGATTAATTGTTAATGCCAGTCAGCTTCGAGGGTAGAAGCATGAATTAAAGCTTACCAGACATCGCTTATGCCAGAGTAAAATAGATTGCTACAGTCTTGTCTCAGGTTCATTTCTGTGAGTAATTAACTTGTTGACAGACCATATCCCTACATTAAAAAAAAATGTTTAATTACAGGAGCAGAGCTAACCTGCAGGAGGCAGCTGTATAATGGAATGGGGGCATACTATTTTAAGACTGATAATGGGTGCCTTTCTTAACAACAAGTCTTTGCACATTTGATGTTGGTTTGCTTTCTCAGGTGGTTATGCTTGTTATTTGCTAAATACATGAAGCACCTAAAACTCTTCAGAAGGAAGGGGAAAGGTTCTGCCTCTGCAAGTTAAATCATACAGGGTTGAAAAGAAACTGTAACTACCATCCAACAGTGCAGCCAAACCTGATACGAAAAAAAAAAAGTTAGTAGTGGCATGCTAGTACCCATTGGATAATGTTAGTGACATCACTGACCACAAATAAATATTTATTTATTTATTTATTTATTTTAGATTAGATTGGGCCCCACCCTGCCGGCCTTTGGAAAGATCCTGAAAACATGGTTTTGCCAAGGCGCATGGGGACCCAGGAATGGGGTAGAGCCGGCCCAGTGGTTGCATTGAGTGTTGCTGTTAGATGTGATAACCTCGGCTATGGATTTGATGGTTTTTACATGCTTTTATATTGCTTTTTAAACTATTGTATTGTTCTTTTCGTTGTTATTATATTTGTTTTATTTGTCTGTAAGCTGCCCAGCGTCACATATATGAGATGGGCATTGAAAAATAAATAAATAAATAAATAAATAAATAAATAAATAAATAAATAAAATAATGACAATTTATCCCATATTTGGACCTTTTTTCTTCTGCCACAGATATTTTTCCCCTGCTTCCCCCTGCCCCTCTTCTTCTTTGTTGATGAAATTTATGAGCTAGATTCACATTTGTTTGACACCAAATTGATTTCTTTTTATGCACTTAAAATATAGTGCAAGAAGAACCCCCAATGTGCAGGGCAGCTATGACTGAGGGAAGATTCTATTTTGGCAGATAATATGTTGTTGGGAAAGCAATCCACAATATATTTTCCAACATCCTTAATTAGGATATGTTGTTTCAATGACTTCCCTTGGTTATCACTAGTGGAAATGCCATCAGCAGTAGTGTCTCTGAAGGCTATTTCTCAGTACATGTAATCCTCTTTTAGCATCCACAATTGGGACTGGCAACTCGGTCATTAAGCAAAGTGGTCATTAAGTGAAACTGCAACTGTGCTTATAATCTTACTTCAGCTTTTCTTTGCTTTACAGACCTGTGAAGGTTTTAAGGATGAGGACGGGTCATAACGTTACTTTTTCATCACTCTGTAACTGTAAACGGTCACTAAATGAGGCAGTCACTAAACAAAGACTGCCTGTAGCCTGTAGCTGAGTCAGTATAATAGCACAAGAGTCCATGAATGTTGTACCTATGTCCTATTGAACTTGCTAGTTGAATAGAATGAACCTACATGGGCCTATTCTTAGAATGACTCCAATTCTGTTTATAAATCATGAATGTGATTGTCTTGCCAATTCAACAGCACATCTATAATTCCTATAGACAGAAGATTGGTGATAACTCAGAGTTACAGGTAGGGGCAAGAACATTACTACCACATTTTCTATGGACTATCACATTGTAAAAATTAAGCAAGCTTTTTCATTTCATCTTTCCTAGTTCTGAGCAGCATAAGTTTAGAAGAGCATCCCAGAACTCTTGCTGCAACTATAATGAATATAGATTTGGCTGGATTTTGCACAATCATTTCCTGCTAAAATCTGATTACTGAATAGTCTAACCCATTAAAGGCTTTGGAAAACAAATTCATCCACAGTCCTCTTGGATAACTAAAGGAGAAGTATAAATGATCAGCACAGTTCTTCAGCAAAATGTAAATTATGGCCCAGGAAGGGTTTAGGTCAAACCTCATTAATTATACAGTTGCCTTGTATCTTTGAAAAAAAGAAGAAAGCTGTTGAATGCTTCCCTCAAAATCGTTTAGAAGCAACTTGATAGATATTAAACACCTCTGAGAAGGAAAAATGCTGGAGGCAGTTTTCTTAATAAGTCTGGTTTGGTTAATTATTGCCTAAAGCAGTTCTGAACTAATTATTTACTCCCCAAAGGGTGGGGGGGGGAGTCTACGTTTTTGGCATAAAAATGCCAGAGATTGATTTTCCTTAATTGACAGCATACAGTAGTAGGCAGACCACATGGAGCTGAAGGTTGAACCATATATGAAAAGCAATAGCTACCCCCCCTCCAGAGTATCAGGCAATGCATCAACATAGATGGGCGGTGATAAATCCAAATAATAGATAGATAGATTTATAGATAGATAGATAGATAGATAGATAGATAGATAGATAGAGAGAGAGAGAGATAGAGAGATAGAGAGATAGAGAGATAGAGAGATAGAGAGAGAGATAGAGAGATAGAGAGATAGAGAGATAGAGAGATAGATAGAGAGAGAGAGAGAGAGAGAGATAGATAGATAGATAGATAGATAGATAGATAGAGAGATAGAGAGATAGAGAGATAGAGAGATAGAGAGATAGAGAGATAGAGAGATAGATAGATAGATAGATAGATAGATAGATAGATAGATGGGAGACCCAAGACCCAATTTGCAGCACTTTTAGGGAACAGTCTTATTTGTCTCTGTCACCTGGACTTTCTGGTTCATTTAACATCTTAAATACCCTGAATAAATTAAGGAGGCTTTGTCGTTACACATCTTCTCCACATCAAAGAGTTGTTTTTCTGTTCACCAGAGGACTCAGAGAAGGGCTGAATAACTTTTCCAGCACAATTCAGCATTTGTTGTTCTCTGTGTTGGGATTGCTGATCCTCACTGCTTAAGATTCCTTTTAAAACTGCTTTTCACTGAAAAGTTTGTATCTATATGTGTGGGTATGTTTGTGTGTCTTAAAAATATGAGCCTGAGCAACCTGATCCCAGCTGAAGATTGAGTTGTGGGCAAAA
Organism: Charina bottae; assembly: GCA_023362775.1. NCBI lineage: Eukaryota > Metazoa > Chordata > Lepidosauria > Squamata > Charinaidae > Charina > Charina bottae. The sequence continues at coordinate 5,074,689 of JALMGJ010000035.1, forward strand.
AGTTTCCAATTCAAGTAACACTTAACAATAACATTCTATTGTGAACCGCCCAGAGTCCTCTGGTTGGAAGAGATGGGCGGTAATACAAATTTAAATAAATAAATAAATAAATAAATAAATAAATAAATAACATTCACAAATATCCAAAAGTCATACTAGATGTTTTAGGTATGATAGAGACCTAGTAGTTCCTTAGCAGTTCCCAGTTCCTGAGAACTGGGAAATGAGCACTGTTGCTCTGTCTCAAGCTAACAACAATGATGAGAACTGAGATGTAAGCACTACAGCAATTTGCTATGAAAATTCAGGATGACCACAGGCCTCTTGATGCAAAGTTGGAATAGTGGGAATGTCAGTATTCAACCAGACTGGAGCTGTATGAGGCTTGTTCTTTTGGGCATTTCAATGGGAAAATAATTCCCTATTGAGTCAAAGTTAAAATTCCATGGGTGATGAAACCATTTAGACACACTCAAGTACTAGATTCTAATATTCTTTAAAATAATGACCTCATCTGGAGATCTGAAAGATTAGAAGCAGTCGCCGCAGCTTTATGTTGCAACAATATATATGGAGGTCAGGAATAAAATCTGCAGTAGCAGAAAAGAAAAGAAAAGAATGAATGAAATAGGAATGTGATGAGAGAAAGAGACAATTTGAACTGTTTGAGACATTGTTGTTGTTGTTTTCTCAATGAAAATCACCCAATATTTGGGTCTGAGGAAAAAAATAAGTGACCATCAAGCTAAAAGTAATTTAGGGGCAATCTAACGTTACACAGAATTTGTGGCATCCTACCCAATTTTTTAATTGCTTAAATTACAGAACAAGAATGTTCTGTTCTGGATTGGAAACACTGGACATAGGCGGTAGGAACCAAATCCTTCCTTACATCCCTTTTTAAAAGAAAAAAGAAAACATCCCTTGTTCATCTGAAGAATATGTGGATTTTTCTAAAAACAGGGCCAAGGTGAAGATTACTTCCAGGGAAGCAATGGTGGATTGAAGATGGCCACGGTGGATTAGAGGAGCCAGCGAAGGGATCGCCACTTCAGAACCGTCTCTGGAACTAGGAGAGGACTGGATCACCCACTAGTATTTCGTACAGAGGCTCCCCATGAAGAAATCGCTTAATAGCAATCTCCAGCGGGTTGAGTGCTCTGGAAGTTGCAGGGAATAGCTTGCCTATGCTGCAGTTCAGCGCCTTGAAATGGACACTAGATTCGCTTTCACTTCCTCTCTTAATTAACACAAGAATATGTGGATTTTTCAAAAAACAGGGCCTTGGTGAAGATTAGGTTCCCCCTAGCCTTGTGCAGGGGTTTTGATCCAGATCTACACAACATTTAATTTTAACCCAATTTAAATAAATGTAACATGGATGTAGGGTGAGACACAATGCATTTTACACAACGTTCAGTTTGCCCTTTAGATTCCAGAAATGACATTGACTGGGGGTCACGAAGAATCGGACATGACTTAACGACTGAACAACAACTACTACTACTAATAGATTCCAACAATGTGAATATAGTGTGGCTTATGGATGGGAGTGAACTGGGAATGAACTGGCAATGCCTAATTGCTGCTAAATCACCATGTTTGAAAATGCAGGTTGCAACAACCTTGGATATTGACCTGCCTCTTTGTAGAAACAGTAGGCGGTATTTACAGAAGCATTCAAATTTGTTTCTGCATTACTATATTTCTGCATGTTGCAATTCATGCATTTGAATGGGGAAGAACCCATGCATTTGTTGGAATGTTGCAAATAAATGTATAAGAAACCTTCCTGTGCCAGAATTCAGGCACTTCTGGCTTTAGAAAATGCAGTACTAAAAGCTGAACGCTTTTATTGATAAGCGCAGGGGTCTTGGAGATTTGCTACACTACTCCTTGAAGACTAAATTAAAAACAATAAAATGGCTGTGTAGAAAATCCTTATACGTTTACTGGCTTTTGGAGAATTTGCACTACTTTAAGAAGGCCATTGGTGTCACAACAAAGACCTTACAGCCTCTGATTTACTTTCTAAGCAGTATAAATTTCTTTTTAAGCCACTACAATTCAATGGAAGTTCAGGGTTTCTAGAACTATTCAAGCCTGTTGATTGCCTTTCTTTTTTCAATGAGGTGCCCACATTATTCACAACAATAGCCGGATTAAGAATTTGATATGGTCTATTAATAAGTGGCCATATAATTGCAAAAGGATTATTCGCTCAACAAAGGATTATTCATATAGCTCTGCAGTGAGGGTGTTTAATATATTTCTCAATTAATAATAATAATAATAATAATAATAATAATAATAATTTAAAAAAAACTTTCAAGAAGCTTGGCAATCTCTGTAAGAAAAGGACCCATGAAGCTTATTTATTGAACTTTATTTTAAAAGAGAAAGAAAAGCAAAAGAAAATTGCATCTTTTTTTAGAAATAACACAGATTTGGATAGTGCAATGCTGCGTAGTCAGTACTGTCAACACAATTCATGTTATTCAATATTTGTTTAGGGAGAAACAATTGCTTTCCAGTGCTCCATATAGGTAGCTCGGCATGTGTAGCTCGAGAACAACTAATTGTTCATCACTTTCATTCAGATACTCCCAGCTTCTCTGGTTGTTAATGACTACAACTGGAATTCATCTAATCCAAAAACACTCGAAACCACAGGAAAGTTCTGCATATGTTGTCGTGACATCTTTTTACCTCATGGCCTCAGCTAGAACATAAATAGTTGAAATTTCTCCTTCTCTGTTTTCAGTAATTGCCATTTAGCTGCAATAGCCTTTGGTACATGTCAGAGTGGTGGAAGAAGACAAAAATAGAAGTGGCTTGCTTTAAGATTTCATTGTTTGGTTTTCATATGTACGTACAGCAAAATGAAAGACTGGGAATGTATTGTTGCAGTTTGGCTGATTTCTGTATGGTTGTATGTGTTGGTGTTGTGGGGCATTTATGAAAAGTAATTCAAAGATTTATTTATGGTACTGAATAAAGTCAGCAAACAGACATAGTTAAGTTCTCAGAAGAGCCCATCTCTGTTTTTCCAGATGATTACAAAACTGTTACTTTGCCTTTTTCTTTCTTGAATTTCATTTAAAAAGAAATGCTCAGAATCTTATTTGAAAACAGTATTTTCAATTAACCTGGTTGAGAGAAGGGTTTCAGTGCTGGGGTTTGGTAAATGTATCTGCTCACATTCTTCAGGCTTTACAAATCAGAGTTTCAGGAGCATCTGGGGGCAGGGGATGGAAGTCAAAACTCAAGATGATGTCTATGCCTGCATGTTCAAGCCCCACATCATTTTTTACATGTGTAAAAGATAGACAAATGGCAAAAGCTTCTTTACAAACTCAACTTCTGCAGGGCTATTTTTTGTCTCTGTCTTGGAGGTGGGGAGGGATAGTTAACTCTCCGGTAAAGAGATCACACAAGGCTGTCTGTTGGAAAATTAGCATTGGTCAATCCTAAAGGAAATCAACCCTGACTGCTCATTGGAAGGACAGATACTGAAGCTGAAGCTCAAATACTTTGGCCACCTAATGCAAAGAGAGGACTCACTGGAAAAGACCCTGATGCTGGGAAAGACTGAAGGCAAAAGGAGAAGGGGACGGCAGAGGATGAGATGGTTAGATAGCATCACCGATGTAATGAACATGAATTTGAGTAAACTCCGGGAGACAGTGGAGGACAGGAAGGCCTGGCGTTCTATGGTCCATGAGGTCACGAAGAGTCGGACACGACTAAACGACTGAACAACAACAACAATTTCCAGTTGTGTTTGCACCCTTCAATCCTTACATTCAGATCAGGGCAAGCACAGACCCTGTTCAATACAAGTAGCAAAAAATGTAGCTTGATATTTACATATTAAACATCAGCAAGCTTAATAAAAAGAAGTTAAAAAGGCAAAAGGCAGACCAAAGTAAGGAGAGAGAAAGTGAAGAAGACGTAAGAATTTACACTATCTGATTCGATCTAAATATATCAAAAGAGTACAGAACTTTCCAGAGCCACTGGAAACAATTCTGTAGGTACCTAGCAGGCATAGTCCCAAAAGGAATGGCCTTTGGTTTTTCCAACTTTAGTCCTTTTATGCATATAGCAAAGGCAGAATAGTCATAAAAGTAGGACATACCCCTTCTATTTGCATATCAAAGAAACAATTTGGATGGGGATGATGTATCCAACTGTCTACAAAGTAAGTTTAGTGCCTTGCTACCTAGTGTAAGCTGGCAGACTGGCAGGAGGGCACAGAGAGAACCAGGGATATTCATACCCATTCAACAGACTATTGCTGTCAACAGTCCTACCAGCTCTGGGCAACAAAGGCCCAGCTACTGTATCACTAAGCAATACAGAAAACTTTAAGCCTTGGATAAGAGTAGGTACAGATTTACTAAATCCAAACACAGTTTGAAGCCCGTACCTACAAGTTACAAGTTGTGTGCCAATAATACATGTGATGCGTTAACCTTTGCATTTTTATTTTGTACTATCTCTCCCCACCCACCCTTTTTATTATGTTAACCACATAACGAAGAACAAGCAATTCAGCTTTGTTGAAAATCTATGGAAGAGCCTGTTAATTAAAGCTGAGCCATATAATTAATGCCCTTTAAAAATAATTAGAATATATGCACTCAAATGGTATATTTATTGTTCATTATGCCAATAATTTGAGGGCACATTTTTTTTGTCCTTTCCCACTAGATTAAATCACTGTAAACTGTATGATGTATTTTGCAACCTAACAACACCATTCATCCTGATTTGTTTACACATTTATAAACTTAAAATCCTTCCAGATATGAAAAACAGAAGATTTACAAATGTTTGCCTGTAAATGCAGGAATATATATTCATTTTGTGCATGAGCCCATCTCTACTGAATATTAATTGGAGCCCTACTGTGGCTAGAAGCAGGGGGGATGTTACTTCCAATAAATATGAAGGTGTTCATTGTTAAAAGTAGGGGGGAAATTACTTTGTTCACCAACTTTCATTGAACAGCATCACTATCACTATTTCTGTCATCTCTATCTATCTATAATTTGACTTAAATGGGGCTTCCATCCCACCCCAAATCATATTTGAAACAGATTTCAAATTTCTTTTTAGAATTCTAATTCTTAGAGCATAATTTCACATAATGGAATCACCATTCTTTGTTGGAGATGAGATTGTTTCTTGAAGTTTTCTCCTTGTTGACCAGCTCTATCCTGGAGGGAACCTGTCAGTTTGATTTTCTTTTTCCAGTGCTGAAATGCTACAAGGAAAATATATATTATATAAATAACTAAAGCAAGGGGATAAATAACTAAAGGAAGGGAATAGAATATTCAGATTCAAGTGGTGATTGTTATAAAGAAGTCATTTTTTAAGGAAGTCACTTAGGATCAAGTCACAATAAGTTAACAGATCGAGATTGTTGAAGGAATGAGGATTGGGATACTTATATTAATATATCAAGGAGATGTGCCATTCTTAAATTAGTGAGTTGTAGGGCTATTTCATCTTACCCCATCCCTGTTTCTATGCTGATTTCCACGATTGATGCTGATAATGTCTGCTAAAAGTTAAAGGTTCCCCCCGCACAGTTGTGCAGTCGTGTCCGACTCTAGGGGCCGGTGCTCATCTCAGTTTGTTAGCCGAAGAGCCAGCGCTGTCCGAAGACGCTTCCATGGTCATGTGGCCGGCATGACGCATGCGGAACGCTGTTACCTACCCACTGAAGTGGTACCTATTAATCTACTTGCATTTGCATGCTTTCGAATTGCTAGGTTGGCAAGAGCTGGAGCTAGTGCGGGAGATCACTCCATCACGCAGGGCTAGGGATTCGAACCTCTGAACTCGTGATCTTACGATTGACAAGCCTGGCGTCTTACCCACTGAGCCACCACGCCCCACCACGTGTCTGCTACTGAGATGTAATAAATGCTTCTTTATTAGGTAGACATGCTGTTGTTTGACTTAGGGCATGAGGGGCAACCGATAAACTGAATGCACGTATTATCAGTAAATCCTTACCCCCTCCCGCAAGTGGGCTGGATTTTCAGGCTCATCCACTGCAGTGACATCCCCTGCTGTCAGTTCCACTAAGTAGACCAGACCATGAAATCAACTCCCCAGGATGCCTACAACTATTTTATTGAGATTGGTTATGATAATAAAATCGTGCAAGTCTGATTCCGTTGTATCTCCTTCTCTTTCTTATACTTCAGTGAATTAGGGAGGTGTCTGTCTGAGCCACTTCCGAGCTCTTATTTGGACATTCTGGACTTTAAAAAAATCCTTTAGTCCCTGTTGCCTAGGCGACAGAACCTCCATATCTCCATCAAGGTCATCTTCCTTACTCTCTACACCTGCATCTTTGCTTTCAGCTACACAAGGCCTGGTAATGCTTTAAAAAAGGAAAATGTGGCCCCCAAATGTGAAGACATTTTCTTGTCATGGAATGCTCACTATGTAAACCATTACTTCTCATCCCATCGGTTCCATTCTCCAATCCAGCCAAGCAGGCCAAAGCTGATCTACATCAGCTTTCTTTTTGCTGACCTCAAAATGCTAAAAACATGCAGAAATTGCCATGAGCCAGTCAGTGCTCTCTCTGACTGTTCAACAGAGAGAATGCAAAGAACTTATTTCAATCACTGCTCCAGCCTCTGAGTCACCAGGAATAATAATACTCTCTTCATCCTCAGAACAAAGAGCAAGTATTCCTCTTCCCAACTGATGATGCCATGATGCAAAACTATGCAAGAGAAGGTCATTTGTAAACAATTTAATGATGTTTGCAATCATTCGTACATCACTATTTGTCCATTGTATTTAAAAGGCCAATATTATATTAGCAGGAGGAAGGGGAAAGAGGCCAGAAGTTGTGAGATAGATTGAGTCAGTCTTAATGCCAGTGGGGAAAGGACCATCCATAAGTTCTACAAAAGCTGCAGCTGTCTTATACCAGCTGATACAAAACAGAAAGCCAGGCAATTACAACTCTGAAGGACTTTATTGCCAAGTTATAAATTCCTGGTAACAGCAGGGAATTGGATGAGCAATTAGTCAGAGAACACTTGCCTGGGAGTTTGAACCATGAGCAAGAGAGAGGAGATACAGAGCCACAACAGTTGTCTGTACCAGTCTGTGGTTTGTGCACCAGAGAATTCCATGAGCTGGTCCAGATGTTAAGGCTAGGGTCTGAATTCAGGGCAAGGAGCAAGTGCGACAGGAACACAGCTCTAGAGTTGGAGAGGGTTTCTTCCAATTGAGGGGCAAGGCCTGGTGGTTGGTCTTTTAAAGCCTCTGGAATTGGTGTAGCTTGCTGCCCTCTCCAATCAAGGAGCTGGGCTGATCATCTTTGCTGGGCCCAGCTGTTGGCATGTTCCTGGGCTAGGTGCTCTTGTCAAAATCTGGCCCTACTTTATCTGAATCAGGTCTCTCCTGGCCAAGCTCATTGTCTTCTGGAGCATGGTAGGTGTGATTGCCTACTGAATCTCAAGGCTGTCAGACTATTTGATCTGTATCTTTAGCATCTGATTTACTATCCACCTGTGGGCTATTCCCCCTCTTATCTAACTGTTCCCTAGGCAGCATCTCTCCACCCGTCTCCCAAGGTCTTTCCCACATACCATTACAGATTCAGATGAGACCACAACAGCAGCATTGCGATGAAAATATCAGATTTTCACTGATGTCTACTAAACTAAGGGGAACCAGATACAAACAAAGCAGATCATTCTGTATATTTCCATAGGTCTAAAGCTGATTCTGAATCATTACAAAGCTGTTAGATGGAACTGCCCTTAGATTCAACAACAGCTTGGCATTAATATCTCCTTCCATATTGAATAAGAAAGCTCTTGTAGACCATGGAGTTCAGCACACACATTAAAGCCTCCACATTGGTGGCGGTCTTGGTAATAAAATTCATTGCTAAATAATTTGATTCTCTGTGACTTGGGTAGAAAAAGCTAGAAAATCTTCTCTACTCTTCCTACTATATCTTTGTTTCATTCCACATTGGTAATTTGCACTTCCAGTAAGTGGAGCTTTTAAAAAATCTAGTTAGGCATGTTTATCATACAAACAGGCTTAATGAATGCAATTTACTCTTCCTTTCTGACTTCAACCTTGAAGTATCAAAAGTGGGAGTCAATTGGATACCACTGTACATTCTGATGTTCCTTATTTATTCAGTGCTGATTGTGTGAAATTTCAGCATATGAGATTTGGGAATGAGTCATGATTGGATTCATCAGCCCAGCTCCTAGGTTTTCTGTTGATAATACATTTGTGCAGGCTGATGCTATAAACGCAACATGGCTTTTCAATCAAAACAACCCATTCTGAATACAAAAGGAACTCTCATAAGCATCTGCACTAACTGTATGGTAGCTTTGGTAATAATTCTAGAAGTACACAGCAGAATAGGGTACGAACTTTATTAGAAGCAGGGCAAGGAAAATGTGATATATACTCCCCAAGTTATAACAATCTCACTGCTGTTTATTTGGGAATTCATAACATTTTGGCTATTACCTTGTGTCAGCAGGGGAAAGTTTTTAAAAATAATAGAAGCATCCTTATTTCTATGTGCTCTATGGGGTGCTTAATTTCTACAATGGTCTTGATCTCTCCAGCTTTCCATGTCCCAACTCTCCTTTTAACTTCCTATATGGATATTCCCTGTTGTCCCTTTCAGAATTTTTTCCCCCCCTAGTTGAGTGGATCCAAGGTTAATTTGAACCAGAGTTTCTCATGCCTTAGTCCCAGAACCTGTCTTGATTTCAGTCAACTCCTAGACGAACATGGACAATAATAATAAAAACAAGGGAAGCTCTGAATAAATGCAATGAATTACAGAGAAACTGGAGTCTTCTCATATACCTCTTTATCAAAACTATTACACATACAAAAATCTACATTCAGAAACTAAGCTTATGCACACAATTTGTAGTAAAATTGAATTTAAGTACTCCAATGATTATGGTCAAAAATTAATATACAAACCAATTCATGCTTAACAGATATGTTTTTGTGAGAAGAAGATCTTGTGATTAGCATATAAAGTACAGGACATCTAGGCTTTATCTCCTTATCTTTCCAATGTTATTTGAAAACAGAGGGAGACAGAATTGTATTGGAAAAAGGGTGCTGGGTATTTAACAACATGTGATTGGTCAAAGAAGGGGCGTGGTGGCTCAGCGGGTATGACGCCAGGCTTGTCGATTGGAAGATCGCAAGTTCAGAGGTTCAAATCCCTAGCCCCGCGTGACGGAATGAGCTCCCACACTTGCCCCAGCTCTTGCCAACCTAGCAATTCGAAAGCATGCAAATGCAAGTAGATTAATAGGTACCACTTTGGTGGGATGGTAACAGCGTTCTGCGTGTGTCATGCCAGCCACATGAACGTGGAAGCATCTTCGGACAACGCTGGCTCTTCGGCTAACAAACGGAGATGAGCACCGGCCCCTAGAGTCGTACACGACTGCACAAATGGTCAAAGAATCTAATAGTCCTGTATCCCAAAAAAGATACCTTTTTACAGTATGGAACTAACAGCAGTTTGGACAGAACAGTTTAAACTGGGAATAAAGCTACATATTGTCATGGGTAATACATGGGTCACTGGGCAGATAGTTTTATAACTACAATTATCACTGTTTCTGTGTCCACAATTTAAGTATGAATGTTGTTGCTTCTGTATCCCAAAGGATATCATATGTATGCAAGAGAGAAGTATTAATACAGGGTTTCAGAAATGTGGAGGAGGGAGCATGAGAGAAAGCCCATTGAGGGGAAACTTCCAAAACAGAATAATAAAGAAGCATTCTTCTCAATGACTATGGGATGCCAACTGTTTTTTGGAGAGGCTCAAAAGTTGAATAGAAAAGGAAATTTGATGGAATATTGTGCTAAAATGCATGGTTGACTGTAACAATGATCAGGGGCACTCTTCTATGCAACATTCTGTTTTCGCTACCCTTGGTTGAGAGTTAGTTTGGTGGAGACATCAGGTTAGAAACTGGGCAACTGTGAGTTCTTGTCCAGCCGGGTGACCTTGGGCCAGTCACTCTCTCTTGAAAGTGTGTGCGCATGCACCCACACACACACACACCCTTGCTTGAAGGAAACCACATTTATCAAACAATCTTTAGCATTGTTTGTTCAAAAACTAACATCACTGCATTAAGAACTACAACAGATGAGATGAATGGTGCACTGCAAAAAGATGACGTCAAAATAATTTCTGTTTGATGTTTTATGAACTTGCCCAAATACATGTTGGTAAAACACTACACCAAAATGAACCTTAATGCAAACATTATGAACAGAATAGAGGAAAATCTGTTTATTTCATAAAAACGTTTTGTATCAGATGCTGATGGTTTAAATATTGATCAAAATAGACCCAGGTGTAAGAAAAAGCACATTGTTTCTGAAACTGAAAAGTCAGTCTTCCTTTCTCACACAATTAGAATTCAAGGAATTGCATATCCAACAACTTCATACCCTCATCAAAGCAAAATAAAACTTCTTGCAATGCTGGCAAGCTCCTAAATAGGTTTTCTTGTGATTGAGCATATGCTTTTGATAAATGAACTCATTACATTCACTTACCCTCGGGGTGTGGAACAAGCTTCAGTTCCTGGTTGGAATCTATGTTCACACTTGTTTTGGAGCATTGATGTTTCTTTTTAAAGTGTTACTACACTATAAGCCAAAGGGGTCAAATTAAGACATTGAATATGTAATGGCAGTGGTATAGTTGTCAATGAATTTAGCTTCCCAGCTGGATTGGCCAAAAATGCAGGATAGGTTTCAATGCCAGTACCATCAGACCTGGGAGGAGAAGCACCATTGGAATGATCAGACAGACTTTCTACAAAAATGATTACATGGTATGTTACTTTTTCTGGACGAAGGGCTGTACCTGAGCTTTGAGTGGCATGCTGGAGTCCTCACTCCCCTACCAATAGAAATACAACTACATTTCAAACTAAATTTACATTAGGGGGTAATGGTACGTGGGAAAGACCTTGAGAGACTGGCCAAGGATATGCTGCCAAGGGAATGGCCAGATAAGAGACAGCATAGCCCACAGCTGTATAGTGGGTGGGGCAAGAGGCTGAGAAGAGACCCTCCCTAGTTTCTTGGGTTGTAAAGGAGACAGGGGAGAGGATTGTACTTTCAGACTTGCAAGATTCTCTCAATATTGCTTTACAATAAAGTAGAATGAGCTCATCTGGTTGTGATTCCTGTCTGGTTTACCCCACAAGGCCGACATCAATCTTGCAAGTGTGCAAGTACAATCCTCCCCCCCCCTCCACATCTCCTTTGCAACTCGAGAAACTAGGGAGGGTCTCTTCTCAGCCTCTTGCCCCACCCACTATCCAGTTGCAGGCTATGCTGTCTCTTATCTGACCGTTCACTTGGCAGTATCTGTTTGCCCAGTCTCTCAAGGTCTTCCCCACATACCATTACAAGGGTACTGCAAAACGTGGGGTGAGTACTAGATAGCAACAAAGAGATACAGAAAAAAAACCCTCTTTGCTGCCACCTAGTGGCTCCTCAGGGTTCTCCAGCTCACTGAATATGGATCCTAACTCTGCTAGTAAGAGGGATTCTGATTCATTTGCCCCCGCACTATGCTAGCAGAGCATCCTTTTCAAGAGACTGTTTCTGATGGTCTATTGCATGCCTTTTGAATTTGTCTGCTCCTGGACTAATGCCAAAGGGGGACAGGGTGTTAATGCTGACACTGATCATCTGAAAAAAGGTGTATCTCATTTTTTTCTGTAATATTTCACTGTTCAGGAAAGTTATCACTTTAGAGTATGTGTTCTGTATATTTTAATGTTGAAAGGGAGTGGTAGTGGTATCTTTCCACTTCTGTTGGAAATGAATTGTAATTTGACATTTAGAAATGTCCTGAATGTGCACTTGGCTTTCATTCTGATATTTCAGTTTCCAAAGGGAATTTCAGTATTGCAATAGATTATTTTGCATCTTCTCCCACAATACATCAAAAATAGATGTGGGAACTGACAGTTTGACATGGCTTGATTGTATTTTCCCTCCATTCCGTTGCTCTGGAAGAGCTTTCAAGAGGACATTCAAAGCATATATTTTCTGGTATAAACTAAAGCTGGCTTTTAATTATTCCAACAAAGAACTGTTAGTTTACATTATGGTTTATTGCAGCACTCAGGGCTCAGAAAACCGCAGTTTAATTTGACTTGTTTTAATGAATAATAAGCCATAGTTTTAAAATCAAATTCAGTTTAGACTAGTTCAGATTTAGTGTGAATAGTCTTGTTTCCAGAAGGGGAGAGGAGCAAGGGGAAGTGCCTAAATCTGAGACTTGAACAGAAGCTTTTCTTAGTATTAATCATCATGGAACAAACCATGATGATGCCAAAATGCTGTCATTGTGTTCTTGCGTCTCAACATCTAAAACATGCATGCAATGGCAGGATTTTCATGATGATGTCATCTGCATGTATTGCCCTGTCACCACCACCTACCACCCCAGACATCCATGATATTAAACCCAGGGATAGGAAACTTGTGGCCCATCAAATGTTGCTGAACTACAATTCCCTATCCCTTGCCATTGGCCAGATTGCAACTGTTGGACATTCTAAGTCTACAACATCTGGAGGGCTACAAGTTCCAAACTCCTGTACTAAACTCGAATACTAACTTGCTCACTTTCATTTCTTGTGTTTAAAATGTCTTTTTTTAAAAAAAATGTATTCTGGCTGGGAGGCTACACTGCCTAAATTTCCCTTAGGTGATTTTCTTTAAAAAGAGGCTATAACCTTTAACCTTGTTAGTGTCTTCTCATCTTTCTTTCTGTGATCTGCAATAAACAGCTGAAGTTTAGCTTGCTAGGAATGAGTCATAACTGTACAATCAAGGGCAAACAAATGACACAGAACAGATTTGTTTGACGGAAAGGTGGAGACAATCACCGCAGCATAATGCAAACGTCGAATGGAAAGATATTTTGTGGACTGAAAACCAGCTTCTTAGCGGAAATGTACTTGCCCTTGCCATTGCATTTTAAAAAAGACAAATATAAAATTGGGTTCTCAAATAATGCAGCCAAAGGCAAGCTCTAAAGACTATTTGCAGGCCACCTAAGAAAACTATAAAACATGTTTCTACCTTGGAAATTAAATTACTCTTACCTATTTTCTGGTGCTAAAAATAATCCCTTAATGATATAGAGAAAACATAGCTAAAATTGACTGTACCTTTCAACAAGAAGTCTTTATCATAACTAGTCTGAAAGCAAGGGAGGGTGAAATTTCCACGCAAAGTAGCTTCCAGCACTTATATGCTCCTAAAGGAGGAATTTGTCAAATTTGTGTTAGAAGAAATTGTGAATTCCAACATCTCTGATCGTGGCTGAAAGTAAACTTATAAACATCAAAATAGTCTTCTTAGCTAAATTCATACAAGGATTTAATGAACATCCAACTAGGGACAGCACCTAGCTGACCTTAACTGAACAAAAACCAAAATAAAATAATCCCCAAGCAGAGTTGGACCAGGCTACGCACTTACATGGAAGATCACTAGAAAAGCCCAGGTCAATCGTAAAAAAGCATCCCATACTGTTTCCAAGAGGACTACATGTCCATGTCCATGAGATTACCAAGAGTCAAGCTGACTTGGAGACAGGCAAAGACCATCTCACAGTCTTCATACCATTTGCCTGGAGGGAATTGTCCTGATTAATATACATTTGTGTGTGCATTTTAAAGCATTAAACAGAATTTCTGGAAGTTTTTTTTTTCTTTTATCCCCAGTGGTTGCAGGTAATGCTGATGCTATCTTACTTAAAAGAGATGTTTATTATAATTATAAAACAAGTACTCCATTTTAAAACCAAGACAGTTCCATTATCTTGGCCTTCTTTGAACTAGGATGAACCAAATAGGGAATCTCTTAGAATGAAACATATTTTGTCAGTCTCTGTAATGATGCAATTAAAATAACCTCTGTAATGATGCAATTAATAACCGCCCAGGGTTCCTCCTTGTGGGGGAGATGGGCGGGATATAAATGTAATAAAATAAATAAATAAATAAATAAATAAATAAATAAATAAATAAATAAAATGTGTAGGTTGAATGTAATTAATGTCCATAAATGAATGCATTGGATTTTAGGGTTTTGGGAAGGTGGGGGAGAATGGGTACCTTTTCATATGGAGCTGGGAGGCCATGCAGAAATGTAGTAGCTTTAAATCTAACTGTCCGACAGCTATTCCATATAGTTAGTTTTAGGTAAACTCATTCTGATGGATCTCCAGGTTTCATTATGCTATGACATCACTCTCTTTCTCCAGCTTTAGGATAAGCTTTTTCAGCTCAGCATAACTAGCAAATATATTTGGCACTAGCTGAACATAAAAAAGGGATGGGGCTTAAATTTCACAGCCATATCTGCCATCTTGACTTCCTTGACAACCCCATTGTGGCTGCCCATGTTGCCAATTGAATAAAATTGTGAGAATTGTAGAAAATGAACACTCATCGAACTTCCTCCTGTGTTTCAATCTTAGATATGCATGCACCCATTAAACCTGCAGATTCTATACTTGATTGCTGATGAGGTTAAGGACCTACATGATTTACCAGTAACCTTCCCATGGTGAAATGTCAGGATAGTGGTTAAAGTTTGTATTAGAAGCAGGGAGACCCAGATTCTACTCCATCCTCAATCACGGAAGCTAATTGAGTGATTCTGTGTTAGTCTTCTCCCTCAGCCCAACCTACACCCGAAGTTGTTGATGTGGGGACAAAGAAAATGAGGGAGTGCTGCATATCAAGAAGTGTTGATTATGTGAAGATGGAGTATTTTTGCCTGGGGACCCCAGACTGAGATGGAGCCAATCAAGTGGTTGATTGTGTTGTAGCCACCGTGGGAGGGTGGGGGGTTGACAGGTTTTTATATTGTGGATTTTAATTTTGTAAGCCACCTGGAGTCACTGTGTGTGAGTTGGGCAGCCATATAAATTTGTTTAATAAATAAATAAATGTAGGCTTTCCCTACATAGACACCCATGTTCTGTGTGTGGATGCCAAGAGTAAGACCAGCTGCCTTTAAATCTCCAATAATGCCATTCCTCAAATTATGTAAATTGACTCCCAATAGGTAATTTGCACAATGACATCATCATGCAGACAGTATCACATTATTTAAGTCACTTGTGAGAGGGCACCATTACTCACATGATGTGAAAGATGCCATTTACATCATGGTATCATTTTGCAGATCAGGTAACAAGGATTTTGTCCATTGCATGCAAAGACCAGAAAGTCAAGATTTGGAAAGGCGAGGTTTCACTTTATCAAGCTTTTTGTTTCTTAAAGCCCTTTGGCTCCTAGTGAAAAGAAATATTTCTGGAGCGAAGCAATCATTATTGTATCTTACAACTGTAACCCATTGCTGTGAATGACAAACCAAATGCTGATTACTATTAAGTAACTACAGATGACTCTCCCATAACTTTGGGGGTTTATTGGGGCTTATAAGTCCCCAGAATGTGTGTAGGACCAAGGGCAAGTTCCTTAATTATGTACTATCAGTTGCAGATTTTCTTTTATTAAAGTTCTAATTGACTTTCAAGTGAGGATTTATGACCAAAGATCAAAGGAGAAGTTTAAGCATTAAGTAGTTTAAGTAACTACACAAGCAGATTACCTTGAAGTCTGCCATTCCTTTAATATAGATTTTTCCCCTCCTTTATCGAGCCAACCTGCATGTAATAGTGATTTTTGCTCAGTCTCCCAAAAACCTCACTCAAACCAATAATCATGTGTTGATAGGTGAAATTAGTTTCAGAATTCTAATGAAGCTCAGCATCTGGGAGACAGACAGCTCATCTGAAGATTAAATGAGAAAAATTGCCACTTTTGCTGGTTCCTTTAGAAACTCATTTACATTCTGTCAGCTTCCATTAGGAATGGAAACTGCAAACATTAAAGGAAATATGCATGAATTCAGCATTCGGAGGGCCAATCAGAATCAGTTCCTCTTTGCTTTCAAAGCATCCCGAAGATGCTGTGATGCCGTGTAGATGCACGTGATACCATCTTTGCCTGAAATGGTCCAGAAGCATCACAAATTTTATAGCTAATAAGGTATTACTGAGAGATACTGTATACTGTAACCTGCTGTGGTTTCCTACCTTTGTATATCAAGACTAAATTTCTGCAAGATGCAAGAAACCCCCTAGACTTGTCTTGAGTTTATGTTCCCTTGTTGGAGTTTTCTGCTGCTGCATCTTCCTCTTTCAAAGCTTCTGATAATACAGTATTTTCTTTCCTCTTTCTCTAAACACAGCTATGATCTTTTTCTTAGCCTGCTGCACTTAACTGTTTTCTGCATTAAGCCTCAAATTCCAGTTTTCATATTTAAAATGATCTCCAACTGGACACTGGCACTACAGCTACCTACAAAAAATACATCCATTCTGCATCATTCGTGAATGTTGCTTGCACATTTCAAGAAGTATGTCCCATTCCGTATACATAAATACACACACATACTATAAAGAGCCTAATCTTTTCCCAAACAATGTTTATGCATAGATAGTGTAAAATGCGTATTTAAGTTTACATGTATCTCTGGCAGTTCATAAGAATTTTTTTTCAAAGGAAGCCATTCTGGAGTGCAGAAAAGAAATGTAAATAAATAATGCATGCATTCCTCAGGAAGTAGAGCCCTTCTTACATTTGCATTTTATGCAGGGAGACATCTGTCTATTACAACCCACAAGTGAAATTTGTATAATGCTAAACTGAAATATTGGCTTGCCTTTTTTCCAGACACACATGCTTTCAGATAAATATTTTCCCATGTGTGAGTGACAGATATTTCAAATGTACATTTGTGCTATCCTTAGATTCTTTTGAAAATAGAGTTAGAACAGCTCCTGTGGTTGTTTCCAGCTATAGCAACACATAAGTGACACCTAACCATGTAGAAGCAACACCTATCTGTCCATTACTTCGCTCACATCACATTCTTTTTATTTAAAGACTGTAAATTATTTGGGCAGGAACAATCTCACTTCTGCATTGCCACACGAACACGTACGTAAGATTGGTGCATTCTCAAGAATGGTGTAATGATGCTGCAGTGAAATAGCAACACATCCATAATTCAGTACAGATGACCAGCAGTTCCCTCATTTTTAATTTTTTTTGGGGGGGTCAGATTATATTTGATTTTGAACCACAGAAACTCTATTCCTGGTCATGTTATCAATTGTAAGACTAAATATGCTATGCAAAAATGTATGTAAATAAACACACACATCACACCAAAATACAATCACTGTATTGTCACCCTACTCCTGGATGCCATTTTAGGCCAAGGCAGGACAACCTTCTTCTGACTGCCTACAGAGCCACACTGGAACAGGAGTGATGTCCCTGGAAAGGACATTTTCAGTTTCTTATTCCTATTTTGGTTTGTTTTTACTCTTATTGCAACTGGAAGTATTTCTCTTTTGGGACTATCTTGCCTCGATTTTAATTTTAATTACTTATGGATTAATGAGTTAATGATTTAACATCCTTTCTTTTATTTACTGGTGAATTTTTTTTATGAAAGAATTTTTTCTTTCCTTCTTTAAGTGTTTGAATATTTTTTGGACTATATAAGTTGCTTTATAGAATTTTTATGATTTTTCTAGACCTCCTTTGTACAGAAAATTGATTGCTGAATGTCTGGTTTCATGGGAGTTGTTCTTTTTAATTTTTATGACTGGACTGAGTGGATACAAGCTGGCGTGAGAAACCTTGGGATTGTTTATCTTTTTTGTTAAAAAAAAGAATAAAAGATAAAAGGGAACAAAAAGGCTTTTTTTAACAAAAAATTATCATTGTTAGGTAAAATCTCAGTAATTAAAACGAACATTTTGCCACAAATTTTATATCTTTTTCAAACACTACCTATATTAGCATCAGAAGAACCTTTTAAACAATGGCAACGGGATATTTGCAAATTTATTTGGCAAGGAAAGAAACCAAGAATAAAATATAAAATCTTGCAAGACTCAAAAGAAAGAGGCGGACTAGGTCTACCAGATTTGAAGTTATATTATGCTGCTTGTTGCTTGGTATGGATTAAAGAATGGATAGTTCTGAAAAATGAAAAAATATTGAATTTGGAGGGTCATGAATTAAGATATGGATGGCATGGATATATGTGGTATGACAAAGTAAAAGTTAATGTGGACTTTAAAAATCATTATATTAGAAGATCTTTGTTAAGAATTTGGAATAAATATAAATTAACTTTATGTTACAAAAGACCTTTATGGATTTCTACGCAAGAAGTATTTCACAGAACAGAAGTAAGAGTTAAAGACAAATGGCTGACTTATAAAGACTTCTTAAAAAAAGAGCAAGGACAATATAAAACCAAATCAAAAGGAGAAGTGGCCTTAGAAGGATATACTTTCCAATGGCTCTCTTACATGCAACTTGTAGAAAAATTTAAATCAGATAAAAAAGAATTTGAATTTGAACAAACTAAATCGGAATTTGAGATACAACTTTGTGAGACAGATGATCTTTTAATTGCTAAAATGTATAAATTATTGTTAAAAGGTGAAATGGTAGAGGAACAAGTCAAAGATTGCATGATCAAATGGGCAAAAAATATTGGTCATAATATTCAAATGCAACAATGGGAAGATATGTGGATTAAAGGATTAAAATTTACTCTATGTTATAATTTGAAAGTAAATTTCTATAAGATGATGTATAGATGGTCTATGACCCCACAAAAATTAGCTAAAATGTATGGGAATGTTTCCAACTTGTGTTGGAAATGTAAAAAAAAAGAGGGGTCATTCTATCATATGTGGTGGACATGTGAGATTGCAAAGAAATTTTGGACTCAGATACTTTCATTGATGCAAAATATTCTACAAATTTGAGTTCCATTTAAACCAGAATTATTTCTACTGGGAATATCAGAAGAACAAATAGGAAAACAATTTACAAGAATTATGCTATACATGATTACAGCTGCAAGACTTGTATATGCACAAAACTGGAAAAATCAGATCACACCTACAATACAAGACTGGATGTTAAAATTGATGGACATGGCGGAAAATGATAAATTGACATGTTTATTAAAAGAAAATTCAAATTGTATTGTCGAAGGCTTTCACGGCCGGAGTTCAATGGCTGTTGTGCATCTTCCGGGCTGTGTGGCCGTGTTCTGGAAGTTGTGGTTCCTAACGTTTCGCCAGCATCTGTGGCCAGCATCTTCAGAGGGCAGGTGCACAGATAGAAGCAAAATCTCATTGCTTTTATTTTTCTTTTTCATTGCTTTTTATTTTTTTCTTTTATTTTTTAAAAGTGATTTTGCTTCTATCTGTGCTCCTGCCCTCTGAAGATTCTGGCCACAGATGCTGGCGAAACGTTAGGAACCACAACTTCCAGAACACGGCCACACAGCCCGGAAGATGCACAACAGCCACAAAATTCAAATTATTTCTTTCCAAAAGAGTGGAAACCATTAATGGACTACTTGCAAAATGCAGGAGGGGCAAAGCTTATATGGGGATTTGAAGACTAAAATATATATAAATTGATATATTAGACAAGAAATGTTTTTTAATGTTATAAATAGACCTAGCATGTATGATTAATTTTTTAATATACTAAGACCAGGGATAAATCGGAAGTTGACTAATTTCTATGTTTCATCTTTTTCTTTTTTTTTCTTTACTTTACTACACCCCTTTTCTTCTTTCTTTGAGTTGTATTTCTATTTCTTTTTCCGTTTCCAACTTTTATCTATGTATATTTAAAATTCAATAAAATATATATATAAAAAAGGAATGTGGTTGTGTACCTATTCACTCTTCTACACAAAGAATCCAAGGGGATTAAAGCACCGCACATGGGGAAGAGAACAAATTTTGGCAACTTTAACAAGTAGCACGTTCCCTTCGATTCATAAGAAGCAGAAAATGAAAGTTCTTGAACTCACATTACTCATGTACAGTACTACTTTAACCAATCCACTTAAATGGGAAATTGAAGCAACGACTGAACTTCATGTGTATCAAGCAAAGATTTGGGGCCATCGCCTCCAACCTCAACTGTAACATGCATAATCCTTGAGCACATTTTTTTTCATTCAACCAGCAAGCCACCGAACTTGAAATGGTACAGCTTTTAAGGAGAACAAGATGTTCTACCTCATGAGGGTATAGCAAATTCCCCGTCCCCCTAAGAAGATATTTTAAAATAGCCACATTTTAGAAATAGCTTTTTCTATCAACCATATCACTGCTAGAGCCACACTACCCATTATGTTTCTCTTTGCCCTATTCTGCAGGTATGCTTGTGGACATCAAGAGCAGCTTGATATCATTGGCTATGGGTTTGCTACAACCATGAGTGTAGTGGGCAGTGGCAGTCAAGGTTTAGCAATTCTGGTGACTCTGGGGCCATGTCATGAGCAAGCTAACTTCTGGAGAGTTAGCTCGGTAGCCGTGCAGTAACACTATAATTGTGAAGAGCAAGGCATGCAATTGCTTGTGTTTTTTAGTCATGGCTGAGATGTCCATTTCAAAATTACTGGTTTGTGACACAGTCTAAACAGACACCCAGAAGCCCCTTCAACCCTTCATTAGATTGAAATAATCAATCTAATGCCACTTTCTCCTTCAAGTTGCTCTGCTTTTGTTCTTTTCTGGCATTTCAATTCTAGCTCAGCCTTTTGATGAAACTGCAAGCGTCCAACAAACATTTGCAGCAAAGGCACCAAATAATTCTTCTAAATGAGAAGAAAAATACAGTATCCCTGTGTAAGCTCATTCTCAACCACATCTTCATGATAGTTGCATATGATAGGGAAAGAGGAGTTAGTTAGCAAGCAGGAACATACGAACACAGGTTTTCTTCTCTCCTGGAAGTTTCAAACCTCACACGTTTCCTTCAGAACACTATCTTTTCACCTTTCGCTATTTTCTCAGAAACTTCTCATTGTAATTTATCAGAAGATAGCGTAAGGTGAGAAGATAGCATTCTGAAGGGAGGCATGTGGAAGAAATGATCGCCAGAGAAGCTGGGTCTGAAAAGGACTCACAAAGGCAGGCAGACGCTTCTGCTGGGCTTCTGCTGGGCAAAAAGGGCAAAGGTAGGTGCAAGGAACTGGGAGAGGAGGCAGCTGGGTGAAGGAATGCGGGCTGGGGAGGGTGGAACTTTCTATTGGCAGCCTCGCGCCCATGCGGTTGGGATAGGACAGGACGCCTCGCACTATGCACTGCGCGGGTGGGCTTCCCAACCCCAAGGCAGTTTGCAGGACTTCCAAAAGGGCAGAGATGGGGGGAGATATGTGGGTGGGGGGAGTTGAAGCACCCCCACAGTGGTAAATGTGGTCGGGCTGCCAAGCACCCGAATTTTGATCACGTGACTGTGGGGGTGCTGCAACAGTCGTAATTTTGGGCACAGGTCCTAAGGCCATTTTTTCAGCGCTGTTGTAATTTCGAACAGTCGCTGAATGAATGGTTGTTAAGTGAAGACTACCTGTAATAAAATTTGGGGGAAAAGTAACAAAAAAGTAACAACAAAAGTGCTTAACGTGCATTGTCTTGGAAGTGAATGTGATAACCTAAAAATATTCACTTTCAAATGAAAGTTTCTTACCTGAAATGCCTCTCCAGAGAGTTAGGGAGCTACTGTACGTTGAACAATATGTTTTGTTTTGTTTCTCAATTTCTGCAATGTAATCTTGAACTGTTTCAAGTATAGGCCTTTGAGTCTTGTTAAACTACTGAAATGTAATTAAATTCTAAATCACTGAGTCCAAAATGGCCCTGATGCATTGCACTCAGAGAAATGGGACTTGTCAAAAATATAGTTCACAAATCTTGGTCCAGGGAAATGTACACAGCATAATAATAATTTTAAAAGTCAATTGCTTATTTGACTAGTCCTGTCCAGCTGTTGTCATCTTGTTTCTATCCAATAAGGCAGAAGTAGCGAGAAATACTTTCTCGTGTATGTCACACTGACATGTATATGTCAGCTCTTTGTTCCAGTGAAATTAAATGAAGAATTGGTTCCATGTTGAAGAAAAACTCACAAGTGTGGAAACCATCTTTTTAATTAATATTAGCAGTACATAAGAGCGAGGAAGAATGGAGAGGTGCTTATCGCTCCTTTCATACTGGACTGTACATGCTAACTTAACCCCAGGATAGGGCTCAAGTTTTTAAGGAATGCTTTGTGATTCTCCAGAGATCAGGGTAATAGAACTGGATCTGCCTTCCTTTTGGATTTGAAATATAAATGGTAGTTATGTTGATAAGTATGACTAATTGCCATTGGTAATACACCGTGCTCTTCCCTAGCCCTCCTCATAAATGTCCATATTGGTCAGTATTAAATATAAGAACTCTGTTCTGTAAGCACTTTGACACTTTATAATCTGTGTTACGTATTAGGAATATTATCTCTGCCCAGCAAGCTATCACTTAGTGAACAGTTAAGGAAATGCATGTTAAAAAATAAATAAACTTTTCAGAAGGAAATTAAACTGGATGTAAGTATTTTCTTTGTATTTTCCCCATGAAATATGCATTAGAAAAAGGCTTAGAAAAAGGCTTTAAAGACGGATGTGTGGTTACTGTGGAGCTCACTAGACTTTTGTTGCTGAAAGTCTCCCCCCTCCCCCCTTGCGTTGTTCTCACTATGCTGATGAATAATTTGTTTGGAATGCTTTAGCATATTGTGACAAATAAACATTTATAAATATATTATCCTTCTATGCAAAACTAGGTTTGAAGAATGGGAATATGTTTTAGTGGATTTAGTGGAATGGATTCGATCATAGCCCGTTCAGTGGCATGCTCATTTCCCAGTTTCATGCCTTCCAGACATCTTCAGAGGATGACCACTCTCAGAATTCTAAGACTGCACATCTGGGGGCACCAGGTTGGGGAAGGTTGGGTTAGAGTCATGCCCACAGAAGCAGCCACAACTGATGGGTAAAACATGTTTTTGTAAGACTATAATCCAAATTAATACATTTTTTTTCATAAATAGAATGGAACAAACTCAATATGTTAACATTGGACTGTGGGAGGAAATAAAATAGAAGCATCCATCCAGGGAGACAGCTTTCAGCACTCAGCTGAATTTCTATGTATTCAGATACATTTGTCATGCAGAATTAGTTTCCACTGCTTTTTTTTCCCTGACACACACTTCATTTTTTAACACCTACATGGAAGTTATTTTACCGCTTGTTTTTTTTTATGTTGTAGAATTGAATTTAGCTGATGAGAATTTGAGAATAATGAGAATTCTTAGGGCTTTGGCATCATCATTTTTATTGTAAGCCGCCCAGAGTCCCTCGTTTGGTGGAGTTGGGCAGTCATATAAATTCAAATAGTAAATAAATAATAAATCATCATCATTATTAGTGGGAAATGAGTGGGTTAAGAACTTATGGAACTTTAAGATCCAAACAGACAGGCATCTTGTTCATAACATGCCTGATATAACAGTTATTGAAAAGAAGAAAATCTGGCTCATTGATGTTGCTCTACCGGGAGATGCTAGGATTGAGGAAAAACAATTGGAAAAAATTACAAAATACCGGGACTTGCAGAGCAAAAGTAGAACACCTATGGAAAAAGAAACCCGTTGTTATACCAATCATGATCGGAGCTCTCGGAGCAATACCTAAAGGACTCCCTTGATATCTGGAAATATTGAATTTATTGGACCTGAACACCCTAATTTTACAAAACCCCACCCTGCTTGGAACTGCCTATATTCTTAGACACTACCTTAATCATTCTTAGGTCCTTGGTTAGGACTTGACTTTTTAAGTTTCCACCAGTCTTAGACTGTTAATCTAACTGTAGATTACATAATAATAATAATAATAATAATAATAATAATAATAATAATAATAATAATCATAGGTTTAATTTTCATAGGGTTTAACAAAACATGCATTTCTCCATAAATAGAATGGAAATCTGGAAATCAGTTTAAGAATCTAAAATAAAGTGAGCGTGGGAGACATGTGAAATTGACCAATTAATTACAGGAACACAGAAAGCTATCTTACATCAAGATTCTTGGATTTACTTATCTGATCACTATTAGAATTGATTGGCTAAAGTTCTCCAAAATCTCAGGCAAGAGTTTTTCCATGTTGACCTGGCTATGATAGGAATCCAACCTGAGATCTTCAGAATGGAAAAGAAGAGCTCTATCATGAGGTAATGATTTATCTGCTGAACTACTCACAGGGCATAAGTGCAGAGCTGATTAAATGGCAAAATTAGGAAGTGTATTTCATGGCATGACCTACCCATTCCAAGCTTCCATATAGCCTTGATAGTTTAATTTTATATTTTACAGATATATGTGTATGGATGCCTGAAAAACATCAGTGTTTTCCTAATCTTCAATAGTGGGTTAAGGTTAGGATTAGGGTTTTTAAGAAGAAGTTGGACAGCTCCAGGGATGATTTGATTGGTTTTTCTGTACATTACAGAAAGCTGAGCTAGATAATCTTTATGATTCCTTCCAAATCTATAATTCTATAACCTAGATTCTGCCAGTCACAGTGAAATAAAACCTGAAACTAAAGTTGGTAGGAAGTGGGAAGTTAGCTAGCTATGCTCCAAAATGGTGGCCATACTACTATTTAAGTACAACAGCATTGTACTATTATGCAATTCCTTTGGAGTAACTGGCATACACATTTCTGTATATACAGTATATGACATCAGTATTATGTATAATTCTGCAAAGAAAAGCAGAAATGAACCTGTCTCTCCTCAGAAGGTTTATGTAGAGGAAGAATATGACAAAGGACAGGGACTGACAATGAACAAGGCAAAGACTGGCACCCCTTCTCAAAAGGCTGAGTGTCATATCACACCTGCAGATACTGACTGCTATATCTTGTTGGTTTGACTGGAAAAGGCAATAGCTGGAGGGGAGGAAATGGAAGAGATGGCTTGGTATAGAATATGCCTACAAACTTATCATTCTCTGTGATGGACAATGATATTGTTGTAGTGCTGTGTGTGGGATGCTCAACTGCACCACTGGGGAGGTGCAGAAAGCTACAACTCATTTCTATGATATCCAAGACAGCCTCAAGGCCAAGGAGATTTAGATGTTCTCTATTCAGGGAACAACTGAACATCTAGACCAGGGGAAGGTGGGAGGTTTAAGATAGTCAAGAACACACAGGCTCAAGTGAATACATTTCACAGGAAAAGGTAATTGTTTGAAATTATCCCTTTGTGAAATTCAAAGTCATATTTTGACTTAGGCTAAAAATGTGTATATATTTACCTGACATGAGGAAGAACAAAGAGTTCTTTCTTACTTCTCAGTAAGAAAAATATATAGTGTGACATTAATCACACTATATCTTAAAGGTAACATGAAGATTGGTTGTAAATGGCCCAGCTATTCACAGCCTTTTAAATACATTTATCAGAAAATCCTTGTGACCTATTGCACCTATTGGGAAGAATGGGCTAAGAGATCCAAATAAATGGTTCCTAGCAATACAATCTTGGCATCCTAGTTGTTGAGACTATACAAAATGATAAGCCCATTAACACAATGGACAAAATTAGTATGGTGCACGTGGAATCATTTTTCCCTTTCTTCTGTTGTACTCGCTGGATTATAGTTATCCAACTATTGCCCCATTCTGTCTTTAATTAGATTCTCAGTGGGTTTTCTGAAACCTGAGATATGGCTCACAGCTCTGTAATGAGGCATTCTGCCTTGAGGGTTTAGCTGAAAAATACAGATAAAAGACCTTTGATAAGGATATAATAAATTGGAAAAGGCTAGATATGGTTACTCAGTTCATATTGACTTTCTCTAGTTCACTTTGTTTAGATGGGCTAGGTTGGAATACTCTGGCATGGACCAAGTGGAGAGGCTAATATGAAATATGTTAAATATTGAAGCATGTACACAAGCAAAAAATAGTTAATAGAACAGCAATTCAAATCACAATTCACTGGATGGACTTGAGACTTTCTCTCTCAGCCTTTGTTCTCCTCCATCATTAAGGATAAACACAGGAGGTTATAATTTCTGATCTTTTAAGGTGGGAAAGTTCTGTCTCAGTTCTGTTTCCAAATACTATTAAATTAGAAATGTCAGGCTAAAGGGTAAAAAATTGGCGTCAATAGTGATTTATGCATTTTTTAAAAATTTGCAGTTGATGTTTATCCTCAGTGTTCCCTGAACGTATCTGCCCACCTTTGGGACTGACCCTTAACATGCCGCTCACGATCATTCTCTTGTATTACACTGCCAGTAAGCTTCAAATAGACAAAATGCAAGTAAATAAGTAATGAAGGATTTTTTTCCAGCTGAAACATACGTTCTGGGGGTGATCTGAATTTTGAACTTGGGAGCCAGTGCACTTGCACTATTAATACCTGATATGGCTCTGTGTGGGTGTGAGCTGGCCAATGGTGCAAAACACTTTTAGGTCAATGCTAGGCTGCAACTTCTCATGCCATGCAGGGCAAGCTTATAGCACTAAATTGGCAAGAAAGATGTGGAGTTATATTTATGGTTCAATTGAGTTACATAGCACTCTGAAAACTTTCTGTCTGTGCAAAATCATGCTCCCTCAGCCTGAACACATTGTCTGCTATTGTGGGATTGTAATCAATGCCCAAGCATCTTTTCTCTATACCCAATAGAAATTGTATCCATTTCTCTTCCAGTTTCACTGCATAAAGCAACAATAAGTTATAGGTCTGTTTCACAATTGGCCCACTTTGCTTTTAACCTCCATACGTTTGTTAATGCGGCGTTAACAAAGATCAATGCAGTTCAAAACTGTGAATGTACTTTTGAGTTATGTACTGAGAATATAAAGAATTATAGATTTATTGCACATGGTGTTGAAGACAAAATAGATTGCTCCTTGTTGGAAAAATAGCATGATCCTAGATTGCTATTCTGGATCACTGATCTGTGCTTGCTTTCTGGAGAGCTTGCTTTCTATTGATATACTGGAAAATCAGATTAATATTATTCCATCAATAAAGGGAGGGGGACAGGGAGTGAAAAAAGTCCAGTTGGAATAGACAGAGGTGCAATTGAAGCGTTTTGTATGTGCATTTGATCATGTTGTTGTTGTGATAGCTATCTTGGCCTCCATGGATATTTCTGATCCATGGATGTATATGGTACCACTTTGAGATGGTGCTCTAAGCTTTGTGGATGTTGCAGCTCCTGGCCTCTTCTTTGTGGTTTGCAGCACACCTCCCATTTCCAACAGTGCAATTTTCTGATTTTTTTCCCCTCCATTTTTGGCAAAGATGCAAAGTTGATGTGCTAAACCTCTGCAAGCCTCAATGTAGTTACTTTGTGGGTTTAACCATTCAATCTCCTCTCTTAAAAAATAAATAAATAAATAAATAAATAAATAAATAAACTGAGCTGACATATGTAGAGGTATTACATATGACCCTTGGGGGTCATAACTGAATTGTCTCTGCAGCCCTCAGGAGCTGAAAAAAGAAAGAAAATTTTATTTTATTTATGTAATTCTGGCTAAGAAGAAGAAAAAAGTCCAGGTTGGATCTGTAGTGAAGCGGCAGTCAATACGCTCACAGCTCCTCTTTGCATTCAGCAGTTTTTTTTGGGGAAAAAAAGGCTTTTAGTCTGTGGCTGATTCCAAAGAGAGAGAGAGAAAAAAGCAGATTCCCAGCACAATAACAGCTACTTATTGAATTGGATTTTGTCCCCTTGAAGCTCAAAAACCTTGCTCATTTTTCAGCATTATCTGGAAATTGAAGAGCAGTCATTGTACAACAATGTATGGCTGAGTGAGGAATTAGGTTGGCTCGCTTCTCCTCTGCCAACTCCATTGATGTCCCCTCCTGTATATTTTCACACGGCATTTCCTGTCTTACTTAAAAAGACCCAAATAATGAAAAGCCTTCTTTTTCTCAGAGGAAACCTCATTGCCCCTGGGTTTGCTATTGATATCAAGTACGAGGATAACAAAGGCTGTGCAAAGAACGTAAAAGGGGAACATTGCAGAGTGAAGCAGCTCACCTCAAAGCATTAAAACAGCTGAATCCGCAGCTGCTTCAAATACTTTCTCTCACTGTTGGTTTGTGCAAAGGCCGCAAAGACAACATTTCTGCTTGAAGCATTGGTGAAGTCAAACGCACAAGGAGGAAAACTTTCAATCTGCTTTGAGAAGTGCTTCTCTCAAATGTTCTGGAGAGCTCTAATGATAACATCACAGTTTTGCTGCAGTAGAATCTTAGTGCAGTTAATGAGAATGTCCTCCTCAATCCCTTTTTTCAATTAAATACTTTAATATATAACAACAACAACAACAACAGAAAACAAAGAGATAAAACAGTGCTTTCCAAAGTGCCGCCGTTGGCGACACACCAATGGCGGCAGTGGCGGCGGCGCAGGGGCGCATGTGTGCACGGCGGTGGCGCGGTGTGGCATGCGGTGGTGGTGTGCATGGCGGAGGCAGTGGCAGCGGCCTCGCTAAAACGCGGAAGCGCTGATGGCGTGCCTCTGTTGTCCTCGCTGCCGCCGCCGCCATACACACTGCCACTGCCGCGCACACTCCTGCGCTGCCGCTTTGCGACACACTAAAGTGTGTGTAGTGACACACTAAAGTGTCGCGACACACAGTTTGGAAAGCTATGAGATAAAAGAACAGAATAGAAATGAATAAAGAAGGGACTAACAAATGTTGTGGGGGTTATAGTGTTCCAATATATCATTAGTTAATTGTGAATAACTGAATATAATATAACTGCAATTAGAAAGCATGCAAATGCAAGTAGATAAATAGGTACCACTTTGGTGGGATGGTAACAGTGTTCCGTGTGCGTCATGCTGGCCACATGACCGCGGAAGCGTCTTTGGACAACGCTGGCTCTTCGGCTAAGAAGCAGAGATGAACACCGCCCCCTAGAGTCGGATATGACTGTGCAGGGAAAATCTTACCTTTACCTACTGTATGAAAGAATGATCTGACTTGCTCATTATATTTCCAGCAATTTTTATTTGCTTTAGTGATAGAATTTGAATAATATACCAATGCTAAAATATTATATATCAAGTTTCTCTGAATATAATATTCACAGTAAATTTAATATTCTTCTTCCTTTGAATTTCTCATTGTTGCCTATCTACTTTTACATCTAAATTCTGT
The DNA here is from genome assembly GCA_023362775.1 of Charina bottae. Classification (NCBI taxonomy): domain Eukaryota; kingdom Metazoa; phylum Chordata; class Lepidosauria; order Squamata; family Charinaidae; genus Charina; species Charina bottae. The sequence goes on from JALMGJ010000035.1 coordinate 5,103,954, forward strand.
GTCCATTTGATCATATAGTCTTTGACTTGTTCAGTTTCTGAATAATACTTTACTAGCAATCTATAAATAAGGCCCAGCAAATATTATGTGTTATAAGATTTTCAAATTTAGTCAAAAACGGAGGGCTGGATGAAATTAGGGACAAAATTTTATGCTTAGAACCTGTTCTGGCTTCACTTTTCCCGTACAACCAATTTTGAGGTCCTGAGGAGAAAGTTCTTTGTGCTGGCAGGAGGGGTGTGACCTCGAGGGAGGTGAAAGGAAATTCAACAGACCTGCGTCTGCCTCTTTCTCTACACAACGGCTGATTTTCAGTCCCTGATGCCTACGGCAGGAAAACGTTCTGGGGGGGTGAATAAAATTTCAAACCAAATTCAAAAAGCCGGGGTGGGATTAGGTTTTATGCTAATTTTCCGGCTCTGGCTTCCCTTTTCCAGAACAGCCAAATTTTGGTCCACGGTGAGAAAATTCTTGATGCCGGCGGTAGGGGCGCGTCCCAGGGGGTGAAAAATATTTCAAGCCAAACGCAAAAAAGGAGGGCAGGAGGAGATTTAGAATGGAATGGTATGCTTAGAACCAGATCTCGCTCTTCTTACCCGGAACATCTGCTTTTAGGTCCCCGGGGAGAAAATTCCTGATGCTGGCGGTAGGGGCACGTCCCAGGGGGTGAAAAATATTTCAAGCCAAATGCAAAAAAGGAGGGCAGGAGGAGATTTAGAATGGAATGGTATGCTTAGAACCAGATCTCGCTCTTCTTACCTGGAACATCTGCTTTTAGGTCCCCGGGGAGAAAATTCCTGATGCCGGTCATTTCATGGTTGATTTGAATGTGGGAGTTTATGAATGTTCTTGGCAGCTATTTTTCTGCTATTGATGTTGTTTTTAAAGTTTGGCTGTTTTATCCTGTTTTCATTTTGTTTTAATTGATGGCCTTTCAGAAGGGCCTGAAAACTTGGTATTGCCATCTGGCCTGGGAATCAGAGAGTGGTGTGGAGCCCATAAAATGGTTGTGCTGTTTGTGAATGACTGTGCCCTCCCAGTGACTGCATTGTATGGTTTTAATTGTTTTAATGTCTTGTGTTGTTTGTATGGTTGTTTTATTCTGTGTTTTTTGGTATTATGTTGTAACTGTAAGCTACCCAGATTCATGAATGTGAGATTGGTGGCTATATAAATTGAATGAATGAATGAATGAATGAATGAATGAATGAATGAATGAATGAATGTTAACCACCCAGAGTCATGTATATGAGATGGCCAGATAAATAAAATAAATAAAATTTCCTTTGAATGGCAGATTGATTTTTTCCAACTTCTTAACTGTGTTGGGGCAGGTTTTATATGAAAAAATTCTTTTTGAATGAGAATGTAGCAATCTATTTTCAAATGTGTAGGCTAAACAAGAAAGAGGTATATAGCAACAGTAAGCTAGATAGCTTACTATCTATATAGTATATATATATATATATATATAGATATAGATAGATAGATAGATGGAGGAGGAAATGGCAAACCACTCCAGTATCCTTGCCAAGAAAACCCATGGACAGTATCAAAAGGCTAAAAGATATGACGCCGGAAGATGAGCCCCTCAGGTCGGAAGGTGTCCAAAATGCTACTGGGGAAGAGCGGAGGGCAATTCCGAGTAGCTCCAGAAAGTGTGAAACGGCTGGGCCAAAGCCGAAAGGACGCTCAGTTGTGGATGTGTCTGGAAGTGGAAGGAAAGTCCGATGCTGTAAAGAACAATATTGCATAGGAACCTGGAATGTAAGAACTATGAATCAAGGTAAGCTGGATGTGGTCAAACATGAGATGACAAGATTGAACATCGACATCTTGGGAATCAGCGAACTAAAATGGACAGGAATGGGCGAATTTAATTCAGGAGACCATTATATATACTACTGTGGGCAAGAATCCCTTAGAAGAAATGGAGTAGGTCTCATAGTCAATAAAAGAGTGGGAAAGGCAGTACTGGGGTACAACCTCAAAAATGACAGAATGCTTTCAGTTCGAATCCAAGGCAAACCATTCAACATCACAGTGATCCAAGTCTATGCCCCAACCACTGATGCCAAAGAAGCTGAAGTTGACCAGTTCTATGAAGACCTACAACACCTTCTAGAACTAACACCAAAAAAAGATGTCCTTTTCATCATAGGGGACTGGAATGCTAAGGTAGGAAGTCAAAAAATAACCGGAATAACAGGCAAGTTCGGCCTCGGAGTACAAAATGAAGCAGGGCAAAGGCTAATAGAGTTTTGTCAAGAGAACACGCTGGTCATAGCAAACACTCTTTTCCAACAACACAAGAGACGACTCTACACATGGACATCACCAGATGGTCAATACTGAAATCAGATTGATTATATACTTTGCAGCCAAAGATGGAGAAGCTCTATACAATCAGCAAAAACAAGACCTGGAGCTGACTGTGGCTCAGATCATGAGCTTCTTATTGCAAAATTTAGGCTTAAATTGAAGAATGTAGAGAAAACCACTAGACCAATCAGGTATGACCTAAATCATATCCCTTATGAATATACAGTGGAAGTGAGGAATAGATTTAAAGGATTAGATCTGGTAGACAGAGTGCCTGAAGAACTATGGATGGAGGTTCGTAACATTGTACAGGAGGCAGCAACTAAAACCATCCCAAAGAAAAAGAAATGCAAGAAAGCAAAGTGGCTGACTGATGAGGCTTTACAAATAGCTGAGGAAAGAAGGGAAGCAAAAGGCAAGGGAGAAAGGGAAAGATATAAACAACTGAATGCAGAATTCCAGAGAATAGCAAGGAGAGATAAGAAGGCCTTCTTAAATGAACAATGCAAAGAAATCGAGGAAAACAATAGAATGGGGAAGACTAGAGATCTCTTCAAGAAAATCGGAGATGTCAAGGGAACGTTTTGTGCAAAGATGGGCATGATAAAGGACAAAAAAGGCAGGGACCTAACAGAAGCAGAAGAGATTAAGAAGAGGTGGCAAGAATACACAGAAGAACTATACAAGAAAGATCTTAATATCCCTGATAAATACGATGGTGTGGTCACTGACCTTGAGCCGGACATCCTAGAGAGTGAAGTCAAGTGGGCCTTAGGAAGCATTACTAACAACAAAGCTAGCGGAGAAGACAGTATCCCAGCTGAGCTATTTAAAATCCTAAAAGATGATGCTGTTAAAGTGCTGCACTCAATATGCCAACCAATTTGGAAAACTCAACAGTGGCCACAGGATTGGAAAAGGTCAGTTTACGTTCCAATTCCAAAGAAAGGCAATGCCAAAGAATGTTCAAACTAGCGTACAATTGCGCTCATTTCACATGCCAGCAAGGTTATGCTCAAAATCCTACAAGCTAGGCTTCAGCAGCATGTGAACCGAGAACTACCAGAAGTGCAAGCTGGGTTTCGAAGAGGCAGAGGAACTAGTGATCAGATTGCCAACATTCGCTGGATCATGGAAAAAGCAAGAGAGTTCCAGAAAAACATCTACTTCTGCTTCATTGACTACGCTAAAGCCTTTGATTGTGTGGATCACAACAAACTGTGGCAAATTCTTAAAGAGATGGGAGTACCAGACCACCTTACCTGTCTCCTGAGAAACCTGTATGTGGGTCAAGAAGCAACAGTTAGAACCGGACATGGAACAACCGACTGGTTCAAAATTGGGAAAGGAGTACGACAAGGCTGTATATTATCACCCTGCTTATTTAACTTATATGCAGAGTACATCATGAGAAATGCCGGGCTGGATGAATCACAAGCCGGAGTTAAGATTGCCGGGAAAAATATCAACAACCTCAGATATGCAGACGATACCACCCTAATGGCAGAAAGTGAAGAGGAACTAAAGAGCCTCTTGATGAGGGTGAAAGAGGAGAGTGCAAAAGCTGGCTTGAAACTCAACATTAAAAAAACCCAGATCATGGCATCTGGTCCCATCACTTCCTGGCAAATAGAAGGGGAAGAAATGGAAGCAGTGACAGATTTTATTTTCTTGGGCTCCAAGATCACCGCAGACGGTGACTGCAGCCATGAAATTAAAAGACGCTTGCTCCTTGGAAGGAAAGCTATGGCAAACCTAGACAGCATATTAAAAAGCAGAGACATCACCTTGCCGACAAAGGTCCGTATAGTTAAAGCTATGGTTTTTCCAGTAGCAATGTATGGCTGTGAGAGTTGGACCATAAGGAAGGCTGAGCGCCGAAGAATTGATGCTTTCGAGCTGTGGTGCTGGAGAAGACTCTTGAGAGTCCCTTGGACTGCAAGGATGTCAAACCAGTCAATCCTAAAGGAAATCAACCCTGACTGCTCATTGGAAGGACAGATGCTGAAGCTGAAGCTCAAATACTTTGGCCACCTAATGAGAAGAGAGGACTCACTGGAAAAGACCCTGATGCTGGGAAAGACTGAGGGCAAAAGGAGAAGGGGACGGCAGAGGATGAGATGGTTAGATAGCATCACCGATGTAATGAACATGAATTTGAGTAAACTCCGAGAGACAGTGGAGGACAGGAAGGCCTGGCGTGCTATGGTCCATGAGGTCACGGAGAGTCGGACACGACTGAACGACTGAACAACAACAACAAGCTAGATAGCAATATATAACTATATTATATACGTAAGCTAGATAGCAATATATAATTCTATGAGTATGCAGGAGCGCCCAACATCATTCTATTGGCTTGTGGGTGGCTTGTTCAATCTTCCTGCTGATTTTAAAATAGATAACCAGAGATCCTTCCTCCAGTTATCTGGATGGAAGAAACATAAATGCAGTCATTACTATAATATTTTTTAAAAAATCAGAACAGGACAAAATGTATAAGATTGTTAGAAGAAATGAAGTCCACGAAATCAGTACCATTTTTTCAACTTTTACTCATATAATAACATGGATGGTTAACGTGCCTTTAGCTTTTTTTTAAATAGGAGAGCTAGCCAAATTTCATAGAGACCAGTACAGGGGTTTTACTTTATATGGTCTTTTGACAGTAGTAACAGCTTATTCAGATTACTTCTGTAGTATTCTGTAGTATTTCCAGTAATCTTTGCTAGCTCAATTTAACAGTATTGTCTTCGATCTCTACCTGTATCTCAAATTCATCCATACTCATTTAACCATATAACTATATATTTTTTCTACCTCACACTTGGAGGTTATAGCTCTCATTGGGATTCGCTCATGGCAGTCAAATTCAACAGAAGAAAGATTTCAACTAATATTAGTGTCTGGTTTGTCAATTTGCAAGCTATTTTTGCATATTAAATCAGTTACATTAGAAGGTCACCCTTTTGATTATAAATCAAGGAAGACATGCAGATAGATTATTATTCAATCAATTGCTACAATGAAATTAGCACAAATCCCCAAATATAAGGTGAAGACATTCTGTAGCATCATCAAATGTACAATGATCAAAGAGCAAGCAAATATGGTAGATTTCATGCTTGAGAAATGGGAAGGCCTGTACTTTGGGCAAAGTATGAATGTAGCACCTCTCTGCAATTCTTTAAACAAGCTGCATTTGTTCCCAGGATCACATGCTCTATTTTTACCTTTTTTGCCACATGATCCCAGGAAGACATGGCTGCTTCAAAGAGCTGCAGACAGATGTTACATTCATGATCCTACCTGCACAAGACACCTTTTTAAAATTAAATCTGAAGGGATGTGCCATTCTATTATTAAATTTAAGCAAATAAATAGACAAATAAATATCTGGAAAAGAGAAAGTTCATAAGTGTTTCATACAGAGACAATATGAGATGGGATGTATTCAGGTTTATACATTATTGAAACAAATGACAATAAAGCATATTATCTGTGCTACAAGTTGGGGTAAAGCCAAGATACTGAAAGTGGAGGTAGGATTTCTTTCCTTCTAAATCAGAAGTTGGCAACCTTTTTTTCTGCACCAGGTACCCCCATACAATCTTGTCTGACCAGGCTTAAAAAGATAAAAATAAAAATGGCCATAAGATCACACACTCTCATATGAGAATGTCAAAATCTCACCATGCACAAAGAACAAAAGTCTTGTGAGATTTCATTAAAAAAAACATTTTTGTTGATTTATGGTTCATATTTTAAGAGGTTTTGGAGATGCCTTGACTGTTGCAGCCCTGATTCTAAGACATAGGCATCCAGTAGTACCACGAGGAGGTCATCACGCAGATGTTATGAATTACATTCTGGCCCACATGATGTCATTTGGCCCCCTGAAGTCTCCATTGTTGATAAGACTCACACTTTCAAGATGTAAACTCTTTATATCATGTGTGTTCAGACTCAAGAGAGGCTCAGTACCATACCCTCATCTTAAAGCTTTTTAATCAATCTGATAATATGCATAGCCTGTCCCACATGTCACAGAGGTCAAAGTATGCACTGTCATGCGCGCTATCCAAGTCTCTGTTTATGAATTGGTTCAGTAGGGATAGGTACTCTAAGTCTTAATTCTTGTTTTGCTTCCTGACACTTGGGAGCTGGGTTTTCTGTCTTGACTGTTCAACCAATTTTGCACTAATCTCCTCTTGCAGAACTGTGACCACCTGCCAACTGAGGTGTGAAGACTTGTAGGAAGTTGGTTTTCTGCAAGCTTAAGAGCTCACTATAAAGGGTCCTGAGCAAAGTCCCAGCTGTTCAGTGGAAAAGCATTCATTTATATGATGCCCGGAACAAAATATTAGGAAGGAAAGATAGAAAAAGCCAGGATGAAACAATAATGGGGAAGCCAGAGAAACCTTTAAAAAGCACTTAGAATTCACAGCCTTCACTCATCCCTTTTCTGTTTTGTACTTTTTACGTCTTTGTTTAAAAGACAATTACCCACTTACTGCTTCTAGCTAATTTTTATATTGCTGCTTGTATTGGGTTACACATCTCTCATTTCTCCTTCTTCTCTTCCTTCACTATAATTTCTTTGTTCATTAAGCGATCATCCTTTTTAAATGTAATTATCTGCATTCTCTGCCTTTTTTTTAGTGAGTTTGTAGCATGTACTTGACTTAATAGACTGTTTTATTATGTCACGTTTCTAATACATTATGTTTTCTTTTACCTAAACTGATTGGTTATATACTGTACAGCTCAATAGAAAATCCAAAGCTGTCAGTGGATTTTTCATATTTGTCTTGCCAACATCCTTCAATCACTGATATTATTGCTATAAAGTGATATTGAATGTGGCAGAGTTGTCTTCCATGCAGCTCAGGCACCAGCTAAAGTGTTAGTATTTGCTACCCTTACCCCAACATCTGCCACCCTCTCCAACTCTCCATTTCTGTCCTCACAATGAAGAACAGGATGCCACTGATGTCATTTATGATGCTGTTTGTCCTCAGATTTACTATAGACTCCAAAAGAACAAGAGCAAGAAGACTGAAGAGCTAAGGCAGAGCTTTCCAAACTATGTGTCGCGACACATTAGTGTGTCGGCTGCAGTGTCTGTGTGTGTCACGGCTGCTGCTGCCTCCGAGCCCTGCCAGGATTCTGCGCAGGTCCTAGTACCTGCCTTGTGCCCTGCTGTAAGAGTGTGTCGTGAAATGATGCCCTGCTGCAAAAGTGTGTTGTGAAATGATGCATGTCTAAAAAGTGTGTCACCAACATGAAAAGTTTGGAAAGCTCTGAGCTAAGGACAGCTTTGATATAGTATCCATTACCAACAGCATTACTATAGAGACATCATTGGCTTTTTTTCACTGGATCTGATGAAGATAGGCCTTCTACTTTCAGGTTGGTAATATATAAAGCAGCATTACATGTAGGAAGAGTATGTGACTCCACACCTTTGGAATCAGCACCAATGATGCATGTTGGCCTTGGTGCTGATTCCAAAGTTAGGAATCTATGAGTTAGGCATGTATGTCTGCAAAGGGAAGGCAAGTCAACCATATGAGTTGGAATCTCAGTGATGGTATGTTCCTGAATGCCTAGAGATCTAGCGATTTATGCTAGTTGGCTTTCCTGTGTAGAAATCCTTACAGGAAGCATAGATGTCAGAGGTGGAGCTATTATATGATCCTAGACAAGCTATTTCACTCCTCACTCCACTTTTTTAAATAGTATCTGTTCATGAGGACATGGAAGAACTTTAATATATATACAGTGTGTGTGTGTGTGTGTGTGTGTGTGTGTATGTATGTATGTATATATATATACATATATACATATATATATGAAATAGATAGATATAGATATAGATATAGATATAGATATAGATATAGATATAGATATAGATATAGATATAGATATAGATATAGATACACACACACACACACTTTAGCAGTGTTATATCCAGAGCTGTATAGTGGCACATTTTGAATGGGTATGCTATTTTACCTTTGAGAGGTAATTTATGTGGACGAAGTTGAAGGAAGTGTTCCCAGATTACTTTCCTGCACCTTTGGGAGGAGTTCAGTTAGACTCAAATTTCTTTGTTTCATTTTAGAACTTTACTCAGACTGGGCAGGATTTTGAAATATATGGAATGATATGAGGTCCCTTCATTACATACTCTAGGTGTCCATTCCCAACCATAATGATGCCAGGATGCCATTGTCTTAACAACATGATGTCACAACATCAAATCTTCAAAAATCTGAAATTCAAATGAATATAAAAAATCAGTTTGACTTAAAAGTTAAGAATAGTGTCCAATTTTATGACACAAAATGGGGACATCCAATGAGATATTATGCCAGAAAATCATACTCTGGCAAGTAGTAGGTAGAAAAGTTGAAATTTGGTTAAATTATTTGTTTTCTCTTGATTTCAATAACTTCATATTCCGTGGACTTATCACCAGAGGCACCTAACTTGGTAGATATTGTGAGTTTATATATCTTTTTTATATCCTTGGTTCTTTATCAAATTTTTATTCTTTTTTCCTATTTAGCCCCTATATTCAGTTCAAATGGATTAGAATATAGAATGGACATCTAGTGCAACTCGGCTGATCTTGAAAAACTAAGCAGGGTGGTTTGTACATGGATGGGAGACTATCGAGAAGCCCTGAGTCATGGGCTACACTAGGAACTCAAAAAAAAAACCTAACAACCTTGAAGAAGGTAAGGCAAATCACTTCCATATTGTTGCCAAGAAATCTACATGGATGTGCTTTCACATAGTAAAGGTAAAGGTTCCCCCCACACATTTGTGCAGTCGTGTCTGACTCTAGGGGCCGGTGCTCATCTCCGTTTGTTAGCCGAAGAGCCAGCGTTGTCCGAAGACGCTTCCACGGTCATGTGGGCGCATGACGCACGCGGAACGCTGTTACCTACCCACCGAAGTGGTACCTATTCATCTACTTGCATTTGCATGCTTTCGAATTGCTAGGTTGGCAAGAGCTGGAGCTACTGCGGGAGCTCACTCCGCACGCAGGGCTAGGGATTCGAACCTCCGAACTTGCAATCTTCCGATCGACAAGCCTGGCGTCTTACCCGCTGAGCCACCACGCCCCTGTGCTTTCACATATCCACCAAGAATTAAGCCTGACTTGAGGGAATCTTTATTTTAGTTTTATCATTTGCTTAGGAGAGCTCTTATTGATCTCTGGGTTCTGAGATCTTTTCCCCTACTGGTGGTTTTCAGAACACAGTTAAGAATAACCCATTTAGGTTGGGTCATGCTGGTTCATTTAACAAGATTCTTCAACAACTAAATGTGTTGCTATATATTTTATGCAAATAAGTCATCCCGTTAATTCAGTATTCTTTTAAAAACTAGCTTAAATGTTGATAGCGTAATACTTACAGGCATTATTTAATTATTAATCAGCTAGAAGCAAGACAATTAATAGCCCAAACGAAAGAGATAGAGAGAGAAAGAGAAGAACAAAGAACAAATTTGCAGCTCTTTAAAATGAATAACCAAGCTGTTCCTAGGCAGCCTGTTTAATCACTGCAGGTCATATTAACTTTAGAAATGCCTTTTTCTTTGAACTTAATTGCAGCAAAATACAAAAGCTTCCATTTCATTAATTACTGTTTCATAACTGATTGGCAGAATTCAGCATTCTATAGGAAGTGAATCAAATCTGATCATGTTGAGGGTTAGGGTAAAATACCTGATATTCGGAACTGCGCTTTTCACCAACATAGAAATGAGCTGAACATGGTGAACTCTCTCAATTAATGTTATGATTCACTTGCAACACTGGTGGATTGACTCATTTTCAGTGGCAGTGGAGGCAGATAATTGTTCATAGTTTACTTTTAAAAATTAGATACAACTTTCAGCAATATATATTAGAGCTGGTGGGAACCAATGATTCAATCGACACTTCAGAAAACCAGCCCACTAATTCAGGAAGAATTGGTTTCATGCAATACGGCACATTCCCCACTCTTTGTTTCTCTGATACACATCTTATGGGGACAGAAGAAAAGTGATGGCCTACTTGCAGGTCCCTGCTGTAATAGGTGACGATGATCAGAGCAGCACTGGGGACATTCTTCTCTAACCCACATCTACCTTTGGTCTGTTTCTTATTAAACAGATCCAAGAAACCCAATGCAAACAATGAACACAATATCTGTCTCCGTGGATGTGTAAGTACAACTTTCTTTTATTTTATTTTTCCTTGTGAAGAGACTCAGCAGAAGATACTCCAAGACCATATTGGCTTTTTGTTTTGGACTAACTCTTATCTTTGCTCTGCTCTGATGCCTAAAACTTATTTCCAAGGCCTCTCCTTTCTTGGTGGCTCATTTATCCAAAAAGAACCCTTCATCCATTTCCCCTTGTGCACTCAGAAAGCATGCTTCATTGCCGGATAAAACACGACTAAGACTGGAGCATAGGCCTGCACGTGGCATGACTTTCGACCCCAGCTCATTTGTTGGTGATGGAGGAGCTATGCCTTTGCTGTGAGCTTTGAGAACAATTACTGTGGTAGCCAGAGAACATTGAACTCATTGGCAATTGTTGTTTAAGATCTCAAGCTGAGTGTAACCATTGAGTCCTATTTAATTCTATATTTAAACGTAATTGTTCAGTCTCCCCAACACTGCTTCCAGACTAGAAGGGGTCTTGACCCTTTCTTAACAGCATGGTACTTGATTGTCCTAAACCAAGGGTCGGAAATGGCGGCTCGCGAGCCAGATGTGGCTCTTTGGCCCCTTGAGTGTGGCTCTTCCGCAGCTGAACTCACCCCCGCCCCTTCCACGCGATTGGCCCCCGCCCGCAAACCCCGCCCCCTGGCTCTCGCACTGAGCGAGGCCCGGCGCGGCAGGGAGGCACTGCTGGCCCGGGACGCGGCGCTGTCGGAGGCGGCGCAGGAGTGGCTGCAGGGGCTGCTGCGGCTGGAGATGGCGCTGCTCCGCGGCATCCAGGTGCTGGGCAAGGGCGCGGGCCCGGGACGCGAGCAGCAGGGTGGCGCAGGGCGAAGAGCCGCCTGCTCTCCCCTTGGCCGCCTCCGGTCTGAGCCTGGCTAAGCTCCCCCGGCCGCTGCAGGGCTCGGGTTAGCGGGGGGAGAGGACGCCGAACGGCGGGGTGGGGGGATTGATGGGGCGGGAGGGTGCACCCGGAGGGCCTCCCGCGGCCGCTTCTCCAAGGCGGGTTGCAGAGCGCGCGCTGTGCCCACAGGAACGCCTGGTCCCTCCGCTCCCTCCAGCTCCGCCACCAGCCCCAGCAGCGCTGCCCGCCCCATCCTGCCGCCCGGCAAACCTCCGCCGGCTCCGTCCCCCGGCCGCCACCACCCCTGCCCCGGCCAAGCCCCCTGCGCCGCCCTGCCGCTCGCGTCCCGGGCCTACGCCCTCGCCCAGCCCCTGGATGCCGTGGAGCAGCGCCATCTCCAGCCGCAGCAGCCCCTGAAGCCGCTCCTGCGCTGCCTCCAACAGCGCCGCGTCCCGGGCCAGCAGCGCCTCCCTGCCGCGCCGGGCCTCGCAGAGACGGGCCTGAAGGGGCGCAGAGGCCGGAGAGGGAGCCCCTCTGTCTCCCCTTCTCTCCCTGCCTCGCCCGCCCGCAGGGAAGGAGGCGCGGGTCCCGCCTGGTGAAGAGGGTGCAGCCTTCCGCTCTCCCGCACCCCAGGTTTTGAGCCGGGCAGAGCGGAGAAGTTGCCCGCGGCAGCTGCTCTAGGAGCTGGCCAACATCCGCCGCTGGTTCCCAGTGCTTCCCCTTGGACGGGGAGTTCCCTCCCGCCGCCCCCCTCGGAGAGATGAGCCTGAAGGGGCACAGAGGCTGGAGAGGGAGCCCCTCCGTCTCCTTCTCTCCCTGCCTCGCCCGCCCGCAGGGAAGGAGGCGCGGGTCCCGCCTGGTGGAGAGGGCGCAGCCTTCTGCTCTGCCCGGGAACGCCGTGGCGCCCAGCAGAGCCCTCTGCACATGCTCCGCGACGCTCCCTCCTTTCTGCCGCCTCTCCTGAGCTGAGCTCCGCAGCCGAGCCTGGGCGTGCGTGCAGGAGGGAAGCCGCCATCAAGGGCTTCCTCGCCGAGTTAGTCCGCCGCCTGCAGGGAGGGAGGCGGGGGGACAGGGCTGGGCGCTGGGGCGGGGGCAGGGGCCACGGACGGCAGGCCAAAGGGAGATGCCAGGGCGACTGTAGTGACCGGAGGCGGCCAAGGGGAGAGCAGGCGGCTCTTCGCCCTCGGCACGCCGCGGGGCCAGACGAGCCTCCGGCTGCTGCTTCCTGCGCCCGTGGCCTCTTTGCTGCCGCCACCGCCCACCTCGCCTCTGCCGCTCTCCGCTTCTCCGCAAAGCTCCTGGTTGATCTTAATGTTTCCTTTTCCTCCCCTTCAATACGTTCCAGCAAGCGAGGTGGAAGCGGAGAGCGGCAGAGGCGAGGCGGGCAGCAGCGGCAGCAGAGGCCACGGGTGCAGGAAGCAGCAGCCGGAGGCCGCCTCGCCTCTGCCGCTCTCCGCTTCTCCGCAAAGCTCCTGGTTGATCTTGATGTTTCCTTTTCCTCCCCTTCAATACGTTCCAGCAAGCGAGGTGGAAGCGGAGAGAGGCGGAGGCGAGGCGGCCTCCGGCTGCTGCTTCCTGCGCCCGTGGCCTCTGCTGCCACCGCTGCCCGCAGCCTAGCCGTAGCTGGGGGGCGAGGAAGAGGACACCGCCGCCTCCTGCTCTGCCGGCGGGAGGGAAGGAGGAGCAGCTGCCCGCCTCCCTCCGCCCGCCCTGAGGGGACCCACCCGGCGGCGGCAGCGGCGGCTCCCCTGAAGCGCGCCGCTTGTCATCGCCGCCGCCCGCCTCGTTTCCCGACCCCCATCATTTCCTTGGCCCGACGTGGGCGGGCGGAAGCGTTCTGGGGGGGAGACAACATGGAGGCGGAAGCGGCAGCCCCGCCTGCGCCGAGTGGCGGTAGCGCGGCCCTGCCGCCGCCCTTTCTCTCCGGCTCAGATCCCGGGAAGGCAGCGGGGGGCCTCGCGGAGGGAGGCAAGCAGGCAGGCAAGCGGGTGGGCGGGGCAGGTGGGCGGCCCAGACCTCCACCGCCGGACCCGCCCCCCTCGGCACACGCCCTCCCACCCGCCCCAATAAGCCACGTGATTGGCTCCCGCCCGCAAACCCCGCCCCCTTCCATGTGATTGGCCCCCGCCCGCAAACCCCACCCCTTCCACGTGATTGGCTCCCGCCCGCAAACCCAGCCCCCTTCCACGTGATTGGCCCCCACCCGCAAACCCTACCCCCTGGCTCTCGAGCATTTCAAAATGTGCACGAGCATGTCAAAATGGCTCCCGGCATAAAAAGTTTGCCAACCCCTGTCCTAAACTAAGCTTGAGCTATTTCTTAAATCTTTTTTAAATGCAGTTTTAAAAGCTGAGACTTTCGGGGCAGCCTGTGTTTAGTATATCTTTTAATTCTGGGATCATTTTTTTTGAAGTGAAGCATTTCAATCTTCCTCTTTTTCTGGAACAGGTTATTGTTATAAAACTTGTCCTCTTTTCTCTCTGTTCCTTACCAAATCGATCCATTTGGCCTCATCCTGTACTTTCACTTTTTATTTTTCAAAGGCAATTCAAGTATTAAGCCCATGTATTAAGGCATGTTTTTCTCTTTTGTAATGTAAATCATTGCTTCTACTTTGTGTAAGGGTAAAATAAATGTAGGTGTCTTCTGAGCTGGACTGCTTGTCTGAACTAATTGTATCCCCTTGTTTATTAGAATCTCAAGGAGCTATTCCCTATTTAAAAGTTTCCAGTTCTTATTCCTCAAATCAGTGAAATCACAGTGCAAAAAAAATGACTGCATGCACACCTCTGTGAAAAGATTCTGTATGCTAGCCTCTTGTTTTACATGTTTACCGGGATGGTTTCTGTTGTTGTTTTGCTTGAAGAAAAAAAATGGAGAACACCTTTCTCCACCCCTCCCAAAAATTATAGCATTGAGCATGTCTCAAATATTTGAGCCTTCTTTTGAATGAAGCAGCCTATAGTTTTGACCATCCTTTATTTTGTCATGGTGCTGAAAAACATCCAAATAAATATCAAAATGATCAATATAACTTCATACAAGTAAAATTATCTCAGGAAGCTCTATCTGTCTATCTGTAGTTGTGTGTCAGTTAAACACAATTTCCAGGTAATATATAAAGATGATACTGTCCAGTTAAGGGATCCAAGGATATTATCTTTTTCTAGAAATACATTTCCATGTACTTCCCTGGATCAAGCCTGAGGAATATATACTGTATGTATATGTAAGTATCTCATGAACTAACTAGAGGCATCAAGATAGCTGTTGAATGTTATTGTCAGGGGCACCTGAGGGGCGGGAGGCATCAGAAAAAGTCAAGAATGGCAGCCATCACTACATATAAAGGCTATATCCCTTTTTCCAGGTTAAAAATGAGCAGGGCTGAAAGTGTGTGGTTGTGAACGCCATCTTGTTTTTTTTACACTCTCCTATAGATGACTGATTATTTCCCTCCTGGAAGACAAGCTGTGAAATATTAGATTCTGTACGACATGGAGAGACAACCAGTTTGGTGTGGTGGTTAAGGCATTTGGCTAGAGACTGGGAATTTTAGTCCCACCTTAGGGACAAAGCCAACTGGGTGACCTTGGGCCTGTCACTCTCTCTCAGCCCTAGGAAGGAGGCAATGGCAAACCACTTCTTGCCAAGGAAACTGCAGGGACTAGTCCAAGCAGTCACCAGGAGTCAACAATGACTCAAAGGCACACACAACATGAATGAAATGGAAAGAGAAACAATAATTGTTTCCAAAGTACAACAGATTAAATGCTTGCAGAGTTTAAGTTGCTTTTAACCTTGTTTAATAGATATTTAATGGGATATGGGAGCAGCAGACTGTCCTCCAAAGAAACAGTGCATTTGTTGCAATCAAAAAGTCTTTACATTTTATGTGTTAATCATGGAATTTCAAAAAAGCCAGGATACCAATTCATCATTACTCTGATTCTTATAGACTGTGTGTTTGCATATTTGTTCATAGAGAAATGAAGTTAACTTCATCCTTGCTGACTTTTTAATGGATGCCAAGAAAGCCTGCTCTACAATATTCAGTAGAAAAGCCATTTTGAAACTAAAGTTTATCCTTGTGCAATCATAAGCACACCACTGAGGGAACTGTATTTAATTTATAAGTCCTAATGCCTCGGCAAGTGGCAAAATGAAGCCGATTTCAGAAGCTAAGCAGGGTCAGCCATATTTAGTGCTTGGATAGGGATTTACTTGGGAATTGCAAGGCTTTTGGCTAGACTGGGGGTTTGAAGTAATTTCCATAACACAGCCAAGAAATTGGCAAGGATGCAGTCATTGGGCATCAAGCATGACTTGATGTGTTTTAATAATGAAGAAATCAATTTTAATTAGTTCAGAGGCTTAGCCAACTCTTTTTCAGAAAACCACCAAATTTGCACCATTTCTGAACTAGCATATATTTATGACTATCAGATGCAGCAGCATATTATAAATATTTATGCCTTGATCACGAATGGAAATATTGCCAAGCCTGATATAATACATGGCGAAATATGAAACGTAGTGATCTGACCCCAGCTCCTAAAAGAATTTAAAACACCAGAATAAGTTTAAATAATGATTTTTTCCAATCTTGACATAGCATACATGTCCATATCCCTCCATTTAAAAGAACAAAACCCCACCTTGTCTTGTAACCTACAAAAAGCTGCATAGAATCAAAATAATAAGAAAGATTTGGATAAAATCAAATTTAATGCAGAAATGCTTTTCCACACTAAAATCTTAATGGAAAGAAAGATATTTTATTTTGGTCCAAGTCCTGAAATGTCCAAAGAAAGCATTAAAACCACAATGACAAACAACGAGCAACAAGACACATAAATGATAATGGTAAAATTTAAAATACAACAGCTGAATTGGATGTATACCTTTATATTGGATGTATTACCTTTATATCCCCTGTAATACCATTTGTTTCCAAAAAGCATGGTCCCAGAATAATATTTTGCCACTTGTAAATGATATCTGGATTTGAATCAGATAAAAGAAGAGTGACATAGCAGAAAAGCGAAGATGTGAACTCCACAGCACAGATGGCAATGTTTGTGTAAGCCTCGAGACATAGGTATAAATCTAACTCTGCCAAATAATTTCAACCCACCAACTGTGGCTGAAAGAATTAATTAAATATGTCATTCAATATATTTACAAATAAGAAAAGAGGTGCACAAAAGACCTTATAAACACATACGCTCTCCTTTTTTCTCCTTATTTCCAAAGAGCCCTCTGTTAAATAGAGAAAATCATTATAAGGTTATATGCAAATATATATACCTGAACCATACACAGCATATAAATATACCTCTAACTGTACACAGCACTTAACATCCTACAGCAGAGCAGGACTTTCCTTATGTACCGAGAAAACACAACACAAACTTATTCAGCTCCATCTATGGCTCCTAATTAGATCAGCACCCTGGACGACCTGCTATTATACATTTAAGTTGTGACTGTAAGATTAACCCTGCTATTAGTATTCCAAAGATTAGAATCTTTAAAGGCAGAATTTGTTACAGGGAAATTCACTTACAAGTAGAAATGAAGACCAGTACATAATAAAACTCAATAATAGTAACAGGGATATGAACAAATTGTAAAATTAGCTGAGCATATCAGTCAATCGGCTGCACATTTTGCATACGATGTAGCAGAATTTAGCTCCACTTAGAGTTAATGAAGTCATGAATATCTGAAAGTAAATATTGGAAGCAAAATTGATCAAAATGACTGAGAAATTTACATAAATGTGAGGTTATCAATGCCATCATAAACTGGACAATATAATAAAAAGTGTTTATAAAAGTTTCTATAGTCCCTTCACTGCATGGGGAAAACTTTAGCCTGAATGAGATACCTTTCTATCACCCTTCTAGAACTGTAATAGGAAGGGCATCAAATTATGATGGGGTATATGCTGGCTTAAAGGGGAAAAACCGAGGCTTGAGAATAAACAGACAAGAATACAGCCTGTTAGGGCCAACAGTGTTTACTGTTTAGCATAAGGCAATAATGCAGATACAATCACATTATCGCAAAAATGAAAAAGATGAATATACAGGATACATCATTGTAAAAGGAAAAACAAAACAAACTTATAAGCAGAGTTCCGTGTATTGATCCCAGGGCCAGACTTCCTGCCATGGCCTATACCCAAAGCCAGGCATAGCTCACTCTGCCCAGTCCACGGGAAGTGAACACGTGAAGAACTACATGGCTAAAAGACACTAGAAATCAAGAAGACATAGAACACCATTTTGCATGGTTGTATATTCAGACCTTCTAGCATTCTGATTGGCTGGAAGTTAGCTGTTACACACACTAGGCCTCAAAGCACATAGCATGTGCTGCATCTACGCACTGAGTTCCCCCCTTCCTTGCTCAGGGGGGGCTTGAGGAAGGCTTCCCACGGAAGGATATCAGGAGACCTTGTTCCCATGCAATCTAGTCAAAACAATACACACGTGACCATTGCTATCTTGCACCTGCACTTCACGTCACCATGAGAAGCTTGGCTTTGCTTTGTATAGGAATAATTCGCCAGGGCAACACAAGAACTCTAACACCCCTCCCGAATTATT
Source organism: Charina bottae (assembly GCA_023362775.1). NCBI lineage: Eukaryota > Metazoa > Chordata > Lepidosauria > Squamata > Charinaidae > Charina > Charina bottae. Next base: position 5,121,968 of record JALMGJ010000035.1, read on the forward strand.
TTTGTACAATGGGAGTAACATACATTTTTACAGAAACAAGAAAAACAAAGGTTAATACATGTAATGATCATACTATTCAAGTTACAGTTTTTACAACCAATAGTATCAACACTAGAAAATGGTTTAAAAACACTTGTTACACATATGTATAATGCACAATATACACTTCATGCAATGTTTTATTCAGATACATACAAATACATAATAATACAAATTATGCAGGAACAGAAACAGTACAGAGAAACAGAAAAAACATTGCCCGCAAATGTTCTGTCCCCTCCTTTGCAGAAAATTGCAGCCAGCATAGATAAGGAATTCCAATCCTGTTGCATGCTGTTAGCTGTTTTTTTTTTTTTTTTTTTAGGGCCATATCGAGGGCTAAACCATTCTGCAAGCTTGGTACCCTACCTGGGCAAAACTAATTCAGGGCATGTCCACTGCGTTACTGTAGAGTGATATACTGTACAACAAATTAAGGATAAGCTTCCTTTACACAAATGACACTCTGTAGGAAACCAAGAACCATCTCTGTTCTGGGCTCTTGTAACTTCAACACCAGGATAAATGTTTGAATTTGTGCTGAACTTCCTCAGCTGGCAATTACTACCTCAGCTGACTGACAAATTCTTATTCAAGGTGGAAAACTTCAGTTTCTAAGCAGAAAAACAACTCACATAAGTAAGAAGTCCTACACAAACTTCTACACTTTCTTATGTACACATAGAAAACAGCACGTGACTGTTCTCACATCCCAGTTAGCATCTGCACCATGCTATCAATGACTGGCCTGCTTTAAAATCCATAAAGCACCCTGTTAAGTCAATGAATTGTTTGGGAACTTGTCACACATGTAGAGCCACAACGCTTGCCTTACACACACTGTTTCAGGGAGATCTACATTCAAATATGCTGTGCCAACATCACAATATGTAAATGGACACCTGTTTCACGCTATGCAACCAGAAAACGCACCACGCGTAAATATTCTGGCCTAGCTGTGGGTGCATACACTAGATTCACAGTTCACAATTTTTTTTTTTTTTTTGTGAACAAATCCCTGGGCAACACTGGCTTTACACTGCAGAGAATTATCAGAAAGAAATGTCTTTCTGAACACTCATCTGGAACCTACAGCTTACTAAAACAAAGGATAGGTTGGTTACTGTTAACACTTCACCAAAACTCGAACTGACTATCCACAGCTGTGTTCCAACGCTCTCCTTGCCTCTCAAAGGCAGGAGCAACACATCTAGCAAAGACTGGGTTTTCTCAGGCAACTTGACACTCTCTGTCTCCTGCTAAATCACAAATCTGTCAAGCTTCACACCCTGGAATAAGAAGACCCATGAGGAATGACCACTGTGCTTCCCCATCACCGTCTTCTTTCCCTAATACCTGACTCCCCCTCCAGGCCCTGCAACTGCTCAGGTGAAATTTCCACTCCTTCACCTGAGGGGCCCTTTTCACACTCGGAGACTGGGGAACAGAAGAAACCTAAACTGGTTTTTGCCCATCTACTGAACCATGGACAGTGGGTTTACACTAGCAATGCAACACTTCTGCAACCTTAGCATGCAACCTTTTCCAACCAGTAGGCTGCTTAAACATAAAGCACTTCTGGAGATTTGGATTTGACCATGGCTTAATGAAACACCGATAAGCCTTGGATTTTAATCAACAACCAACAACCAACAACCTGAAGCACTCTGCTTCCTTGGTTCTTCCTTCTCTGTGACCTGGGGTTGTGAACACATGCAAATGTTTCACAGACATGCAGGCACTTCAGTGAAGGGCGCTTGCCATACCAAAGAAAAACAATTTCTTTTTACAGTTGAATTCTACTACCTGGTTAGTTAGAAAACACACACACTGCAATCAAGGCAGCCTCTCCCCAGACATGGGATGGCACTTGAGCAACTAACAGCAGGCTATTTTTAATGGTATTTACAACACCAACACTCAGCAAGAATTCCAACATTGGCAAGTCTTTGGGAGAATACGTTCCTACAAAGCCAATTCTGGAACACATGGCTCAGGAACACTTCACTACAATCTGACTGAAACTGACCATATTTGCATCCTACTATTGCTACATACACTTCAAAGCAAGCACAGACCTTCGCTTTAGACTTCAACAAGTAGCAACAACACAAGCAGGTATGATCATCAACCAGAAGAAACATGAAACTCACACCCCACCATTACTTGGGACATGGGGGCTAACTAGATCTCTATGAACCAACTGAAATGGTCTAGTTAACACTCTGTCACTTTGCCTAGTAACAGACACAGTCCTGATTTTTTTTAGATTGTTTACACACAGTACAATCAAGAAACTTTTGCACATCTCCTGGGTTCTAACTCAGAATGCATTTGGCTATCTGAGACACACTCTCCCATCCTGGGATGCCCCAGTACTTTGTGAAAACTTTATGGATGCATTTATGATGTGGGGAACATTAAACACACAATGTCCTGTCCACACAATCTCCACAGCATCTCACACACTTGATTTTACAGGTTTGTCTCTAACACACTCAGCCACATCACAAGCAGTTTCATATCGCAATGAAACATTCAGCAACAAGTACACTCAGACTTGACCAGGGCTGGAACACTGAGGAGAGAAAAACAACAAGTGTACACATACACATTTCTTATACAGAAATATCAGCTAAAATTACTTGCTGAACTCAAGGCTTACATTTGTAACAATAACCGTCCATGTTTACAAACTTTACAGCGAGCCGAATTCAAAGACAGAGTCTCTGTAAATGCTTACAAAACAGCAGCCGGCAGAGCAGAAAACTTGGATTCGTTGTTCAGCTGACTCCTGGCATCTGGCGTCCCCTCCCTTCGTAAATCAGGCCCCCGCTGGGCATCGGGGCAGGGAAGAGCCTTGTAGAAAGTTTCTGAGAAGCAGCACACCAAAACACGGCTATTGTAAATTCAATCCCAGGTTTTACTGCAGCTGGAACACTCTCAGACGGCTCCTGGAAGTGGCTTGTACAATAATCCACAGCAGGGAGATAGCGTCTAGCTTTCTCGACCAGTAGCTCAAAACTGCTGTCCAGGCTTGGCAAAAATCACGCACGCTTTTTCACAGCCTCAGAAAAACATGCCTTGTTGTTCAAATGCAGCAAACAAAGTTTTGAACTCACCAAGGTGGGTTATCACAGTCTCACCGGTTGCAGCTTCAAACCATAAAGCTGTCTTAATAGACCACCAAGGGCAACAGAGCTCCACTGTGTATCAAAGGCTCCAACAGCCACTCAGCACCCATTTCTCAGTCCTTGGCTTGCTGAAATAATTCCATTCAGAGGTGTTGAGTCCCAAAAGCAAAAATGCCATAAGCACAGTCCAAACATGCTTGCACTTCTTCAGAGAGATTCTTCTGAATCCTCCAGGGATCCCCTGGAAGTGGATTTGCCACTTACTGCCACAAATCTTCTTCTTGCAAAAAGAATGATTCCATCTCCACACACCAGGTCAGATAGTTTGTGCCATCTAAAGCCCCAAATGGCAGACTGACCAGACACTGTTCAGCCATTGCTGACCACTCAAAGAAAACATGTTTATTCTGAAAACAGCCTCTAAAAACAAACTCCCTTTTACAGCCAGGTCCAACGCAGCAAAGAAAACGCAAATTTCTCTCTGGGCCCATAACCTGATGGGGTATATGCTGGCTTAAAGGGGAAAAACCGAGGCTTGAGAATAAACAGACAAGAATACAGCCTGTTAGGGCCAACAGTGTTTACTGTTTAGCATAAGGCAATAATGCAGATACAATCACATTATCGCAAAAATGAAAAAGATGAATATACAGGATACATCATTGTAAAAGGAAAAACAAAACAAACTTATAAGCAGAGTTCCGTGTATTGATCCCAGGGCCAGACTTCCTGCCATGGCCTATACCCAAAGCCAGGCATAGCTCACTCTGCCCAGTCCACGGGAAGTGAACACGTGAAGAACTACATGGCTAAAAGACACTAGAAATCAAGAAGACATAGAACACCATTTTGCATGGTTGTATATTCAGACCTTCTAGCATTCTGATTGGCTGGAAGTTAGCTGTTACACACACTAGGCCTCAAAGCACATAGCATGTGCTGCATCTACGCACTGAGTTCCCCCCTTCCTTGCTCAGGGGGGGGCTTGAGGAAGGCTTCCCACGGAAGGATATCAGGAGACCTTGTTCCCATGCAATCTAGTCAAAACAATACACACGTGACCATTGCTATCTTGCACCTGCACTTCACGTCACCATGAGAAGCTTGGCTTTGCTTTGTATAGGAATAATTCGCCAGGGCAACACAAGAACTCTAACAAATTAAGCCAAAGAGAAAGTCCTCCTATATTTAGGCATTGTAATTTGACTTAGTTATCTGGCAGGTCTAAGGAGGGTGAATGAGCTGCTATGGAGGGTGAATCCTTGGGAAGAAATTCCAGGTATAAGTGGATATCATATCTTTAATCAACTGCTTCAACAATACTATTGCATGCTTGTACCTGAATGTACAAGTTGGGTCAATGAAAATCCAAGGAGCAACATTTATTTATTTGTTTGTTTGTTTGTTTTGGCTATTGCTTTGGGCCAGGAAGTCACAAAGTTGTCAATAAGGATCTGAGATGTCAGACCTACAGAGGCAAAGTATTTTGTCCCAATATGTGAAAATAGTTAACCAGGGGTTGTTCTCAATCCTACTATACTGACTTCATGGTGAAGAACCACATTTGAGACATAGCAGGGGACTTGAAATATGTTCCTCAGAAATTTGACTTTCAAAACCATAACCACCCTGAAAGTGACAACTTTCCCAATATCTTAAAATTGCAGGTCCTTGAAATTTTATATTTAGAGCCAAGCAGAAATGTCTTATTTAACAATCAGTTAAATGTAAAACTCTTTTAATCTAATAGCTAAATTTCTATATATCCACTTGTAGATTATATTTTGTAGCAATATTCTGGGGGTTGTCATTCTACCTAGATACATATCTGTGGCATTGTGAATGTGCTATTCTAGACAAAATGTAGGCAGCTGCGTGCTGGTTTCTACTGGTACATTGTCGCTTCTTTGTGATAATTAAGATGCTGCTAAATATAAATCACCCATTTGGATTGCAGAAACAGCCTAATTTTAATGCTCCAAAAACCTTAAAGCTCTTTGGAACCAAATTCTAAAAAAGAACATGGGGGAATCCATTTTGAATGTCATTTGTTTTAGATAAGATCGATATATGTATATACTTTTATTTATTTATTTGTCAAATTTATCGCCGCCCATCTCTACAAAGTAGACTATGGGCGGTTTACAATAAAATATTAAAACTAAAAACCTATAAATCTTAAAATACAATCCAATAATAAATAATAAAAATCCAAATGATGGTAAGATCTTAAAAGGAGGACACCACTAAGCCAACCACCCCCAGGAGGAACTATTACTTCCTTTGTCCCAAGCAAGGCGGAAGAACCAGGTCTTTAAAGACCTCCGGAAGTCCAGGAGCGAGGGCGCCCACCTCACCTCTGGGGGCAAGATATTCCATAGGGTGGGTGCTATCGCAGAGAAGGCATGCCTCCTGGACCCCGCTAGATGAAATTCTTTTGTTGATGGGATCCGAAGCATGCCCTCCCTGCATGACCGGGTGGGCCAGGTAGATATGATCGGGATGAGACGGTCCCTCAGGTACCCTGGCCCCATGCCATGTAGGGCTTTAAAGGTGATAACCAACACCTTGAATTGGACCCGGAAGCAAACTGGTACCCAATGCAGCTCGCGGAGCAGCGGTGTTACATGTGCTGATCTTATAGCACCCAGAACTACCCGTGCAGCCGCATTCTGGACCAGCTGAAGCTTCCGGATGCTCTTCAAGGGTAGCCCCATGTAGAGCACGTTGCAATAATCTATATGAGAGATGACAAGGGCATGAGTGACTGTTCGGAGGGCATCTCGATCCAGGTAGGGGCGCAACTGGTGCACAACCCGAAGCTGTGCAAATATATACTTTATATAATTCAGACGTGATGCTACAGTATATTATTCCTTATTGGGACGGATCACTTTCAGTGATTATTATTATCAGACATTATTGCTGTTGCTTAGTTATTTTGACTGTTTGTTCAACTACACCGATAATGGATGGCTACTGTTTTGCCCAACACAGGCAATCCCATTGGAGGGACAGGGACAAATGATAAAAGATGCATCATGACATCCCAGCACAAATCCAGAACTTATAAACGTGTGTCCAGCATTGGGATTTAAGTACAAAAGGATGAGATTTGCATTGTGACATTTTCCTGTGTGTTATTATTTCTTCCTCATCATTTTTAATTGCAGGCATGGTTTCTGGATTTGAAAGGTCTCTGTATCAAGAAATGCGCAATTTGTAGGAAGTTGCTATATCAGTTATAGAACATGCAGTCATCAACAACCAGGTTCATAACATTTTCTACAAACATATTATTAGCAGTCAATCACCAAATTGACTTTTCTCACAAGTGCTGATGGATTGGTAAAGGATACGTCCCATTCTAATGTAATGACTAAGAGACCCCCCAACTTCATTAAAAGAAGCCAATGTCACCAGCTACTCAGAAGATAAATGGAGCTTCTCATAATTCAGCTACGAGTTTGTAATAAGCATTTGCTTTCTATGGGGCCATTAATGTGATGATGGCAGTCCTTCATTTGAATACTTCTACAAAATTACTTGTGCATTTTCAGCATATAGAAAAAGAATATTGAGTCATTAGGGCTTCCATATCAGAACTGCAAAAATCTGGATGATCATTAAATGGAAGCAAAATGGGACAGAAAAGTCTCTTTCCTAGCAACTTAGCAGTTGAATGGTTTTTTATGGATTTATGGTAGCCTTCATAAACATCTTAATTCTCCTTCAACAATTAACAAGGTGCACTGTAACATAATGTATCAGAAAGCTGTTTCCTGCAAAGTTGTATGATGTAACACCAGACTTTTGTTTTAATACACTAACAGACTAGGTTTTATTGCAGAATTCATAGGACAATTTTCTCTAATTGTGAAGTGATTGGGACAAAAGTAGTTCTGATTAGACTCTTTGTTTATTTCAATAGTGCTGTGATATACTATCTTCATTGAAACTAGCTATTCTTCCTCCCTCCCTCCCTCCCTGTGTAGACAAAGTTCTAAATCCATTTGGAAACAATGTAAAGTAATACTTCTATTCTTTCTCCCCTGGAAATTATCTGATACAAAGATTCTTCACTAATAGAATATTTTAATATGATTGAAACTAATTGCACACACACACACAAACGTAAATATGTAGGTGTGTGTGTGTGTGTATGTATGTATGTGTGTATGTGTGTGTGTGTGTATATACATACATACACACACACACACACACACACACACACACACACACACACTATATATATATAGAGAGAGAGAGGGGGGGAAAGGGAGAGAGAGAGGGAGGGGGGACTAAAGAATCCAGATTTTTCAAGTACCTTCTGACAGTGGCACCCAATAAGGGAGATAAAAGTCATGATGGTGACTGTGACCATGGGTTTTAAACCTCACCCCTTTTTTACATATGCTGCAGTGCATGTAAATGAAGAGGACTTTGATCATTGCAGCTGCCCTCTTGATTCTTTTGACACACACACACCCAGCCCATTTTGATTGATTGGGTATCTTTATCTTCTGAGATGGTTGGAGAACAACAACAACACCCAGCCACCCCCAACAGAACAAATGCATTATATTCAACCAAAGGTGCTTAAAGAAGCTGAGCTGTAAAATACTGTTTAAAATTAATGCAGCTGGTGGCTAAAATAGAAGGGGATGGAATGGAGTGCAAAGAAAAAGCAATGACTCCCTTTGCTCAATCTTCTTGGGAAACTTTCTTCAAAGAAGACTCATGTGGATTAGTAGCAAGGGCTGGCAAGCTGAGGGGAGGCCACATAATGAGTATCTGCATATTATCTTATTCTTTCATGGTTGCTTTTTTGTTTGATGGCTGCTTGCTAGAATTCTTTATGGTTATTTAAGCTGTACTCTTTTCTAGTCATCACAATTGTCTCATTCCCTCCCAAATATGTCTTCCCTTCCCTTCCCTTCCCTTCCTTATTTTATTCATGCTTACACTGTGTGCATATCCACACACTCATACTAACCAAAACCACAAAATTCAGTTTGAACTGTGAGTTGGCAAAACAGCTAGTGGAACTTGGAAATGATCAGATTAGTCTTAAGGGGCAAATTGAAACCTCATTTCAGAAATCTGAAGCTTTGAGTCCACCCATTGTTTTTTCTTCTCCCTGCTTATAGCATTGGACAAAATTGGCAGGAAAATAGCTTTTTAGAATCAGGGGATCCACCTCTTCCAAGTTTAGTCAAATAGGGTATAGCATTAATAACATCACAGGGGACATTGTCTAATTTAGTTGTACACTAATTTTAGCAAAATATTCAATAAATTTTCCCAAATAAGTTAATTTATTTTAATTTATTTATAATTCAAATTTTGCCACTGCCTATCTCCCCCAGAAAGGGGGACTCTGGGCAGTTTACAATAGGAACCATATTAAAACAATAAGTATGAAAACATCTAAAATATAAATATACAATTTACCAAATATAAATATAAAATAAGTATAAAATCCAAGTGGCCATAAAAGATCTAAATCAATGAGAAGAGCTATAAGGCCACCCCAAGAATAACTACTACCCTTCCCACCCCAAGTGAGACTTCAGGTTCTTCTGGAAGGCCAGGAGCGATGGGGCCTGTCTCACCTCTGGGGGCAGAATGTTCCAGAGGGCAGGGGCTACTGCAGAGAAGGCCCACTTCATGGACCCTGCAAAATGAAGTTATTTTGCAGACGGGATCTGTAACATGCTCTCTTTGCATGACCAGGTGGGACGGGTCGATGTAATGGGGATGAGACGGTCCCTCAGGTAACCTGGACCCATGCCATGTAGGGCTTTAAAGGTGATCACCAACACCTTGAATTGGACCCGGAAGCAAACTGGCACCCAATGCAGCTCGCGCAGCAGTGGTGTCACATGTGCCGATCTTGGGGCACAAAGAACTGCCCATGCAGCTGCATTCTGAACCAACTGAAGCTTCCAGATACTCTTCAAGGGTAGCCCCACGTAGAGCACATTGCAATAATCTATATGGGAGATGACCAGGGCACGAGTGACCGTTCAAAGGACCTCTCGATCCAGGAATGGGTGTAACTGGTGCACAACACGAAGTTGCACAAAGGCCCTTCTGGCCATGACTGCCACCTGCTCTTTGAGCAGGAGTCGTGAGTCCAGAAGAACCCCCAGATTCCGCACCGGGTCTGTCTGGGGCAGTGCGACCCCATCCAGAACTAAAGATGACAATTTCCCAGATACAGAGGAGCCATTAACCCACAGCCACTCCATCTTACCAGGGTTCAGCCAAAGCCTGTTTTTCCCCATTCAGATCCTCACAGCCTCCAGGCACCGAAAGAGGACAGTCGCTGCATCACTTACTTCACCTTGGACGGAGATGTATAGCTGGGTATCATCAGCATACTGATGATACCTCATCCCATGGTGACAGATGATCTCACCCAATGGTTTCATGTAGATGTTAAATAGGAGAGGAGAGAGAACGGAACCATGCGGCACCCCACAAAGGAGGGGTCGAGGGTCGGATCTCTCACTCTCTATCACCACCGATTGGGACCGGCCCTATAGGAAGGAGTTGAACCAGTGCAGAACCACGCTGCCCACCCCCAACTCCCTGAGCCACCCAAAAAGGATACCATGGTTGATGGTACCGAAAGACGCTGAGAGGTCAAGAAGAGCCAGGATGGATGCACTGCCCCCATCCTGCTCCCACCAGAGATCATCCATAAGCATGACCAATGCAGTTTCTGTCCCATCCAGGCCTGAATCCTGACTGTAAGAGGTCCAGATAATCCGTTTCATCCAGAATCCTCTGGAGTTGCAACGCCACCACCTTCTCAACCACCTTCCCTAAAAAGGGGAGGTAGGAGACTGGACAAAAGTTGTCCAGCACAGTAGGGTCCAGAGATGGCTTCTTGAGGAGGGGGTGCACCAGCGCCTCCTTAAAGGCAGCCAGAAACACCCCCTCTCTCAAGGATGTATTAACCATCGCCTGGATTCAAGCTCTTGTCACCTCCCAGGCTTCCTTCACCAGCCAGGAGGGGCATGGATCTAGATGACAGGTGGTGGCATTTACAGTCCAGAGGATCCTGTCCACTTCCTTGGGTCCAACAGGATCGAACTGTTCCCAGATAACTAGGCAAGGACGTTCCCTCAGCATCTCCCCAGACCATGCCTCATGCTTGGAGTCCAGCTCGGAATGGATGCAAGCAATTTTATCCTGTAGATGCTCAGAAAACTCCTCTGTACAGCCCTGTATGTGGGTCACTGGGCCCACCTTCCCCAAAAGGGATTGAGTGATCTTAAACAGGGCCATTGGGAGGCATTCTGTGGACACAATAAGAGTGGAGAAATATTGACATTTTGCTGCTCTTACTGCTGCAAGGTAGGCCTTAACAGTGGCTCTAGCTTGTGTTCAGTCGGATTCAGTCTTTGTCTTCCTCCAGTGGTGCTCTAGACATCTCTTAACCCTCTTCAAATCCCTCAGCTCCTCCGTGAACCACGGGGAGTGTCGGGTTGAATGGGGCAAGAGAGGCCGCACAGGTGCAATCCTCTCCAAGGCCCAGGCCACCTCCCTATTCCGGGCTGCAGCCAGGGCCTCTGCTGGGCCGAGCAGCAGATCCTCGGGTATAACCCCCAGCTCCCTCTGGAACCCTGCTAGGTCCATCAGTTACCAGGGGCAGACCAATCTAATGGGTCCTGCCTCCCTGCGGAGGGGGTGGCATAAGAGAATCTCAAGGCCACCAGGGCGTGATCTGATCATGACAATGGGGACAGATATATCTCTCCCCTCAGATCACATTGCCACTGTTCTGATAAGAAAACCAAGTGTGGCGTGAGGCCACTGTCTCGAGTCGGTTCCCGAATAATCTGGGACAGGCCCATGGCTGCCATGGTAGCCATGAACTCCTGAGCCGCTTCTGAGGAATGCCCCAGGGATGGCAGATTGAAGTCCCCCAGAACCAATAAGTCCTGGGAACTCTACCGCCAGCCCTGAGATGGCCTCCAGCAGCTCAGGCAGAGAGGTTGTTATGCAGCAGGGAGGCTGGTACATTAATAACACTCCCAACTGTTCTCAGGAACCCAACTTGAAAAACAGGGTCTCACAGCCAGCCACTTGTGGAGCAGTGCCCCTGAAGGCCACTAGAGACTCCTGGATGACAACCACCACCCCACCTCCCCTGCCCTGGTGTCTCGGCTGGTGCCATACCTGAAACCCAGCTGGGCACATCTCCGAAAGGGGAACCCCTCCTTCTGGGCCCAGCCAGGTCTCAGTAATACGCACCAGGTCTGCCCCCTCCTCCATGATCAGATCACATATGAGGGGGGCCTTGTTGTTGACTGACCTGGCATTGAGAAGCAGCAGCCAGAAACCAGGGCCCTCAAGAATCTTCTGTCCAGGACCTGGGTCTGAACCCGGAGGGCTGGAATGCGCCACTAGTAACAAACACCAGGGGTGTCTTCCCCAAAGATGGCTCACCCTCTGGTTCTCATCATAGCATCCCTGGCCCATCACTACCTCAATAACATGCCCCGCCCTACAGCCCTCAGAGTTTCCAGGCCCATTAGCCTCCAGTCTTGGGCCTCCGGAATCCCTGGATCGAACTAGGGGTCCCTTCCTCCACTCACACATCCTCCCACACTCAATCAGCAGTGGGATCATCTCAATGGGATGGCAGGCCCCCCAACACACCAGCTCATGCTCTCAGTGCTTTTAGGGCCTAACCATCACCCACACACTCACTGTGAACCTACTCAGCCTCTCCCACTGGTCAACAAGGTGCACCTCATCCATTCCTACGCACCTCCTGTCTCTCACTCAGGGGGTGAGTACTCTTACATACAATCATGAAATCCTGGACTCCCCCCACATCTGTCACACCCAGGAGGGAGTACCTCACTCACACTGGAGGTACCCTGATAGCTCTCCGCCATCTCTGGGCAGGCTGGGAGGTGATGACCAGCACTCCGCTCCAAACTCGCCACTTCTCACTGCTGGAGCCTACCATGCTGAGGGCCATCGTGTCAGCTGTGTCCCTTATGTTGTTGAGATCTGCAGACCGTGCACCCCCACAGTTCTCCCTCCTTATCCAGGGGGCTCTCAGAAGGGGCCAGGGACCATGAAGTTTTGCCACCACCCCCCACCAAGATCTTCATCCAGGGGGCACTGGAAGAGGGGTCTAGAGTCCAGGAGGCTCTGGTAAAAAGTTCTAAAGTCCCCAGAGCTCATATCTCCTGTCACCGAACTCTGCTGTGCTGATTTTATCCCCGGGGTCCACTGTTCCACTGTGGTGGTTCATCGCTCTGCAAGTTGCATCAGTCATATCGCCACCACCAACGTCCTCTACCAGGGTTGGCTCAACATGCCGGGGTCCACCGCACCGCCAAGGCCATCAGGCCACCAAGGCCACTCTTCCACCTGGATCTAATGTGCCACCAGGCCGACCCACCGCGCTGCTGAGCTCTGCCATGCCGCCAAACCTACTCTGCTGCACCGGATCTCGCCGCCACTGAAGGGGCTTATCGCCCTGCTGATCTGCCACGCCAGGGGGCCCACAAGCCACCCCACCACTTCACCAGCCGCGCCGCCAAGGACTGCACCTGGAGAGCACCCGGCCCACCGTTCCACGCCACCAAAGGCCACCGCGCCATGCCACCAAGCCCTCCTGTGCCGCCAAGGTCCATGGGAGTCTGCCAGGGCCCGCCATGCTCCACCACTCCATCCGGGGGGCTCCGACATAATACTATAATATAATACTAAGCCAAATCGAGAAATATGATAGAAATGGATAATGCCCTTTTTTTTTTTGTAGAGAAATCAAGCAGGTCTTCTGCAATTGATGAGTCCTGCTTTGATGCATTTACATGTCTTTAGAAACTGGAAAGACATCCTCCTATATTTTATTATTTTTTAATAATTCTGAACATAGTAAAAACACAATGCTTTGCATTCTTTTGAAATGTACAGGAAAGATTTTGATATATGTTCAAATTGTAGCCTCACAAATAAATGGAGATCATTATGTCTAGATTATAATAAGCTTTCTGGTTCATCAATATAATTTTAATTCAGAAGATAGCCAGTATTAGATAGTTTCAACTTTCTCTCTAAAACTGGTGTAAAATCCCATTTTCATAGGAAGAACTGTAGTTTTCTTTGATTACAATGGTGCCCCAAGTGCTGACCTTTGAAGATGTTACAAATGACCTTTCAGTGGACCTAAGATAGGAAATTGTTATTCTGTACCAAGTTATTTCACTGTCCAGGCTAAAGCAAGAAAGTCATAGAATGCCTTCCTTCTCTTAACAAACTCATTCTTTCTTCTTTCTTGATAGACTAATAATGTATCTCAATTTACCTGAAACATATGGATTTAAGCTACTATAGATTTGTTTACTTCAATGACTGCTAAGTATCTTAATGCCAAGATTCTTAAACTCATATAACACAACCAATCCTTGAACACAACACATCATTTTGCCCTCTCCCTACCCTGATCCTCAGGCATTCTTTTTTTTTTTTTTTAGAATAATTTTATTAAGTTTTACAATACATATTAAAAGTTAGAATAGAAAAAAGAAATAGAAATAGAAATACAAAATAAGGAAAAAGATAAAGAAAAAGTGAATAGGATTTTATAGCTTGTATAAGTGTTATGTATAGTGTGGCTGTATATAAGTCATTGTATGTATTGACATTATTACTTTGTGCAATTTTAATTGTTAGTTTTTGCTTGTAAATTTATTTATTATGATTGGACTGTGCCCCAGAGGGGGCATGTTAGAAGTACAATTTTTGTTTGGTTACCTGGTTAACCAAGTAGTAAAATCCAATAAAAGTGTATTAATAAGATGCCCTTAATCAAACTAACAAAAACAATGAGAAATACATTTTAAATTTATCTGGAGGGATAATGTGAATATCTACAAGGGGGGAAATGATGAGTCATGATGTCATAATGTAAATCGCAACTTCTGTGCTTGCATCAGACAATGAGATGCAAGTACATTAGAGTGGGATCTGTGTCATGACATCACCTTGTGCATTTTGTCATCTTGATGAGCAGTAATCTTGCTTTTCTGAGGAAGCCCATGGTGTATAACCAAGAATTGCAGTAGGCGGGACAATGCTGTTGCACCAGTGAGAATTCCAACTGATTACAGTGTTGTGAGGAGGGTGTTAATACAGGGTGGCTACTTTCCAAAACTTTGAAGTATCAGAATTTTCCACTCCAATTAAATGTCTTTTGTGTAATGACATCATTATGAAATCATGCAAATTGCCACAATTATGTACATTTGCATTTAACAGGCATATTTAAGTCATATTTAACAGGCAGTTCCTCTCCCAAATTAGTCTTTAAAAAAGATTTCACTATATTTTTTGGGCTCTTCCAATTGCTTACACACCTATTTACTTTTCTATTGCAAATTGACAGGAAACAATGCCTTCATTTGGGAGTAATTTCTTCTTGCAGAGAATCACATAAAAGGGGCTCATGTCTGCATAGGGCCCAGAGGACTGGGGTTGCCTACTGTTGAAACGGAATAAATTTTCAGGATCCTACAGATAGAGTTAAGAAAATAGTGGTCCCCCAATTTGCAAAGAATTATGATTTCAATCAAAACTAAGGAATGGATTTTCAAGTTTAGTCAAGTTTGACTAACAGTTACAGAATGGCGTAAAATGTTCTAACACTGGAAATATTGAAGGATATTTTTGAAACATGGAGTCAGAAATTAAAGATGTCAACAGTGATATCTGCCTCTATGGATAGACTGTCTAAAAGATGGTATGGAAGAGGAACAAGTTTTACTTTTTTTTAAAAAAATAATTTTATTAAGTTTTACAATACATATTAAAAGTTAGAATAGAAAAAAGAAATAGAAATAGAAATACAAAATAAGGAAAAAGATAAAGAAAAAGTGAAGTCAAGAAATAATAAACAAAGAAAATATAGAAAATAGATGTCCTCCAATCTATCTTTGAACTTAAAGTACAATAATTAATTTTAAATGTTAGTCTTTCATATAATACACAGGAACTTTTCTTTGTCATATGCCTTTTGATTTCTATAATCCAATCTTCTGATCTTCATATGGGTTTCACCTTTCTTACTATCTCCCAATATTCCATCTTTGGCTTCCACTCCTTAAAGTAGTTTGTTGTTTATTCGTTCAGTCGTTTCCAACTCTTCGTGACTTCATGGACCAGTCCACGCCAGAGCCCTCTGTCGGCCGTCACCATCCCCAGCTCCCCAATGGTTGAGTCCGTCACCTCCAGAATACCATCCATCCATCTTGCCCTTGGTCGGCCCCTCTTCCTTTTGCCTTCCACTTTCCCTAGCATCAGCTTCTTCTCCAGGGTATCCTGTCTTCTCATTATGTGGCCAAAGTACTTCAGTTTTGCCTTTAATATCATTCCCTCAAGTGAGCAGTCTGGCTTGATTTCCTGGAGTATGGACTGGTTTGATCTTCTTGCAGTCCAAGGCACTCTCAGAATTTTCCTCCAACACCACAGTTCAAAAGCATCTATCTTCCTTCGCTCAGCCTTCCTTATGGTCCAGCTCTCGCAGCCATAGGTTACTACAGGGAATACCATTGCTTTAACTCCTTAAAGTAGTAATTAAATGTTAAATGTTCATTACTGCATTTTTGTCTTTTCCATAAAGTCCAATAAGTATAACAAATAAAAGCCTTATTTACTTCTAATAAACTACAATATATTCTATTCATATTATGATTACATATTCCACTAGTACATAACCTAGCATAATATCAACTTATGTTTGTGTTTAGCCTTATATCTTACATTTAGAATATCACTTATACTAAATGGCAAATTTGCAATTATACAATCCAAATCCATGTTTTCATTAACCTTGTATCCCAGTCATGATACTGAATCTTCTGTTTAGGTTATGCCAAATTCATAATATGCAAAGTCAAGTTTACAATATACAGCCTGCTTTTTTCTATGTCTCATGTAGAGTATGAGAGCAAATTTCTCACCCTTTCCACGTATTTCACAATATCTATCCAATTGCATACTCAAATTTTCTCCCTGTCTCCACAACCATAACATTTTTATACCAGAATTATAATTATAATGTATAGCCTTCCGAATATTTTTCTGAACTAATATATTTAAAATTCCCTCCTCCTGTTTCTCCTGTTTCTCTTCTATTTCAAAAACATTTTTCTTTCCTGTTTCAGATTCTATTTTTTGTTTTTCTTTCTCTTGGTCTTGCAAAGTTATCAATAATAATTCCAGTGACCTTCTAATCCCTGAAAGAACTTGAATTGCAGCTGCGAAAACCATCCCAGTTCTGTGTCCTTCAGATTTTTCTAGTCAAAACAATAGTTGGTCAGTTCGTGGAATATTACCAGCAAAGTCTATCAAATAAAGTTAAAAAAAAAACATTCCAATAATCCAAAATACAGGAGGGAGCAATATTTCAAACAGTTTATAAAAGGAGAAATAAAAGATAAATTCCAAGTGAAACAAAATCCACTCTAAAATAGAGAGAGAAAGGGAAAAAAGATTTACAAACGTTCCCCTGTGCTTTTGTTCTTCAAGCTGCAGGCTGCTTAATCCAAACAAACAGTTTCTCAAAAAATAGATAGTCAATTAGTTTATCAAGCAAAGAATTACAAACAAAGTCTCTTAAATCCCTCTAATACAAAAGAAAGGTAAAAAAAAAATACAGACGTTTCATTATGTTGCAAATGTAGAATCCATCAAACTTCCACCAGAATCAGTTATAGCAAAGAAAACACAAAATTAGCCAACATTTTAAGCAAAGTCCAAAAGATAGATCTTAGATTTCAAAAACATTCTAATCTAAAAAAAAATTCCTAAAGTGATCTAAAAGCGGCTGTGCGCTCTTGTGTCTCTTCAAAGAGACTAGTTTTCCCTGCGAGAGCCAGATATCTCTCGGCCATTTCCCTTGCACTTACCCCTGTTCTCTCCGCCGGTGGAAACTACAGAGAAAAAACAAGGGTAGGCAATTCCAATGGCCCCACGAGCAATCTTCTGGTCTCCCCTTCTTCAGGGAAAAAAACTTCAGTGGTCCACAACTTCTGTAATCCACTGCAAGCAAGGAAAATTCGGTCAGTTCTCAGCTCTCTGAGAAATCTGACCGGTCGAGCTGGCAGCCAAGCCTGGAGTGATCCTCAGGCATTCTGATGAAATTGTGATGGCAGAATTTGTGTCCCAAATGCTTTAGATTTTCTTAGCACTGTTTAGATGTATAGTAGTTGTGTCAAAAGCAGCCCAAGTAATTGATTAAGGCAAAACAATTCCAATGTCTCCCTCCATTTACTATTACTACTGCTACTTCTTCTTCTTCTACTACTACTACTACTAGCACCAAATGATTGTCACATTTTCAATCTTTCTACGGTACCCATCTCATACAACCACATATGCACACACTTGTCATTTAAGAAAGGTTGTCTTACTCAGATGAATAGTAAAATCATTCTTAGATTGTATCCATTGACATCACCTTTGCTTTCCATCTTTGTTATTCTGGAGTCAATGTCCAGGTCCTACTCTAGTCTTTTTTTTAGTGTTCTTGCTGTCCCAGAATGGTTTAGGTACTTTCTCCACTGCATTATTTTTATAACTACAACTTGAATTAGTGATCTCTTTCCTGCTGAGAAAGAAAACTTTATTATGTTTATATTTCAGTAAGGTGCCAATTGACAATAACATTCTTGTAATGCACTGTGCAACATAATACAGTCAACTGGCACAGACAGGATCTCTATAAGGAATAGAATATAGAACAGAATAGAATAGAATAGAATCGTTTATTGTCATTCCACTGTACACCAAGGTGCACATTAAAATGAAATTTCGTTGCAATTGGCTCACAGACAAATAATTACTGTAATATATAATATACATTCTTTACCCATTTCCCTCCCCTAACCATTATCCCTGATAAATATCACAATCCTACATACAGCATGTACTCCCCTAAAGTAAAAGGGATCATTAGGAATTTAGGAGTCTAATTGCCCAGGGGACAAAACTATTACCTAATCTAGTTGTTCTACATCCAATGCAGTGGAACCTTTTCCCAGAGGGTAACAAGGAGAACAAGCCATAATGAGGGTGAGAGGGGTCACTGACAATATTTCGGGCTCTAGACAAACAGCGTGTGTACGCTATATCCTGAATGAGAGGAAGTGAAATCCCAATTATCCTCTCTGCTACCCTCACCACCCTCTGCACCGACTTCCTATCCAAGGCTTCCAAACCAAATGGACATACAGTTGGTCAATACACTCTCTATATTGCCTCTATAGAAAGTAAGGAGGATGGGAGGAGGAAGATACGGTTTCCTCATCCGGCGCAGAAAATGCAACTGCTGCTGTGCCCGTTTCACCAGGGATGCAGTATTAGGAGACCAAGTCAAACTATTCGTTATCTGCACCCCCAGGAACCTGATGTTACTAACTGACTCCACAGCTATGTAATTAATAAAGAGTGGTGTATGGCTAGGCCAGTTCTTTCTAAAATTGATGATAATCTCCTTGGTTTTTTTCAGCATTCAGAACCAAGCTATTTATTTTACACCAATCCACCAAACCCTTCCCTTCCTCTCTGTAAGCCCAATCATTGCCATCCCTAATAAGGCCCACCACCGTTGTATCATCCGCATACTTCACAACGGAGTTGGTGGTAAACCTAGCACAACACTCATGGGTCATCAGGGTAAACAGCAATGGGCTTAGGACACAGCCCTGAGGAGAACCGATGCTCAAGGAAATAGGGCTGGAGATACTATTTCCAACTCGCACCAACTGAGACCTATCAGTGAGGAAGTCAAGTAGCCAGTTACACAAATGAGTACTAAAACCCAAAGAGCCCAATTTGTCTACCAAATGCTGAGAAACAATCATATTAAATGCTGAACTAAAATCAACAAAAAAGCAATCACACATAGCTGTTCTTCTCCTCTAAGTGTGCCAAGCTCAAATGAAGAACAGAGGAGATTGCATCCTCTATGGAACAATTTTGCAGGTAAGCAAACTGAAGTGGATTGAACGATGGTGGAAGTCTGGAGACAATATAGTCCTTTAATAGCCTCTCAAAACATTTCATCGTAATGGGAGTGAGTGCTATCGAGCGATTATCATTAAGACATGTGATCATAGATTTTTTAGGCACAGGTATAATGGTTGCAGTCTTAAAACATGCCTGGACCACAGCCTGATGCAATGAGATATTAAAGATGTCCATGAGAATGCTGGCCCACTGATCAGCACAGTCCCTGAGTACCCGCCCTGGATTATTATCTGGGCCCGCTGCTTTCCGCTTATTAATTCTTCTCAGGGTCTTCCGGACATCGACTATATTAAGGATAAGTGCCTGTTCATCAGGATGGGGAACAGCCTTCTTCACAGGGATATTGTTAAGTGCTCCAAACCTACCAAAGAATATATTAAGTTCATTTAGAAAATCTATTCTCTCCTCACACAGTGTTGGAGTAGCATTGTAATCTGTGATAATCTGAATACCCTGCCACAAGTGCCTAGTATTTGTAGGATCATGAAAAAAATTCTGGACTTTCTGACTATAAGCCCGCTTTGCTGCTCTTATCGCCCGATTCAGATCAGCTCTTGCTGTTCTGAGTGCCGCTATATCACCAGATATAAAAGCAGCATTCCTCGCTTTCAACATCACATATACTTCATGAGTCATCCAAGATTTCCGATTCGCCCGTATAATAATGTTCTTAATAACACTAACATCCTCCATACACTTCTGAATATATGCAGATACAGATGATATCTTATGCATAATAATGATGGGTTGAGCTGAATTTTCCATAGCTGGAAAACAGGAGGATATGATAGTCATTCTGCTTGTATTGAATAAACTATTACAAGAGTGTACAAGCTTGCACACTAAGGAAGGAGTATTTTGGCATACCTGGGCTGTGCATTTTGTTAGTAAAGCTGACACTTATACTGGTACTGAAATTTCACCTTCCAAACCTAGAGTAAAGCCCATAAAACAATGTATTAGGGAGAACACAAGTGCAAGGAAAGGAAAAAATAATGTAGTTTTTCTATCTTGTACACTCGAGGATCATCAGAATGAAATCCTTCTACTTTTGGCAGTGTGATCTTTATCAACCCAAACAACTCATAAGATAACAAATTCCAATTGAGTTCTTATATAATTTTTTTGAAGTTTAAAAATATAAAGATAAAAAACTAATACAAACTAAGTAAAATATAAAAAAGGAAAGGAAAAAATAAAAAGTGCAGAGAGAAAAAAGGGGGGAGGGAAAAAGTATAAAGAAAAAAAGAAAAAAACATATATAAAGAAATGAGTTCCCCCTTCATCAAGACAAATACAAACAATTTCAGTAACTATCACTTTCTCTAATGTTTCAACCAAAAATCTCTTCATCCCATATTTCATATCTTATCTTTTATCTATGAGCAAATAATAAAGCCTCATCATTCAGTCTTAATCAGCAAAAGTCCATTAAGAGTTACCAGAAAAAAAACATACATACATACATACATACATACATACATACATACATACATATTAAGCTTAAACAAGTAAATCAATTTCATATTCCTTTCCTCTCCTTTACTCTGTAACTTATCATTTTCTCTAAAAATACAACAAAAAATCTCTTCTTCCCATATCTTTTCTCATATCTATAAACACATCTTTAAAACCTCATCATTCAAACCTCATCAAGAAAAAATTCATTAAGAGCTACCAGAAACAAGAACATATTGAAAATCTTGATTTTTAATCCCTTCAAATAATACCCCACAAATTAATTTCTTATCATTTTCTTTTCATCTCCTCTCAAAGACTCCTTCACAAGTTTGATACTTTCCTTCAATTTTATCACCACAGCTTATCACTTTCTCTAAAAAATACAACAAAAAAATCTCTTCTTTCCACATCTTATTTATAAACAAATCTTTAAAGCCTTTTCATTCAGTCCTGGTCAAGAAAAACCCCTTAAAAGCTACTAGAAAACAAAATCATATATATATTAGCCTTGATCGAATAAGCCAACTGTATATAGTCCTTCTTTTTTGCTTTTAAAAGTCTTTATGTTTATTCTTTTTAAGTAGTGTCCCAAAAGCTGATTCCTTTTCATTCTCTCCTTATCTTTTCTCAGGAACTCCTTCATAACTATATCTCTTTTGTAAGTCCAAAATAAGAAAATTGTCCAAGTCACTCTTCTGAGTTCAAATCACACATCCAAGTCTGGTTTATTATTTGTATGTTCCCTTTAGCTATTAAAACATCAGCCAGTTTCATTTGTAAGTCCTGTGTAACATCTTTGTCAATATCATTCTTGTAGCCGGTGATTTTTAAATCCATATCCTAAACAGCCTGATTCTCAGTTGTATCGTCTTCTATCTCCTCTTTTAAACCCATTTTTGTAGTAGCAGACAATCTTAAGAGAAAGTTCTGAGTTCATTGTTGCCAAATATTCTTGAATTCTTCCAGAGTTAAAATACTTTTCTCCATTCTGTACTAGTGAGTCTTCTCCTTTAATTATAACCTTTAGTTCTTTCTGGTTGCCTCTAGTAACAAGCCTTCAAGGTGTCCTCTTATCATGTTTTTCTCTAATCCACCACATTTTCCCATGGAAACTTTTCTTACCCTTAGATTCAAAATCTTCATATATTTTAATAGGATTAAAAAAACCACAGGAAGGATTCTTCTAATTAGTTTCAAAATCTTATTTCCAGTCCATCTGGCCCCTTTGTCCATTTATAACTTTCCAAAATCAACGTTCTAATCAACCTTTTGCTGCTTACTTCTGAATTTAAAAAATGTTTTCTTTAAGTTCTTAAACTTACGTGAAACTTCTTTCGCTGAGGATTGAAGGAGAATCACCAAGTGTAATGAAACTTGTCCTTCTGAAGGTTCTTAGTATCCAAAAAGCAATTTAGAAGCCATTTCCAGAAGTGACTAAGAGAGGAAGTGGGTGAATCCAATGTCCCTTTGAAGGCTCCGAAGTGCGGCTTGGGCAAAGCTGACTCTCCCAGCTCCCAGAGCTTTAAAACCCACTGGAGACTGCTGTTTTATGGTATCATCATGGGGAGCATCTGTATGGAGCACTGTGGGCAATCCCAGGTCCTCCCCTTTATCCGGAGAGGAATTTCAAGGTGCTGATCTGCTCCTCGGCTCCTTGTTCTGCTGTGGTTATCGGTTCCTCTAACAGCGAAGCTGTCTTCAGTCCACCATTGCTTCCCCGGAAGTCAAATTCCTATTGAGTCCATAAGGTACAATTTTGCAGCACCAGAAAACACTGCCTCTTGATATTCCTTTTGGGTTGCTTAAAACCTTGAGGGCTCCAAAAGATTGTATAATTTGATTTGAAGAAGGGAAACCATCAAATTTCAAAACAATGCATATTTCATCTCTCTCACTACTTTCTCCATTCCTTTCTCAAGCACACTATATAGGGAACATCTTCTAAGATCTATGTTTACAACTGTTGTTGGCACAGAACTCCAAGGCAATCAGGTAATATGACAGGTCTGCATGTTTGCTCCTTTATTTTTACACATTTTCTGATAAGATGAAAAAAAAAAGCTTTGAAATTTGCCCAACATTTCAGCATTCAATCAAACTCCATAAACACTTTATTTCAATCATAGACCAGCATCAGGTAACATAAAACTGTAAAATTTACAACCAGTAACTTTCTTAATCTAGATGATAAAATGTAGCAAAAGAAAACACACACACACAAACACACAGAGCATAAAGTATTAGCATTACTATCACTAATATCAGCTATTACTAAATATTAATACTAAAACTATATAGAAGAAAGATGATGCAATATAGAATATAAAATAAAGTGCTGTAAACATGAATAAATGCATGAAATAACAACCGAAAAAAAGAAGAAAGCTACTGTTATAATAAGCAATCTAAGCTGTAAAAAAACATAAAACTTAGCATTATGAGCACAGAACTATGAAAATTATAGCTGAGCTTTGCTTAAAGGAATATTAACTATATATTATATATGGAATGGAATGAAAACTCAGCATTTCTGCTTTCAGCCAGTTTCCTGCTTCAGCTCTACCACCTCCCCAGTTTTGCTCTCCACTCCACCCACCAGGGGTTTGAATGTCTGTTTGCACCATTCACATGAAGTGCATAATATGTGTATGAGGAGAGAAGACTGTGGCCATAAAACTAGCATTTTGTTTTTTTATTGTTAGATTTATATTCCATTTTTCCAGCTTAAGCTAACCATCATAGCACTTCCTCCTCTAATTTTTCCCCATAACAGCAACCCTGTCAGATGGATTGGGAGGTGAGACTGACTGTCCTACTCATTCAATTAACTTTTATGGTTGTGCCTGGAGTTGAAGCTGAGTCTCTCAGATCCTGGTTAGTTCAAAACCTCAATTATTGTACCATACTGGCTCTTATACTAGGCAGTGTCCAGATGTCCAGTGCCCTTTTGCATAGCTTCCTTCCTTCCTTCCTTCCTTCCTTCCTTCCTTCCTTCCTTCCTTCCTTCCTTCCTTCCTTCCTTCCTTCCTTCCTTTCTTCCTGATTTCTTACCCATTTCACAGGATATTCTTACAATTTCTGTATGTCCGATCTCTTTTCCTTCCTCTTCCGTCAACCAAGCAAAAGTGGTTTGGGCAATACAATCCATGGAGTCCTATTGTTGCCTATTTATTTTATTCTACCTATTCTATTCAGAGCTGCTCCTAAAGTAAGTAAAACACACCCTTCTAAAGCTACCAGTTTCATTCTCCAATCCTATAGTAAACTGACTAGAGTTCTGCACACTTGATGTTGGATTCCACTTATAAGGGATTGCGATACTGGTGTTTTGTACTTATATGATTCTGCCATACAATCATACATATAATATTCTATCAATATTATAATGGAAGTATTATAAAAAAACAAGCATTGTGCTAATGCAAGTATAACAAGCAATATATTCCCAAATGGGTGCAATGTTTCCATCTTCAAACAGTTGACATCAAAGCTGCCTCCCATCAATGGTCTCAAAGTATAATGGAGCACCCATACTTTTGGAGGTTTTGCTTCTGCTTCTTCGGATTAAGTGGATTATCCATGAGCTGCTGGCTATAGGATGACTACATCATCTGGAAGCTTCATAGAATTGCTGTAATGAACCATGCACATTGCATATTAGACCTTGTAATGTTCAATGTCCATGGTTCATTAGAACAATTTTGTGTGGACATAGCCCTTCCATGCCTGCTTGATGCAAACTTCCCATACTTAGTGTCCTTTTCTTTCTATATCAGTGTTTCTCAACCTCAGCACCTTTAAGATGTGTGGACTTCAACTCCCAGAATTCCCCAGCCAGCAAGTCTGGGAGTGGAAGTCCATATGTCTTAAAGATGCTGAGGTTGAGAAACACCTTTCTATATGAAGCGTGGGTTTAATATCTACCTAAGAGAAGGCTGTTTGCAAGTGTTCATTTCTAAATCATCCTTGCTTGGATCAGTGTAGAATATTTAATAATCCACATTTCTGAGGCAAGTAACTATAGCTCTGTAGGCAAATTGCTCCTCTGAAACATCATACGAGCTTAGTTCCAGGACGATTAGATCATTCACACTGCACTTCATATGATCTCTGAAACAGCAAGGATATAAAGTAGAAAGGTTGTGTAAGATGACATGTTACGACATGGCAGAGTGGAAACCAATTCATCAGAACCTGCCAGCTCTAGAATCGCTTTATCTACTTGCTTAAATAATCTTAGCAGACTGATTTATTTAAGTTGGAGAAAAAGAGAAGTTTCACTAGGGTTTCAAAGGTTTCCTTTCCACCAGGGTTTACTTCTTTTTTTGCAGTGCAGAAATGGGGCCACCCTCTGCAAGCAGATGCAAAGAGATGCCATCAAGCCATAACTGCATTGAACTGAAACAGGCAGTTCCTCGGGAATTTAAGGAAGTCATGAACTGAATCTACATTACAGTGGGGCATGGAACATACCATAGGGAACTCACATGCTAATTTGCCCCCTTCCCCCCCCCCAATATATTTCCAGTTGGATTTTATTATAAATTTTCATCCTACCTTTCAGTTAGGAGCATAATGCTCTCTCTTTCCATTTCCCCCCACAACAACAAGCCTGGATTGCTGGCTAAGGGGGAAAAAGAGTTACTGACCCAAAGTGGGTATATGGCTGAGAATGGACTGGAGCCTGGATCTCCCACCTCCTACCCCTAAATCTTAATCACTGGCTGTCATTTCTAAAAATCCACTAGCAGAGTTGTCCAAGGGGAGGAGGAATAAAGAAGTCAAGATAGTTGTGTGATCGAAGCCCTGCCCCCTTTTTTCTACAACATACATAAAAAGGAGCAGGACTTCAGCTGCACAGTTGTGGCTGCCATCTTGGCATTTTTGACCTGCCCCACCCTCCTCCATGGGCATCCTGTCCACTAGGAAACCTGATACATAATGTGCAAATAAGATATGAAAGGCAAGGAATGCTTGATGCTAACGCTGGATCAAGCCCCTTTACAAATAAAGCATCTCCATAAAGAATGTGGGACATAGTAACACATGGTGGTGGGCCTTTGAAACATTCATATTAGGAAAGCATCCAAACACTTGTAGGATGAGAATGACTGGGTGATCCACAAATTACTCACTGAGAGAGAATCATTCCCTCTTCTTTAAAACAAGGCCTAATTTAACTTCTCCTGAAGAAACATACTCTAGCCCTGGACAAGGTTAATAAATAGGAACTTGTGGTTAACATGTCCATCTTGGACATTTGATTGAAAGTATGGTGGCTGACCAAGCCAGGTATCTCTATCTTCAATTCCACCCTGCCAGGCTGCACTTATAGCATCTTAGCTAAATTGGAGTGTTTGACTAATACTTGGGATTGTGCTATATTAATCCTGAGTGATTAAATATTAAAGAACTAGTATGCATGAAACTGATGTCAGTGGAGAAGTCAGTGATGATAGATATATATATATATAGATAGATTTATTTAAATATATTGGCCGCCCAACTCCAGTGGACTCTGGGTGGCCAATGATAGATAGATTGATGATAGATTGATAGATGATTGATTGATTGATTGATAAATAGATGTAGATAGATTTTTAAAATTTTATTTCATTATTTTAATTTATTGGCTGCCCAACTCCAGTGGACTCTGGGCGGCCAATGATAGATTGATTGAGGATAGACTGATCGATGAGAGAGAGAGATGAGAGAGAGAGATTCTGAGATTTTCATTTTTTGTGGTGGTGGGAAGCCTATACTACACCTTTTATAAAAATATATAAAATAAAAAAAATATTTCTAAATTTACATTTTTGTCTCTAATTCTTACTAAATCTCCTACTTTCTAGAACTTTGTATTCTGGTCTTTCAAACAGGTTATAAATGATTCCCACCATCTGCTACAGAAAATAAAATACCACAATGATTGTGTTATAGGTTTTGAAGTCATTTTGCATGCTGTCCTTGTTAAAAAAGAACAAAAAAAAAACATATTGGGGATTTGGGATCTAACCACATAATCCACTTAAGACTTATTTAATTATCTTGGTGCTCTGTTTTATAAATCTGCATGAACTACTTATACAGAACTGATACCTCCTCATTGCCCAGCGCAGTATAACACCTGCACACAATTTAATCAAGAGGAAAATTAATGCGAAACATAGCAAGAAAAATTACACTGCCTATATGGTAGCAATTTTCTCCATTCACAGCTAATAATGTAATATAAATGAATGGCATTTTACATAATAAAATTCTAGTTCCATTATGTTTCTAGAGGAAACACGTGGAAGAAAAGTTTTAAGTCTGTCTGTATCATTTCAAATGAAAAGTCCACCTGCCCCAAGCATGATTGCACTATAGAATCTTGCTAACAGACAGACTCACTATTTTATAAAAGATTTCAAGAATTTGGAACAAATGCAAGGATTTTTGGGATTAATGGATGCATCAGCATTTAATTAGAATGGTAATTCATACATGCTAAATTTGTTGTTGTTGTTCAGTAGTTTAGTTGTGTCCGACTCTTCGTGACCTCATGGACCATAGCACGCCAGGCCTTCCTGTCCTCCACTGTCTCCCGTAGTTTACTCAAATTCATGTTCATTACATCAGTGATGCTATCTAACCATCTCATCCTCTGTCGTCCCCTTTTCCTTTTGCCTTCAGTCTTTCCCAGCATCAGGGTCTTTTCCAGTGAGTCCTCTCTTCGCATTAGGTGGCTAAAATATTTGAGCCTCAGCTTCAGGATCTGTCCTTCCAATGAGCAGTCAGGGTTGATTTCCTTTAGGATGCTAAATACTTCCCATTTAAAAACAACAACAAGTTGATACCCATCTAAGGAACACAGTATTAACTGCACCCAAGATTCATTCAAACTAATGGACTGAAAACATCCATAATTTTCACCAGTTAATTTGAATCTATGATTGTAGTCTGAGATGTGCAGGATCTCGTGCTTGATATGCTTCTCTGGTTTTCTGTTATGTATTTAAGTGCAAGATGCGTTCCCCACTTCTTCAGGAATTTTCTCATCATCTTCTTTCTCAGCAGAGGAAACAGGGAAAGCCACTGAACTGCAGAAGTATTCCTGACATGTAGGCTATTACTGAGAATGCACACAGGTTCTTGATGTCAAAAAAGTCCTTTTCATCATATTGACAGAAGAAAGCAGAACTGGTAATAAAATGAAATAAGGAACTAAATAATTATTTTGCTGTTGTCTGTCCTTCTATAGTATTCTGAACTCCTTTCTACCTCTAGCCCTACTAACCTAACCCTACCAAATAGGTCTCTGTTTAACTGTAACAAGTCTTCTGCCTGTGTCTCAGTGTTGTGAGTCTGAATCTCCTTTGTTGATACAGACATACAGTAAATATGGAAATGCCATCCCAAGCCTTTTGAAAGACTAGCTTCTTTTCAGCACCAATAAAGACCCAAAATACCTGTTATCTCCCACCTAAATCTCAAGGCACACTTTTTGTAAGCAAGTTTGTGATAGAACAGTATTGTGGTGATGATCTCAACACCTCCATATCTCTGTAAATGACTTTTATTCCTCATTAAACAAGACATCATTTATTCATTTCTTGCTGTGGTCCTCTTTTCCCAAGGTTTTCTTCTCCTCATGCTTCATGAGCTGCTGCTTCTCACTGACATGCACAAGTGTGGAAAAGACTAATCACTTGGTAGTGGATGTTCATCATGTCATTGATTCATTGTGTGTCTGTTTTAGGTACTCCCCTTAACTAAGCATTAAATAGATGACTTCTGCATAATGGAGTTATCTTCTTTCTGAATTCTCTCTGAATTCTCTCACTTGTTTGTGAAAGACAGCTTTGAAGGGCATCTAGGGCACGGTCAGTCAATGTGGTGCTTCATAAATTATACCAGCCGGCCTGACTCATTAGTAGGGATGCAAAAGAAACACAACCGCAGAAGTCATTGGTAGTGTCCATCCTGCTATAAATTTTTGGCTCAAAAATGGCACCCCAAAAGGGTATGTTTTGAAAGGTAGCCTACAAAAAAGAATTCTATTTGGGAGAGATGCATAAAAGTGTGCATACCAGGAAAAGCTATCTACCTTGATGATTTTGTGTGAGTGTGTGTGTGTTTCAATTTGCAGGAAATTTGATGGGATAGCCTAATACCTGAACATGTGCCATATACTGACTTTGTAGCTGTGTTTGTTCCAGCATTAGCATCAAGCACGTTGGTTTCTAGACACATCCAGTGTTGAGTGAGGTTTTAGAAAACAAAGAACACCTGCCATTATGTGATTGGTGGTAGCATCGCTAATCAAGTACTCACTGCATAATAAACATTATCATTTCATGAGGCAGATTAATTATTTTTCAGAGATAATACATCTTTTTTTTATAAGCAATATAAAGTTGGAATGATGTGGGAACAAAAGATAAATCACCAAATAGGATAATTAAATAAGTTGGGTATTGATTAACTGCCACTAAATAACATACTTGAAGCGACTGTTTTTAGAGAAGCAGAGAAAATGCATCTATAATGAATTACATTATTTGGTAAATAACTGCAATGATTGCATGGAGCTTATAATGTCTTTGGAGGTGCATTTCTCCAAAAGCAACTTATTGGAACACCACGTTTTGTTTCTAAGAGTGCTCTCTATTTCAGAAAGTAGTACGCAAAAAATGAACATCTCATTTTTTAATTTTATTCTTATTTTTTTTCAAATTGTTTTCATAGTTCAAAGAGAGCACTTAGTCCTTATTCTTTTGTTCTAGAATTCACATGCACAAAAAGAATTATGGCATATTATGAATCATGGCTAAAAGCCCTCATCTAACTTGGGCAATGGATTTTAGGCTCAAAATCTGTTGCTCAATGCCTTGAATCAACATTAAAGGTAAAGGTTCCCCCCGCACATTTGTGCAGTCGTGTCCAACTCTAGGGGCCAGTGCTCATCTCCGTTTGTTAGCCGAAGAGCCAGCGTTGTCCGAAGACGCTTCCACGATCATGTGGCCACATGATGTGCGCGGAAGGCTGTTACCTACCCACCGAAGTGGTACCTATTAATCTACTTGCATTTGCATGCTTTCGAATTGCTAAGTTGGCAAGAGCTGGGGCTAGTGCGGGAGCTCACTCCGCATGCAGGGCTAGGGATTCGAACCTCTGAACTTGCGATCTTCCGATCGACAAGCCTGGCATCTTACCCGCTGAGCCACCACGCCCCTATGAATTAACATTAGGAACTTCTTAAATTGGGCCTTGGCCCCAGATCTATTTCCAATAAAGGACCCTTGAGGAAAACGACAAATGGGGATTCTTTTCAAGGAACTCGGATTTAGCCAGCAGGAACCAGACACAGAAGTCCCTTTCGTGTGCTGTGAAGGGTAATTTTGAAAGTAACAGATTATTTCTCAGTACTCTTGAAGATACCGACACACTGCAGCATTACCTGCTGAAGTTTATATATAAGAGCTTATACTAAATGATGACCATGCTACCCAGCTAAGAATTAGTAGGTCCTGATTCAGACATCACAAGGAAGTTGGCTCTCTCCACTTCCAAAGAAGTACATGAGAAATGGCTGTAGGGCATTTGTCATTCTAAGAATTGGGTTCTGAAGTGCCTCCTCCAACCTCGGTTTCCACTCAAGTGTCCTTTAAGAGGTCAGAAATTCTGTCAGATATAAACTCACACTTCAGCCTGAGAAGTTAAACCACTAATTAATTCACTGGATTAAAGTGTCAGACTCAGCATAGAACTAGAAGTTACAGCAGACCAGGGAGTCTAGCTGAAAACAGCAGTACCGTATTTCTCTTTGCTCTCTTCCCCTTAACATTTAGTGATATTTAACATATGATGTGACATTATCACTACTTTTCAAGTTTTCCTGCCCAATTTTATTTCTAAGACTGTTATCTATCTTCCAGGTAAAGAAAGCTCACAGTTTGATAGAGCATTGTTACACAGAGAGTATTCTTCTATTGGTGACAGTGAGGGAATAATGCTGCCATTTTTAGCGGAACTTGTATGATTCACTATATCCAATATTTCAAATACACTATCTCAAATATACCAAGTTAAATGGTAAGGCAATTTCACCCAACTGACCGAGTAACTTAATTTCCTATCTCTATTGTCAACAGAAAAGCATGTTAAAACAGGAATGCCAGACTGCAAGCTTTATTACACCTTAGGGCAGTGTTTCTCAACCTTGGCAACTTTCAGACGTGTGGACTTCAACAGAACTGGCTGAGGAATTCTGGGTGTTGAAGTCCACAGGTCTGAAAGTTGCCAAGGTTGAGAAACACTGCTTCAGGGTCTCAAAGCCACATTTTGTATTTCCAGAATTATGAACACTTTCCAAAGTTCCAATTAGGTATTCTTGCTTGAAAATACTAACCCACTGTAGCTCTGTGTTGCTGATCTCGGTGACGATGGGACATGCTCATTTGTAAGTGCAGTTCCCAAAGAAACAAGGAATTCCGTGCCTCAGGCCTACAAACACTGGAGACTCCTCACTGATAACTGGATCCAGGGACAGAGAAAGCAACGACATTTGTCTGAAGACAATCAGAGCTGCTAAGTCTGTTCTACTCAACATATAATGGGTAAAAATGATGTTTAGTCAAGATTGACTGCTAATTTATGGAAGTAGTTGCTCTTGGGTTCTTCCAAGATTTTTTTTAAAAAAAACTTCCAAAGCACAGATCCCAGCTAATGACAGAAGTAATAATGAAAGAAATATTAACCTTTTATCTGGAGTCAACAGAGTTTTCTCAATGATTCAAAATGAAGAGTACTTATAACAAAGATCAAGGTCCAGGTATAATTAAAAAAAAATTACTACACTTGAACCATTGGTAAATTCTGGTTATGTGCCCGGGCCTGGGGCCCCAAGTGTGTTAAGGGCCCCGTTTCCAGGTTATATTGATATTTATGGTTATAATTTTCTCGGCATACACACACACACACACACACACACACACACACAGAGTATTGTTTTTGTATTTGGTTTTAATTAATTTTATGATTGTTCACCACCCAGAGTCACTTGTCTGAGATGGGCGGCCATAAAAATTGAAATAAATAAATAAATAAAATTCTGTTCATTTTTTATTTAGTTTAGATACAGTCTGCAGTTGCTTTTTCTGTCTGAGTTTGATGCAACATAAAGATGCTCAGCATGATGGCAGCAACCGCTTTCAAATGTCAGTAAGCAAACCTAGCTCATTCACTGATGACAAGAGCTGGGCACTATGGTCCGCTCTGTCAAACTCTAGATAGGCTGTTTTGGCAATGTCAGTCAAAAGCTTGTCAATAACAAGTCCCTAACAAGTCACACGTCTGAGGGATCATCTTTGAAGTGGAACCCCTTATGGCTTCATGATGGACATTTATATTCCTTCCAGATAATATCACCTCCATTTGTTTTACTGCTAATCTTAGTTGACATTTCTATGTAGTGCTAAATGTGGATGAAGTCAGCTTATAATTCTAAATTGCTGGCCATGAATATCCAGTGAAGAAGGGTGCAAGCAGTAACCCGCCTTGATTTTCTTTCTCTGTTGAGAGGTTCTTCAAGGGATTGACAATACACAAAAGTACTTACTGAGAGTGAATACTTTATCTACTGGTCATGCTCCTCAGAACATGCATGCTATGTGCCCCGTGTAACTAAAATAGAGACAAACCACTTGTAGGGAGAGTTCTATAAGTTCATGCATGATTTTATTGCCAATGAAAAATAGAAGAAAGGATTGACTCATTTGCCACACAAGTTGCATTTATCTACTGCTGCTCTTTTACATTTGAGCTATTTAAGCTATTCAAAATCTTCCTTTTCCTCCAGCAGCTCAAATACTCCCTCCAATGGCAGAAAAAAAGGCTATCCACCTTGCTTTGTATAAAATCAAAAGCTGAAGAGCCTCTTTTGGTGGATTCCTAGTCAGAAACAGAAGACGCACTGGAGACTTGAGTCCCAGGAGGAGCCTGCAGAAACACAGTTTCCGATGGAGGAGGAGCCAGTTCCAGTGCTGCTGTAGAAGATGCATCAGCAGATGTTAAGGCAGTGGCTGAAGTCTCCCACTGGGTCCTCTGGAAAAAGACTCTGAAAAGTGCAGGTTCTGAGATATAACACATGCTTAAATGGAGGAGCAAAGACTACCCCATATAGTCTCACACATTGCTTCCAAGTAATAATAAAAGTGGGGCCAGAGCAATGGATTCAAAGGTGTCAATTGTGTGCCAGAGCTGGATAGCCAAAAGCCATCCACCTATATCCTGGGTTGTGGGGGCATGTCTTCCTTTGAACAAGGAATCCTCTGGGGTATCTCATGATGCGTAAATTTAGCAGAGAAGAAGATGAAAATTGGCTAGCTGAGTATATTTTGTTTTTCATTCAGAATTACCTTAAGCAATGCTAGGCTGAATCTTTGGGTTCAGAGAGGTTCTTCCCTCTTGATTTCAGAAAGTCAAAAAGTCACATCAAATGGTGGCAGGTTTGGGGAGGATGATAAAATCTAAACATATCAAGGAAGTAGGGAACTTGCCATTTTGAAAATATATGCCAGGGAATCCATTTCTTATTCTTTTACTCTTAAAAAAACCAGTACCTTTTCAATGCAGCAGACAACAGCCTGTTGGATGGCCATATATTTCAGTCCAAACAATGAAACAACTACCATAAATGGGCTTCAAAAATCAAGATATCCATTAGGTGCAACAAAAGGAGGAAGAAAAGGTAAACTCCTTGGACAATCTCATGATCATCCACATTTCTGAAGCCCAGTGATGGTGGTTGTACCACTGAGCCTTTGGTAGAAAGATAACCAACAAGAAGTAGAGATTGTCATACTCTTAGTTCTCAATTTCACCAATTAATGGCATACTTATTTTTAGAAACAAGTATTTAATAATTGCGTCTGATACATCTCAAGTAAGTCCTTGATACCTCAAAATTCTTAAACTAAAAGGACCAGGAAAAATGACACTACTACTCCCATATCAGGGAGAAGTAACTATACTTAAAGGTCGAGATGTTTGGTCCAGCTTTAAAATGATCTGTCAACATCCATATTTTAAAAATTCATCCTCCAAAAA
This sequence comes from Charina bottae, assembly GCA_023362775.1. Classification (NCBI taxonomy): domain Eukaryota; kingdom Metazoa; phylum Chordata; class Lepidosauria; order Squamata; family Charinaidae; genus Charina; species Charina bottae. The sequence continues at coordinate 5,155,759 of JALMGJ010000035.1, forward strand.
GTATCTATCTTGAATATTTAGTGCAGGTGACCTGGAACAGTCTTCATGGGTTATAAGGCTCTTAATTTGCAAATGTGGAGTCATTAGGAACCATTATGCATATAAATGGAATGTCACTGGCTACTGAACTGCAGATGCAAATTAAACATAAGCATATATATCAAGCAGATTGTGAACATACTATTTAAAGCAGAGTTTATAACAATTTAGAAGCTATTCAAATTAAGATACCAGACCTTGAAATCTAACCAAGGCAAGATATCCAAGCCTTAAGATCCAACCAGTGCAGATAATTTCCATCTTAAGATATCATTTTATGAACAATCTTAGAATTGTATTGTTACGAATCTGGCTAAGCCGAACTCTGAGAATATGACAGAAATGTTCCATGGAGAATTCTTTCCCCATTTATTTCTGAACAAGGTCTACAGAATTTACAAACCGTAATACTTAAAGCTCAAACGTTTTGGATGTAATTAGAATTGGCAAATTCCTTCTTGTAACTGCCATCTGAACTCCTCTCTCACAGTTTTTAAAAGTGAGGATTTTAAAAAGATTTATATTCCTGCTTAGAAAAAGAAAAGTGAACACAGAAAAAATACAAACCAAGTGGCAATTACTGGGCTCTTTCTGATACATCCAAACTTGTTGTAATTTCTGTAAATACAACTAGTTGTAGATATTTTCAGAAATCAGATCTGTTATTCCCTTTCAAAGAAATAAGTTTAAGCAACCAACGGGCGATTTATCAGTTTTAATGATAAGTGTCTGTGTCTGAAACCCTGAAAAACTGTAACAGCAGATATTTCAACTCTCACAATAGGTAAAACAGAATTACTTTTTTTAAACACAGAAGTACTATTAAATGACACTACTGCAGGAGAGAAGGCATATTATCTACTAATTTCATGATACAGATGTCTTCTTGGCAATGTAATAACTACATCATAGGGACAAAATTCCCGGGGAACATTTTTCTGATCATGAAGGTTCAGTGAGATGAACTAGTGCAAGTACTGAATTTATCATCATGAAGGCTTTTAATGTCAGAAGAATCTACATTTTGGAAAAGAACTTCCAATTATTAAAAGAGGGAGAAGCTCCAGTCTGCTATAGTTTCCTATGTTACAAAGGAAGATCAGCCATCATGGCTTTATTTATAGGTGTTGTTGGTGGTTTTTTTATATATTTGTGTAGGTCTTCACATATCTTGACTAAGGGATACTTATTCTGAAAAAGTTTGAGATTGCTAGGAATAAGGGAAGCCCAAACGATACTAGGAGTTATATCAGTGAATTAACCTGTCTTCTATTTATTAAAGGAAAAATTGCCCCAATGGGAAGTCTGAATAAATGCAAACACCTTCCTAATTACTGCTATTCTACTAAACATGCCACCTGGGGAAAAAAGATGAAGATATCTTTAAAATGGCCCATACAGTCTTGTTGGAAAATATTGTCCAACTATGAAACATCTTCATCCTGATATAGATAATTGGGTTCTGGCACAACATTGATAACCTCCTGTTAACCATCTCTCAAAAACATGGCTGCTGTAATGTTTGATCAACTAGTAGGAGATCAAGATACCAAATAGTCAAACAGCCGGATATCAGATCAGTCCATTACCAAAACAAGGGACAGGTAGAAACTGTCCCTTCCATTCAGAAGAAACAGGTTTAGCCTGGGTGCCCCAGTGTTGGGAGAAAAGGGTGCAAGAATTTGAGTGAACCTTGATTTCACTCTAAATCCTTTTCTCCATTGTCTCCAACCCCAGAACATCTCTGCTGGAATAGTATGCTCTGGAAAGCTAAGCATGGACCACATACACATACTCCTGCCTGCCTGATAATGCCAATTCTATTCACAGATGACTCTGCACAGAACATTTTGCACATACCTAATTAGTTATTGAAGATACATCATCTTTTAAGGTTTCCATTCAAATTTTATTTTTGCAACCAAAGTTAAGGAAATGGTTTCACCTCTGCCTTCTGTCTATGGTGACCTTTGTTTTTCTGATCAAATAAAACCTGGGCTGATCAATTGTGAATCATTGTCCTTGTTTGATTTGATTTTCCCCATTTGAAGTTTCCCAAATTTGTGTTGAAACACATTGCATATTATAGACTTAAGAAGGACAATGTCTATATTGCTGAGTTTGGAGATATGCAAAGTGGCATCCAGATATAAAAAGGGGCATGATACAGCACTTTGGATGATAGTCTAAAACTTACTGTCCATGGTTTAGAAAGCATGGGCAGATCCAGCAAAATGTTAAAGCACTTTCTTTGTTCTGTGGAGATACAGTAAGTCCTCAACTAGAGGTGAGCAGTAGTTGTAGAAACAATTTCTTCCTCAGCTTTCTTCACCAAGGCATAGATTATAGTTGTCTTGCTTACCTTGTACTCCCAGACATACTCCTTGTATTATGGCTATGTATGGTTTATGTACTTCATTGCACCCATTCTATTAAAACCAAACATTGTACATAAGATGATAAATTGCTTTTCTTGTTTGGTCGAGAACAATGAGCTATGTGCTATTGGCACTATTCCAATTTTTAATTGGGGAAAAATCACTTTAAATAAACAAAAGCCACTGCAAATTGGTTAATAGGCTGTCAGTCTTATTGGTGAAGTGAGTACATACTTCAGAATGCAGAAGTGTATTTAAATTGCTGAGAGCGCTAAGACAATAGCCAGGTTTGAAGACCATTGGTGCTTTAAGAATCAATAAGGAAAATAAAGAATAAATTTTCCATGAGTTCATTAAATGGAAAGCAGGGGAGTGGCCAAAAACATTTTGCAAGATGGCATAGAAATGTGGCATTTAAAGATTAGGAAACCCATTAAATTCAATGGAGCTACTTGAGCCACGTCTAAACTAATGATTTCAGTAATGTCCTCTGTGTGTATGTGTGTGTGTGTGTGTGTGTGTGTGTGAGTGAAAACTGCAAGATGGCAGTTGTGACCATGTGATCAAAACCCAGCCTCTTTATGACACTCATTCACAGGGGTGTGGGGCTCCAATAACAAGGTTGCAGCTGCCATCTTGACTTTTTTGAGTCCCATTGTGGATGCTCCTGAATGGTTAGAGGTGTTAGATTTCATATAAAGTGATCCAGGTTCAGGTCCAGCCTCAGACATAGAAGTTCCCCGGGAAAACGTTCGATCAGTCACTCTCCCTCTGACTAAGTTCTTACTATGGAGAAAAAAATGGTGGTGGTGGAGAAATGCTACGTATGCAACTTGGAGGAAAGGTGGGATAGAAATATAATAAGCAACAAATACATGAATGAATGAATGAATGAATGAATGAATGAATGAATGAATTTAGTAACCAGTCTTTCTTCACCTGGAATCAGGATGCTCCAAATTTTCTTTATTAGCCTTCCAGAAATGCCCTATTCCTGCCAAATTTGCTCCTTCTCCACAGCTTAATTCTCCTTTTGTAAAACATGCCCATCCCCACCTCTTTTGAGAGAGAGTTTGAGAGCAATGAACAGAACTTTCCTTATATTACAGCCTATTATGATAAAAGGCACCTCTTCTTTGAAGTCCAAAACTTTCATTTGTGAAAATTTTCAGTCTGGATTACTAAGGTAGAATATTATAGGGGTATATAAGATAAATGATGCAATATAACTTAATGGGGGCATTGTAAAAGAAAAAAATATATATGCTCACCTCTGTTCCATATCGCCATAATAAATCACTTAAAGCGAAATCTCCCACCATTTTATACATACATACATACATACATACATATACATACAGTACATACATACAGACAGACTATGTCTGTGTGTATACAGTGTGTGTGTGTGTGTGTGTGTGTGTATACAGTATATATTATTATGTTTAAAGAAGATTCCTTTGGTTGTCTTTTCTTCATATCTCTTGGCTCCCTGATCTGATTGTCCTGCACACTAAAATAGATGCTTTACTTAGGAAGAATAATGGGGCATGCGCTGGATCCTTTGTAATAATCCCTGTTTCAGAAACAGTGCCTGACCTTCTCAGCTCATAGAAGACCTCCTTTCAGATCTTACAGGCTGAGAGAGCCTATTACTACAGCCATTCTTTGGCAAAGACATTCATTTTCAGAGGACAATACTGTCCTCAATTTGAGATATGCACTTATACAACTATGCACAAGGGGATGATTCATTCATTCCTGAAAAGTCTCTTCATTGTTCAGAGTTGTGCCACATTTTAATTATTACTGTGGGCTCCTCAAGCAAAGTTTAAGTGGGATGTAGAAATCACAAATAAATGGATAAATAGATAAAATATATGTTGATGTAAAGTGTGTTCTGCTTTCGAACTGTGGTGCTGGAGAAGACACTTCAGAGTCCCTTGGACTGCAAGGAAGTCAAATCAGTCAATCCTAAAGGAAATCAACCCTGACTGCTCATTGGAAGGACAGATACTGAAGCTGAAGCTCAAATACTTTGGCCACCTAATGTGAAGAGAGGACTCACTGGAAAAGACCCTGATGCTGGGAAAGACTGAAGGCAAAAGGAGAAGGGGACGGCAGAGGATGAGATGGTTAGATAGCATCACTGATGTAATGAACATGAATTTGAGTAAACTCCGGGAGACAGTGGAGGACAGGAAGGAATGGCGTGCTATGGTCCATGAGGTCACAAAGAGTCGGACATGACTAAACGACTGAACAACAACAAAAAAGAGTGTTCAGATGCAGAGCTGGTTAATAGGACTGTACAAAGCATGTTTGTGCAAGCAACATTCTTTGATGTATCAAAGCAGCCATGTCCTTTTCAAGGCTCATGCAGCTGCTTTGAAAGTAATCCCCACTTGTATACATCTATATGTGTACATGTGCAGATGACCCTTCCAGTGAGAGACCAGTGGGGCACTATGGCTATGAATTCATGCACATGTGGAGGCAGCCAGAGACAGTTGTGGAAGAACTTAGTTGATTCAGAATAATTCAGATATGGTTCGTTCCCACACCAGAGTTCTTAACTGAAACTCAAGCTTCTTTCAGATGGTAATGACTGGGAACGTATGTACCCCTACCCCAGGTTGCTGAGGGGCTCTGCTTGTGGGACACGTGATTGTTTGGTTGAATGTGTCCAAGTTGTGACCTTGGAAAAGAAAATTGCTCATGAGATTTTGACCAACAGGGTTAATAATTACTGGCTTTGTAGGGATAAACATCCATTCCTAACTATAATGATGCCAGAATGATGAAACGTGATGCACACTGTATCACTGTGTTACAATGTTGCACACACATATGCTAGGGAGAAGTTTGAATTGTGACTCATGATACACATTCTCTCAGTTGTTCCTCTCTGGCTCTGCTGTGGACATCTATGTTTTTAAGGGAGAACTTTAGCTGCTGTTCTCCATCAACTCCCCAGTTTCATGGGTGATTATGGGGCTTGTTTCAGGAAGTCTCATAAGTTCTGCATACTCTATATATGACATTGCTCCTATTTTCATGTTCTGCTTTCTAGCTTAAGGGAAAATACAAGTGCATCCGGAGGGCTTGACTATTGGAAGAGTATCTTAAAACAGGAAAGAAGAAGAAAGGAGTAGAAACCAAAAATGACAACTTTTTCAGTATGGACAGGCAATCTTAAAAACAATCTAACTTCTGTGGAATAGCCAGAAAGAATACTAGGATCCTAGACATAGATTTCTTGAACTAGATAGATTCCTAGAAAGCTGGTCCCTAGGTACAATGTGGTACAACTCATAGACAATGATCTTCTCCTATAACATGCTTGCTACTATCAAAATATGAAATACTAGGAGGTTTTTCTCAAACTTTAACCAGAGATGGAAAAATATTTATGAAGCTCCAGGACATAGCAACATGAGGTGGAATGAGAAAGAGTGGAGAGTTATTTATGTGCATAATTGGGAAGAAGAATTCATTGTTGTTAAGTCTTATTTTCTTTTTTAAAAAAGGCAAAAGCCAAAATTTTGGTGAATATCACAAATACTATTCTATTTACAATATGTCATACATAACATTTTAATTAAACACACAGAAGGTTTATATAGACCTGCATTTCCTATACAACAGTAAGTGTATTCTTTTTTTATGCATAGAAAACACACAAGTTCCATTTTAGCAACTGGCATTTGCAGAAGGCTACCCAACTGATTATTTTTAAACAAAGTACTAGTTATAGGGGAAAAAAGAATCTCTTTTTCTTTTCTCATTTAATTAGCAAAATGAAGCAGCTGCTGATTTATGAATAGGCCCCTGTAATTCAGTAGGTTAGATACAGATTAGATGAACTGACCTTTGATTTCATTGAAATCAATGGGACAAGTGAATTATGATAACTTGAGTCTCATTGATTTTGAGGGGAAGCAAATAACGCTAGCTTAACCTGGAGCCAGCCCAACAGTTGAAAGAACCACATTCTTTGTTTATGGTATAGTGTGAAATGTAATGGATGTTTGATGTTGAGATTTGGTTTCTATTGTTTTGACAATGATTTGTCTACAAGCCATTCTGATACAACTAATTAACTCACTTGCTATTCATAGAAAGCAAATGGATATGTATCCATTGTTTTCTTAAAGTGCTGCAACCAAGGATCTCTTTATTATTTCATCGCCTAGAGTTTGGTGAGTAGATGGCATACAAATCACTGTAAATGATTTTTTTTAAAAAAGAACCCAACAACATTTTATTATATTGATTTATATTTTTCCTTTCTACCCTAATGGCACTCAAAGCAACCTTTAGCAATGCTTACACATCTGTTGCCACAATGTCTTCCTTCCAGGGTGGTCTGTTGGATTAAGACAAAAACTTCAAATTTCCTTCCTTTAACAGGCCTGGTTGAGTTAATTTCTAGCTGATCACAGGACTTGCAGTGTGTAGTGTCAGGCAAATTGTACAGTACAAAGCCAGCTGGAAAACAATGCATACCTGATTTTCCATAGAGACATCCTAGGATCTATTGTGTCTGGCTGGACAACCAGGGGTGGCCAGACCCAGTGATGAGCAGATTCAGACCAATTTGTGGAATTTTGCTTCTCTTCCTCCCTGACTGATTCTTTGGCTCTCCTTGGTAAACGAGGTTTGAACACCAACTATTAATTTTGTCTGAAAGGGAAAGAAAAACTAATGCAAGATGGTCGGAGGCTAAAGCTCTACTATTCTCATTATGTTCTAGAATCATATTAAAAAAATGTAATAAATCAGAGATGACAGGTGTACTTCACCTGCAGGTACCCTATTGGTAACTTCAGCATCACCGTACTCACAGAGTAATCTTTGACCACAGTGTCCTTTGAACAGAGAGGTCTAAAAAAGTCAAGATGGCAGTCGTGCCCTTTATTTATGTGCATACACATGAAAAAGGGTTTTGATGGCATAGTTGCATTGACTTTTTGATGCCCCCCCCCAGTCCTTGTGAACATCCCCTGTATCAAAAAAGAAGACAAATCTGAGGATTCAGTTAGCTGATTTTTGATTCTAGACATTAAAAAAAATTAAGTATTCTTGAGAAAGGAAAAGAAGAGAAAAAAGACAAAAAAGAAGCAAAAGAAAAAGAAAAAGAAAACTTAGAGCACATAAACAGGCAATTTACAAGGAAAATAGAATTAAAGAGCATCTCCCTCCTCTACAAGATCTGATTGGCCTCTGGTAGTTTATGTGTTTACATGTCTTTCTTTTTATTGTTTCTATGTCTTTTAATTTGGTGGCTTTATTGCATTATTGTTCTTTAATGATGAATGTTGCCCTGAATTGATCAAATAAATAAATGAACTAAAAATAATAGGGCTAAATTTGTTAAATAAGACATTTCAATATTTCATTATCATTGAAATATTCATAACTGAACATCTTATATCATTTAAAAAACTGCAGGTGACTTTTCAGATCCAATTAATATAGTATGTTGATATACTATTTAGCACAGTATAAACCAGGAAGTGATTTATGTCTGAACAGCGGATTCCAGACTTTAATAGGCCAAGAGGCAGAACTTTTACACACTCCTGTACACCCAACATTTTTTCTCACAGTTTTCTAGAATAGTTCTCTCTCTCTCTCTCATTCTCTCTCTCGAAATTAGTAGCTGAGTGAGACCATGTGCGAAAAACTGAAAAACTGAAATAATTATTGGGCTTAGATTTTAACTGATTTGTTCTCTTGCCTTCAATAATAATATGCTCCATCTGATGATTTCAAATGCTGAATTAGATTTTGGAGGGGGTACCCTCTATATGTGGCTCCAGATAATAATATGTATTAATTCTCTGACTTTAAAATGTGATAAAGCAGTCCTAGTTTCATTTTGGAGTGTTATTGAATGGCCACTAGACATCTGCCTGAGATATTATCAATGGGCAAACAAATGAGAAGCATTAGCAGCTGCAGGAAACCCACAGACATCCCATATATAAAAGAAAATATATAATTACAAAGTATAATTACTCTGAGTATAAATTATACTTTATATATATATACATTTAGCATAACCTAGACATTATATCATAAAAAATAAATCAAGTGCATTTTGATTTCTTCATTGCAATGGTGGGGTTGGGCAGAGGAGCTAATTTAATTTAATTTAATTTAATTTAATTTAATTTAATTTAATTTAATTTAATTTAATTTAATTTAATTTAATTTAATTTAATTTTTCTCCTTTGCTGCATGATTTTCTTCATGCAGTCCTGCAAACATCTGAAGAGCCATTGGGTTCAAATTTACAGCACTTTATGAGTTACTTTTATGTGCTTTATGCTCCTTTTTGAGTCAGATTTATGTAGGGCAACAGAAAATGGTTTGGGAAGAACAATGAGTGTCATTTGCTGAATTCATCTCTCTTCTGTTTTATTCACCGTTTGTGCAGAGACTTATGTTAATTTATAGCTATCACATCGTACAATTAATGTCATATTCATGGCTAATTTGATCTCAGAATTCAACTCTGATTTGAATAGTAACTCTGTAAAGATCAATGGTCCACAGAGACGCTTTGTGTAGATTGAACAATAACTGGTGTTCTTTGCCCTCTTGAAAGAGTGGGAATAGGCAGAAGTCTGATTGGATCATTAATTAATGAGAACTCTGTGTTAATTCAGAATTTCTAACAGATTCTATCATGTACCAAAATTACTTGCATTTCCCTTGTCTTGTAGCTGCACTGCATAATATTTAAACACTCATGTGATTGTAAATGTACAAGACTGCACTACATGGTTCTGCTAAAATCATTGAGACTTACAGTACTTCTAAGCATTTATGTATCAGCTAGTATAGAACTAATTGCCTGTTAGATTTCTTAGTGTGATATGGTGTCCTTAGGGGTATTTTGAAAGGTTTTACTCCATGCAGATCTAAGCCATACGTATTGTAGGTAAGCCGTACATAGGTTATCATATTATGGATATGGTTCATGTTAGGCACATTAGATCAGGTAATGATGTAGATATAATCTGTGTTAAGGTGTTGATATGAGATGTTCTAGTATGGCAATACAAAATTGCACATCCCTATGTTGTAGTTCTCCCAACATCTCCAGTTTCTCCATGATATGCCAAAGAATGAATTAAAACCAATTGGGGAATAAGGTGCAGAATCTTAAAGATGACATCTGGTCATCTTTGTCTTGTGCAATTAAATGTTGTTGAATTTTTGATGATTCTGATAAACGGGAAACCCATTATGGGCAAGTCTTCAGTTGCCCATAAGATGTAAACTAGACATTGTGAAGGATTCAGATCCATAGAAACCTCATAAAAAGTTATGATAAAAAGTTAAAATATCCTTAGGGCTTATTTAGAAACTGCACATATTTTAGCACCTTTAATTATCATCTTTGTGCTTTGGCTATTTCATGTGTTCCTGAATTGGATACTGTAACGGTTTCAGAACTCAGGCTTAGAATTAACAATCTCACACCATACTAGTGGAAAACTGTTTTACTAAAGTTACTACAATTACAAAAAGAAAGTTGCTACTGACCAAAAGCGTGCGCAACAGACACTGATATATGGCCCCATATCCCACCCCCCTGTCCGGCCACTCAGATGGTACTTACGGTTCTTCAGACAACGCTGACGCCACCATTGGTAGACAGCAGTCTCACGTATGCTGGCACGGCCTCTTACCCTGTTAACTCTTTCCATGTCATTATCTCCAATGCGAAACCCAGAAGCTTTGAATCGGAGACCATGACAGATACAAAAAACTGTAATATTTCATGGCACCACTTAAAATGATTTCAGTTCATCTCTAATGTAAACCCAAGAATTAGGAAAGGTATTGATAGCTATGTGTTATAGAAAGACTTGTAAGTTTCTGCAAACTAATGCATGCTCTGCGAAGTTATATGTTGAATCTGGCTACTTTGTGAAGCAAATATCATTGTGCCCAGTTCTCTGTGTGATATTAGGCATTGTAACCCACTCTAATGTGGGTTAATTACTTCCATATCATCTCCGTACAGTATTAATTTTACAACTGAAAATGTCAGGTAACCTGGCAAAATTCATATAATCACAGATTCCAATAAAGCTGAACTTATAGTTATTTTAATCATCCAGTTATATTATTTGACTACAATTCAGCATCAACACTGCAGTCCTATAACACAATGATTTCCTTATATTCTTCTGAATCTGTCAGTATCTCTATTAATGCAATTATGTTTTCTTTGCATCTGTCAGGAAAGTTTGACACCACTTCTGTGCTACAAAAAAAGGAATAGAGAGGAAATCCTTGAAAACTTCAGTGAAACTTCTTTATTTTCCCCAAGAAGGAAACAGGAACTAACTTCTGGTCTTCTAAAAGATTACATGAGCAAGGAGATAAAGTGAATCAGTTTACACTCTGCCATTTAATAATGTGTCATCCTGCAGAACATTCATACTTTATTTCTTTACTATTTCAGATACAATATGTTATGCAATGTCAGTGATAATGATTGAATCAAAATAAATGTTATAAAAATCATTTATCCAAGAAAAAAAAACTGATAAAAGGGAGGTCATAAAAACAGTAAATCTGCAGGTATAGCTGGATAAATGATAAAATATTCACGTTGCTATGAAGGGACTGTGTGACTTACTTAGCTTGTATGCAAAGACTGTGTTTGTACCTGAGAATTGGAAGAATGCCATTATTGTTCCTTTTACAAAGGGAAAGGTAACATGAGGGATTGCAAAAAATAGAAGAAGATTGGCCAGGAATGTTGAAACACAGAATTCTGAGTGAACAGGTAGAGAGGGAACACTGAGTATGATTTACAGTGTAAGGGCTGCATTGACCAGATTTTTGCTGTTCAGCAGATCATTGATAAACTTGAGTATCAGAAAGAATATTTATTGTACGTTTGTTAATTTAGAGAAAGCATATGTATGATAAAACAAATAAGCTTGAATTACAGAATGTTTTGAATATGAATGTAAACATACAGTACTTTTGTATGCAGACATTGCCATGTTGTTGGTTAAGAACTCAACAATTTGCAGCAAATATTATATAGCTTGTATGATGCAATGAGGAGTATGGATCTGAAAATATACATATCAAAGTCCAAGATAGTTGTGCTTGACAGGGAAAATGGCACAAACAACTTCAAGTTGCATATAAATGACAAAAAACTAAAGCAAGGAGATGACTTTGCAGAATGTTTATGTAAGATGGGGAAAGGGATGGAAATATTTTAATAGATAAAAGTACTGGTAGAAAGGTAGTTAATGCAGTGTGTTGTGAAGAATGAATGTTTGTCTCAATAAGTTAAACACCTGTGTATTAGAGAGTGTTTCTGTCCACTTTGTTATGCAGAAGTGAGAGTTGAGTGTGTCCAAAGTTATTCGAACCTGGTAGGAAAGGCGTATTTCCTGTGTAAGTATGCAACTGCACCATTTGTACTATTACATCCTTGCACATATGTCATGGGCTGCCTCCCCTGCCTTCACTGCATTTATGTCACTGATTTATGCCAGTTGGTGTTTCTGCGAAGAAAAATAATTTTCTTCATGGCTGTGAGTACAGTAAAGAGGACAAGAAGAGCTGGTACAAAATCAAGCCAAATACAATAGAAAGCAATTTAACAATTTTCTATCATGTTGTGCCATGCATTTCTGTTTCACAAAAGAAAATAAATTAAATACATTCCATCAATGGGATAATTTTTGATGCTGATAAGAGCAAACCAGGCGTCCTTTTGTGTACAAGCCCCTTCCCTCGACGATTCACCATTCCCTGTTCCTGCTGAGCTCATGAATATACAGCATCAGTGCTTAATGTATTTCAGGCTTGGTCTTGCAGAGCTGATGCGAATTATGCTTTGACTTTCATTCTCCTGACTTGCATGGGCTAAAACCAGTATATTCCTGTGTATTTATAATGTATTCATGGGGAGCAAATCTTAATAGAAACAATTTCCTCTTCTAATCTAGGATACTAAATTTAGATCCACGCTTGACCTGAATGGGTGTCCCATATAATGTGAAGGAAAGAAGTTATGCTAAGAACTGAATTTATTTATTTATTTATTTATCTTATTTATACCCCGCCTATCCCCTCCCTAAATGGAGGGCTCTAGGCGGCTTACAATCAGTACATATATATTTCAATTATACATCATCTTATAGTACCCGCGCAATTAGGGAGGGGGGTGAGGGAACCGGCTCTTCAATCGCAGGTCGGACTACATGTCCCAGGAACCTTTGCTTCCGAGCCGGCTGCTGACGTCCAGGAAGTTGATGTTTTTTTTTTTTTTTTTTTTTTTTTTTTCGGGATCCGTCGTCCTCTGCCGTCCTCCATCGCATCCACGGGAACCAGCTTTTCTTCTCGGTTCGAGGGCGACCCTCCGAAAAGGACGCCAGCAAATTGGCCCACGTGAGTGGTCCCCATTCATCTACTTGCTAGGCTTTCGATCAGCTGGGTGGGCTGGAGCTGGGGCTAGTGACGGGCGCTCACCCCGCCACGCGGATTCGAACTGCCGACGTTATGGTCGGCAGACTACCGGCTCAGCGGTTTAACCCGCTGAGCCACCGCGCCCCAATGGAATTGTTGTTTTAAAATGAATAAAAAGTCAACATTATTTTGGCACGAGAGGAAAAAATACAATTATTTTTGTATTGTCCTTGTATGGGATTTAGGATAAAAGGCTCATAAAAACAATGCCAAATCATAGATGAAATTCTGTTTAGAGACTTTCTGTTTTTCTTGTAGAACCTTTCATTCATTTAACCCTTGTATGTGAATAAGAAATCCCTTAGGTTATCCTGATTTTATAGCTTCAATATTCTAGGTTTGCCTTTTTTAGAAACATCATTCCTGTTCGGCAAAATTAATGAAAAAGCCAGCGTTAGTCACATGTCAGCACAGAGAAGAAACAACAAAGGCATAGATGAGTAAATAATGTTGATCACTGAATTGGTAGATTCATTGATGGAAGTCCACCTCCTCCTGTTTAAGAATGGCAGTCAAGAGTGTTTGACAGGTTAGTGTCATCTGCAAGCAGAATCAGTTTAATTATCATGTAGCTAAATCCCATAAGAGACATGAGTTGATTTCATTACTGGAGTATAATTTTGTACACTTTAGAGCAGTTGTTCAGTTCTGCTCCATAATTGGCTGATTCTCTGAAGGACTCTATTCTACATACATTTAACCTCTGTCCCCACCAACAAAAGTAAAGGGAATGAAAAATGGGTTTAAGTGCAGAAGTCTAATCAGGCATGTGCTGTCAAGTTCTTTCAGATAGTCTCCTTAAAAGGAAATTAAAGACTTCAAGCTGATACTCTATTATGTACATTGCCCTTTTCAGAGCAGCTTGCAAAAAGAACCAATAACAACCATCTTATGTAATATCATGCATATAAGAGAGAGCTAAAATGAAGAAGAAGAAGAAGAAGAAGAAGAAGAAGAAGAAGAAGAAGAAGAAGAAGAAGAAGAAGAAGAAGAAGAAGAAGAAGAAGCAGCAGCAAAAGTGGATACAATGTCTAGAAATGAATGTCTTCTGCTAGAATTCTGGTAACAATTTTTAATAGTCATTATTGTGAAAAGTGGGTGAATAGGTGCGGTAAGGAGTCTTGGGCATGAGCTTGGAGAAGGCATTTAGAAGCTGTTAGGACCACAGCAGGTGCAGAAGAAGCATGTGTTATGCCCAGGGTGTTGGGAAAGTATTAGAAATAGACTGGCTCCTCCCAAATCCATGGGGCATAAGAGGAAGGGAAGGGAAAATGTAGGCAGACTTGCCATATTATATTATTGTAGCCTCTCTCAATAAAATATAGTTCTAGCATCTAAAGTATAGAGTCAGTTTCCCATTCTGGTCTACTTGATAAGGCTGACAGTGTGTTTGTGTCTATACACATTTCAAAGTATATGTGTCATGGCCCAGGACTCAGATGATTCTGAGTCTGAAGTAGCTGCTCCAGCTGAACAAGTCTGAAAACCTGAAACAAGACAATATGTACAATTTCCTTTTTTCTCCATATCACCATTGAAATAAATACAATATTTCCAAGGAGAAATGGAATGTATTTGGGGGTGAGACTATCACACACTTTTACCTTTGCTGTTGTACCTATCTAACTAGAATTTTACAGCAGTGGCAAACAATACGTTGCAGCTCCAGAGGACTCTGGATGAAACGGATTATCTGGACCCCTTTCAGTCAGGTTTCAGGCCGGGTCATGGGATGGAAACTGCATTGGTCATGCTTATGGATGATCTTTGGCGGGAGCGAGATGGTGGCAGTGCATCCATTCTCGCTCTTCTTGACCTCTCAGCGGCTTTCGATACCGTCGACCATGGTATCCTTCTGGGACGGCTCAGGGAGTTGGGGGTGGGTGGCGTGGTATTGCGCTGGTTCACCTCCTTCCTCCAGGGCCGATCCCAGTCGGTGTTGATAGGAAGCGAGAGAGCCAGCCCACGGGCCCTTCTTTGTGGGGTTCCGCAGGGCTCGGTACTCTCGCCGCTCCTTTTTAACATCTACATGAAACCGCTGGGCGAGATCATCCGTCACCACGGGCTGAGGTATCATCAATATGCCGATGATACCCAATTATACATCTCTATCCCGGGTGAAGTAAGTGATGCAGTGACCACCCTGTCCAAGTGCCTGGGGGCTGTAGGGGTCTGGATGGGGAAAAACAGGCTTCAGCTGAACCCTGGTAAGACGGAGTGGCTGTGGATTAATGGCCCCTTGGTTTCTGGGACTTTGTCATCTTTAGTTCTGGATGGGGTTGCACTTCCCCAGACAGACCCAGTGCGTAACTTGGGGGTCCTCTTGGACTCGCAACTCCTGCTCGAATAGCAGGTGGCAGTCGTGGCCAGGAGGGCCTTTGCTCAACTTCATGTTGTGCGCCAGTTACGCCCTTTCCTTGACCAAGAGGTCACTCATGCCCTGGTTGTCTCTCATATAGATTACTGCAATGCACTCTACATGGGGCTACCCTTGAAGAATATCCAGAAGCTACAGCTGGTGCAGAATGCGGCGGCATGGGCAGTTTTAGGTGCATCAAGATTGGTACACATAACACCTCTGCTCCGTGAGCTGCATTGGGTGCCAGTTTGCTTCTGGGTTCAATTCAAGGTGTTGGTTATCACCTTTAAAGCCCTACATGGCACGGGACCAGGTTATCTGAGGGACTGCCTCATCCCCATTACATCTTCCCGTCCAACCCGATCTTGCAGAGAGGGCATGCTGCTGATCCCTTCTATGAAAGAATTCCACCTAACGGGGTCCTGGAGGTGAGCCTTTTCTGCAGCAGCACCTGCCCTATGGAACAGCCTCCTACCAGGGATAAGACAGGCCCCCTCGCTCCTGGATTTTAGAAAAAAATTAAAAACCTGGCTCTGTGATCTCGCCTGGGGCAAAAAGGAAAGCAGTCAAGCCTGGGGATGGCTGATCCCTTAGAGCCACCTTAGATATCTAAAATATTTTAATCATAGTCAACGTCACTTTAGAACTATCTGCCTCTTGGATTTTAATGTATTTTTATTGTAATTTATTGTAGTTGTATTTTTATCACGGTTTTTATTGTACTTTGTTGATATTGTGTTGTGAACCGCCCAGAGTCCCTCCTTGAGAGGGAGATGGGCGGTTATAGAAATTCAACAAATAAATAAATAAATACAGTAATATATAATATAGGAACATACAGGGGAATAGTAAAGGGACTTGGCAATCATAAGTATTGAGGAAAAATATGGTCAAAAGTTTTTGATCTGAAAAAATGTAAACTAATTTGACTCTTAACTCAATAACAGTCTAATGCAGTCTAATTAATAAAGAATTCAACTTACTGTAGTCATATGTATTTAATGTATAGAACAATCCTTGCCACTCACCCTAACCAATTTTTGCTTTAGAGTTGGAATCTCTGGTTGTGACTTTTGACTAATTTTAAGGTTCCACATAGGAGTTTAAATTCCATGTTAGAGAAACTAAAGAGGAAATGACAATATGAAGTATAATATGCCACACAAGCAATGATAATCTAGTAATGCAAATCAGGGTCTTGCAGATGGTTTCATTTTCCAGAAAGCTGAAGAAAAGTCAAGGGGATTGGCTCTCCTAGATTTGATTCTAACCAATAAGAAACTGCTGGTTGAAGAGAAGGAAACAGTGGGAACCCTGGGAGGAACTAACTGCATCATCCAAAATATTCCAGAAATATGGAATATGGTGGTACTTCATACTAGATTTTAAGAGAGTCACTTTCAACAATCTGAGGACAAAGGGAGTGCAGGAAGATTGAGATCTTCTCAAAAGTAAGCTACTGGAGATAGGCACAGGACTCCAATGAGGGGGGGGGGAAATGGGAGAGGGATAATCTAGAAAACCATTGTGGATACATAGGGAGCTTTTGACTGAGTTGAGTTTGTTGTGGATGCAGAGGCAGCTTTTGATTAAACAAAGAGGGACATGTATAGGGAATGGAAGTTGAGGGTAATTACCAAGAAGGTGAATTAACAGATGGCTAATAACAGCAGAAAAAAGATAGAAAGGCTAAACCACGAAAAGAGCTTAGGTCTGCCAGGAAAACTAAAAACAACAAAAATAGCTTTTTTGGCTATGTCAGTGGTTTAAAAAAAAGAGAAGAAGGTGGCCTCTCTGCTAGGAGATAAGACAGTAACAGTCAGGGATGGAACTAGGGTCTGTGTCACCCAGGGCAACTAGGATTCTGCGCCCCCCATGGGTTATTTTGTCATTTTAGTGCCCCCGGGTGTCATTTTGGCACACCCTCCAGTGCAGCGCCCGGGGCACATGCCCCGTTTGCCCCCCGTAGTTGCGGCCCTGGTAACAGTTTTGGAACTGAAAGTAATGGTTTTCAGAAAGTGCCAAGGGCCATGGAAGTGGAATGAAAAACAAAAACAAACAAGACAAAAACAAGACAAAAGAACTTTCAAAATGGTTTGTGACTTGCAGGAAGATGTGAACCTTTTGCCAAGAAAATTAATCAGTACTCCTCTGAGAATCATTCAGGTATGGTCATGTAGTTGATGTTTATAGAAATATTCCAGATAAAGCATTGCTAGAATAAGACCCATCATTAGTGATTGGACCAGTTGTTGAAAAAAGAAGGAGAGAGACATTTGATTTGTTGGATTTGCTAGTTTTGCTTCATTATATTTCAGTTGTATTGATGAGTAGTTTAAGCACATCTATATTTATATCAAAGAACATTTCATTCAAGCATACCTGGATCTCCTGCTAAATACAGCAGTGTTTCTATTATAATAGTCACCAGAAAGAAAATTTCTACATTATCTGGCTTGGAACTGAGCAAGTGTGTGAAATATAAAACTCCCTCAATAACATTAAACTCTTCACTTTAGGTTATAATAATGTGCTAAAGAAAACAAAAAATTCCTTTGGATTATACATGACAGCATGCCTGAAAGTGAATTCCTAATAAGAATAAATAAGTGTCAGGATGCCATAAATGCATGTTGATTTTCAACACTGTCATAAAGACAAAAAAAAAATCCTTTTACTTAACAGCAGGGTATGTAGTCCCAAGAGATTTTCCCATGGTTAAAATTACCACTTGATTGCTTTTTGATAGCACAGAGCATATGAAACTGATTATATATGTACAATCTCTTTTAGTGCATCTCAAACAATGAGCAAGATTGGAAAAAAGAGGGGGGAAACATTAAACCCCAAAGTCCCGACAGATTATTTCTCATATTTCCAATACTTTGAATTTCTTCCCTCCCATCATATTCATTGAGCCACATATGCCCTTCCTCCCTCCCCTCCCATGGCAGATTGATGATCAAACCCTATTGTTTCTGCTTGCTAATTCTACAGATGCAATGGCTGCCTGCTCCCAACTATAGAGTTAATGTAAGCAATTGTCCTGCTTCATGATTGAGCAGGTAATGTTGAAAATAGGTGTCTTCATTTTGAATCAGCCTGCCTGCTGGACCCCACAGGAATCCTTGTCATACAGTCTCAGAGCCACATGATTACTACAAGAAATGGTGTCTGTATCTGTGTGTATTTTCCCATTTTCATCCACTTAGCAGTGTTACATCAGAATGCCTGGGCTCAGCAGTCAAGAATCATATCGTCCCTATGGTGAAAATAAATAAAGTCATGATGAAGCCACCTGCAGCAAGACGGTAAATTATTTGAATCCACCAGAGCCCTGTACATTTCAAACAGTTCTAAAAAAATGAATAATGAAGTTCTAGACTGGGCAGTTCCATTTTTATTCCCCACAGAGTTTAGTGAAGCTAAATGGCTGTAGTGAAATACAGAAAAAAGAATTTATTGAATCTTCTCATTAAAATTCGGTTTCGAAGACTGTGTATTTCAACATACTCTAGGGCAAAGAAAAATAAACAATCTCTTTGCTGGTATTCATTTCAATCACTGTTTGTCCTGTGATATAGTATTATTTTAAATCAGAAATTACCACTGAAAAGTTAAATGAGATTCATGTGCATGAATTTTTTCCTGTCTGATATGTATAAAGATCACTGCCTGCAATTTGTGTCAGTTAGGCATATCTTCAGTCACTAATTTGTTCCACTGAATTTCTTTGTTTTTGTGTGAATTAAAAGATAAGCTCAAATGCCTGTCTCTGGGCTTATATGTGTGCACATACAGTCAGTAGTAATACTTGATAAGATATGGTGTGGACTGCTTTCCTTTTCCATCCATATATTAAGATTATGTAACTAAAATCTCTGGAAGATATCTTTACTTTTAAATGGGCCACCATTGAAGTATTTGACAATGAAATGACCTGGCTACAGTGACCTTGTAACCTCACGGTGAGATTCCTATAACACACTTTATGACTTTGAAGACAACCTGGAAGCTTCAATCAGTCCAAAAAATAATCGTCCTTCTGTTTAATAGAGATAGCAGAGGTTACTTCTGTAGCCCATTTGCTGCACTATTTGCCAATTTATTTCAAGGTCCATTTCAAAGTGTTGGTTGACATGTTTAAACCCCTTCATCGCTTGGCTCTCCAATACCTACCGGACTGTGTCTCCCATCAAGATCTGTCTTGTCTGAAGGGAGAAATTGCAGAGGTTACTCAAGGGAGAACTGCCTTCTCTGTGGTTGCCTCTATGCTATGCTTTCCAAAATATAGAATTCCCCCAATCCTTTGCTTTTCACAAATTGCTTAAGATCTAGCTGTTCCATCAAAC
The DNA here is from genome assembly GCA_023362775.1 of Charina bottae. Taxonomy (NCBI): domain Eukaryota; kingdom Metazoa; phylum Chordata; class Lepidosauria; order Squamata; family Charinaidae; genus Charina; species Charina bottae. The sequence continues at coordinate 5,175,408 of JALMGJ010000035.1, forward strand.
GTTTTGGACCTAATGGTGTGCAGGTTACCTTTCAGGTAGACCATTCATTACTGTTTGCTCCTGTTTCTAACACAGGAATCCCTTGGTTTTGTAAACCACTTGGTGTTCCTTGGAAATGAGTGTCATAGAAAAATTGTAATAAACAAACAAAGGAGGGCACCAGACTGCCATGCTTACAGCTTTGTTATTCATTTCCAAAATGGGGAAAAAGTGGTGTTCTTCTCCTAATATATAAAACCATCACATTTTATTTTATTAGCAAGATGCACACATGTACATGCACACATATGGCATATGTCCCTATAGGACTTACAATGGGATGAATTTAAAAATCAACTTTATTACATAGGTTTATCTCTGCATTTTTCTGCACACAGAGTATACATATTTAATGCTAATATAGCCTCTGTAGAAATATCTCGAGTATATAAAGACTGTAAAGTGGTATGAATGTGTTAAAGATGGGTCTCCTGGGCATGCTTCAGTGAAGTCCAAAGGAAAAAAAAATGTTCCCATCTCTTCAGCCTTTTCTCACTTTAATTATTTTAATGCAAAATACCATGTACAGGAAGCCTTATAGATCTTTTAAATGGCCCGTGCATAAATCCAGTTGTAATAAATGTCATTTGTATCTTGTTACAAACAACAACAAGCGCAACAAATAATTGCAGAAGTGCAATGCTGGTTCTCATAGGAACAGATTCACACCTATGTAAATTCTAAATGTAAATTTTGGGAACCATTTTAAGGAACTTTAACTACGCAAAAATTCCATTGAAATCAAGGTGCAGTGGTGGAAAGAAATCTGGTTTGTGTCTTGGGGACACCTGCATTCCATACAGATCTAAATGATGAAGAAAAGTCAGCTTCAGACTTTGCTAGGGGAAGGGATAGTAGGAGGTTAGATATCTTTAAAAATGCTGAACCTGAGTGAGTTCATGCCCTGACTAGGCTCACTGTTCCCCATTCATGTGATTTCTCTATTTGTGCCCAGTGGAATACACGAAGACAAGCCAAGATGCGATTCCTGCGCTTTCGATTCCAAAGCAAAAAAATACAGCGTATCTGAATAGACAGTAGCATGAAGAAGGAAGAGCAAGGGGAGCTTCCTGTGGAAAATGGCCAACTGAACAACTTTGCCTGTGAGCTCCATGGGCAGAGCTGGCAGCGTGGTAGGTTTTTTTTGGCACAGACAGGTTTTTCTGTAGCCCCAAGTGTTTTTCCGGATTAAGGAAAACGCTGAGAATCGACCCATTTGTCCTCCAGACGGTGAGTTGTAGCCAGGAGATCGTAGACAGCGTCTGTGACCGAGCGGTAAGATTACACTGGGAGGCTGGGATTTAATCTTGTTCTAATCCACGTTTGCATTCCCTTATTAAAAAGGGAAATAAGTCGTTGCCTTTCCATATCTTAAAAACCCAATTTGTTTTTTTTTAGTTTTGTATTTTAAGAGAAACTTTTTACAGTAAGAAAAAGCGGAATTTCTTGGTGATTATAGTTATTTTTGGAGATTTTTAACTATAAAAAAAAAAGTTTTGGCTTTTTCCCCCCATCTGGGTTATATTCAGAGCTGTAACATTGCCTTTCCGTTTTTATCTTTGTGGCTAAATCTCAGGGTTGAAGTGTTTTATCTTTCTACACATTTCTTATTTTAAATCTTAGGCTTTCTGTTTACTTTTTTCCACTGTCTGTTAGTATATTTTCTTTGGTTAATTTTGGATTAATTCATTAACCTCTATTTCTGTGAGTTAACTTTTTAGGGTGTGCTATAATTTACTGTTTGAACAATGGAAGAGTTTAAAGAAGATCTCAGAGAATTACGTTGTCAGCAAGAAGATATTATTTCAAAGAGTTATCAAACTATTATACAGACTATTTGGGACATTCGAGATGAGATTTTACTTAAAATGAAACAACTATATGAAAATACTATGATAGAAGACGTTGGAAAAGATGGTGTTTTTACTGTTGTGGGGGAAAATGGAAAACTCTCAGCTGAAAGCTCTGGATTGGTGGTTATGGGATTAAAACGATTGTTTAACTTTAGGACTGCAAAAGGAACTGCCAAGCGGGGGAAATGTTATGACTATTTCAATCAATGTTATGGGAAAGAAGAGTATGTTATGTGGGAGTTCTTTTTCTCTTTCGCTGGAAAGTTTGTATTTTTTTGAAGCTATTGGATTGTTAGATCTTTGTAAAAAAAAATGCTGTTGGTGTAATGGTGAAATATCTGAATGCCCTGGTATATTTTGAGGAGGGGTAAAAAATTAAGAATATTTAATTGGACTGATAATGAGGTTAACATGATTTACAGGATTTTTCTAAGACTTAAAAGATATTGATAAGTTCTGGTAATATTTTATATTGCGTTTAAGCATAATTAGGGTTAAGAACGTTAATTATAAAAGGTAGACAATTTATAAAAATTAAGAATATTTAATTGGATTGATAAAGAGACTAATATGATTGTTTTATAGGGCTATAGATTTGTAAAACTTAAAGGATATTGATAAGATATAATGTTTTATATTGTTTTTGAGATCTAATCGGGTTAGGATTGTTTATTATAAAGGCAGACAATTTATTTGTTTCTATAATTTGATGTTTATTGTGTAGACAGAAGTATATAGAATAGTAGTAGAAGGTAGTAGAAGGAAAAAAAATTAAATGGATTATTTTTTAAGAGGAAGGGAAGTTTGAAGTAAAAAAATTAAATATATGTACTGTATATATATATTTTATGTAAGGGGAAGGAGCAATTGTATTAGAGATTTATATATGTGTTAATGGAGGGATTTATAGAAATAATGTGATTATGGTTTGATATAGAGGAAGGGTTTGTTTGTGGGAATTGTTGTCTATTCTTGCTGTGGAAAGCTGGAAGCCACCTGTATGTATGTAACTTTCTAAAAGTTTTCTCTTTTGTGTTTTTACACTTTTAATGTTTTTTTGTTTGTTTGTAGTGTTTTTGTTTTTTGTAGATTTTTATCCTTGTTGTAAAAAATAATAAAAACTTTGGGGAAAAAAAGAAGGAAGAGCAAGGATTGGGGCAGTGGGCCTCCTCTTTTGCCCATGAGCTTTAGCAGATGCCGATCCCTCTGGATGGCACGTATCTGATTTACTACCCCAGTCCACAGTAGAGATGTTGAACATCTGCCTCAGAACTTTCAACTTGCAAGGGGATTATGGTCTTGAACTGGCTAATGTTCTCCAGAGTACTACTGACTGTACTTTGGTGAGTATGTGAAGGAATCTGTAAGACTCCTCCGTGTGCTTGGGTTGAAATCACCATGGTTTCATCTTGATTTCAATGAGATTCAAATGTGTGTTTTAACTTTCTAGTTTCAATTTACTTTTGAAGGGATCTATGATCCAGGTAGTCTGAAAATTGCACCCCTCCCCCCACCCATATACCAGAAACAATACCACTAGCTTTTAGTTGCATTCATGCTATTTTCAGTAGAATGCTATACAGTATACTGGGTACTCAGCTAAAACAATAGCAAGCAACTTTGATAGATGGACAGTAACTCAAATGTTTTATGCGACATATAGTAGGAACTCAAGGTCAGTTTTCAGATTTGGCTTTCTGTGACATGAGTCAAGTTCATGCATAAATGATGAAAACACACGGTGTCACTGCAGTGGATTGTTGAAGCAGGCTCATGGTAATGAGTTTGTCAGAAAAAGTCAAAGGTAGAAGAAGCTGTCCCAGGCATTGTAACATGTTCACTTTGCCTATGGGTTATGTCCTTGGGCTGGGATGCTTTGGCACTATAACTGGTTGTAAGGGAGACAGTCAGACTGTTTCAAGGAAATGCTAGTGCTCTCTATTTTATATGGGACTTTTGAATAACCACACATTAAGTTTTATATTGTGTATCTATGAGTATTAGGAGAAGTTTCACCCTATCAGACATGATTGAATGGATTAAAAAAAAGCCTCTCCAGAGCAGCATCTGAGTACCTCAGATAATGATACTGAAGTGACTTGAGTACAACTTTTTCCAGATTACACAATGGACATTTTGGGGTGCCTAAAAGTATCATTTTAGTCTGATCCTTAACATTCATAGTGTTATAAATGTTCATGGCCATTTCATGGCTTATATCTTTTTGCCTTTTTATGAAAATCGTTGGCTAACATATGATACATTCTTAATAAAAAAGAGAGAGGCCCATCCAACTGAACACATCTTCAGCCTCAATGGGTAGAATAACATTAGTGAGACTTTGCATCTAGATATTTATTATTTAAATTTATATGACCGCCCATCTCCCCCAAATGGGAGATAGCAATGGAAGTAGGTTTTGAAGTAGCACTTTGAAGTTAAAAGACAGAGTAGAAAGAAAATAAGTAAAGTCATAAATGTATCTTGAATAGCCAAATGACATTAAGTTGGAAATATCAATTTGGTTCAATGTCTCCAAATTATTAAAAGAGTTTGGTTTGATTTATAAATTCCATTTGATTCAGAGTTTGGAGCAATTCAGCTTCAGATTGAATCTCTGAATAAAGTTCCATACAATCCTAGTGAATTCACCATGCTTAAACTTGAACTATTGTCATTTTTTGTTTTTAATACAGACAATCCTTAGTGTTCAGGAGAATAGGTCATAGAGGAATTGGACAGACTAGCACTTTGGTTAGTCCTCATCTCAAAGAGAACCAATATGAACTGAACTTATGTAAGGCCTGAAATATAGTTATCTTTCAGTTTTTACAGTTTCCAAGTTTTGGGAGACAATTCTCAGCAAAACAGTATGTAAAAGGATAGTAAAAAATCAATCCAAAATGCTTTATCATGAAAAAGCATGTGCTAAAATAATGCACATTTTTGTGCATTTCTTAAGCACTCCTTGCTTTGACAGAGAAACAAAATATAGGGCTAGTAATACATTGATCTGTCCAACCTTTCAATAAACGTACAATGGTCTCCAAACATTGTACTTTTAAACTTGGTTAAGAACGCCCTTTCAAAATCCTCACATTCAATGACTCAGTCTTTATGTTAATTTTCTCCCGCCTTCAATCAGCTTCCTCAGAATATGAAAACATTGTGTGAGCTGAGGATGTACTGTAAGCCATGTGCAAGAAGCAAAATTAGGATAGGAAGAAAGGACTAATGAAATTTCAGTCACAAACATGAATTAAGGCAAACTGCAGGCAAAAGTAAAACAACTCTAATTGCCAGCATGGAGACACTGTCTTTAAATAATAAAATCCTCTCTTTCTTTTGAGCCTAAAATACCATCTTCTCAGCATTTTTAACAATAATGATGGGTTTTTTTACTGCTTTGGATTGTACACAGCACTTTTACAAGAGCAGTCCTATAGCTTTGTGAGGATGTTCTGCTGATCCAGTGCACCCATATTAAACTCAGTGGACCTCTTTTGAAGATGTTTAAGTTAAGCTTGGCAGATAAGGAAAATATTTGATTCCCTCCTGCAAAAAAAAGTAAAGAAAGAAATACTGTCTTTTAATGCTATCATTTTGCATAGGTTTTGTAGGAGATTTGGCAGTAAAGCAGACAGATAGGGTTCAAGATTATAGCTGACGAACCTCCTCTGTTCATTCCAATGTATGTAAAACATTTGTAATTATGTATGTGCAATTATTTCTTAATTCACTGTAACATTAATAATAAGCATACTCTACAACACTTTTTGAGCATTCTTAGAAATGAAATAAGTATTCACTGAGGAAAAGATTCATAGTGGCTTACATTCAATAGGCCATGTGTAGACAGTAGTAGTAGTAGTAGTAGTAGTAGTAGGGGGGCGTGGTGGCTCAGCGGGTAAGAGGCCAGGCTTGTCGATCGGAAGATCGCAAGTTCAGAGGTTCGAATCCCTAGCCCCACGTGACGGAGTGAGCTCCCGCACTCGCCCCAGCTCTTGCCAACCTAGCAATTTGAAAGCATGCAAATGCAAGTAGATGAATAGGCACCACTTCGGTGGGTAGGTAACAGCATTCTGTGCACATCATGCCAGCCACATGACTGTGGAAGCGTCTTCGGACACGTTGGACACGACTGCACAAATGGGCAGGGGGAACCTTTTTAAAGACAGTAGTACTTATGCCAATTAAAGAGAATGTATGTACCTCAGGGTTTAACTGTGGAGTCCTTGGTTCTCTCTGAGAGTGGTTGTTTGCTTGAAGACATTTCATTACTCGACTAGGTAATGTAATGTACCCAACTACATTACTGACTAAGCAATGTAATATAAACCAAAAGACTCAGTAGCCCAAGAATTAAAAACAGGAGTCATCAGCTTGGCATTCATACAAATCATCCATCAATAGACACACAGAGATAAACCACATTTACACACCATTCAAAACAGACAATAAAAAAGCTAAGAAGGAAACAAAAAGACCAGACACATCCTCTCCAGCAACCAACACCCAGATAAGCAGGGGTTAACACCAGACAAATAATCAAGCAGAAAACAATACCCTAATCAAAGAACTACCAAGGAGAAAACCATACTCCCACCAACACTGGCAGGGCAAGCTACTGTATATAAACAAGGAGCAAACCCCACACTCACTAGCACTGATGATGTTACCTAGTTTGGTAATGAAACATCTGCAAACAATCAAGCTCAGAGAGCACCAAGGCCTCCACAGTAGTACTTATAGTCATACATATCAATCTTTCTATAGGTTATGAATGCTCTTGTTGGAGAGTGGGTCAGGGTAAGAGCTGATATGGACACAGCAGTTAAACAAACGAGGGTTTTTGTTCTGGACACTGTGATATATAAATTAATGAAATAGTGTGATCTAATAATATATACAAGTATATATAAGTAAAGTATTATTTACAAAACCAGCATGTTTTCCTTTATATCTACAGAATAGGATAAGAAAGATAAGAAATCAAGTGTTAACCCACTTAATTTCTTCTCTCTTATGTTTCTTTCTCTTACTCATGTTCTGCTCATAACTTATTACTTCTTCTCCTCTCCTTATCTCAATTACTGATATTGGAATGTCTGAGTTTTTTCCTGGCTGTCTTGTTGCCCAACAAAACCTTTAACTCACAAAGGACTACTGTCCAACATCTGAATCTCCATACACACAACACAGTCCATCCTCCTGGTCTCTCCACACATTCACAAGCTGTTTCAGGCTTTTCCTCCTGGTCTTCCTTCTCGTCCCAGGCTGAATCTGTGGACTTGGAAGGCTGGGTTGCTCCTTCACCCCACTCCACATTAACCAGGGGATTAATTATCTTGTGCTGAATCTTCTGCCTTCCCTAAAAATCCATGACCTTGAGACAGACTCAACCACTTTCCTCCAGCCAGGCACTTTACCCTGCCACAGCTCTTAGGTTTAGAGGGACTCTCTAAGTCAAATTGGCTTTATCACCTTGCACAGAAATGATTCTGCATCCATTTTACCACAACTTATTTTATGTGGCTTCACATGTATGCATCTCTATCAAATCAAATCTCAGAGAATAACACCAAAGGAGGAGTTTATTGCAATCCCAGAAAGACTTGTTGCATTTCGTGCAACTTCTCATTTCGTGCTGCAAATATGAAGCACCTTGCTGACTTTGTGTTAAAGCTGTGGGAGAAAAAAAAAGTATCTCTAGCTCTCTTCAGTAATTGGATGTTCAACAAACACTCATGGAAGAAGAGGCATCTGGGTAGCAAGCTTCTCTCCAGGTTTATAAACATTCATTGGAAAAGGCTGTAGAATACCCCCCCTTTGTATAGTTATGGAGTTTTGCATAAATATTGTAAAAAACATAGGCAGATCAGGTAGGATTCTGCTTTAGGATAATGTTTCTACCCCTATCTCCATTTACTCTTGATAATACCTGAAAAGGATTTCATGGATTACTCATTCTCAAGCCATCTTAATTCTACACAGGGGAAAATTGATAGATGGTGGACCAAGATCAACAAACACAAATAGCATTTAACCCGCCAACTGCTATTGAAGGTCACCCCTTCACTGAAAAAGTCTCTTGAGTGACTTCCAATAACTAATTCTCTATAATTTGGTTCTGCAATGGAGTATTTCTCTGCCGTTCTTTTAGAAACCATAATATTCAAGACATCACATGGAACGTTTAATATAGTTAATATTAAAGGAAATGTTCAGTGGCTTTAGATCGTGCTCTACCCACACAGTGGCTATTTATATAACAATGTGTAAAACAACACTCCTTCTACCATTATTGGTGGTTACAAATATTCATCAGTGTTCATAGTATAATATGGCAGGAGCCGGAGGGCAGGTCATCTCAGAAGAAGGTGTCCCCGATGTTTATTATCTGTGACATCTTCTGGCCCTCTGTGCTCAAACCCAGAGCCTGGACAGCATACCCGTGGTAACCCCGACTTCCGGCTGCTGCTCTGCAACGCCAGGTCAGTTAACAACAAGGCCCCCCTAATAAGTGATTTAATCACGGAAGAGGGGGCAGACCTGGCATGCATTACCGAAACCTGGCTGGGCAGCGAAGGGGGAGTTCCTCTTTCAGAGATGTGCCCACCAGGGTTTCGAGTATGGCACCAGCCGAGACTTCGGAGTCGGGGAGGTGGGGTGGCTGTTGTCATCCGAGAATCCCTGGTAGCCGTCAGGGGCCTTGCTCCACAAGTTTCTGGATGTGAGACCCTGTTCTTTTAGTTGGGTTCCCGTGAACAGTTGGGAGTGCTGCTACTGTACCAGCCTCCCTGGTGCGTAGCATCCTCCCTGCCCGAGCTGCTGGAGGCCATCTCGGGGTTGGCGGTGGAGTTCCCCAGACTTATGGTTCTGGGGGACTTCAATCTGCCGTCCCTGGGACGGGCCTTGGAAGCGGCCTGGGAGTTCATGGTCTCCATGGCGACCATGGGCCTGTTTCAGATTATTCAGGACCCGACTCGAGATAGTGGCCTCACACCAGATTTAGTTTTCTTGTCAGAGCAATGGCAGTGTGATCTGAGGGGAGAATTACAGCTCTCCTCTTTGTCATGGTCAGATCATGCCCTGGTGACTTTGAGATTCTCTCATGCCACCCCCCTCCGCAGGGAGGCGGGACCTATTAGATTGGTCCGACCCCGGCAACTGATGGACCCAGAAGGGTTTCAGAGGGAGCTGGGGGTTATACCCGAGGACTTGCTGAACAGTCCAGTGGAGGCCCTAGCTACTACCTGAAATAGGGAGGTGGCCGGGGCCTTGGACAAGATCGCGCCTGTGCGGCCTCTCCTATCCCAGAGAGCCCAATGCTCCCCATGGTTCACGGGGGAGTTAAGGGTTCTGAAGAGGATTAAGAGACGCCTAGAGCACCGCTGGAGGAAGATAAAGACTGAATCTGACCAAACACAGGCTAGAGCCGCAGTTAAGGCCTACCTTGTGGCGGTAAGAGCGGCAAAATGTCAATATTTCTCCGCTCTTATTGCATCCGCAGAATGCCGCCCGGCGACCCTGTTTAAGAGTACCCGATCCCTTTTGAGGAAAGGGGAGTCAGAAGTCGATCTACAGGGTCGGGCTGAGGAATTTTTGAGGCATTTTTGCAGGATAAAATCGCTAGGATCCGCTCCAAGTTGGACTCTGAGCGCGAGGCAGAGTCTGAGGAGACACCCAGGGAATGTACTCACCTTGTTATCTGGGAACAGTTTGACCCTGTTGGTCCTGAGGAAGTGGACAGAGTCCTCCGGTCTGTAAATGCCACCACCTGCCAATTAGATCCTTGTCCCTCCTGGCTGGTGAAAGCAGCTCGGGGGGTGACTTGTGACTCTCTCATCCTTGAGAGAGGGTTTTTTTCCAGCAGCTTTCAAGGAAGCGCTGGTGCTCCCCCTCCTCAAGAATCCATCGCTGGACCCAACTATACTGGATAATTTTTGTCCAGTCTCCCACCTCCCCTTTTTGGGGAAGGTGCTTGAGAAGGTGGTGGCGTTGCAGCTCCAGAGGATTCTGGATGAAACAGATTATCTGGACCCCTTTCAGTCAGGTTTCAGGCCGGGTCATGGGACAGAAACCGCATTGGTTGCGCTTATGGATGATCTCTGGTGGGAGCGAGATGGAGGCAGTGCATCCATTCTCGCTCTTCTTGACCTCTCAGCGGCATTCGATACCGTCGACCATGGTATCCTTCTGGGATGGCTCAGGGAGCTGGGGGTGGGTGGCGTGGTTTTGCGCTGGTTCACCTCCTTCCTCCAGGGCTGGTCCCAGTCGGTGTTGATAGGGAGTGAGAGAGCTAGTCCACGGGCCCTTCTTTGTGGGGTCCCGCAGGGCTCGGTACTCTCGCCACTCCTTTTTAACATCTACATGAAACCGCTGGGCGAGATCATCCGTCACCATGGGCTGAGGTATCATCAATATGCCGATGATACCCAATTATACATCTCCATCCCAGGTGAAGTAACTGATGCAGTGACCACCCTGTCCAAGTGCCTGGGGGCTGTAGGGGTCTGGATGGGGAAAAACAGGCTTCAGCTGAACCCTGGTAAGACAGAGTGGCTGTGGATTAATGGTCCCTCGGCTTCTGGGACTTTGTCATCTTTAGTTCTGGATGGGGTTGCACTTCCCCAGACAGACCCGGTGCGTAACTTGGGGGTCCTCTTGGACTCACGACTCCTGTTCGAAGAGCAGGTGGCAGTCGTGGTCAGGGGCCTTTGCTCAACTTCGTGTTGTGCTCCAGTTACGCCCGTTTCTAGACCGAGAGGCCCTTTGAACGGTCACTCATACCCTGGTTGTCTCCCATATAGACTACTGCAACTACATGGGGCTACCTTTGAAGAATATCCAGAGGCTACAGCTGGTGCAGAATGCGGCTGCGTGGGCAGTTTTAGGTGCATCAAGATCGTTACATATAACACCTCTGCTCCGTGAGCTGCATTGGGTACCAGTTTGCTTCCGGGTCCAATTCAAGGTGTTGGTCATCACCTTTAAAGCCCTACATGGCACGGGACCAGGTTATCTGAGGGACCGCCTCATCCCCATTACATCATCCCGTCCCACCCGATGTTGCAGAGAGGGCATGCTGCGGACCCCTTCTATGAAAGAATTCCACCTAGCGGGGTCCCGGAGACAAGCCTTCTCTGCAGCAGCACCTGCCCTATGGAACATCCTCCCACCAGGAATAAGACAGGCCCCCTCACTTCTGGATTTCAGAAAAAAATTAAAAACCTGTCTCTGTGATCTCACCTGGGGCAAAAAGGAAAGCGGTCAAGCCTGGGGATGGCTGATTCCCTAGAACCATCTTAAATATCTAAAATATTTTTAAAATATTCAACGTCACTTAAGAACCACCTGCCACTTGGATTTTATTGTATTTTTATTGTAATTTATTGTATTTGTATTTTTATTACTGTTTTTATTGTATTTTGTTGATATTATACTGTGAACTGCCCAGAGTCCCTCCTTGAGGGGGAGATGGGCGCTTATAGAAATTTAACAAATAAATAAATAATAAATAAATATGATAATATGATAATATTCAAGAAAGGCAAGAAGAAAGAGTTTCATACTTTGGTGTGTGATTGGGGAAAAATAACTTTGTCAACTATATCAGACAAATAAGTGATTTAAGTGGCTAAATAAAAGAAAAGAAAGAGAAGGCATAAGTGTTAATTTTTTAAAAAAATGTTGTGGTTTTGTTACAGGTAAACTGATACAAGACTTTACAGAACTAGCTTAAAAGGCTTTATTGAGTTTTTTACCTCCATTATTGATTTTCTCCCACTGCCAACCACAAATATTTCCTGACTCCTCCGTTTCAGTTCTTTTGACAGGCAGCAGATCATATAGATAACATTCTGACCTAGAGTAGGTCACACAGATAAAATAAAAACGTGTCAGAGAAAAACTAATAATCTCAGTGGTATTCTTTCTTGTTTATTTGTACTGATGAGTTTTGCACCTTTACATACAGAGAAGTTGCCTGAGATTTTCTTTTTAGTTCAGAAGGCTAATCATTCCACATCCTGTTTAACCTAATATAAGTATGTAGAATTGGACTGAACAATTAGTAATATTCATAATGCTTCTTGCTTTGATGCCTCATTTGCCTGTTCTTTAATATGCCTTATGTATGTGCTGATTTTTCAGATTCTTTACTGAAATTTTAACATGACACTTCCTTATTTTAGTATGCAAAACTTTGGGAGCAAATGCTCTGAAAAAGAGGATGTTTGTATTCAAAAGAGTATTGTGCAGTCAGTCAGAAATTTTATGTACTGTTGTGATGGAATCTTTTGCCAGGCATACAACTAGAGAAAAATGTCCATTAAAATAAAGGTCTTTTTGCACACCTTTAAAATGCAAGGAGAGAGGCATAGCTAAAGCACAGAATCACAAATGTGTCCTATTATTGGTGGTCAATGGATGTCATTTTGGGCTAGGAGTTCTTATAGGCATGGATATCAATAATAATAACAATAATAATAATAATAATAATAATAATAATAATAATGTGTTTTATTATTTATTTGGGATTACTTGTGTAACATTAATTATCTATATTTTGTACATATAATGCTTCCCTGGTGCAATGTCTACAGACCATGTTGCCATCTCAAGCAATGTTAAAAATGTACTATGGGAAATATCAATAGTATTTCATAAAATGAATGCATATAGATACTTTGTACAGATGGCAATAAAAATTTATTTATAGAAAGAAAGCTATCCCTATAGCAAGAGTTTAGCCTGCATGCAATATTTTTCCATGCAATTGAGACATGCATTGATGATTTTATTTATTTATTTATTTTATTGCTTTTTAAAATAATGACAGAAAAGGGAAAAAATACAAAAAATACAAAGATACACATGTTGTAAAAAACATATAGTGCTTAAAAATAAGAAAAATATAACAGAAAGAAGTAAAATAAAAATATAAAATATGTGTCATTGCAACAATAAACAATTACAATTCTATATATATTTATTTAATGCAAATATAATGCAAGTGCATGTGTTTGTGTGTATATTTCTAATACCATTATATAACCAACATGCTTTCCCCTAAACTGCTATATTTTGTAAAAATGAGTCCCATATTTCATTATACTTATCCATACAAAGTCTACATCTTTTGGCAATCTTCTCATAGGTGGCAAGTATAATCAGAACTTCAATCCATTGAGTAAATGGGGAGAGTTGCATTGATGATTTACAAAGTATATGAAAGCTGCTACTGTATCTTGCTTGGGACTAATTGATATTGAAAAGAATGGGCACTGTTTCTAAGTAAGTATTTGTAGAATTGCACAGTACATCATATCTTGCTAAGAATATACACATTGTGCTCTGCTAGACTAGGTGGCAGACTCTAGCACTGACTTTAACTAATCTTAAAAACTAATCTATATAGAACTTGGAAGGGAGACCACCAGAAAATATCAGGTTTGTAGGCTAGATTGGAAAGTAAGAAAAAAAAATCTGGAAGAAAGTGAACCATTTTTGCATTGTTGACTCCATCAATTCAAGCTTGACTTGAAAGAGAATTTATCTTACTGTATTTAGAAAGAGAAGACAGATATAGAAGGAAGTGTCATAATGAAAAAATGAAATCAGATTTCTTTAGTTCAGGAATGACATTGTGAAACTGGCTTTGACACCTCTGAAGAAGACTCTTTCACTATCCCAACTGATTGATGTTTTTTTGGATATTCTCACCTTGCATAATATTTGCTTTGTATTAACATGGGCTTTCAATTATCTCCAGAATGCCTCACCTTTTCAAAAATGTATACAGCCATTTCCTTATCTTTACCAGCACATTTGTAGATGACAACAGAGAAAAGGAATTATGTGTCCTCATAGCTATGAAAAAGCAACGTTATTTTCACAGCATCCTCATGCAGAAGTTCTCTTTTGATATTATGAGCTTTTCTGAGCACAGAGCTTTATGCGCAATGCTTAAAGTCTTTTCTGAATGCCTCTGCCAATTCTAGCTAAGGGGGAATTCTGTGAAAGCCTTTCCCCTTTCCCTGTAGTATGTAGCAAGCTCTATTCTAATTTTGTTTCACTGCTGATTGGGGGAAAAGATTAGATGTAGAAGCCAAGAGAGGGATGAGCAGAACAGAATGTATTGGCCTAAAATTGTAAACAGTATAGTTGTCCGGTATGCTTTGTAATGTTAGGAATAAGCAGAGGAAGTGAAGGGGGTCTCTTCTAAATCTCCTATGTCCTACAATGTATCTCTACACCCATGAGAAATATAATCATGTAATTCCTTCCATGCAGTTCGTACATCTCAAGGATTATCAGAGCAGTGTGAAGAAAGAAACTATTCAGAAATTATAACTGTTGGCCAGATAACCTAAGTATCAGATGTGCTATTTGGTGATGATAGTAAAAAAAAACTGTATATCAAGTCCAGATGAATCCTGGGATGGAATGGGTGCTCTGAATCAACCATTGGCTTATCAAGATGAAGCACAATGCCTTTCAAAGCAGTTGTACCCTGCTTGGAATTGTTGCAAATTCTTTGAGCATTTGGATAAACAGAAAGGTGGGTATAGAAATGAACTGAATCAACTTTATTCATTCAACATTCCATATAAATAAATAATGAATAACAGAATCAGAGCCCTGCTAAAACATCATGAGTGGTTTGACATTTTGTAGGCCTGCTGGAAGGTAGACATTACGGCAAAGTAAGGATTCCCTTCCCTTCCCTTCCCTTCCCTTCCCTTCCCTTCCCTTCCCTTCCCTTCCCTTCCCTTCCCTTCCCTTCCCTTCCCTTTCTTGTTAAAAGGAATCTTCCAGAACTGATCTGGAATATCTTGAAGCCTTCTGAGCAACTGGACATGCTCTGTTAGATACACAATGAAATAAAAAAGAAACTTCCACTTTTCCATATGTGAGATACCCCAGGTGGTTGAGAAGAGACAAGGAAAAAAATGAAATTGAAGGATTGTGGTTCTATCATTGTACTAAAAATGATCTGAAGGTGTGATATTTGTTTATCTATTATTCTTTTCCTTAAGCTGTTCTCCACTCTTGCATTGTAGTTTCTCAAAGGAATAGTCTGTCTTAACCTTCCTTGATGCTATATGTTTCTGCCACAAGATAGAGAGATTTAACAAAGTTTAATTGTCCTAAATCTGTACTGAATCTCTTTGCATGAAATCCATATGCCTTCCTGAAACTTAGCAGTATTCACCACCAAAGAAGGCACTAATCCCTGTAAATATATATACTACCAAAAGTCTCCTGTTTGTCTGTTTGTAACCTTCAACTGGGTGAAACGGTGTATCATAGGGCAACAATTTTTGAATCAACATACCTCAAATAGGCTACCTTAAAGAATGCATCCAAAATCTAGGACCCATTACTCCCATGGGATTGAAATTTGGAAAAGTTTTGGCCACTTCAGCACCTCTGCGCTGCCATGCCACTGCACTGCCGCAGTCAGCTGCAGTCATGTGATCATCATTTCCAATGCACCCTGCCAGCTTCCAACAAGTCAGTGGGGAAGCTGGCAGGAAGTGTGAACTCTTCTGAGGTGATGATGGCACCGTATACCTCAGGGATTGAAATTTGCCAAAGCAAGCCAGCAGGAATTCTGAACTATTCTGAGATGATGACAGCACCATACAGCACTGTGGTAAAAAACAAACAAAAAATAATAATTAAAATTTAAAATAAAATAAAAATAAAGAAATTCATCAGCCTAATTATGCCGCGTGGAAAGAAAGGGGGGATGTCATGGTCAATAGAGGACATCAAATATTGTTGGAAAGTGGCAAGGAGGAGGAGAGAACAAGGATTGGGTGAGGCCAGGGCCGCAGGACTCCAGGATCAAGCAGCCAGTACAAATAACAGGAGAGAAGGAGAGACAGAGGAGGAGAAGCCTGCATGTCTCCAGAATGACAACAAGAGGCAGAAAAGGAGAAGAGAGGAAGTCACAAAGTAGCAAAGAAATGCGCGTCTCCAGGATCAGAGACGAAGAACAAATAGTAAAAGGTATGAACAAATGGAGGAGGAAAGGGCTGCACATCCCCAGAATGACAACAAAAGCCACAGAATGAGGACACAAGAAGAAACGGAGGAGGAATGGGGAAGATCAACTCAAGAATATGTGACAAACAGTAATTACTGTGAGAGTTCCCCAATACGACAATACCCACCTTCGACGACGAGAGCTCAATGGAGAAAGAGCAAGGGGAAATGCACGACTCACATGGCGTAATATTTCTGCTGATGTTGCTGCGATGGCCAAAGTCTGCCCTCACTGTCGTGCCTTCCTATTCCTTGGAGAAACTGCCAATTTCTGCTGTATGAAGGGAAAGGTCAGGATAGGCAATTTTCAACTGCTACCTAATGAACTCCTCAATGTATACTCAATGATGAGCCTATTGCAAACAAGTTCAGGAAGAACATCAGACGATACTGCTGCCTCTTCCAAATGACATCCTTTGGTGCCATCCTTTGGTTCTCTTGCTACACATTTTTGTTCTTTAATAGAATGATGCTTTCTTCTTTAATTTTCAAACCAAACCAATAGCAATCCGCCCATGGTCATTCTGTTTCTCCGCTTAGGTAAGGAAATATTTCTGAAACGATGACCCAACGGGTCATGGGTTGTCTAGTATAATCTAATTCTCTCCAAAACCAAATAAAAATATTGCCTTATTTATCTAATAGAACATTTTCCCCAAATAGTTTCCTGCAAATGGTGGGGGGCAGTTTTTATTTTCTGAGGAAAAAAGCAGTGCCAGTGAAGACAAATGACAGCAAATGTCACTGCTGAAAAATGGGGATAGATTTGAAAATTAGGCATTGAAGATTAAGATTTTGAGGGACTGTTTGACTGCTGAATGTAATTCTTTTCTGCTTTTTCTTCTTCTTACCTTCCCAGTTCAGCAGGAGTATCCATGAGGGAGGCATGGAATCAGAAATCAAGATGGTGGCTGTGACTGTGCAGTAGATGCCCTATCCCCTTTTTATATGCATTGCAGGGGCCTCATCTTCATCCAGTTTCCTCTATGTCTTTTTCCTTCCCTTTCTGGTACAACTATTTTTACTTCCTCCTCATCTCATTTTTCCCCCTTTTCTTTTCTGCAGTGTCTACTGGAAGGAAAGAAGGGATTGTGTGTTGGCACTTATTGGGTTTCTGTGTGTGACAGTGATATGTGCATATGAGAGAGAATGGCTGGTATATGCAGAGGGGGAATCTATTAGTTTTATAAATGTAGTAACTTTTTTATGGGTAATCATTGGTTCTTCATTCAATTAATGTTGATTCATTTTTTTTGCCTTGGAACTACTCTTTTTGGGAATATGGCTTCTGGAAGGTTTATGTACCCACACAACAATCATATAGCCATCTTTTGGGGGAAGGAATAAACCTGCAGAGTTGGCAAAGTTGAAAGTTGCATAGGATTTTTGTCTATGGATTACATACATACTTACATATATACATGTTTACCCTTGCTTTTCAAAGGTGCCAGCCTTACCATCTTACTTTTGGGCAATAAGCACTAGACTTTATTTTCTTCTTTTAAAGAAAAGAATATTAAGAAACCTAACTTCAATGGCTGTATGCCTATAACGGTCTGCCATGCCTGCACATTTAATCCCATTTTGTTGAATATATATATCTATCTAGCTACCTACCTACCTACCTACATCCATCTCACACCTGCCCCACCTGTACTTTTCACTGGAGAATATCAAGGTTTGTGTTTCTCTGTTTGCTTCTGACTCAGAACCTGGGTAGCCTCTGATTCAATCTGAGTCAGTGGGATATTCTTTTGAGTCCAATTGAGGTTTATTACCTTTAGAAAATGGGATGGGGAGGGATAACAAATCAATGGTCTTTCAGAAGGCTCTGTCCTTGAATATATATTACAACACAGCTGGTCGCCATTCTAATCTACAGTCAAAACGTATAGACATTTATATACAACATATATAGAAACCATCTGCTTGGCAGCAAAACTGGGATTCTTCTAGTAATTCTTCAATATTTTGACAGGCACAGAATCAACTGTGACTGCATCTCTATAAAGTCAAGATAATGTTTCCAGGTATACAATCTGCAGTTAGTGGATTACATGTAACTATTTTCTTGGTTCTTTTTAAATTTGATGTAGTATTTTTTAAATAGCACATCTGAGGCTAGATTTTTATCTTTTTACTATACCAATTACTGCTACTACAACTCCACTTCTAACAAGTCAATGTTATTTCTTAGCACTGCTTTACTGTTCCCAGAATACTTGATGCATCAGCATGAAAGAGTTATCTACTTATTTATCTATCTGTTACATTTCTCAGCTGCCCCATTCTAGATGATCCTGGGCAGTTTCACAACATTAAGAAATAGCAGAGTTCTAGCCCAAGAATTTCCAATAAACTATCTTGGATGAAATTACCTTTTTCCTTGGAGACAAGTTTAAAGCTACTTGGAGTTAAACGCAACAACATTCTAAGAGTGAAATACTTCTATTATTTGCTGAGTTTGAAGAAAAATGTGGGCTGAACAGATACAGATTTGGTTGCCAGATGAGTGTCCTCAAATATATTATTCGTATGGCTTTTCAGGTAGCCCTGCTTTTATTTTCACAGTGGCTAGTCCTGAGTTTGAGAACTATCCACGAGGAAAACTCCCTTCTATAAAGTCCTTGTGATAAAGGTAAAGGTTTCCCCTGCACAGTCGTGTCCGACTCTAGGGGCCGGTTAGCCGAAGAGCCAGCGCTGTCCGAAGATGCTTCCGCGGTCATGTGGCTGGCATGACACAGAAGGAACGCTGTTACCTTCCCACCGAAGTGGTACCTATTTATCTACTTGCATTTGCATGCTTTCGAATTGCTAGGTTGGCAAGATAGCCTTATCTAATTCCTAACCTTTTATACATGCCTGCAGTGTTGACAGATGTATAAAAAGAGGGCTTCAGTCTTGCAGATTTGCCATCTTGCCTTTTTTTTTGACACTCCCCCCCACCCCCATGATTGCTGCTGCCTCTCTGAGATCCAGTAATACCCAGGATCAAACTTCTAGTTAGGAACAAACAGTCTGACTGTTACTTGTATGGTGTAAGTAACAGTTCTACTATGCTACTTGCATTTGGGCAATAATCATAAAGATCTACAACCAGATTTACACAGATACAAGAATAATTTTACACAATCATTATTACTGAGTTCAGTGGGCTAGCATTTCAGTGTTTGGAGGCTTCTTAGCATCTCCCTCACCCATCCCTACCATTTCTCTAAAGAGGAATTATTTTCAATCATATACTACATACAGAAGCTTATTCTACATACAGAATGGGATCTTCCCCATGTCAAAGATGCTCAGCCACAGCTGCCTTGCAAAAAAGTATCCCTTTCGGCAACTTTCACTCTCTTGGATCTCCTCCTGGTTGACCTCGTTTCAGATCCAGGTCAGCTGCTAATTGGTTATTTGGCTGTTTCAGTCCTGAACCACAGCCATCATACACTCGTCATTCCTTTTTGTCTTGGCCCTCATGGATGTGAAACACACTGGCCAATCCATCTTTCTTGAGCCTAAGCTACAGAAAGACATCCCAACAGGGCATATAGCAGGGGGGAAAGCCTTGTATGGTCTCACTCATGAGTAGTATTTCTGTCACTGCTTTGTCTCTTACCTCCTTTTGATCTTCTTAAGCAGCCTCTGATTCAAGGGTGATCGTTCTTTCACCTAAAACTTCCCCTCCTTTCTCCTTTACTCTCAAGTAAACTTTCTGTCTTTCTTTAAAACTGTCTTTTTTATCTCTTTGAGTAGCATCATTAAGCTGACTTCTTTCCTTTTCCTTTTCCTTTTCCTTTTCCTTTTCCTTTTCCTTTTCCTTTTCCTTTTCCTTTTCCTTTTCCTTTTCCTTTTCCTTTTCCTTTTCCTTTTCCTTTTCCTTTTCCTTTCCTTCCTAGCTTAGTTTCTCTAGATCAAGCCTACGTGAGTCAAGAGGAGTCCCAAAGTCTGCACTTCCCCCTAGTTTGCCTGTTTTTTTCACCTACAGCCTTTAATACTTTTTCCAAACATAGTGATCCATTTCTTCCTCTCACAAATTCAGGGTGACCTTCTCCTTACTTTCAGAAAATCCCCAATTCTGCTTGGTCTACTAGGAACTTCGTTATCTCACCCTGTGATCTAATTACCTTATTTCCCACTGTTTACCTTTACATCTACTTATAAGCTCTAGGCCCCCAAATTCTCCTTGCTTCTCATGGCAAACCCTTACTTGTTTGTACCTGCTTCATTGCTTTCTCCAACGTTACTGCAATCCCTGGGGTTGCACTAGATTGGAGCCATACTCAGACACTGAAAATAAGGACAACTCCACATATAAACACTTGCAAAAATCCTTCCCCGACCTCCATTGTGCAAATGTTGCTGTCCCTACCAGAATATCCAGGCATATGGATAACTGCATGTAAAAAGCTTCATGTGTGTGAATGACCGTTATTCATTTGGAAGCCAGCATTCTTATAGTCACACATGCAGAGGTCTTCTCCCTGAAGACCTGTGTGTTGTATTTTATCCTGAAATTGGTGACATCATTTCAGTGACATCAAAGGGAATGGGACTTATTAGATGGCACAACTCTTGTCATTCTTCTGATGGAAGTTTCTTTGATACAGAGGATACTTCCATCAATGGAAGAAGAGTTAAGTGATTTTACAACAGCCAGTTTTGCCCTTTTATCATTCCCATGCTGTGAAACATCATGAGTATTCATCTGTGTACTTGGTGGGAAGGTAGAGTGGACAGCTGGGGGCAGGGAATCACCCCCTCACCCCCAATTCCCAACCTGCTAGATGAGAGAGCATTCTATTGGTGGAAATGCATGCATATGATGAGTAGACCCTTCTTTTACTTAAGTCAATAAACACTTCTTTGCTTGGTAATTGGCATATGAACATCTACATCCCACAAATGTTTGAGAGGAACATTGGTTTCAGACATCTTTTTGTATTGCAGATTGGGACCTATGTGTATAACCAGTTAGAGTTGGGTTCACACAACTGCATAGATTAAAATGCAGTTGGTTGGTTTGGAGTGTAGTGTGTTGCATGAACCCAGTCAGTATGATTAGATTTATGGTTTATTGTAATTTATGAAGATAACCATGGGGGAGCTGGGGATGGTGACAGCCAACAGGAAGCTCTGGCGTGGGCTGGTCCATGAAGTCACGAAGAATCGGAAGCGACTGAACGAATAAACAACAAATGAAGATAACAATTGGATTAGTTTAGGAAAAACCATGATTAAAAACATTGTCAATTAGTGTGTTGTATAAGCATTGCTATTGTTAATAGCATCTTTGGTCATAATGGTTGAATTGCAAGAATATGTTATATTTTTTTCATGCCATACAATACATGAGTGCTTGCCAGATTTTTAAATTATAATCTGCAGAATCATTTGCTATGAGCCACATGGGTAAGGCTGTTTGGAATTAAAGTCCAAATTATTTGGAGAGTATCAGGTTTCCTATCCTTGCCATAATACAAATAAGTAATAATTTAACTTATAATTGAATTACATGAAATTTTGTGGCTGTGAAGAGCTTCAGTGGATTAATTGGATTTGAAGATAATTCAGTGGAATTACCCCATTGAAGCTGATTTGCGAAGTAAATCAGTGCAATGCTTTAGTTTCACCAGAGATGCTTCTGTGATTCTTCCAAGGTCTTGTGCACAAGCCTCTTGAAGAAAGTGGCCAGTCCAGTTAAGGCAGCATCAGCTTTGCCTTCAGTCCTTGAAGCAAGGCAGCAAAATAGATAATTCCACTTTGCTGTTGTTGTTGTTGTTCAGTCGTTTAGTTGTGTCCGACTCTTCGTGACCTCATGGACCATAGTACGCCAGGCCTTCCTGTCCTCCACTGTCTCTCGGAGTTTACTCAAATTCATGTTCATTACATCGGTGATGCTATCTAACCATCTCATCCTCTGCCGTCCCCTTCTCCTTTTGCCCTCAGTCTTTCCCAGCATCAGGGTCTTTTCCAGTGAGTCCTCTCTTCGCATTAGGTGGCCAAAGTATTTGAGCTTCAGCTTCAGCATCTGTCCTTCCAATGAGCAGTCAGGGTTGATTTCCACTTTGCTAAGGCATGATAAATGCAACTTGATTCTGTAGGAACTAAATAAGGGCAATATAAGGCTGGTTTATCCATACAGTATAAGGTTGAAATGGATCTCTCATCATACTTTAGTATTGGCCATTTTGGCTGGTGGTGATGAGAATTGGATCTGGAGGGTCACCTTTGGATCAAGTATTAAGTCAATGGAAAGTATTGTGGATTGTTGCTTATAACAATATAGATACAGTACTTGCAAGTAAGTCCCACTGAAAGAAGTAGGAAAAGTTAACAGAAAATATAGTAAGTCCCATTGCTTCTAACTGACAGTGATTAACTTTAGTCAGCTTAGAGTTCCTCTGCAGAATTTCTTAAATATGTGGGATAATATTTCCAAGAAAAATGTATTTGTTGGTAGATATATAGTAGATACATATTGAAAATTGTATAACTCAGATTTATAAGTTAGCCAATAAGCACAATGCAATCTTATGTTGTGCAGGCAATGCAGTGTTCCTATCACAAACACCAATAAAATGAGTTCTGAGTGCCTTAGCTACATACTCTTCTGAGGAAGCATTGTAGATTAATCATGCTAAAACTAAGATCCTAATTTTTGCAAAGCATCCTAGAGTGCATGTCTTGTGGTTTAATGGTCAGACAATACTGCAAGTTAAAAATCTTTAAATATGTGGGTGTAGTTTTCAATGTTTCTGCTAAAGCCAGGGTAAATCAAAATTATATAGTACAAAATGTGCTAAAACCATTAGCAGCAATATACTTTTCCAGAGGGCTTAGCCTATTCCAGCAGTCCTAAAGTTATATTTGGTTAAGGCACATACACAATCTTGGTTTGAAACTCAGGTGGGACCATACAGCTCTTTTACCCCTTTGGAAAGGTCCAGTCTAAATTTCTCAGGAATATACAAATGGCTCCATGTGTACCCAATTTGAAGGGGGGAGCCTCCTAACCAAGACAGCAGAGATACCCCAGGATGGCTTTTTTCCACATCATCCAGTGCTAAGATCTTTGCAGAAGCTCCCAAACTCAAACAAACAATCCTAAGGTTTTTATCAAAGTCTGGCCCTAAAGCCTCATGACTCCGTTTCCATGGTTGCAAGATCTGACCTTGACGGGATAGTTCCCAGGGTCTGGAGCACCTGTTTCCAAGAGCCTGGGAAGCTGTACAAATAAGCTAGTGCTTAACAAAATCAATCTTGGGGTTTTTCCCTTATCTCCCCCTCCATTCCAAACAGAAATCTTTTCTGGAGGGGCTGTTGGAAGAATGGGCTTAAACTTTTAATCTTGGGGTTTTCCCTTATCTCCCTCCCCCATTCCAAACAGAAATAAAAACAAGCCAGTTAAACATCAGTAAAACTCAAAATAAACTCTAATCTTCTTCATGTGAGGGAGAAAATCAAAATATGTCATGTAAACTCCTCGAAATAGCAATAGTCTTCCGTGTTGCCACTACAGTTGGCTAGTGGTTATTTGGCTGTTTCGTTTTTTTGTATTTTTGTATTTTATAACTTGTCTTCTTTATCTGTTGTATTTTAAAGCAATACTTTTTTAAAGTTACAGTCCTTAAATTCCACGCACAATATGTACACAGCAAAATTCTAAACTGCTAGTGGTACTTTTACCATATGCTAACTCTATCTATCTATCTATCTATCTATCTATCTATCTATATCTATCTATCTATCTATCTATCTATCTATCTATCTATCTATCTATCTTTCTATCTATCTATCCATCCATCCATCCATCCATCCATCCATCCATCCATCCTCCTCCTCCTCCTCCTCCTCCTCCTCCTCCTCCTCATCATCATCATCATCATCATCAATATCTATCAGCATTCAATTAGCTTGTCAAACATTAAGTATTGCAACTTCCTGCACTTCAGTTAAGCATTCCTTTTGTCTCTGAACCAGAAAGGTTAACAATGTTTAGAAATGAAATGTTCCAAGCTAGGTAGATACAGTATATGTATTGTTACTCCTACTAAATACATGGCAAATATTATAGCTTCAACTAACCACAACCTCTTCTATTTTAGATGAGATAAAGATACACAATCAGCAACGTTATTAAAAATCTTAGTCTTTGTCAGTCTACTATGCCTCATTAAGAAATTAAATAATCCTGACTGACAACTGACACATTAATTGCCTTTCAGGGAGCACACCTTTGAAAACCAACCATTGAAAGGGGTCTTCTGCTATGGGAGAAGCACCAATTTACAGCATCATCAGTCAGTTTTTGACATGTAACTTTGTGCTTGCCATTTTGTTAATAAGGAATCACACTGAAACCCTGAGAGAGAGTTTCCCTGAAGAGAAATTTAGAGGTCTTTGTGAAATTAAGATGACTTTGATACGGACATGTAATGAATGTTTAAATGAATTATTAACCTTTCATGCCATCAGTGAGTTCCACTGCAAGAAAATTCATCATTGTATTGTCATAAACTGCAAAAGCTGAGTGTTACTGTACAATCCTCAAAACCTTTTATTTCCTACTAGTCTTTGTGGTAGCAAAACAATATAAAGGCTCTAATTCCTTGGGGTAACCAGGTAATTTGCATTATGTCTGAGCAGGCTTGTATAGGATTGTGCTTAAAGACTTAGAAATTAGAACAAAAAAAAATTCTAAGCATTTAAATGGGAATGGTAGCAAAACCCTGGCAACTTTTTACAGCAGCTCTACTAACATTTGTACTAGGCTAGTAGTAACCAAGTAGATAAGCTATATAAGATGTGTTGTTGTTTATTCGTTCAGTTGTTTCCGACTCTTCGTGACTTCATGGACCAGTCCACGCCAGGGCCCTCTGTCTGCCGTCACCATCCCCAGCTCCCCAATGGTTGAGTCCGTCACCTCCAGAATACCATCCATCCATCTTGCCCTTGGTCGGCCCCTCTTCCTTTTGCCTTCCACTTTCCCTAGCATCAGCTTCTTCTCCAGGGTATCCTGTCTTCTCATTATGTGGCCAAAGTACTTCAGTTTTGCCTTTAATATCATTCCCTCAAGTGAGCAGTCTGGCTTTATTTCCTGGAGGATGGACTGGTTTGATCTTCTTGCAGTCCAAGGCACTCTCAGAATTTTCCTCCAACACCAGAGTTCAAAAGCAT
The DNA here is from genome assembly GCA_023362775.1 of Charina bottae. NCBI lineage: Eukaryota > Metazoa > Chordata > Lepidosauria > Squamata > Charinaidae > Charina > Charina bottae. The sequence goes on from JALMGJ010000035.1 coordinate 5,200,532, forward strand.
CTATCTTCCTTCGCTCAGCCTTCCTTATGGTCCAGCTCTCGCAGCCATAGGTTACTACAGGGAATACCATTGCTTTAACTATGCTGACCTTTGTTGTCAGTGTGATGTCTCTGCTCTTAACTATTTTATCAATATTTGCCATTGCTCTCCTCCCAAGAAGTAGACGTCTTCTGATTTCCTGGCTGCAGTCAGCGTCTGCAGTAATCTTTGCGCCTAGAAATACAAAGTCTGTCACTGCCTCCACTTTTTCTCCCTCTATTTGCCAGTCATCAATCAAGCTCGTTGCCATAATCTTGGTTTTTTTGAGGTTTAACTGCAACCCAGCTTTTGCACTTTCTTCTTTCACCTTCGTCATAAGGCTCCTCAGCTCCTCCTCACTTTCAGCCATCAATAAGATAAGATGTAACTGAGATAATTTTTTTAAAGAGTCTGATTCAAAATCAGAATCTTAGTCAAGGATCTTGGGCAATGGAACAAATGTTTACATCTTTCTATCTGGAAAGTTTGAAACTTTGGCTGAATCAGAGATTGCTGGTCTTCCATCTTGTTTTAGAATAGCTTTATTACATGATAAAATCTTTACAAACAAATATTTAATTTATTCCTTCGAATTGATGAGACACTACAGCCACCATATATCATTATCTTAACACTGAGTTAAAATGATAAGAGAAAAGATTTTTCAAAATACATGTTTGGATCTCTCTCTCTCTCATTTTTTTTGTAATGAACAATACATCTAATTTAAACAGGTTACTGGGAAGGTGTGTGTGTTGGACAGTCTGCACAGTCACAAACTAAACATTCTGCAAGACTGCACATGTGAGGTCTTTCCTTTATAAAACATGCAATTTAATACAATGTGTGATCCAGGTCAAATGCAAATATATATAGATGCTCAAATTCTAAAACAGGAGATGGATCACATGGTATGTCATAGGCATAACTGGAAGAAATACATTTAATTCTCATGTCCTATTGTCATAAATAAAAAGGGAAGAGCTAAACTATGTATCAAGTCAACTTTGGCTCCAGGCAACTACACAGACAAGAGTTGTTATATTTTTGGAAGTGCATTGCTTTCTTCCTAGTAGTGAGAGAAACTGTTTCCAACACACCCAGCTGGTTCCATGGCTAAGATAGGACTAGAACTCACAGCTCCTGACCTTCTAGTCCTGTGCCTTTAACAACTATACCAAACTGGCTCTCACTGTTTCTTATGGACAACACATACAATTAAAAAATGAAACCAGTATAATGATACCGTACTGTATATTGTACAATATTGGTGTGGACAGATGAGAGTTCCAGAGTCTTTGTGACATTATTTTCAGGCATATAGAGAACTGCTGAAAGTATTCTTTCCTCTCATAGGGCTTTTAAGGAACATACATTAGAATAAAAAGGTATTGTGTTCCCACAATACATTTAAGTCCATTAAGGGACCATGGTGACTGCAGGAGAAAGTAAAAATTGATAGTGGTTGTGGCAGTGTCATCCAAGCCCTTCCCCCAGAGATCTGTGTAGCTCCTATCCTGATAATGTTCTGGAAGTCTTTACAAACTTGGTTGTTCTCCCAGGCCTTGATGGGAGAGCGGTTCAACCATCTTGTAGAGAGATGGTTGAGCCCTTGGCAGTTGTGCTTATGGAGGAGTGTGGTTTATCTGGAGGCACATGATTTTTCTTATTATTTTCTATTTTTCAAAGAGTCAGCCACCCAGAGCTGTTCTGGAGTAGGGGGACCTCTAAAATTAAATACTAATATTACTACTACTACTAATACAAAACTCTAGTATTATTCTGTCAAGCTGTCAGCTGAGGATGCTTCTGAAAGCAACACAACTAAGGCACCTGTCATTCATGATAAACATAGTGTTGAGTTTTATCTTATCAAGAAAATTTTACTGATTATTTCTCCCTTATACAAATCTCAGTTTTGGAGCAAATGTACTTTACAAGCTAAGACATTTCTTTCTAAAGAAGGCAGCTTGCAATTAAACACATGGTATTTTCAGCCCCCCCTCCCAGTGAAATATTTCTAAAGATAGAACAAAATGCTGGGAATCTGGTATTCATGAGTTGGAGAAATACTGACAGCACTGGGTAACTTATCTGGTTAATTGTTTCAGGCTATTTTGTAGGATAGAATATTCTGCTATGGAACTTTCTCAACTTTCCCTACAAAGGATAGATAACAAGGCATAGATGACATGCAAAAAGCCAATATTTAATCAAATAGGAATTGGTGAAGAAGAGATAACAGAAATTAACTTCTAGGCCTCCAAACAAAAGCCTGAAGAAGAAAATGGCTTGATAAAAGGACACACACTGATCATATATCTGCCACAGTCTCCTTTCAAAAGAAAATAATTTCAAAGGAAATCATTTACAGTACGTGAATTGGAGAGTAAGCCCTACTGAACTCATGACCCAGTAGTACATTTGGTATTTTGATGCAGATATGGATTCCAGTCTGCAATAAGTTGAAGTTACATAGTTTTTCCTGGATCAAGGGCAGATTTGTTATTCATACTGCTTTGACCATTTCCAGTGCATGCTTGATTCCATGATTCATCTGGATTTCAGTGAAAGTAGAGTACAACATTCTCTGCTCTTATTTTTCAAGCACAGCAGGCCTCCTGTAGAACATCGAGTGCCACTGTCTTGCAGGTAAGATTTTCCTTCTTTATGCAGAAAACAATTGCTAGTATGGGTTGAGAAGTGCAAAAAGTAATTATGTTTGAAATGAATGCAACAATTATGGTTGTACAAAATGTGTGGAGAGAGAGAAAGGAGAGGAGAGAGAAGGAAAGGGAGAAGAACAGATAGAGAATGAATACAGAATCCCGTAGATTCAGGAATAACTTCTAAAAGGAGGGAAAGGAAGTCATGCTATTTATCATAAGGAAAAAGAAATATCCCCCAAATGTATTAGAACAACTCACAATCTTAAAATAAAATGGAGTATAATCTTTTGAATTTTCAGAACTTGTCTTAAAGCAACATATCAAACAGGAAAAGGAGATGAAAAAGAGGGTAAAAATGGTTGGTATTCAGGCTGTAGCATACAATTATTTTCAAATGTAAACCAGAATGCGGGGAGAATCTACAAACATGTAATGGCTATGTTGGATAACATCTATATTTTCCCCAGGATTTGCTGGAATACAGAAGCAGATCTCCTTGGCTGAGGATAGAGCATCCATTTCTTACTCAGAACAGTCTCTAACCTTAAAAGAAATACACAGGTACCTTGGCAGGTAGAAGTAGAATCCAATTTGGAATATAGTTCAATAATGCTGACATATTTAAAACTTAATCCCTTGCTAAAACCTTATTAACAGTATTAAGAATATTAAAGCAATATAAAGTAATCAAAGAGTATGTCCAGATCATACGAGATAATGTGCCTTCAAATTATTGTAGATCCAATATAAAAAGGTAGATAACTAACCTGCTTTGAACATCTTTTAAACAACCTCAAGAAATGAATGAGATTAGAAGTTGGTTGTTTTAAAGAAGGAAAACGTTTTCCAAGAGATGTAAAATTATCCTATATGTTTGGAAGCTAAGAGTGAGCAAAGGTGCAAGGCAATTATCCACAACTGCAAGTGTATGTCCGTTTGACACAATCCCGCGACAATTACATGATGAGTGTTGCCCTTTGCTGAAATGTGTTTACTCTTGCGATTTCTCATTTTTGCCATCATGTCAGTGTTTTCAAATTTAAAAGTTAAATCATGGCAAATTGTCACAGTGGTAGTTCAGGCACTGTTAGAACTGCGGTTATGTGATTGTTTTAGTAAATGGCTGATTGGAAAAGTATTTTCTGCTCAGTTGAAAGTTTTGCTGCAGGGGCAAGTGTATGAATCTGAAACACAAATTCAAGCTAGTCATGCATAAAGATTGACCTTTCCCAGATATATACTTAACTAAAATAATATTCTCCAAGTTACTTCCATAAAGAAAGCTTCCTTCACCAAGGAAGACTTTACTGTGTTTTTCCACCTCCTCATTCCAGGTCCTGAAAATCCATTATTTGCTGCTTTTTAAGAAGTATTGTTCAAAACAGTAATTATAAAATGCTAAACAAGTACTAATATAGTATCTATTCATCTGGTGTCATAGTTATATTTTTTTGTAATTTCAAAATAGTTTTCACAAAACAAGACTCAGAAAAACAAGACTGCTCCAGACTCAGGGTACATCCAGGAAACATCTGGATTCACTTCTTAGTCCCTAGCAGAATTCTAATGCTGACTTGAAGCTCCTTCTTCACGTGGGAATCTCGATAAAGTCAGTTTCTTGATCAAGGTAAAAATCATTGCATAACAATCAATGTACTAATCACTGATTATCAACAGCCAGGTGGCTGAAACCTAAGTTGCAGCCATTATCTCTTTTAATTTGGAAGAAGCGGCAAACTTTAAAAAAGGTAAAGGTTCCCCCCGCACATTTGTGCAGTTGTGTCCGACTCTAGGGGCCGGTGCTCATCTCCGTTTGTTAGCCGAAGAGCCAGCAAACTTTGCCTATTCTGTAATGATTCCCAAGGAGGGATAAAAAGGAAATTTTCCTCTTCCACTCTTTTTATAGCCTATTGATCAGCTGAGAGTTTTGTGTCTGTAATGGTGTGTGGGAATGACCTTGGGAGACAGGAGGAAGAGCTGCAGAATAGACAATGGTCAGACAAGCGGCAGCTGAGTCCACAGAAGAAATGGGGGCATGGCAAATGTCGCAGAATGGACCCTCCCTAGTTTCTTGGACTGTAAAGGCGATGGGGGAGAGATGTACTTTCAGACTTGCAAGATTCTGTTAGTGTAACCTTACAGTAAAGATAGAGCTGGTACTTTTGGGTGTGCTTCTTGTCTACCTCACAAGGCTGACAGTGTCTTAAGGCTTTTGGTGTACTTTTGACCAGGAAGTAAATCCCCATATAAGAATAAACCAATTTATTAAATCATGAAATGAAAAACACATTTCAAACTAAAATATAGATAACATAAGTACAGTTAAAACCCTTCTTAGCAAAGATGACTTGGCTTGTAAAACCTTTCCACAGGCAGGTGATTAAAACACTACCTCCAACAGCATTACAGTGTGGTGGTTGGACCCAGGTTCAACCTTCTGGATGATTTTAGGCAAGTCACACATTCTTAGCTCCACCTAATTCACAAGTTTGTTGTTCTGGAGACCAGTTGAGTGGAAGCCGGGCCCAACATACGTGCCACCTTGAACTCTCAGAAAAAGCATATTATGGGTAGAAAAATGAAAACAGGAAAAGAAGTGCAATATAAAAAATAGACACAAATGTATACTGTAATTAAACCTATGTACTGTATATACTAAAGAGACTTCTGCTCCAACTTCCCATCCAGCAGGCACTTCTCAGGGTGAACCTGGCTGACATCCTGATCTCCCAGCATTTCTTTTATTTTCCAAACACACCCTTTCTCTGCCTATCATTGGCTAACATCTTCCAAGCTGCTGGCGACTACCCCGCCTTGCAGCAGATGGTGACCTTGAAAGGAAAATCACCCTCCATGACATCAATGAAAAGAGTGGTTGGGAATAGTGACCCTTCAAAACTTGCTACAGGGGAGGAAAATGAGGAAAGCAGCATTTGTGAGAAAAATTCTACCCCCTTTTTTATGGGGGGTTGTGACATTGCCTGCACATCTGTATGAAACAGGGCGGGGACTGTGCTGCAATGGTGGGATTCCCCTTTGGTCATTTGGATGAAAGCATCCAATCCTGTGGATGCATCAGCACTTCCTAGCAAAATTATTGGGTGAACTTGCAAAGCAAGCAATGTTGGGATGGATTTTGTACTCACCCATTTGAACGGCCTTCTGACAGTAACTCCAGTAAACCATATAGCTACAAGTTCACATAGAAATGTCTAAGGAGCTCAGATTTTCTCTAACTCAAGTAGATTTTGGATATCTGAGGCTGCAAGTTTATTATGTCTGGGCCATTGTACTTATTTTAAGCCTTCTCCTGGCTTTTCCACTGATTTAATGTGCAAATAAGATATCCTGTATAAGTAAAATAGTTCTCTAACAATTCCCTTTGATGGCATTTCCCTTAAGAAAGGTTCTAGGCTGGGTGAAATAATAACAGTGGTAAGATAGAAAGAGCCATCCACTGAGTCTCTCTTCCATTAATATCCTTCAGTGTGTGCTAATTTTGCTTGCTGTTCATAAATTTAACATTTCCTAACATTTTGGAAAGATGCATTTAACTGATTTCTCTTTTTGCAAAAATCTTCTTTCAAATTAATTCACATTCCTAAATCTGATTCCAATGATGCTAATACATTCCTACAGTAAGTAATTTTGAAGCATCTCATATTTTAATAAGCATAGGCAAAAAACAGCTTTAATTAAGTGGCATGACTTTAATAAACATACCTCCCAGCTTATCCCTATTCGAGATTTCTAAGTTGGTTTGATTAAAAAGCCGGTTTTATGACAAGGCTTTTATTCTGATAGGCAAGGATTAAAGCTAACATAAAGCAAGAGAAAGGAAATAAGCTATAAATAGACAGAAGGCTTTAGCTTTTTAGGCTGATGCCATGAAAGAAAAAGAAAACTCAGAAAATATTATTTATGATCGTTTAAGGGGCACAAAAATTGTTTGGCATCTAAATAACATGAATATTCAGTGGGATGATGATGGTGATGATGATGCAAGGGGAGGAAAACTTCCTTTTCCTTGTCAAATATGCTAATTTCAAGATGAATTTTTAAATCAAAGAATATTCAGCTTGTTGTTGTTGTTTAGTCGTGTCCGACTCTTCGTGACCTCATGGACCATAGCACGCCAGGGCTTCCTGTCCTCCACTGTCACCCGGAGTTTACTCAAATTCATGTTCATTACATCGTTGATGCTATCTAACCATCTCATCCTCTGCCATCCCCTTCTACTTTTGCCTTCAGTCTTTCCCAGCATCAGGGTCTTTTCCAGTGAGTCCTTTCTTCGCATTAGGTGGCCAAAGTATTTGAGCTTCAGTATCTGTCCTTCCAATGAGCAGTCAGATATTCAGCTTAGCCATACATTAAAGACCTCTTTAGTGTATTGCAAATCTCTTTATGTTCAATAATTACCCCACCAGAACAGGGCACACTGATCTCTAAATACCGGATATACTATACTATACTATACTATACTATACTATACTGTACTGTACTGTACTGTACTGTACTGTACTATACTATGTCAAATTTAGATGAAAATAAACTCTGCATTACAGTACACAATATTGCATCGGAAAAAATGAAGGTCATTTCTGAAAATCTATGTATATGACTCAAAATTAATTAAAAGGTTAAACAAAGACTTCAGCCAGACGACTTCCCCCTTTTTGTTTTGCTTTGTTTCCTTTTTTAATCTGATCAATTAAACTACTGAATAGTATATTGATCATCCATGTTTACCTATGCTGCAGCAAGGTTAAAACAATGCCAAAGACAGGACAAAGCAACAGTACGTATTGACTCACTGCAGCAACCTGGAATGTCTGAAAAGAATTTTGCGGGGCAAATTCTTAATGCTGTGATCTGATGGGGCTGACTTACAAGGCCCAAAGTTAGTAAAAGGCAAAAGATTTATACGATCTGAAGATAGACCAGAGTATTTAGAAGTTAGAATTTAGAAAGGGATTATATATGCTGCCTCAAAAAAGCTGTCATGCAAATAAGCAATTTCTTCTCCAAATATTTTAGTAGTAGATTTCACTTTGAAATTGTAATGAATTGTTTCTTTAACACAGATGAGACCCCAAGACTCCATGAAGATTTGGTGGAAGTAAGCCATATGAACACCAAGGAATGTACTTCTGAGTACGTATGTATGTAACAACCATATTGTTATATAACCATATTCAGCCCTGCTAAAATTAATTACAATAGGAATGTACTTCTGAGTACATATGTATGTAACAACCATATTGTTATATAACCATATTCAGCCCTGCTAAAATTAATTACAATAGGAATGTACTTCTGAGTACGTATGTATGTAACAACCATATTGTTATATAACCATATTCAGCCCTGCTAAAATTAATTACAATAGGAATGTACTTCTGAGTACGTATGTATGTAACAACCATATTGTTATATAACCATATTCAGCCCTGCTAAAATTAATTACAATAGGAATGTACTTCTGAGTACGTATGTATGTAACAGCCATATTGTTATATAACCATATTCAGCCCTGCTAAAATTAATTACAATAGGAATGTACTTCTGAGTACGTATGTATGTAACAGCCATATTGTTATATAACCATATTCAGCCCTGCTAAAATTAATTACAATAGGAATGTACTTCTGAGTACGTATGTATGTAACAGCCATATTGTTATATAACCATATTCAGCCCTGCTAAAATTAATTACAATAGGAATGTACTTCTGAGTACGTATGTATGTAACAGCCATATTCTTATATAACCATATTCAGCCCTGCTAAAATTAATTACAATAGGAATGTACTTCTGAGTACGTATGTATGTAACAGCCATATTCTTATATAACCATATTCAGCCCTGCTAAAATTAATTACAATAGGAATGTACTTCTGAGTACGTATGTATGTAACAACCATATTGTTATATAACCATATTCAGCCCTGCTAAAATTAATTACAATAGGAATGTACTTCTGAGTACGTATGTATGTAACAACCATATTGTTATATAACCATATTCAGCCCTGCTAAAATTAATTACAATAGGAATGTACTTCTGAGTACGTATGTATGTAACAACCATATTGTTATATAACCATATTCAGCCCTGCTAAAATTAATTACAATAGGAATGTACTTCTGAGTACGTATGTATGTAACAGCCATATTGTTATATAACCATATTCAGCCCTGCTAAAATTAATTACAATAGGAATGTACTTCTGAGTACGTATGTATGTAACAGCCATATTGTTATATAACCATATTCAGCCCTGCTAAAATTAATTACAATAGGAATGTACTTCTGAGTACGTATGTATGTAACAACTGCAGTCCCTGCAGTTTTCTTGGCAAGATTTTGGAAGTGGTTTGCCATTGCCTCCTTCCTTGGGCTGAGAGTGACTGGCCCTAAGCCACCCAGCTGGCTTCATGCCTAAGATGGGACTAGAACTCACAGTCTCCTGGTTTCTAATCTGATACCTTAACCACTACACCAAACTGGCTCTCTGTCTTTAGCATTATTTATATTTATTTATTTATATTTCAAATTTAGTCCCCGCCCATCTCACTCAAAGAGAGAGTTACCTAAACACCTTGTCTCAGAGTTTTCACTTTGTTCTGGAAATAGCAGTATACCTAATAAGATTGGGGAAGAAGAAATATATGACCATCATGGTTAGTTTGTTGAGTTAGGGAAAGAGATGTACTTTCTCTATTAGATCAAAGAAAATTCCACAAAACTGTCAGTACCTGAAAATACCTATGAAATTGCAAGACTCCACCCTTGCAATTATATTTGAAACTTTAGGCACCCTAATAGAATAAGAAAGCAATGAGCAGCACTGGAGTAACTGTACTATTTCTTGAAGCACTTTGGACATTTGAGGTTTATTCTGCTATTGGAGCTATACTATTGATAGTATGATAGGCAATCTTACAGTATATACAGTGTTGCAGATTCAGTCATAGATATGGAGAATGCTGGTTGGGGAGGTGAGTGGTGTGATGGGCTCTTTGACCTTGACATGAATAGCTGAGCTGATGATTTTTCACTTCATTAAAATCTGCCTACCAGTTCATTTTGAGGGGAGATGTTCTTTAGGATTTTTCTTTCTGCAGATTTATCTTTTCTTTCTTTCTACCTACTAGGAGTTGCTTGCTCAGCAGCTTATTCCACTGAGGATGTGGGAGTGGGGAGAGAGAGAAGAGAAATGGTTTTATTTTGTTGCATTTGCTCTTGATTCTTGTTGGTTTGTTCTTGTGGGTGATTTGATTTTCCCCCCAAATCCATGTATTATTAAAATCCTATTTGTCTCTGAATTAATCCTCTATGTATTTAACTAGTCTCAGTTCTTTCAGCCTAGCTGTATGAGAAAACACATATTCAAATAAATGCATTACATTATATATGGCTTAGCTCCTAATCCAGCAGGAACAGTTAGTGAGATCTCTTTTTTCATCTCAGCCCATTTTTTGCTCCCAAACCAATCAGAAACAAGACAGCAGAAGCAGAACTATTAGATGCTTATGATGAGATGAGGAATGCCTGTATTGATTGCAGACACTTCATCTTCCAAGAGATAATAAGTTGATATGACAGCTGCTAGGTTTATATGTCATAGCACTCATTTGGGTGGGAGAAAAAAAAGTGCTATGAAATCAGGAGACTTCCAGAACTTGTTATTGCTTGAACCAAGGTAAAATAACTTGCAGGTTTCCAGTCATTTTATGGACCATCACCAGATGATTTGACAAGCCCAGAGTTTGCCTCATCACCTGCCCTATTCCCAGGAGGAGTAAAGTTTAGAGATAGATCCCCAATTAATAAATTGGGAAATTGTTTGAGCCTAAGTTAAGCTGTACAGTTGAGAATCAATAATGGTGAGAGTGACATCTGGCTCCACTGTACAGCCTCCACAGTCAGATTTGGATTCCATCATGCATCATCACGCAACAACGGGAGTGTGGGCACTCATTCGTTCTGTGGATCCAGCTTGATTTTCCCACAGTTGGAGGTTTACTTTTAAGAACACCAGCTGCTCCACCAGATCAGGTTTTATGATTCAGGAAGTGCAATGGGGTGTCACAATGTCACCAGATCTGCTGAACATGCTCTTGCTTGAAATGCTGATGGTAGACAAGACAAATGTTTCAAGACAACCATGGTCAGATTCTGCCACATGTGGATTCAGGCTGCCTAATATTCAAGGACATCACTGAACAATTATTCTTTTGTCACCTCCATTTCTTTTGATAAAAAGGTAGCAGTGGAAGCCTCCATGTTGTTCCCCTTCCTTGATTGGGTGCCCTGAACTCCAACTAAAAACGCCATCTCTTCTGCCCACAGAAGGGACCCTAGTGGACAGTTGGTCAACTGCCACTGCTGAAGGTTCTGGTCTGCCCTTGGCTGCTGCTGGGAATGCTAATTAAGGAATTGTTGTCAAGATTGGAGCCTGGTGGAAATGAAGCCTGACCTTTCATCAGTGCTGTACCTCCTGGTTAGTCTTCAGCATTCTTCTACTGATGTGGAGAGAAGTTTCTCCCATATCCATTCACCTTCAGACAAGGAAAATATCCTGCCAATTGATACAACCTCTCCCCAAATAATGGCAGCATCCACCTCCTGATCCATTCTTCAGCTATGTCATCACAGCTTGCACAGGTATTGCCCATGGCTCTGCCAGCGGTGAAACATGGGGCACAAGGAAGATCTCCATCTAGAGAGGCTTCACAAGGGGAAGCATCTGGTTAAGGAGGGCAGTGCCAGAACTTATGAGGTTGGTGATATCAAGGAACAGCTTAAGGACCAATACATTCTGAGATGGTGTCCCACTTGTACCTATTGAGTACTACATTGACACAGATCTCTCTGATCAAAGCCATCTTGTACCAGAAGGAGTGCTTCAGGGGTGTTTCTTCTGAACCTTAACAAGCAATGTATGTTCAGTAGCTGAGCTATCAGCCCTCTGTAATTATCAGTGATTGTTTAAATGTCTCAGAATCATTATCCTCAAGTACAGCAAGCTATTTAGCATCTAAGTGAAGGTTTTGGGGAAAGGGGTCATCATGTCCTCATTTGATGGACCTAACACTATGGATTTGTAATAGAAACATTCAGACTTCCTGTTTTACCAGTATAAGGCAATATAGGACAAAGAGATAGCAAATTCCACAGCTTTAATATCTATTGCTATGCAGTGTATTGTTCTTCTGGGAAGGGAAAATGAAAGATTTATAAATGTTTTAAGAGAAGCTTGCTAAAATAAGTTTAAATGTTTATTGGTATATTAAATATATTGGTAAATAGAGCAACATAACTATTCCAGCAGTCCCCATCCCGAGTGAGAAGGGAAATTTGAAAGTAGTTACGAATTTTCAAACTAGCCTCAAGAGTTTCATTTCATGTTCACAGAGACCATTTTCATACTACTGCACTTAACATGTTCTCAAGTGTACTTGCAACATTTGATTTAACATTTTTGTCAAATAAAGAGGTTTTAGAGCCACTGCTCCAGATCCAGATGTCTTCTTAATTCATTAAGTTCCCAGGTTGACAAGCTGTAGCCCCTTGAGAATGTGAAACCAGACATCTTTAAAATTTCATTCTAAGGACTGAATTACACAGATTTTTTTTTTGGTTAATTGAACATTATGCTGCCCCATGCTAGCTAACTTCTTCCTAGCATGAACAGTGAGTCCTGAATAAAATCATGACTGGAAGTAATGTGGGCTGGGGCAGCTAAGACTTTATCGTGAATGTGGAAGTAAAGCTACAGAAAGTGGAATATATTTGAACCACAGAAGGTTTAGGATACCTTTGCATTCTGGGAAGCATCTCTGTGTTTGACATTTTTATGGAATTTCTAATGGGACTGTTTGCCTTATTTTCCCAGTCTTGTCTAACCTGTTAGATTTCTTTCAAATCCAGAGAAATAATTCCTTCTCTATGAGATATCTGGAAATACTAAAGAAGCCATCATGGACATCCAAGATGACAAGTAAAACATGACTTCTGTAAAGTGGAAAACAGTAGAGCAGATGGAGATGGAGGTCCTTTAGTCCAAGGTATATTTTTGCTAATTTCGACAAAGGGCTGCATTGCATTTGCCCAATCTGGCAATGATTGTGAACTGCAATTCATCTGCAGGATGTAACTCATTGGCTCTAGTGAAGTTTCAATCATATTGGCATGGTAGGTTCTCTAGCTGTATGCAGTCTTAGTAGTCTCCAAATCCTTACTACTGAATATATTTCATATAGACATACTGTATATACTTCATTACCAGCAAATATGGATTTCACAGTTTGCTATTAGGTAACCATGTTTTAAAGAATTATCTTTCCCCTTGCAAGACAGGCAAGGTCAAGAAACAGAATCTTGAAAGCCTGTCCTAGTTTCTCTTGGACAGACAGCAAGGGGATGCCACCTCCATTTGCTGTGCTGCTTCTGGCTCCTCCCAGTGGCCTTCAAGACTCACTCAAGTGGCATAACAGGACTGGTAATAGAACTACCTGCTCTGGGGGTGAGTTCAGTAGCCCTTTCTAAGGAACTGAAAATGCTCAGCACAACTGGGACTGGAGAAGGCCTCTGAAGCAGCCGTGTTAGGGCCCCCTGGAGGATACGGCAGCTTTGATTCTTCAAGAAAGTTGCTTTATTTATGCCGATATGCTACAGGAAAAGCCTCTCTCAAATGTGCTGTATTGCGCGCACACACACGCACACACGATTACTCTTGGGGCTCAGATTAGTCTATTAGTCTGAATCTAGTTCAATATGTATTTGTTGTTGAGGTTTCCTTAAGCATATGGATGTAGATGTTGTTTTTGTTTTGCACTGTGCCAAATCATTGGTCTATCTAATCCAATATAATTTACTTTGACTGATGAGGCTTTCCACTTCAGAGATTCTTTCCTAGCTTCATTTAAGAATGGAAATGGCAAGAGTTACAAGAAATGTGTGTACTGAAAGGCTATAATCTACTAATGGGCTGAAGATTTTCTATCTATCCATTGCTCAGTTAGCTTTTTGAAACATCCCCCCATTTAAAAAAAACAGTAAAAATATATGAAAAACGAGAGAGAGAGAGAGAGAGAGAGAGAGAGAGAGAGAGAGAGAGAGAGAGAGAAATGGTAGGTAGGTAGGTAGGTAGGTAGGTAGGTAGGTAGGTAGGTAGATAGATAGATAGATAGATAGATAGATAGATAGATAGATGATAGACAGACAGACAGAGAGATAGATGCAGGTTGCCAAAATTGAATTCAACTGAAGAATTTGTCTCTGAGAATTCTAATGTGAATTGACCTTAGTTATTTACTTTTTTTTTCACTTTCCAAACATTCTACATTTTGGAGCTTGGGTTTGAAAACAATATTGAAGCACATTTTAAAAACGTGTGTTTTGATTGCAGATATGTTGAGAAGTTTGTATTTTCAGAGGAAATATGTATTTCAGTATTTTCACACACACACACACACACATTTAAAAATACAAACACTTGAATGGATTTTTCTTCAGATTAATGGAGAAGTGGGACAGAATGAATTTGGGAGTAAGCATGCAGAGTGTCTGAAATTTATCTACTTCTGTGAATGCACTTCAATTCAGATATAGAACTACTCAGAAATGTCTACTGAATTCACTGGGGTTTCTGTATATGATTAGATTCATACAAGTTTATAATCTGAATTATGTAGATAGGACAAATATTCTAAAAATGTAGGAAGATAAAATTAGTATGCACTGATTTATGCATTATGTTGTTTTCTTTGGGAGTAAGCAACGTTAAGCAGAAAAAGAAGTAATAGGCAAAGCATACACTGTTTTTTGCTCTTTAAATCCCTCACCTCCCTCTTTTTCAGAATTTCATCAACTCCATCCACCCATGACTTTAGTCTTTCCTTTCTATCAACTTATATATATGCAGGCAGTAAGCTGCAGGCAGGAATATCGTACACTGAACAGCACAACCAAGTAGCTGGCATTGTGTACAGGAACATCTGCACAATGCATGGGCTAGACCCTCCCAAGTCCAGATGGGAGATTCCACAGAAGGTCATGGAGAATGACAGGGCTAAGATCCTGTAGCACTTCCAGATCCAGATGGACAGGCAGGTACTGGCCGATCAACCAGACATTGTGGTAGTAGACAAGGACCAGAAGACGGTGGTGGTGATAGATGTAGCAGTGCCAAGTGACAGCAACATCAGGAAGAAGGAGTATGAGAAGCTGGAGAAGTACCAGGGCCTGAAGGAGGAACTAGAGAGGATGTGGAAAGTGAAGGCCAAAGTGGTCCCAGTGGTGGTGGGAGCACTCGGGACTGTGACTCTTAAGCTGGGAGAGAGGCTCCAACATGTCCCAGGATCAACATCAGAGCTCTCTGTCCAGAAGAGTGCAGTGCTAGGAACAGCTAAGATACTATGTAGAACCCTCCAACTCCCAGGCTTCTGGTAGAGGGCCCGAGGATGAGGAAGACACATACCACCTGGAAGGATGAGATGGGAATTTTTATATACAGTGGGGCAAAAAAGTATTTAGTCAGCCACCAATTGTGCAAGTTCTCCCACTTAAAAAGATGAGAGAGGCCTGTAATTGACATCATAGGTAGACCTCAACTATGAGAGACAAAATGAGAAAACAAATCCAGACAATCACATTGTCTGATTCGGAAAGAATTTATTTGCATATTATGGTGGAAAATAAGTATTTGGTCACCTACAAACAAGCAAGATTTCTGGCTCTCACAGACCTGTAACTTCTTCTTTAAGAGGCTCCTCTGTCCTCCACTCATTACCTGTAGTAATGGCACCTGTTTGAACTTGTTATCAGTATAAAAGACACCTGTCCACAACCTCAAACAGTCACACTCCAAACTCCACTATGGTGAAGACCAAAGAGCTGTCGAAGGACACCAGAAACAAAATTGTAGACCTGCACCAGGCTGGGAAGACTGAATCTGCAATAGGCAAGCAGCTTGGTGTGAAGAAATCAACTGTGGGAGCAATAATTAGAAAATGGAAGACATACAAGACCACTGATAATCTCCCTCGATCTGGGGCTCCACGCAAGATCTCACCCCGTGGGGTCAAAATGATCACAAGAACGGTGAGCAAAAATCCCAGAACCACACGGGGGGACCTAGTGAATGACCTGCAGAGAGCTGGGACCAACGTAACAAAGGCTACCATCAGTAACACACTACGCCGCCAGGGACTCAGATCCTGCAGTGCCAGATGTGTCCCCCTGCTTACGCCAGTACATGTCCGGGCCCGTCTGAAGTTTGCTAGAGAGCATTTGGATGATCCAGGAGAGGATTGGGAGAATGTCATATGGTCAGATGAAACCAAAGTAGAACTGTTTGGTAGAAACACAACTCGTCGTGTTTGGAGGAGAGAGAATGCTGAGTTGCATCCAAAGAACACCATACCTACTGTGAAGCATGGGGGTGGCAACATCATGCTTTGGGGCTGTTTCTCTGCAAAGGGACCAGGACGACTGTTCCGTGTACAGGAAAGAATGAATGGGGCCATGTATCGTGAGATTTTGAGTGCAAACCTCCTTCCATCAGCAAGGGCATTGAAGATGAAAAGTGGCTGTGTCTTTCAGCATGACAATGATCCCAAACACACCGCCCGGGCAACGAAGGAGTGGCTTCGTAAGAAGCATTTCAAGGTCCTGGAGTGGCCTAGCCAGTCTCCAGATCTCAACCCCATAGAAAACATACCAGCAACAGCGTGTGCCAACCTTGTGAAGACTTACAGAAAACGTTTGACCTCTGTCATTGCCAACAAAGGATATATAACAAAGTATTGAGATGAACTTTTGATATTGACCAAATACTTATTTTCCACCATAATTTGCAAATAAATTCTTTCCGAATCAGACAATGTGATTATCTGGATTTGTTTTCTCATTTTGTCTCTCATAGTTGAGGTCTACCTATGATGTCAATTACAGGCCTCTCTCATCTTTTTAAGTGGGAGAACTTGCACAATTGGTGGCTGACTAAATACTTTTTTGCCCCACTGTATTTATTTATTTGTTTATTGTTCAAATTTATATGACTACCCATCTCCCCCAACTGGGGACTCTCTCTCTCTATATATATATATAGTATACACACACACACACATACATACACGTACACAGACACACACACAATTTGATCCTCATTCATTCCCTCTATATGACCAAACCACCACAGTGTACTCCTTTGATACTGATTACCTACTGTTGTATTCAGTTCACAGGTTAGATGTTTTTGTCTTACCACATGCACTTTTTAAGAAAACTGTTCCCACTGCATTCAACTTACTCTTATGTTTCCTCTGATAATACCCAACTATATAACAAAGTAGGGAAAAACACCCTCTTATATAAAGCCATTTTCCCTTCTTTCAACAAACATTCATTCTATGCAGCATGCTACTCAGTACCTTTGCTTTTGTGGTAATTCAGACTGAATATATATTCTCATATTGGGCAAAAATATGCACATTAGCTACTATTTATTCCATGTGTATATAAAGTGGGTTTTTTTTCCCCCAAGCAGCAATTTAGGGCTTCTGGCCAATTGAGCTTCTTTATACTCAGTTTAACTTCTTCATAGTTGCTAACTTCATTGTTAAGTAGTGGGAAATCTTCCATTTTTTAAAAAAAAATTAAAACATTTTCATTGCCTTTTCTAATGAAAGGACATGTCTTTTTGTTTTTGTTTTAAATTAAATAAATTGTTTTAATTTAAAAATTGGACAATCTGACATTATGGATACTGCAGAATTCTAAAATATGTATTTGTTAATGGCACAGGATATTTATTTTGTTTGTGATAGTTTCCTTTTCATTTTTTCTTGACAGTTTCAGAAGCAACACAAAGAAAAGGTGGTATTTTCAGTAAGTGAGCAGTGAGTGAATGTCAGCATATTTTTCCAGCAAATAAAACTTGAAAAGTATTTCACTTCAATGTAATTTTTAAATACATATGTCAAACATCTGGAAATAGAAAGAACTACTGAAGCTTTTTTCTTCCATACAGTATCTGTCAATTCTTCTCTCTCATTCACTCTCTTTGTAGTGCTAGTGAAATGAATTAACACCTGTGATGGAATGTGTTCCTGAAGGAGGGGGTGATGTGGTGGATTCCGGTGCTGCCGCTGGTTCCCAGGGAGGGAACACATTCCAGGCAGATAAGAGGATTTGCAGCCCGGACACTGTTGCTGGGAAATTTAAGAGGTTCAAGGTAATTCTGCCCTAAAGCCTTCCTAGGTTATTTACCCTTAGGTTAGTTAGAGTAGCTTTAGTTTGGCAAGATTGATGTCGGGCCCAGACCAAGAACAACTCTGAGTCAATGTATTCCAACTCTATTTCTTTATTGTTCTCACCGTATAGACAGAATCTTGCTAGACTAAAGCTACTCTAACTAACCTAATGGTAAAAAACCTAGGAAGGCTCTAGGGTGGAGATACCTTGAACCTCTTAACTTTCCCAGCAACAGTGTCTGGGCTGCAAATTCTCTTATCTGCCTGGAATGTGTTCCCTCCCTGGGAACCAGCAGCAGTGCTGGAATCCACCACAACACCTTACAGTTTCATATGTTCCAGATGATATCAGATGACTGTGTATTTCAGAGGTAGTGCCAGTATTACTGCAAACCTGATAAGGGTTCCAAAATGCTATGTATGGCCTTGGTCAAAGTTATGTCTCCAACATTCAACAGAGGCAAGTATACTCTGCTAATTATTCAACTCTACATGTTGTCCATAAAGTGCAGTACTCATGGAATTGCTTCCTAGTGCTTCCATTTGGAATTATTTAGACAAGTACTGATGGATTTGTCAGGTCTTTCAAACCTCATAATGCAACTCTGCTTTATAGATCCTCGTCAACATCCTCTTCATTAGACTCTTTTGCCAAATGAGTAATGAAATAAGAGGTAAGAGCTGAAGTGATAGAAAATAGTAAAAGACTGGAGAATCTATCCTGTAATTAGTCAGGAGAAGAGTTAGCAATCTGATGCCTAGAATCACGTTTAATGCCCTCCAAGCTCCCCAGCTATCCTACTTTATTATCTTACGTTTAGAAATTCTTTTCTTTTTATTAAATGAGAAATTGGCATTTACTAGAATGCTTCTGCAACCCACATAGGCCTTCCTGGAAAATAAACATATTGGTATTGGCAGAAAAGCTTTTGTGGATGTAAAATCTGCATGCAATTTACTCAATTGCCCACTGCAGAGAAAATGGAAAGAAGAACAGAAAATATCTCAAGATATCTTCACATTATTTCAGTACACACCTTAAGAATTGCATGCAATGCTTCAGCTTCATTTCTGTGGAAACCAGAGCTCAAATGTGCTATTCATCACTCCAAAATTACAGCTGGGGAGGAGTTGGTTTGGGGGTGGGAACTTAGGTATCCCTTGCTTTCACAACTATCATTTGCTGTTCAAGGATCAATGATCTTCTCACTCTGTCACTATTCCAGTTGACATACAGTAGTTGACATATTCATGACATTGAAGAAGGGAGACACAGAGCTCTATATATTTATAGTCTCTTGCCATTACAAAAAAGATTTTAAAAATTCTGAAAACATGCTTAAATCATTAACATCGTTTTATTGCAGCTTAGAGAGTTTGGGAATTGCTGCAGAATTTTGGTATTCCCTGGGATAGAAAGTGAATACTGGTGGATTTGTGCAAAACAGACATAGTCTGAAAGGCATTCCGATTCTTTTGAAGGTTGTAGGTGCTATACATAACGGAATGCACCCACAAAATTCAAATTTTATTGGAAACCCTTCAAGAAAAAGACAACACCATAGTTAATATTTATTAGACCTTCACTTTGTTTTATAGCAACATATTGTATGACCTTTTTACTAGTTCCAATGACATTTTATAAGCCATTTATTCCCAGGATTTTATATAACTTTAGAAGAGCTAATAAAGATCTGCACATTCTTATTCAAGTAAACAAGAAGAGGGGGAAAAGTACTTAGGATTAAAAAGAACCCCTTCACCATTAAAGAGGGAAAAAATAACAGCATATTTTCAACTGATAAGCATGGTATCCAAGGGCTGGAAAAGACAGTGAATACCAATTTGAAGGTTTTAAGAGCTAACCTTTTAAGATATTCTAAGATTCTAATAAAACAAGAATTGGAATTGCAAAATCATTCATGAAAAGGATCTTGGCTTTTAGATATTACTGCTAATTTATGAATGGCTTGATCTTCTCTATGTTACTGTATCCCTCATCTGGCCTGTTATTTGAAATTGATCTGTAATTAATCATGATTAAGGTTAAGAATAATGATGATTGTATCAAATTTAGGAGATGATTTAATTGATAGAGACCCATGTATTTAGAATGGTTGTACTGACAAACAAATGCAGAAAGATGAGGATTACACCAGCATTATTATCTCAGTAAAGTTATGACTGGTTATTGTTCAGCATCAGGGCATAATATTTTTCTGCATAATATGTAGAAGGTAGACTAAACCACAGCTGCTTTGTCCATAAACAGACTTGGAAACTCAAGACTGTTTTTTATTTTGCAGTATATTTGCCTCTGAATATCTTTTACAAAATTATTTGAAATGTTTAGCTTTTATGGTCACCATGAATCCCTTTAAGTCTTGATTGCATTCTCTCCATCTCTAAACACAAAACCTGGAACTTGAAGCTTCAAATGGATTATGCTAGTCTCGATTATTTTTTATATATAGATTTTATCTTCAATGTAGCCGACTCATTAGTGATAATTTTCCTCACTAATAATTTTAACTAGGGAGGTAGCTATCAGAAAAAGGGAACTATTATAATGACTTAGCTGCCATCCTTTGTAGGTTTTATTCTCACCAATAACTGCTCCTGCAAGTTGTCCATGCAGGAGAGAGCTGTAATACTAGGGGAAAATACATTCATGCTATCACAACTGCTTTTTGTTTAGGAAAATCACATCTTGTTATTTCACACTCCTTAGATTATACCATTTTGAGCTGAACTATAATTTGAAACCAGTACTATCTCAAATATTGTCAGAAGCAAATCTTTTTTTAAAACATATTTTGGTTAAACAACATAGTGTTTCTGCTCCCTTTCTTGGGGGTGATAAAAAATGTGCAGCTTGGTAAAATACAGAGAACAGTAAAGTATTGTATAAATTTCATTGCAAATGGTCACAGAGTGAACTGGTTTTTTCAAGGTTTTATACACCAACAGATTTTTTGTCATTTTTCTTCTTGACTAGTAAAATGTAGACTTTTCCCCTGGGGTATTATATTTCCAATGAACAAGGTAATGACATTTTTGCAGAATGCAGTAAAGCTTACTGAAATTTTACCAGGGGAGCTTATTAGATGGAATAAATTCCAGAGAATCAATAATAGGTTTTTGTTACTGAATTTAAGTTATAGCTCTGTGAAATCTTCACTTGAAATTTAGGATGTGTGTTTTTCTATGAAGCCTCTTTAAAAATATGCACTCAGGACTGAGAAGGCTGGCATTTATTATTAGCTGCTACATGAGTGGAAAATAAAGACAAAAGCTGAATAAAGTGTCTGTATCTCAAGGGCCATGTTTAAAATGGCAACCAACAGGCTCAACGTACTCAGCCTTTCCCCCATTGTAATGGTGTAATAAGAGTTACCTTTTCTGTTATAAATGATTTAAAATAAAATAATTATCAGTTAAAGATAGGCCCCTCCACATTCCACAACTGAAATGGAATAAATGTCGGAAACAAATTATGTTGGTGAAAAGAAGGGACCACATTCTATGCCAGGGCTTTCCAAAGTTTTCCTGCGGTGACACACCAACCGCCGTTGATGTGTCGCCACAGGAAAACCCAGAAGTGCCGCCTTTGTGGCAGCATGCAAAAACCCAGAAGCGCTGCTGCCACTTTCGGTTTTTGCGCGCCGCCGTTGGTGTGTCGCCGCGGGAAAACCCGGAAGCATCGCCGTTGTGGCAGTGCGCAAAAACCCGGAAGCGCTGCTGCCGTTTTCAGTTTTGCGCGCCACCGTGGCTGCGGCGCTTTTGGATTTTCGCGCGCCGCCATTGACGTTTGACGCGACACATCTGGGCCCCGCAGGTGACACACTTTTGTGTCGCGACACACAGTTTGGAAAGCTCTGTTCTATGCACTGCTGCTCTGATAAATTAATGTATCAAATGTAGTAGTATGACTCAGACACTGATGTCATATCATGTGTGAAGGTTTCTACCAGCACCTGATAGAGCTGAGGACTTCTGGTGTTCTTCAGCTCAAGAAAAATCAGGGTCATGCTGCAGAGGTATAGAATACTACAGACACAATCCTTTATAAAACAGAATTGAATCGGCATAATATAAAACTGCTGTCCACCCCTCTGAACTGTGATTATAATTTCTTCTGACATGTTAACCCTGTCAAACCTCAGCTACCAATGTAATAGACCACCCAAAAATGATGACATCTCCAAGAGCTGGAAGTGAACGCAATAGGGATGCAAATCAAGACTACTTGGGACCTGGCCCATAACTTAGGAAACCTGTCATCATGTAATGACATATCATGGTTAATTAAAGTGGTAAAGTGGTGGACGTTTTGATGACATTTTTCTTCTTTAAGCAGTACAGTCATACAGGTGTATTAGTAATATTTAAGAAATATTCTTTAAAAGAAAAGCAGCATTTCCTCTGAAATACTACTATTACTCCTCCTCCTCCTCTACTACTACTACTACTACTACTAATAATAATAATAATAATAACAATTGTGTCTTTGTTAACTTGACAATATTATGTTTTGTCATAGTGATAAAACAAGCAGAATCTAAACAGATTGCTTATATTTGTCACAGAGATAGGATGGCACTTGTATGCTGGCATAATTTTTCTAAATATGTAAAACAAGATCAATTTGGTGATTGTTTCATCCTTAAGTGATAAATGATTCCTATTTTTCACTGACTGATTCCGAATTAGAACTATTTGTGCATTAATGCTGGCTAATTAAAAAAAACAAGCAAAGTAGATTTAAAAACTCTATTATTAGGAAGTTGTAGCAGATATCCCCAAGAAATGAGAACACAGAGAAACACAGCACTGTGGAGGATGCACCACTAGCCAATGTTTTGGTTGGTCATGCCAGAGAATATGCTTCTCTGCTTTCTTTTGCATGCTTTTGCCAAAGCCTGAAGAAGCCAAATGACCAGTAGGAGATAGGGAGAAGCTTCAAAGCAATGCCAAGTGTTTTGTTCAAGCAAATCATATTGCTTGAAGCTTCAACAGAAAGACTCATATTGTCTTCATGCTGCAAAACTCTTTGAGATGAATCAAAATCATGTCATACAGATCTATTATTTAGTGGGAGTCAGTGACCATTTTCAAAAGAAAGAAATGCCCTTTAGGGTTCATTCTAGAACTTCTAGTCCAGAACAAGACCTTAGGAATTTTAATAGTGCCATGCAGATTCCAGAAAGGGAAACCTTATGAGGAAGCAGTGGGTAGAAGGAATGACCCATAACCACAAAGTTCACCTTAATTCATTTTTTGGTTTTGAAAGCTGCTCAGGTCACCACTGTCAATGACGTACTATGTAGGCGGTTGAAATACTTGCAAGAAAAAGTATATATAGAAAGCCTTGATATGTCTGTCGAGGAAGTTTCTCTACTGGAAGAGAATGGAATTTGTCTTCATTAGCTGTGTATTACCTTCCTTCTGCTTCATCATGGAAACATTGTTTTTTATTATTATTATTTTATATTTTAATAAAGCTGCTTTCTTTTTTTATAATTAACAGTTTTTTAAAAAGAAGATAAAAACTAATACAAACTAATATAAAGTAAGAAAGGAAAAGGAAATAAAAGAAATAAAAAAACCTAAAACTGCAAGAAAGGAAAAAAAGTAAAAGAAAAATAGAAAAGAAAGAAAAAAAGATACAAAGAAGTGACTTCCAAGTCGTTTTCAAACTTCTTTACAGCAGTTATAAGTCCAATTATAAATTTACCTCTTTCTCTAAAGTTACAAAATGACTCTTCTTTCTATAATCTGTCCCGTCTAATCATCAAAAGCATGAATCATAAGCTCATTTTTTCTGTTTTAAACAAAAAGTCCATAAAGGGTTTCCAGTAATAATAAACGTAGATATTGTCTTTTCTCTGATCAAAGAAGTCGATTTAGCCATCTCAGCAAGTTCTATCATCTTCACCAACCATTCCTCCATTGAGGGTAGTGCTGAATCTTTCCATTTTTGTGCATACAATAATCTCGCTGCAGTTATCATACACAAAAGTAAAGTTCCATGACCTTTTTTCCAACTGTTTGTCCATCAGTCCCAAAAGAAAGACCTCTGGTCTGATCCTCTGAATCAGTGTATTTGAGTCCAAAATTTTCTAGCTTTTTTACATAGCCAACAAGCATGATAAAATGTCCCTTCTTATTGTTCACATTTCCAACATGTATTTAAAGTGCCTTTATACATTCTAGACAATTTCTCTGGTGACATATACCAATGGTACATCATTTTACAAAAAAAATATATTTAAGATTATAACATAGTGTAAATTTCAATCCTTTCAACCACATATTTTCCCATTGTTCCATTTGTATATTATAACCAAAATTTTTAGCCTACTTTATCATATATTCTTTCACTTGTTCATCTTCTGTTTCAAATTTCAGTAGAAGTTTATACATTTTAGGAATTACATGTTCATCATTTGTACATAATTCCATTTCAAACTCAGTCTTACAATGTTCAAAACCATAAACTCTTTTGTCTACTTTAAATCTTCCTAATAACTGTAAATAAGAAAACCATTGGCAACTATGTCCCATTGCCATCAGTTCTTCTCTTGATTTTATTTGACAAAATTCTAGCATCTCATGATACATTACCCATTTGTATTTGCCTATTATTTCTCGTCCATAAAATGCTTCTTGTGCTGAAAGCCACAAAAGTGTTTTCAGGCACAACCTGGATTTGTATCTATTCCATATTCTCAATATGGCACATCTAAGATAATGATTTTTAAAATTCACATTAACCTTGACTATGAAGGTTCTCAGTCATCCAGGTGGAACAGTCTGTGGCTTGAATCATGTCAACTGGATTTCTATTTTCTTCGTGGAAACGTTTCACTCCTTATCCAAGGAGCTTCTTCAGTCTGAGTAAAGTTAGTAAGGGAATCCTTAAATATGTTTCTAGGCTGGCTGTGTGACCTTGCACCTGGGGCTAGGTCATGGTTATTTTTGAGATGTTTGTTTCTAAGTCCCTTTATCATCTAAAGGAGGATCGTTAAGATTACCCTGCTGCTGTTGAGCTTGTGAAATGGTCTTAATCTTCCTAGGCACAGAAGACAAAGCAGGAAGGAAGATAGGGGAAAGGTTATGCCTGAGGCCCCCACCTCTATTCAAGGAAGGATTTTCCAAGTTGGCATGAATGGATTCCTTGACCCCTCTCTCAAACCACCTATCTTCTCTGTCTAAAATGTGAACATTAATGTCCTCAAATGAGTGTCCTTTTTCCTTTAGATGAAGATAAACTGCTGACTCTGGTCCTGTGGTGTTACTTCTCCTGTGTTGGGCCATCCTCCTGTACAAAGGTTGTTTGGTTTCTCCAATGTAGAGTTCAGAGCACTCCTCACTGCACTGGATTGCATACACTACATTGCTTTCCTTGTGTTTTGGAGTTTGATCTTTGGGGTGTACAAGCCTCTGTCTCAGTGTGTTGGTGGGTTTGAAATATACAGGTATGTGGTGTTTGCCAAATATCCGTTTGATCTTTTCAGACACGCCAGCCATGTAAGGAATGACCAGGTTCTTCCGTTTACTCTGAGTCTCAGCCCTATCTGTCGCTGTTTTAGGTCTGGTAGACTTAGATTTGGTGAAGGCCCAATTTGGATATCCACAGGCCTGCAGAGCTGTTCTCAGATGCTGCTTTTCATTCTTTTTGGAATCCATGGAGGTGGGGATGGTTTCTGCTCTGTGTGACAATGTCCTGATGACTCCTAGTTTGTGCTGCAGTGGATGGTGGGAGTCAAACATCAGGTATTGATCTGTGTGTGTGGGTTTCCTGTAGATCCCTATTTCTAGCTTGCCACCGGTCCCAATGAGGACTTCACAGTCTAGGAATGCCAGTCTGTTGTCCTTGGTGTCTTCTCTGGTGAAGCTAATGTTGGCATCTATAGTGTTTATATGGTCCGTGAAGGCCTGTACTTCCTGGGCCTTGATTTTGACCCAGGTGTCATCCACATACCTAAACCAGTGGGTGGGCACCGTTCCCTGGAATGTGTTGAGTGCTTTCTTCTCCACTTCTTCCATGTATAAATTGGCCACAATGGGTGACACAGGAGAACCCATGGCACAGCCGTGTTTTTGTCTGTAAAAGTCCCAACCTTACCGTCCAAGAGAGGAGAGCCCTGACAGCCCTCAGCAAAGATGAAACCATCACCATTTTACCTGCTGACAAAGGAAGATGTACAGTGGTTCTAAACACTGCAGACTACCACAATAAAATTACCTCACTTTTGGAGGATCACCATACATATGAAAAACTGAAAAGAGACCCCACCAACAATTACAAGAAAAAGGCAATAGACAGTTTGAAACAATTGGAACATGATGGCTCCATCGATAGGATTACCTACCACCGTCTGTATCCTGGAGAAGCCATCCCCTGCATCTACGGACTTCCTAAGATCCACAAGGAAGGAACACCCCTCCGACCCATAGTCAGCAGCATCAATTCGGTAACATACAACATTGCCAAACACCTCTCTACCATACTAGCACCTCTAGTTGGACACTCTGAACACCACATCCATAATTCGGAAGAATTTGTTTCCAAAGCAAAGATCCTGAAACTGGATACAGATGAAACTATGGTCTCCTTTGATGTGTCCTCCCTTTTCACCAGCATCCCCACCACTCATGCTCTATCCGCTGTCAGGAAGAGACTAGAAGAGGACAGCACCCTGGAAAGGAGAAGCCATCTCAACCCAAACCAGATCTGCCATCTTCTGGACCTGTGTCTTAACACCACTTATTTCACATACAGAGGTGACTTTTACAGACAAAAACACGGCTGTGCCATGGGTTCTCCTGTGTCACCCATTGTGGCCAATTTATACATGGAAGAAGTGGAGAAGAAAGCACTCAACACATTCCAGGGAACGGTGCCCACCCACTGGTTTAGGTATGTGGATGACACCTGGGTCAAAATCAAGGCCCAGGAAGTACAGGCCTTCACGGACCATATAAACACTATAGATGCCAACATTAGCTTCACCAGAGAAGACACCAAGGACAACAGACTGGCATTCCTAGACTGTGAAGTCCTCATTGGGACCGGTGGCAAGCTAGAAATAGGGATCTACAGGAAACCCACACACACAGATCAATACCTGATGTTTGACTCCCACCATCCACTGCAGCACAAACTAGGAGTCATCAGGACATTGTCACACAGAGCAGAAACCATCCCCACCTCCATGGATTCCAAAAAGAATGAAAAGCAGCATCTGAGAACAGCTCTGCAGGCCTGTGGATATCCAAATTGGGCCTTCACCAAATCTAAGTCTACCAGACCTAAAACAGCGACAGATAGGGCTGAGACTCAGAGTAAACGGAAGAACCTGGTCATTCCTTACATGGCTGGCGTGTCTGAAAAGATCAAACGGATATTTGGCAAACACCACATACCTGTATATTTCAAACCCACCAACACACTGAGACAGAGGCTTGTACACCCCAAAGATCAAACTCCAAAACACAAGGAAAGCAATGTAGTGTATGCAATCCAGTGCAGTGAGGAGTGCTCTGAACTCTACATTGGAGAAACCAAACAACCTTTGTACAGGAGGATGGCCCAACACAGGAGAAGTAACACCACAGGACCAGAGTCAGCAGTTTATCTTCATCTAAAGGAAAAAGGACACTCATTTGAGGACATTAATGTTCACATTTTAGACAGAGAAGATAGGTGGTTTGAGAGAGGGGTCAAGGAATCCATTCATGCCAACTTGGAAAATCCTTCCTTGAATAGAGGTGGGGGCCTCAGGCATAACCTTTCCCCTATCTTCCTTCCTGCTTTGTCTTCTGTGCCTAGGAAGATTAAGACCATTTCACAAGCTCAACAGCAGCAGGGTAATCTTAACGATCCTCCTTTAGATGATAAAGGGACTTAGAAACAAACATCTCAAAAATAACCATGACCTAGCCCCAGGTGCAAGGTCACACAGCCAGCCTAGAAACATATTTAAGGATTCCCTTACTAACTTTACTCAGACTGAAGAAGCTCCTTGGATAAGGAGTGAAACGTTTCCACGAAGAAAATAGAAATCCAGTTGACATGATTCAAGCCACAGACATTAACCTTGACTTTGTCGTACCACAAATACCCATGCCACCCAAATCTCAGGTCATGTCCTTCTAACTCCAAAAGCCTTCTATTTCTCAGCATCACCCACTCTTTCATCCAAGCCATACAACAAACTGCAAAATACAATTTCAAATTAGGTAAACCCAATCCTCTTCTTTCCATTGCATCCTGTAACACATTATATTTAACTTGTGGTTTTTTCCCCTGCCACACAAAATTAGATACATCCTTTTGCCACTGTTTAAATGGTGCATCAGTTGTTAAAACAGGTATTGTCTGAAACAAAAACATCATTCTAGGAAGGACATTCATTTTTATCATAAAAATTCTCTCCAGCAATGGCAATTGTAGTTTCTCCCATCTTATCTTTTTTTAACTTCATTCCATGTCCTAACAGCTATTTTGAAATAACATACAATTCATATTTGTCATAGTGATACACAGATATTTTATTTTCTTCTCAAACTTAAAACCCATTTTATTTATCAATTCTGTTCGATCTATTTTCATGTTTTTTATTAATCTTAATTTCATCCTGTTTATTGACCTTAAAACCTGCTAATGCTTCAAATTCTTTTGGTTTTCCCATTAATGTTTCAATTCCCTTTAAAGGATCTTCCAAAACCAATCCGTGAGTCTTTCTGATACATGATTGCATTGGTTTCCATTTCTCTGAATATTGATTTCCATACTGTAGGAATACTATTATATTCCAAACGCAGGGAATATTCTGCTATAGCTGTACAGTCTTCTGCTGTTCTCTTGTCTCAAGTAAGCTGTTGATCTAGAAATCAGCCTATTTGTTTATTTATTCATTTAAATTTGTTATAGCCACACCACTCCAATGGACTCCAGTGGGTTTTTTAAGATAGCTAATGTTGCTCCATTTGCTTGGGAATTTCTGCTTTGAAATTTAAATTTGAAAACACAAGAGCAGGTTTTTCCCTGGACCAAATGTTGAAAACTACGATTTGTGCAAAGACCAAGAGGCAGAGCTTTGAAATACATTTTAAATTTCTTGTGAAGGGTTGGAAATAAATGGTTCAGTCTTTTGTGAGCTGGTTCTCAGACTGAAAATTATTCACATGATTGCTATGCAAACAACCGGATATAGATGTCCTCCTTATCATGAAGATTGCTGTGATCCCTGGTACATGGTAAGGCTGTGAGAAAAAGACTCAGATAATCTCTGCCCTACTATACACTAGATTTATTTATTTATCACACTGATTCACCACAAGTGACTGGCCACTGGATCAACGTCTCTTCTCACACTGATTGAAACTACCGGCTAGGGTAGTAAGTAGAACCACTATGAAACAATGGGTGCACTCCTCAACCATGGAGATGATCAAGAAGGATGCCACTACCCTTATCCAGAAGCCAACAAAGGTCATCATCTTCCTATGCAACCATTACCATTATAGTCCTGTTGTTGTTGTTGTTCAGTCGTTTAGTCGTGTCCGACTCTTCGTGACCTCATGGACCATAGCACGCCAGGCCTTTCTGTCCTCCACTGTCACCCGGAGTTTACTTAAATTCATGTTCATTACATCGGTGATGCTATCTAACCATCTCAATCTCTGCCGTCCCCTTCTCCTTTTGCCTTCAGTCTTTCCCAGCATCAGGGTCTTTTCCAGTGAGTCCTCTCTTCGCATTAGGTGGCCAAAGTATTTGAGCTTCAGCTTCAGCATCTGTCCTTCCAATGAGCAGTCAGGGTTGATTTCCTTTAGGATTGACTGATTTGAGCTCCTTGCAGTCCAAGGGACTCTTAAGAGTCTTCTCCAGCACCACAGTTCGAAAGCATCAATTCTTCGGCGCTCAGCCTTCCTTATGGTCCAACTCTCACAGCCATACATTACTACTGGGAAAACCATAGCTTTAACTATACATACCTTTGTCGGCAAGGTGATGTCTCTGCTTTTTAATATGCTGTCTAGGTTTATAGTCCTGTACCTAGGCCTGAATCCCAGTTGAAAAGAATACATTGGTTCTAACCTGAAAATTAAGTTCACTTGCTAGAATTATTGCATCAAGATTCCTTTTCATCTTACTTCACTCTCCTAGTGTGAGATTCATCCCTGAGGTGGGGGGGGGAAAATCATTTTCAGTTCAGGCAGCTGCCCCAATATACAGAATAGTCAAATTAGCCATAGTTCAGCAAGGAGGAATGAACTAAAATCAAAGGACATCCAAAGGTTTTAGATGATTCCTAATACATATAAAAAAGCATGAAATCTGAATGAAAGAGGGTGAAAGTTTCAAGTGCAGGCACATCATTAAGCATGGGTGATCACATGTATTTAATGAACATCAGTTATTTAGATGGACCTATTTTGCTGGGATACAACTGCATAGTTCATTTATATAAAGGAGTCTAACTTTGTGTATGTGTTTGTAGGTCGAAGGTTTAAAGGGGTGTGTGCATGTGTGTGTATGTACTGTATTTTTATTTGGATTTTTTTTAAAATTCAAGCATGGGCATCTTCAGGAATGGGGTCAAAAAAGTCAAGACAGCACATGCGATGGTACAATTGAAGCTCCACCCCTTTTTAATGTGCATCACATGGATCTAAGGAAGGGAAGGGGTTTTGATCATGCAGTTGCACATGCCACCTTGCCTTTTTTAAATCCTCCTTGTGAATACCCCTGAATTCAAGAACTTGAGTAGATGATGCTTTATTGCAGATACAAACAATATTAGACCTCAGCCACGAAAACATTTCCAACCATTTTTGTACTGCAACGGTGTCCAACGTGTCAACACAAAGGCAGCTGCACCAGTTGTTGTGTGCCACATTGAGAGCTGCAGGACACAAGTATGTGGGGTCAAGATCCAAAGCAGGGCAGTAATACCTCTGATCTTTAATGTTATTTTATAAAATAGCTTACTTTCCCATGGAGTTACAAAACCAATGCACAAATGTCTATTTTTTAAAATTTATATTTTTATGCTTTTTAATATTTTTTTAAAAGTGGAAAATCACTGCAGTTCCATTGGCCATCCTTCAACGGCATCACTGAATGGGACAGAGAGAAGGTAATGATGTTCCTGATCCCATCTAAAATAGTCTTAAAATTTTCACAAGACTAACAACTCTTTCATATCAGTGGTATTCTAACCTAAGGCTTATATTTTTGTCAGCAAGGACATGCAGATAAAACGTGGCTTGCTCAGAATGTTATTTACTCCTGCATTGCTCTTTTTCACTGTTGCTGACTTCCCCACACTTCATAACATGCCCTTGGGCATGTTATGAATAAGAAATTATTCTGCTAACTCTGTATAGAAATAACCCTTTTTTCTACTACCAGATGATCCAAGGTAATATTGCATGTAAGTACACATGGGACCTAATGCCACAAAATGTATGTCCATGACAGTGAAAAAATATTCTGTAAAATCACATGCTTTTGTATCAGCTTATAGCTCAACTTAGATCCTTGAATGTATTGTATCATTGCTTCTGTTTGGGTTTCAAATCAGTATTGTTATGTTTAAGTGATTTTTGGAGAATAATTGGTGAAGATCACCTACATGAAATGCTGTGTTGTTAGGCACAGCTTGTACACTTTCTCATTATCTGGATGAAGGTGAAAACAAAACAAGCACTACACTTTTGAAGTGATGAATGTACGTTGGTCCAAATTTTGCACAAACACCACAGCAAATACACACACTGCTTATATATACACCAATATTCAACCAGATATAATTTCAAGGGCAACTCCAAATAAAGATTAACCGATATTCTGACAATGAACTTTGATTGTCAGAATGAACTAGAACACAGGAATCTTCCAGTATTTACCATACAATGGTCTAAGTCATTTTTCCTTAGTATTAGTAGTTACTTGATTGATAAATAATCCATTATCCAAGTACTCGTGTAGGAGTAGTCTTGTCTCTTATTCCCATTCTTTGACTAGATACTGCTTTCTCTAAGGATTTGTCTCTGATTTTGCTTTATGTTATAGAATATTATAGTACTGTATCCACTTAGTTCAAGACTTTGAAGGACCTCTGTGCAAATTATCTTCAAGTGATCCATTTCCATCTATAGCTCCACCTCTTTCAACCCCTCTTGCTACTGTTGATTTGCTTGACCTTTTCCTATAGATCCATCCATAACAGAGAACAAAATGAGGATAGGTTGATGCTTCTCCTTCACGTTCATCATACATGATGATGAAGTAGCCAAGTGAGTAGAAGGCGATAGCAAACGATCAAGAATTATGGAGATTCTGCTGAGAAATGGGTTTTTGTAGATAGCCAGTAATGTCAGGTTAGGTTATTTATCCTAAATAGGTTGCAATAAATAAGAGAATAATTATGTTAATAAAAGGATACCAAAAATTAGTAATATCATGAGTATCAACAGTGGTCGGGGGAAATAACAAGTGTATGCTGATATCATCATGCAAATGTCATGTGACTTACCTGCTTCCATCAGATATTAGGACCCAAGTACACAATGGTGACATTTGCATGATGACATCACTGCACGTGCTCTGTCACTTTGGCATTATTTTAATTTGCTGCCAATGCACCAAATCACATTTAAAAGTATAATCTCCCACATCTATGTGTATAATGCAGAATTATTGTGCATTGCACATGGATTTTGAGAGGAAAAAATAAGGTCATAAAGGACTAAAAGAAACTGATAGAGCAATTAACTCCCAAATGTGTATAGCGGAGATATTTTTTAACATAGGAATTAGTTAAGGAGAAGATTGAGGAGTAGTTATATTAATTTAATGTGGTAGTTCAGCCTCTGCCCAAATTGCTATGAAAGATTAATGTCTGGAATTTCCCCAACACCTGAAAAATATCAAGGTTTAATTAACAAGTCATGCAATGTTGTATAGAGCTTTTGAATATTTATAATGACATTATCATTTTTGGAAGAGACCAAGACATGCATGACAAGGAACTGGGGAATGCTTCAAATGTTTTCAAGACAGACAGTTAATGCTGAATGAAAAAAAGAAGGGAAGACTTGAGATAACAGACTTCAGAAATTCCACTGAATGGAGTGGCCAAAAAGCTTTAAAATGTTTCAGGAGAAGAAATGACACTGTGCTATATTCAGTTGAGTTTTTTTTTTCTGGGAATAGTCTACTTTGCGTACCAATATTATCAAAGGCTGGTATAGTGTGTGTGGAATAACAGCCTTCAGTTTATTCCCTAGATGCTGGAGTGCTAAACAATATCCTCCACTTGTAGTTGCACTGCTTTATTTCATATGGAACAATAATAAGATCTATTTCACAAAATGCTGTTTCAGTACTGAGATTAATTGTTACAGCTCCATCACATTACTCTAGTCACATTCAGCTGTCTTTCAGATGAATATGTAGGGTTACCTCCTGAAGAAAATGATGCATCATACAAAGGTGACAGTGTAGCAACGTTGTTCAGTTGTATATCTGAATAGCTTCGTTTCCCAGAAGCTTATCATGCATTCCTCACAGATTACTTAATAATTCCCACTGTATTCCATAGGGCTTATTTCTATGTGTTCAACAGTTAGAATTGCATCCTTAGAGGATCATTAACTTCAGACTTCTGAAGGTAGCAGGTCCACCACATCTCACGTTCAGCTCCTGTTGGGTATACTCTAGGATGCATTCTCCATTCACTTTGGAAAATGGTGAGGACTAACAGGCCGAGCTCCAGTTCTCTACGTAATAACTATAAGACACCTTAATTCAGGCCACAAAATCCTCTGAAAGAAACAGGAGCTTAGCGGACAAAGAGAAAGTCACTCTCTGGCAGGCCAGGTTACAAAACATTAGTGCTGGAAAACAGCTCTTCTGCAAGTAAAGAGATCTGGGAAACAAATTAAATTCTTTATTATTATGGATCAGCGACAAAGTCTAAATAAGACTTGCTAAATAAAACCTGCAGAATAAATAAATAAAACCTACAGAATACAACCTACAAAATAGAATGTACAGAATCAAGCATACAAGGTGAAAAATGTACAATCATGCTTGCACTATTTTGCTATCAACACTGCTTGAGTTTTACAAGCTGTGAAACACATTTTGCAGTAACAAGACTTACCTTAGGGTCCTTAACAACCAGTAAAAATTGAATATAAAGATTTTCAGTCCTATCCAGAAATGAGCTTAGAAGAGGCTCTTCATGTATGTCTCTATAGAAATTGCAATAGAGCTAATCAGGTTTTGCTTTTTGACTCTTCAGATTTAGGAATGGCCTGGTGTGGTGTATTTCCAGTAGCAATTGTAATGGCAACACCATTTCAGAATGAAATATCAAGGGTCCCTGGCTGCATTTCATGACTTATATTTGATGGAGATTGTACTAAGATGTGTAGATGGAAAGTTGCTTACCAGCAGGCCAAATGCCTGATTTCTGGCTATGAACTTTCAGTTTAACAAGTCTTACTAAAGTGGGATTGGAGAAATGCTGTTTCATCACTAACATTCTTTAGCTAAAATTGAACATCCATTTCCCAAGGAGGAAGCAGTCACTGAATTCAGGTAAACAGTTGTCCAGGTAAACTTGAATATAGTTGTTCTTCATGGATTTCTTTGCACCAAGTATTTTACCCAGTCATCCACTGGCAAGTCAGATCTATCTATCTATCTATCTATCTATCTATCTATCTATCTATCTATCTATCTATCTATCTATTTTTCAAATTTCTATCCCTGCCCATCTCCCACCTAAGGAGGGACTCTGGGCGGTTTACAATAAGACCATTCCTTACCAATGGTTCTCTCAGCACACTGTGAACTCAATGCTTAATATCCTATGAATCCTTGAATTGGGAGAGAATTTCAAGGCTTCCCTATATCACTAGCCCATTCTCCATTGGTCAGTCAAGGGGGAATAGCATCTTGTGGTTGCAGCCAATTAATGCTATAGAGGCATGTTATTTGACTCCCAAGATTCTGGCAATGAGCTTTATCATAGAAGATTGTCTTCTTGGAGGGCTGCCTAGCTATGAGTAAAGAATTGTTCCATATTTGACTGGATTGTGGTCTTCACACAACATGGCTGATTGGGTTAGTGCAGCATGTTTGGGTTAAAACTGACCTTTTCCTACCTCCTGCTGAATGGGTTATTTTTTCCCCCACACAACACATCCTATTATTAATCCAGTTAAATTAGCCCATGTATCAATCACAGGTTATGTGTCAAAACTTGAGGTTTATTTTTTATGCTGTTGAAATGCCCTCACTCAATAAATTATTATTGAAATCATATTTTTTTTAGAAAAAATGAAATAACTAAATACTGTTAGATGTTTTTCTAAATCTTTTTTACACAGGTATCTCTCATAGGATAGGACATTACCTTTATGTGGCTAGCTGAGATAGTAGAATGATGTTTGACATGCTCCCATATCACCTAAATATATCTTAGGAAGTATCATGCATTACTGATGTGAAAGATGGTATCTTTATACTTGGAACTTTGTAGACTATTGATCCAAATTAGATGTCAAAAGACAGCTTCAGAAGTCATTATACAGGCTGGGATATGAATCTGTGTAGATAAATGAATAAACATTCAAGGAGGCAATCAAGCACATACTTTTATTTTTAGCATGCAGACAGAAAATTATCTCTGATGTTATTCAACAGAAAAAAAAAACCTTTACTGAATTATAATTAATTGTTGCAGTACTGCATACGCTAATATTTAAGGCACTATAGTGCTGTGTTTTTTTCACACAATAATTAATCATCTAGTAATTATACCACAATTTCAGTTGTCAGAATTGGTGAAAAGGCAATAATACAAATTTTAAGTGGCACAACTTTGTGGAGCTTTTTATACAAAAATCTGATTAAAAAGTTTTGTTTGAAGCCTGCTACAACAGTCATGGTTAACAACAATAAGCATGACAGCAGCAAAAATAAGTTATGTCAGGACGAGAAGTTGGATGGACCAATGGAGCTGTGTGGGCTGATTCCAATCCTTTATTTCCTCTTTGTGGGCATCACGATTCTTATTTTTGCACTTGGTTATTCTGAATGGCAAGTTCTGAAGAGAGTTCTCCTCATGTTCACTTGATGGTTACAGACTTGATAAAGTAGGCTTGTAAGGAAATGCCTCTAAATCTAAGGAACTGTTCAAATCTCATTCAAATGAATAGTAGAATTCTCTTCAAACTTTGCTGGCCAAGACAAAAAAATGCCCGAAATGGAGCGCACAAGGAAGGTGCAGTAAATACACGGGAAGATACAGGAAGAGAAAGTGCTCAATCTAAGATTCTATCCAAAAGGAACCCATTTGCTTTCCAAGAAATTATGGAAACACAAGAATGAAGTTTTACTTTATATCACTGCTTATCTTCATTTTCACACTGCTAACAGGAACAAAACTAGTCATGTACAGGTTACTCTGTGTAATTAAGCTGAGATATATTTATATTTGCTAGCAGTTTTTAGAATATGTTTTAAGAATTTAAAATTTCCTAACAATTTAAGAATGAAGAGCACTGGAAGCATATTTGTGTGTATGTGTGCGTGTACATGCGTGCATGTGCATGTGCATGCATGTAAACAGAGGCATCTGCAGGTGAATAAGAAAGTTAAGATGGCAGCACAGCACACACACATAAAGGGAATGGGGCTCTGAACATGTGGTCATGGTTACCTTCTTGATTTTTTGCCTCCATACCTCTATGTATTTGTGATGTCATATTCTCTGACATTCTTCGAGAAACAGAATTATAGAAGAAATGTTACTTTTTCAAAACATGAATATAATTCCACTTCACCAAACCATGTTTATTTCTCTAGTGCAGTGTTTCTCAACCTTGGCAACTTTAAGATGTGTGGTCTTCAACTCACAGAATTCTCCAGTCAAACATTTCCAGATGAGTCAGGGAAAATGAATGAACATTGTTTCTAAGATTTTTTTTTGTTCCTACATTTAAATTGTAATTCCTAAGGTCCATACCACTTTCCATTTGCTCCGAATGAATAATTAAAATGTTATTTTTAAAAAATGAATAATTAAAAGCTAATTAGCATGATAATCTGAACTTAATGATTTCAAATATCAATTTTAATTTTGTTTATGTATGGAACAATATTACTGCATTTTTAATAATATGAAATGAAAATCCTCAACTTTTTTTACCACTTCATATTAATCAGAAATGTCATTATATTTATGTTTAATGAAACTGCAACATATCCGAATGAAATTGTGAGGCGTTATACAAAGGATATAATTGGGGTCTGTTCAACATGTATTCATGGTACAGTTTATTATAAAGCAATAACTTCATATGGATGTTTGTTTTTTGGAGCAAAATAAAACCTGCCACCTCTCTAGTTTATGATGACTTCTCAAATAATTTACAAAAAGGAGATTAAACTGTCAGATGTACTTTCTTATGATATAATTTCCTGTAGTATAAGAAATGAGTATGCAAAGATGTAGCTGTTATCCCAAAATTTGCATGATGTTTTGTAAATTATCATTGAACTAAATTGAATTTGTTCTTTATCAAGTATTCAACAGATGCTGTTATTACCCATCAAATTCGCTGTATGCAGGCTCACATTATTTTTATGTAAAAACCCATACAATATTTATAAGGTGATGATGCAACTCTATGTTTAATTACATTTGTATCTTTCTGCTCCATTTAATATATTTATTTGCTATAAGAAGATATGTAAATTTGTAAGCCTAAGGAGGGAAATTTTTTTTAATGTGCATATTGTTTATGCTTACATCAATACCTTACATTATTTTTATCTAATTAAAGCATATTGTTGAAACTTAATTGAAAATTCTTAGGGTTATTATCTTATGAGAAGTAAATCCCTTACAAGATGCCACAAAGAAGGGGATTTGCAAGTATTGGACTAAAAATCCACTTTTTTCTTAAATACTTTGCTTCTTGAAAAAGCTGTTTACAGAATGCGTTTAAAGACAGAGAGTTTAGTTATCTAGAAACATCTGTAATTTCTTTTAAAGTAGAAAAGGAATAGTCTTGTTTCTTGTGCTTTTTTTCAAAGCAAAGGATCTTTTCCAGCAAAATGTAATGCATATGAACCAATATAGGCAGACTGTCTCATAACATATACTGATTATATTGAGAACTGATCTTTGCAGTATAAATAAATCTCTATGAAAACATTCAGTCTTTAAGCAAACAATACTTAAGCAAACAATGCAGCTATATTGTAGTTAGGTTTTGCAGTCCAGTTAAGGGTAAATCTAGTCAATCAACTTTCAACTTTTTCAATCTTTTCAACTGGTTGGTGTTTATGATTTTGAAATTTGTTTTATACAGCAAAAGCAGGCTTAACAGTATAAAAACAACAACAAAGAATCCCTCAACATCAAGTAAAAAAAAAAAGTTCCCACCAAGGAACAGTGATGGGGCTCCACTCATTTGCAGCCCAACTTCTCCCAAATATCTTTTACAGTGACTATTGTTCAAATATTTAATAATCCTAGTCAACAATGAGAAGATTCACAATAGGAATAGGACTCATGATTCTGCCTAAGAGACTATATGACAGAATGGAGAATGGAGAACTTTATCTGCCATCTGTCATGGGACCTCCTAGATGTATAATATGTGCTTGTTGGTGATAACTGAAGTCTGAGAAATAGATGAGAAAATAAGGAAATAAACGATTTTCACACAGAGCCTCATAGAGGGCAGGAAACTGAAATGAATTACAAAATTGGGGAAAGTTAGACAGAAATAAGTGAAATGCTAGGAAGGAACACTGGAATTAGGGAATCTTAGACTGATGACAAGATGGTAGATTCCAAGTGAAGAGGAAGGACTGGTATGCAAACAACAACAACAATAACAACAAAGAAAAACAACCACAATGTGGGGTTTGTCTACTTTGTGCAGATATCCAGAGGGTAAAGAGGATCCAAAGATAGAAGGAAGAAGATCCAGATTCTGCTATCTGGGAGAAGTTGTCAGCTAAGTTTTAACTGCAGCCTTTGATTAACTCTTGGGGGAATTTAGTATAGCTACATTTTAGTTCAGGCACTATTATTTTAGCAGAAGTGTTAGTATTGCCATTCCAAATCAATCTTGACATGATAGAGCAAATAAACCTTAGAGAAACTGGTTACAGTTTAACTGGTTAAATTCTACTTGCTTAATTATCTGACTGGAAAAGACAAACTTGCAAAGCAAATAGTGTCTTTCTACTCTTATTACACTAAGGATAAAGGGAAAAAGTACATATGATTCACAAGAAGTTTCTTGTGTACTGTATTTTGTTAGCAATAACAATGCAATATCAGCATATGGAACTTTCCTCATTTTTGAAACACAAGGAATAACTTCCCCAATGTATTTTCTGCAGAAGCTTAAAGATCCAGTGTGGTAAAAAGAATACAAGGTGAATAAAATATTATACAGTAAATTTTTATTTGATCAGACAAATGTAAATTTGGAAGAGACAGTGCCAACTACTTCAGTGCATGATCCAGATAATACTACTATGGCACTCCCACTTCTACTTAAGTACCTCCAGTGAAAGTAAATCTGCAACTTTTTGAAGTAGCATGTTTCACTATCAGACATCCAATGAAATGTGGATTTAATAGAGAGTATTTAGTGGATTTTGGATGCAACAGACTAAATTTCTCCCATATATCTCCCTGAAATAATGGACAATCTATTGCATCCAAATGCGGGAGTTAAATTTGCATGAATTTGCAGTGATTTGCATCAGATGATAGATGATAGATGATAGATGATAGATGATAGATGATAGATGATAGATGATAGATGATAGATGATAGATGATAGATAGATAGATAGATAGATAGATAGATAGATAGATAGATAGATAGATAGATGACAGACAGACAGACAGACAGACAGACAGATTTTTATTACAATCATAGACCAAGAGAAAAAAATTGCCACAGTAAAACATAGCATAATTATTATTGATTGCAGGTCATTGTACAGTGGAGTGTACACGCAGTATAACAGAACTTGGCAACATTTAAGGACAAAGAATTGCCTTGGTTATCTAATAAATAAGGTAAGTAAAATAAATCAGAACGTCCTGGGAATTTAGAAGGGAGAAGGGAAATCAAGTGCAGATGAGTCTCCTGTAGAACTGACAGAATAACAAGATTGTGGAGTCCTTGGTGCTTTCGGAGCCTTGTTGTTTTCTTGCAGACGTTGCAGGCTAGGCAACATCTTCAGTGCCACAAAATAACAAAATGTGGGCTGTAGTTTCCATCTCACCTGCATAACAGGAAATCATTTTACAAAGGTGATTTTCCTGTATTTCTCTTCTAACATTGCATCATTTATGTCATTATACAAATGGCATAAATTGCCACAAATGCTATAATTTGTGATGGAATGGATATTCAGAAGTAATAGACACCCTTTCTTTCTAACTGATCACTGGAAATCCCTCCTAAGAATTAGCCTAAATCTATTCTCCTGCATTTTCTTCCCATTGGTTCATGTTACATCCTCTGGAGTCACAGAGGATAACTTTTCTCCATACTCAGCATACTAGTTCTTTATTCAGTCTGTTATCATATTTCCCCCTTACATTATCCAGATATACCCAGATCTAAATTTGGCCAGATCTTTCAGCTACATCTTAGAGACCTTGATTTGCACATCAATCTCCATTTAGGTTTCTCTGGATCCACTCCAGATTGTCAATCTCATTCTTAAAATGTAGCATCTACAGCTAGATGCAGTATTTCTGGTTCAGCATGATCAGTACAGTCTAGGACAAAACTCTGATTTCCTATGATTTGGGCACTCTGCTTATGTTAATGTTGTCAAATAATCCATCAACTTTTTTAGCAGCTGCACTGCACTCCTGACATATGTTCAGTGTATAAATCACCTGGTCATTTTTAAAAATGTACTGCTGCCGAGCCCAGCCAACTATATCCAAGATATGCGATTCATTTCTTATAACTTAATATGTGATTTGGTTTATCTTTATTGAATTTCATCTTATTTGTTTCAACTTCATGTTTCAATTTCTCAAGGTCATTTTCAATCTTGATTCTGCAACCCCTGTCATCTTTGTTTCAACTTCAGATGTGATAACCTCCCATCTATGCCCTTATCCAAGTCATTTACAAAAATGCTGAACAATACAAAGCTTATGACAATGTCCTCTGAATGAACATCTCTCTTTGGATTAGTTAAAGCCATTAATGAGTACAGGTGGGTTCAACGTGCTGTGAATCCACCTAAGAGCAAATGGCATTCAGCCCACAATTTACCATCTTGTCAACAAGGATATAAAATAAGAGATCTCATCCAATGTTTTGCTGAAATCAAGATATACATTCTAAATGAATTGGTCTGGCATGATTTATTCTGGATAAACATACTAATTATTTTCTAAATATTCAGAGATGAAATGCTTAGTAATCTGTTCTAGAATTTTGCCTGTCAATTCTGTAAGGATGGCTGTAATTTCTGGAATGAATTTCCCCTGCTTCCCACATTCTCCAGAATTATCCCAAGATTATAGATATGGGTTCTGAAATAATTTACAGTTCCTTCAGCATCAAAGTTCTGATCATAACAGCAAGTATATTGTGCGGAACCTCTAAAGTGGAGGAATTTTAGCCCTGGAGGAAGCTTTGTAAAATTTCACAACAAGTTTCACCAAAACAGGTCATAATGGTCAATACCATTGCTTTGTTCTTGCTTTCAAATTGTGTAATCACTGAACCCAGTTATCAGCAAGATGGTCTTGTTGAAAAGCCTTACTGCAATATATAACTGAAGTTTCCTTTCTTCTGTTAAGCATTTAATATCATATATCATTAAAAGTTGTAACAGGAAACATCTTGTTCCTTTCTTTTTTCTTAACTGCTCATTCCTACTCGTTGTACCTCTACTGACCACATACTTCCTTTTGATATTTTCTCAGAAAGTATCATAAGTCAGAAGTACAATGTGATTGACACTGTTATAGTTGATAGTTGCTCTCTTTGATTTTGGAAGATAGGGGAACATTCTCTTCCTAGAAGAGAACAATTTCAATCAACTTTGTGTCCCCCAAAGAAATGAATTGTTGTCAGATCTGGATGAATGCATGGATGGATGGATGGATGGATGGGAACAGGAAAAATCCAGGACTTTTCAGGAATTGCAAAACATAAATGGTCTCTTTGTACATGTTCTCACTGACTACAATACAAGTTAGGATATTGTGAGGCTCCAATTCTTCTACTAATACAGGGGTGGGCAACGTCAGGCCCATGGACCGTATAAGGCCCGCGGGGCTCCCGCCTAAGGCCCACGGGGCTTCCGCCTGCAAACCCCGCCCCTTCCACGTGATTGGCTCCCACCGACAAACCCTGCCCCCCAGTGCTTGTGATTGGCTCCCGCCTG
Organism: Charina bottae; assembly: GCA_023362775.1. NCBI lineage: Eukaryota > Metazoa > Chordata > Lepidosauria > Squamata > Charinaidae > Charina > Charina bottae. The sequence goes on from JALMGJ010000035.1 coordinate 5,242,971, forward strand.
CAAACTCCGGCCCCCGGTCCACAGAAATACCAGAAACCCCGCCCCCTGCCCCCCCCAGTCCCCGGTTATAAATATCCAAATGGCCCTTGGCAGAAAAAAGGTTCCCCACACCTGTACTAATAAATGAAAGCTTCAACACACGCCACGTAGGATATGTAAAAGCTTTATTTACAGCGAGCGATCCTTTTCACTTTAAAGATTCAAGTGAATTATAGTTACAAGATCTTGCAGTTTAATTGCAGTTCCCAATTTCCCCCCTCCCCTTAGAATGTGTTAATCAATTACATTCCTCTCTGTCTCTCACTTGCTCTGCCCAGCTGGTGCTTTCCATTGAAAGTGCTGAATGCCTTCCAGCTAATCCACACCTCTCAGTGATTTGCCTGTCTGGCGGTTTGCTACTGAGTTCCTTCCCATTGAAAGCTTTGGTGCCTTGGCTGGTTGATAGGCTTAGGCGACCTACTTTACTATGTCAGGGTGGCATGGGTGCCATCATGACAGATATTTTTTTTCCTTTTTATTATGTTAATATGAGTCTTGATATTTATATTTATATAAATAATACTTAACCCCTTCATGGATCACTGCTTTGTCATGGCGAAGGGGCTTGCATAACTCAATGAAGCCATGAGCTATGCCGTGCAGGGCATCCATGATGGAGAGTTCTGACAAAACGTGGTCCACTGGAGGAGAAAATGGCAACCCACTCCAGTATCCTTGCCAAGAAAACCCCATGGACAGTATCAAAAGGCTAAAATATATGACACAGGAAGATGAGCCCCTCAGGTCGGAAGGTGTCCAATATGCTACTGGGGAAGAGCGGGGGGCAATTCTAAGTAGCTCCAGAAAGAGTGAAGTGGCTGGGCCAAAGCCGAAAGGAAGCTCAGTTGTGGATGTGCGTGGAAGTGGAAGGAAAGTCTGATGCTGTAAAGAACAATATTGCATAGGAACCTGGAATGTAAGATCTATGAATCAAGGTAAGCAGGATGTGGTCAAACATGAGATAATAAGATTGAACATCGACGTCTTTGGAATCAGCGAACTAAAATGGACAGGAATGGGCAAATTTAATTCAGGTGACCATTATATATACTACTGTGGGCAAGAATCCCTTAGAAGAAATGGAGTAGCCTTCATAGTCAATAAAAGAGTGGGAAAGGCAGTACTGGGGTACAACCTCAAAAACAATAGAATGGTCTCAGTTTGAATCCAAGGCAAACCATTCAACATCACAGTAATCCAAGTCTATGCCCCAACCACTGATGCCAAAGAAGCTGAAGTTGACTGGTTCTATGAAGACCTACAACACTTTCTAGAACTAACACCAAAAAAATATGTCCTTTTCATCATAGGGGACTGGAATGCTAAAGTAGGAAGTCAAGAAATAACCGGAATAACAGGCAAGTTCGGCCTTGGAGTACAAAATGAAGCAGAGCAAAGGCTAAAAGAGTTTTGTCAAGAGAACATTCTGGTCATAGCAAACACTCTTTCCAACAACACAAAAGAAGATTCTACATATGGACATCACCAGATGGTCAATACCGAAATCAGATTGATTATGTACTTTGCAGCCAAAGATGAAGAAGCTCTATACAGTCAGCAAAAACAAGACCTGGAGCTGACTGTAGCTCAGATCATGAGCTTCTTATCGCAAAATTTAGGCTTAAATTGAAGAACGTAGGGAAAACCACTAGAACATTCAGGTATGACCTAAATCATATCCCTTATGAATATACAGTGGAGGTGAGGAATAGATTTAAAGGATTAGATCTGGGAGACAGAGTGCCTGAAGAACTATGGATGGAGGTTCATAACATTGTACAGGAGGCAGCAACTAAAACCATCCCAAAGAAAAAGGAATGAAGAAAGCAAAGTGGCTGTCTGATGAAGCTTTACAAATAGCTGAGGAAAGAAGGAAAGCAAAAGGCAAGGGAGAAAGGGAAAGATATAACCAACTGAATGCAGATTTCCAGAGAACAGCAAGGAGAGATAAGAAGGCCTTCTTAAATGAATAATGCAAAGAAATCGAGGAAAACAGTAGAATGGGGAAGACTAGAGATCTCTTCAAGAAAATTGGAGATATCAAGGGAACGTTTTGCGCAAAGAAGGGCATGATAAAGGACAAAAAAGGCAGGGACCTAACAGAAGCAGAAGAGATTAAGAAGAAGTGGCAAGAATACACAGAAGAACTATACAAGAAAGATCTTAATGTCCCTGATATCCACGATAGTGTGGTCACTGACCTTGGGCCAGACATCCTAGAGAGTGAAGTTAAGTGGGCCTTAGGAAGCATTACTAACAACAAAGCTAGCGGAGATGACAGTATTCCAGCTGAGTTATTTAAAATCCTAAAAGATGATGCTGTTAAAGTGCTGCACTCAATATGCCAAAAAATTTGGAAAACTCAACAGTGGCCACAGGATTGGAAAAGGTCAGTTTACGTTCCAATTCCAAAGAAGGGCAATGCCAAAGAATGTTCAAATTACCGTACAATTGCACTCATTTCACATGCTAGCAAGGTTATGCTCAAAATCCTATAAGCTAGGCTTCAGCAGTATGCGAACCGAGAACTACCAGAAGTGCAAGCTGGGTTTCGAAGTGGCAGAGGAACTAAGGATCAGATTGCCAACATTCGCTGGATCATGGAAAAAGCAAGAGAGTTCCAGAAAAACATCTACTTCTGCTTCATTGACTACGCTAAAGCCTTTGATTGTGTGGATCACAACAAACTGTGGCAAATTCTTAAAGAGATGGGAGTACCAGACCACCTTACCTGTCTCCTGAGAAACCTGTATGCTGGTCAAGAAGCAACAGTTAGAACTGGACATGGAACAACCGATTGGTTCAAAACTGGGAAAGGAGTATGACAAGGCTGTATATTGTCTCCCTGCTTATTTAACTTATATGCAAAGTACATCATGAGAAACGCCAGGCTGGATGAATCACAAGCTGGAGTTAAGATTGCTGGGAGAAATATCAACAACCTCAGATATGCAGACGATACCACCCTAATGGCAGAAAGTGAAGAGGAACTAAAGAGCCTCTTGATGTGGGTAAAAGAGGAGAGTGCAAAAGCTGGCTTGAAACTCAACATTAAAAAAAACTCAGATCATGGCATCTGGTCCCATCACTTCCTGGCAAATAGAAGGGGAAGAAATGGGAGCAGTGACAGATTTTATTTTCTTGGGCCCCAAGATCACCGCAGACGGTGACTGCAGCCATGAAATTAAAAGACATTTGCTCCTTAGAAGGAAAGCTATGGCAAACCTAGACAGCATATTAAAAAACAGAGGACTCACTGGAAAAGACCATGATGCTGGGAAAGACTGAAGGCAAAGGGAGAAGGGGACGGCAGAAGATGAGATGGCTAGATAGCATCACCGATGTAATGAACATGAATTTGAGTAAACTCCGAGAGACAGTGGAGGACAGGAAGGCAACATATATACTTAAATTCTTAACCTATTATTTAGAGTATTGGATATAAAGAAGAGGGAAAAAAGTGAATATTCTATCAATATTAGTTACAGTTTAGGATGTCAATATTACGAGCATTATGTTTATTTGATTTTTTCATTCAAAGTTAAGTATAACATTGGAAAGGAAAAGATGAAGGAAGAACATACATCAATGCATTTGTTATATAATAAAGGTTTCAGTCGTAAGCTGAATTACTTGATATTGAAATCTCCATTGTATTGTTACTTGGTGTGTGTGTGTGTATATATATCCTCCGTTGGGGGAGTTGGGCGGTCATATAAATTTAAATAATAAATAAATAAATAAATATCTGTGTGTGTGTATCTATATGTATCTATATGTGTATGTGTTTTTATACATGTTTAGAGATGTTAATAAAAAGAAAAAAAATAAATGAACAAAACAAGTTTAACAAAATTAAAATACTAAAAAGAAAAAAAGAAAAAAGGCAGAGAAAAATTGCTAGACATAAATGATCTGTTTGTACATGTTCTCACCGACTACAATACAAATTATGATTGTATGTGGAATAAGCTATTAAATAGATGTCAACTGAAACATAATATTTATGGTTCACAAATTTGGCAGTGAATCCAAATCATGAGATATGTTTGTATAGCTGAAGCAACTTTGAAATTTGTTAAGATAATGTTGATATTTAGCAGGAGATACTTCTATTTAGCTTGCTCCTTGGGAGGAAAGCTATGGCAAACCTAGACAGCATATTGAAAAGCAGAGACATCACCTTGCCGACAAAGGTCCGTATAGTTAAAGCTATGGTTTTTCCAGTAGTAATGTATGGCTGTGAGAGTTGGACCATAAGGAAGGCTGAGTGCCGAAGAATTGATGCTTTCGAACTGTGGTGCTAGAGAAGACTCTTGAGAGTCCCTTGGACTGCAAGGAGGTCAAACCAGTCAATCCTAAAGGAAATCAACCCTGACTGCTCATTGGAAGGACAGATGCTGAAGCTGAAGCTCAAATACTTTGGCCACCTAATGCGAAGAGAGGACTCACTGGAAAAGACCCTGATGCTGGGAAAGACTGAAGGCAAAAGGAGAAGGGGATGGCAGAGGATGAGATGGTTAGATAGCATCACCGATGTAATGAACATGAATTTAAGTAAACTCTGAGAGACAGTGGAGGACAGGAAGGCCTGGCGTGCTATGGTCCATGAGGTCACGAAGAGTCGGACACGATTAAACGACTGAACAACAACAACAACTTCTATTTAAGGTCAAAATTGCCATACTGGTAGTACACCCATCCATCCATATCTTTATTGCAGTCATTGACCAGAATACAACAATAAGCAGCAGATGAAACAAAATAAAACAGTTTGTCAGTGTTTCATTGATATAATCAAAATATGCCTAGTTTTGCAGACAGTGTAACAACTTTTGGCCACGTTCATAGAGACAGAATCATACCAGTCGATAATAACAATTATACATGGAATAAATAGAGTTGCCTCGGTACTTTATTAAATGGGGAGTGATGAGATGGGCCCTTGCATTCTTTTAAAAATACAATATAGCAGGACATGGATTATGGTTTCAATAGATCCTTCTCCACAGGGACACAACCGTAGCTCATATGGATTTTTTTTGTACCTTCCCACAAGAACCACTGTAGCGAGTGCATGAAAGAAACTAAGGATAATGCCCTCTGGAGTCTAAAGATGGTTATATGGTATAGATATCTTGCTGGCCTAGAAAAAGTGTCTGATTGCTCAATCAAACTGGTGGTATGTTTGTAATAGTATATGTATGCTTTCTACTATGTATACACGGGTTTCTACTTTTATTATTATATGTGCCAACTTCTGGCTATTTTTTTCCCCTATACTTTGCATAAACTTTCATATCTGGGTAAATCATATCTTCATAAATGTCCTTATAGTAATTTCAAGTTGGTAGATTAGCCCAGGAATGAACTGTTTCAATGAAGGTAAAAGATAAAGGTTCCCCCCGCACATTTGTGCAGTTGTGTCCGACTCTAGGGGCTGGTGCTCATTTCCGTTTGTTAGCCGAAGAGCCAACATTGTCCGAAGATGCTTCCACAGTCATGTGGCCAGCATGATGCATGCGGGAAGCTGTTACCTATCCACTGAAGTGGTACCTATTAATCTACTTGCATTTGCATGCTTTCAAATTGCTAGGTTGGCAAGAGCTGGAGCTAGTGCGGGAGCTCACTCTGTCACGCGGGGCTAGGGATTCGAAACTCCGAACTTGCGATCCTTCGATCAACAAGCCTGGCGTCTTAACCGTTGAGCCACCACACCCCCTTTCTTTCAATGAAACCAGGAATCAATATATTGCTTTTTAATCTCTTTCCCATTTCACAGTTTTCGCATTGGGAATTTGAACAGAATTTTTTCAGTTGACCCAAAACAGCTTTTTTCAGTATTGTGTACTGGGTTAATTATCCACTCTCTTTTACAGAACAATCAAATTCATTTTATAGCTACATCTGCTAGTTTAATCTGCAGCTCAGTTTAAAAACTCAAAGTCAGAAATGTTTATATTCAAGCTAATGTCTGCTCAAAACAGAAATGTTATTGGGTTTTTTTAGATTGGAATCATCAGCCTCACACATTTAACATCCTATCTTCTTGGTTCTTTTTCCCAGATGTGCTGCTATTGGTGATGGTTAGAAAAACTCCTTTATATTCACACAGAGTACATATAAAGTCTGATCTAAATGTCATAACGGCTGCCAAGGTTAGAGAACCCACCGTGAACTTCACTTGTTAATTATTTTGCTATGAACTTCAGATGATATCATGGATCAATACCACCAATATTTTCAAAAGACTTTGTCTCATAACTTACACATTAAAATGGGGGAAAAAAACCTATGGTCAAGATGCGGTAAACATATGATCTGTGATTTATTAATTTTGATATACTTACACAGCTAAGTCATTGCTAAGTGATGCATTGATCTAAAACCTGTTCACATTCTAGTCTCACCCTAGCGTCTACATCAGAGCTTTCCAAACTGTGTGTCGGGACACGTTAGTGTGTCGGCTGCAGGGTCTGGGTGTGTCGTGGCTGCTGCCGCCTCCGAGCCCTGCCAGGATTCTGCACAGGTCCTAGTGCCTGCCTTGTGCCCTGCTGCCTCCAAACTTGCCCTGCCAGGATTCCGCGCAGGTCCTGGTGCCTGCCTTGTGCCTTGCTGCCTCCAAACCTGCCAGGATTCCGCGCAGGTCCTAGTGCCTGCCTTGTGCCTTGCTGCCTCCAAACCTGCCCTGCCAGGATTCCGCGCAGGTCCTAGTGCCTGCCTTGTGCCTTGCTGCCTCCAAACCTGCCCTGCCAGGATTCCGCGCAGGTCCTAGTGCCTGCCTTGTGCCTTGCTGCCTCCAAACCTGCTGTGATTCCGCGCAGGTCCTAGTGCCTGCCTTGTGCCTTGCTGCCTCCAAACCTGCCCTGCCAGGATTCCGCGCAGGTCCTAGTGCCTGCCTTGTGCCCTGCTGCCTCCAAACCTGCCCTGCCAGGATTCCGCGCAGGTCCTAGTGCCTGCCTTGTGCCTTGCTGCCTCCAAACCTGCTGTGATTCTGCGCAGGTCCTAGTGCCTGCCTTGTGCCTTGCTGCCTCCAAACCTGCCCTGCTGTGATTCCGCACAGGTCCTAGTGCCTGCCTTGTGCCTTGCTGCCTCCAAACCTGCCCTGCTGTGATTCCGCGCAGGTCCTAGTGCCTGCCTTGTGCCCTGCTGTAAGAGTGTGTTGCGAAATGATGCCCTGCTGTAAGAGTGTGTTGAGAAATGATGTGTGTCTAAAAAGTCTGTCAATAAAATGAAAAGTTTGGAAAGCTCTGGTCTACAATTTAGCAGAATATGAGAACAGGGCTTTATACATGCAGAATAACAAAATCATAGAGTTCAAAGGAATATTCTTTCAACTCCTATCTTAATGCATGAATTCAAATTAAAGCATTCCTGAAACTTGGTTTCAACAGGAATCCAACTTTCCAAAAAAGTAAGAACTTACTACTTTTCTTGGTAGTGCAGCTACTATCAAACTACCCTTATCATTAAGAAAGTTTTTTCCCCCTAACTTTCAACTGAAATCTGCTTTTTTATAACTTGGTCCATTTTCCCATGGAGTTCCCTAGTAAACAACTGTTCTTCCATAGGACAGCCTTCAATACTAGAAAAATGTTATCATATCCTATCTCCCTTTTTTTTCTGAAGACAAAAGATTCCCCTTTTCCTCAATCTCTCTTTGTACAACTTTATTTCTAGGACCCTGATCATCTTCATTGGCCTTCTCTGTATGTGTACCAGATTCTCAGTAACTTTCTTAAATTGTGATGCCCCAAATTGGACACAATACTGAGGTGGAGTTTGTCCAAAGCATAATATTGTGGAATTATTCCTTTCCATGATTTGGGAACTATATTTTTTATTCAAAATTGATTCTGTTTTTTTTTAGCAGCCACATCATGCTGACAGCTCCGCTTTAGTTTCTGATCTTTTTATCATTCCAAGGTCCTATTACCAAGCCAACTGATCCCTATTCTATAACTTTGCACATGATTTTTTTTCAGCTTATTTCTCAAATCATTTTTGAATCATTTTTTAAATTTCGTTTATGTCTTTAAAGCATGGCTGTCTCAGTTTTCTGTCATCAGCATATCTGACAAACATTCCTTCCATCTCTTCATCCAATTTATTAGTGAAATATTGAAGAATACTGGGCCCAGGACCAACTGCTATGGCACTGCATTGATAACACACTTTAATACGATGAGACACTATTGATGAGCACTGTGATACTGTTTTCAAGCCAGCTGTGGATCCATCTAGATATGCCATCTAGCTCACAGAGTTGTGTCTTTAAATGCTCTTCAATGTGATTTAATTGTTAATGACAGAAAATATATTTTTGTATAAGGTAAAGGTTTTCCCCTGTACAGTCGTGTCCGACTCTAGGGGGCGGTGCTCATCTCCGTTTCTTAGCCGAAGAGCCAGCGCTGTCCGAAGATGCTTCTGCGGTGATGTGGCCGGCATGACGCACGTGGAATGCTGTTACCATCCAACCGAAGTGGTACCTATTTATCTACTTGCACTTGCATGCTTTCGAATTGCTACGTTTGCAAGAGCTGGGGGAGTGCGGGAGCTCACTCCGTCACGTGGTGCTTGGGTCTCGAACCGCCGACCTTCTGATCGACAAGCCTGGTGTCTTAATCACTGAGCCATCGCACCCCTATATTTTTGTATAGTTCTTTTCTTATCTTCCTTGGAATGTTTGGATAATGCTGGTAGATGTAATTCCCTTTCACATATTCCTCTATTCTGGAACAAGATTGAAATTCCTGTAACAAAAAATAAAATTGTGATTAATCTTAATCTTAGGACAGAAGTAGGGAATATTCTAAACCTTCCTTTTTATCTGTTAATCATACTGCTTAGGCAAAGGGTGAAAAATGTTACTAGTATAGAGTTGAGTGTATCTGATATATCTAGTTGTGTATGAGAGAGAAATTTTGACTATCAATGGATCTCAAACATTTTGTTCTGCTGCATATAAATTGGTGACTTGCAGCCTCCAGAAGGTTTATACCGAAACTCATTTTCCCAACTTGGTACCTGTCAACTATGATGGTCTAAGACTAATAAAAGTTTGATTTGATTTGAATATACCTCAAATTCTGAGCCAACATGGTTGGGACACTTGAAGATATCCCAGAGAACCAACAGTGTGGTGCCATTATTGGTTAAGGGATTGAATTAGGGTAGGGAAAACCCAGATTCAAATCCGTCCTCAGCCATAGAAATTCACTGGGTGACTTTGGTCTGCACATTGTTTCACAGTCTAATCTATCTCACAAAATGTTGTCTGGAAAAAAATGGAGAAAATACAGTGTATACTTCTGCAAGAGTGGGATATAAATATTGCAAATAAAGAATAATAGTTTCTAGTTTGCATTTCATATGCAGTGGTTGGTTTCCATTATTGTACGTGCTTCATTAAGAAATTTATTGTAACTGTGGATGTGACATATACATTTTGATTAGCACGTGTTGAGAAAATACTATAATGCTATGAAAAGTGGAAGGAAAGAGAAGAACAGAATGCCCAGGTGGATGGCCTCAATTATAGTGGTGATGGGTGTACTATTGGAAGACCTGAAGGTCCAAGTTGGATAGGGTCTTCCTATTTGGTTATTAAGACATTGATTTGATGGTACATAATCAAATCAAATTTCAAAATAAGTTTTGTAGCATATTGACAAGAAGGTCTGGGTTAATGCTCGGTTCCAACTCAGGTACATTAAAAAACATCTGTGTTACAGATGATATGCTGAACTTGTAGATGCAATCAGAGCATAATTCAGAGATGGGAAGGACTGCTCACATTTCTCATTTCTCAAGACCTACATACAAAACTATTCCCTGAACTGGGCTAGAGATTTTTTTAAAATGCTATCTTAATACTGTTTTTATTTGTTTGCTGTTAGTTTTGGATCCTGCCTTTCCATATGGTGTACATATACATTTATTTACTCGGAATTTTTTTTTGAAAAAGTGATAAGGTTGATAGTGAAAAAATACATTTCATAGTGCATGCTATATATATATGCCCTCAAGGAGGGACTATGAGTCCCTCCTTGAGGGGGAGATGGGCGGTCATAGAAATTTAACAAATAAATAAATAAATAAATAAATAAATAAATATATTAATTTTGATTTTATTTTGCTGAAAAAGAAAACACAAGTTCATATCTCAGGTAATGATCAAGACAGTCAAGAAAAGAAATAAAATAAAATAAAAAGCTAAGTAAAAAAATAATGGTATGATCCCCACCTGAACTAAAGGACACCAACTGTCCTGACTTCGATTGTAGGAATAACACGCTGAGGCTTGGGATAGAAGCTCTGTGTTTATTGTCCTACCTTCTTAACAGAATCCAGCTAAACTAACATAACTAGCAATGCTCAGAGAAAGAGTCCTTGAATTCAGGGCGGGGCTTTCTTCAGCCTCTTGGGAGGGAAACATAGAGATTCAGTACTATGCATGCGTTTCCCTTCCTGGAGGGAGCCCCCTCCTTCTCCACCCGTTATCTCCCTGACACCAACGTAGCTTATTTATATAAAGCATTTCTGAGAATAAATGTTCTTTGACAACACGTCTTTTTAAAATGCATTTTATTTCCTAAGGTAAACAAGTATTCAGCTCCAAATAACCCAAATGATGTATTTCAGAAAGCTACAAACTCAGAGGTATTAAGGCATTATGAAAAATAAAAACCATTTACAGATGGGAGTGTTAAACAGAGTATTTCAGCTAAATGGGCTGGTAACTGTTCATTTATCACTGAGCAAATGAGAAGGGTTTTATTTTAATACCGGGATGTCTTCTTTCCTGAATAGATGAAACTGTTCAAGGACTGTAACCAAGTAATTATTTTATTGTAACAAGCTTATTAGTGTATTGATTTATACAGTATTAGTCTTCATTGACATTATATATCATTTGTAGCATATTATTCTGCTGAAAAATAAGATGATTACCAACAACCAGCGGCACCTGATTAAAGTGTCACCATTGGCAAAGGAATAGTGAAGGGTCTGCTACATTTTGCATTTTCAATTCTCTGCCTTCAACAGCCTCTTATAGCTCAGTGATTAAAACCGATTCCAGATTGTAGTCGCTTGCATTTACCCTTTTAGGGCAGCTTATTTGCTTCCAATGTGAACTTACCTAGGTGAAGAAGCACTGTTTATTATCCTTATTGGAAACAGAATAACTAACGTTATTTTATTAAATGATCTGCTCGGATAGGAAACTGTTGACTCCTGATTTTGCTGAATTGCCAGTGGTACCCAGCTAATACATAGAAAGTACTGCTGGGAGTTGTAGTTCAGAAACCGTTGAAAATGTATAGCTTCCATTCTTCCAGCCAACTGGAAATTTGCCACCAACAATTGGCCAGCTATTTCAGATCCATGAGTTTCATCTGCCTCAGTCCAGTTACTTCAAGTTGTGTTTGCAATTATCAAGAATTTGATAACTCCTAACTCTTCACTCTCAGCCATGTTTTACATTGTCTCTATACTACTATAGTAAGTAACTACATTTTGTAAACCACCCAGAGTCCCCTATTCAGGGAGATGTGCGGGGATAAATTAAATTAAATTAATTAAATAAACAAACAAACAAACAAACAAACAAACAAACAAACTTCCTGGTAGTTTTTTCCCCCCGTTGATGCTGTTCCTGAGTTCTTATGTCCAAGCTATCTTAGGAACAGATTGATTGAACTCCATACAGCCAAAGACAGGCTTATCAATAGCTTGATCACCATAACCTTTAAGGAAGTTATAATATTTGTTGGATCTAAATATTACTTCATTGGGCATATGCTTTTAAGACTTGACCTCAGTGCATGTGGAATTTGCTAGATGTGACATTACAGCAAAAGCATGACAGGACCAGGCAAGGAAGCAGCATTTCACAGAGAGGAGCAGACTAACCCTCCCTTCTTTTTCTTGCTCTTCAGTTAGTAAAGTAACCAAGTAGGAAAGTAGGAAACCTATATATAAAGGTAATATATCTTTGAGTTGATCTCATGATTGCATGGTCACATCCATGTTGTAATCTTGGCAACAACACAGAAGTGGTTGCCACTGCTTTCTTCTGGGACCAACTTTCCCAGAAGAAAGTTGGTCTTTCTTTACCAACTTTCAGTTTGGTATACCATTCTGGTATTTCCTGAAAATCTCCCATCTGTAGTGTTCATGCAGAATAAATGGCGAGGAGATGTAGTGGCATTACCCACTTTTCTTCTGCTACCTTAAAAACTCTATATTATCCTAAATCACTCCACAGTGTATTATTTTCTTATCTTTGCACTCTGTATTTCTTTGGATTTCTGTCTAATCATCTTATCTTGTAGTGACCTTGGTATACATACACCTACTGTCCTAGACTTATACTATTTATCTCAACCATGTTGCTGTAATGAACAGATGTATAATTCTCCAAAAGGGAGGATGAGTTGACAAATGCCATGAAAAGATATCTCCCCTGGACTGTTCTGGGCAGGCATCTACAGGTGCTAATTTAGATCACCCTCCCTCAGTTATGAAAAATTATTTAAGCTGAAGGAAGTCAGGGTGGGATGGGAACTTCAGCATAGACCTAACTGGGGAGGTGCTACATTCTAGTTGGCACAAGAAGGGGGTCCATCTGCAGACTTTTTCAGAGTTCCTATCTGCAGAAAGGATGTTTAGGTATACCTTCTCATGTAATTTATATTACTTCAATAAACTTTTGGGCTCCTTCACCATGAATATTTTTATTATCTTGAATCCTAAAAGAATTAGGATTAGGATTCTTTTAGGAACCCTACTGGTACTTAACTGGCCACTTGGTGTCAGAACATCATCCAAGCACTAGCAGGTTTGACACTATTTGGGTTTGTTGAGATCACTCAAAGCTGGTACTGTATTTCTAGATAAATGCAGGCTGAAAATGGATATTTGCCTGTCATCTGAGAATAAGGATTCCAGCCCCCTGAAAACTTTCAGTTATATTTATGGAATCATTACCATATCCAGGATAGACATACAGCTTGCTAAAGATCTGCGATGAACAGCCTGATAAATAGAATTGATTTTGCCTTTTCAAGGCAGATTCCTCACTCAGCATTTTCTCTAAACCAGACATTCAGATAATATCTGCCAGAGTGTTTAAGGGATACAGAAGACTTGAAGTTCTTTTTTAAAAATACATCAGGTTGCAGAGGCCCTACTGTCTTCTGTTAATTGTGGATTAATATGCCCTCATCTGTGCTCACAGTATGGAGGACCATAGTTACCATTATGGAAGATGGTACTTCATTGGCTCCAGTTGCCTTTTTTTATATGGTGGGGGCTTCTGTGTGCATGGGGAGGCTGTTAAAAAAAATCAAGATGGCAGCCATAAGATGCAATTGAAGCCCTGCTTATTTTTTACATGCATTGCATATACAATCCATATAAAAATGGGGCAGGCTTTTGACAGCACAGTTATGGCCACCATCTTGCCTTTTTTGACCATCTCCCTGGATGTCCCTGTTCTATGGCATCTTTCTGGAAGGCTAATGGGAGCATAGGACATTGTGCAGGATTATTCTTGTAAGTGGTAGAGAGAGAAAGCCTCTTGACCAACTATTTTGCACTGCTGTGATTGTGCAGGGCATTTTAACAGTGAAATGACCAAAAATGCAAGATATTCATCCAGCTCATACTGTATGTACAATCTCTTTTGTTTTGGTGCTATGGCCATTAGATTGCCTTAATTCTTACCTTTATATTCTACTGGGGCTCATTCAGCTAATGAACGTGTTGAAGTCAAAGTTAGAGCATTGACAACCAAATTGAGTTTCTTCTTCAGAGGTTTGCTTGAATGGGCTTTAGAAACTTAAACCAGAATGAAGCCACTGTGAAGCCACATTCAATAACCTACTTCGATCACCTGCCTAGAGATGAACCCTTAATAACCTGTCATTTCTGTGAAGCATTAGTAATCACAAAAGTGCCTCCAACTGGCTCTAGAAGTACGCTAAGCTGGTAGGCATGCTCAAGGGGCATTTCAAATGTATCTGTGATGTACTATCTACACATATCCATGATGGGGTGGCTTAGACCGACTGTACGTATGCTTGGGAAGAGCATAATGAAGCTCATGAATGATGCATAAAGCTATCTATAAAGCTGGGGGGCTTGGCGCTCTTGTTGGAGCTTTACTGCTGAAGTTTGTAGCAGAGTATTGCTTTCTTTGTGTGAAGTAAAAGAATTGAAGTTTCAATGATGTGGCAGGGCAAAGTGCCTGGCTGAAGGGAAGTGCCAAGGACAAGGATTTTCTTCTTCTTCTTTAGAGAAGACAGATGACTACACACAAGACCAAGAGTTTGTAGGCAGAAATGAAAAAAAAATGCTAGAATGCACTCGAAGAGTGGCATGTCCATGCCTTAAATACAGAATATATAAAGAGAAAAGAAAAGCAGGGAAGGGGTGATGGGGTTATGGTTCAGCTGTTGCAGGATGTGCTGATGGAGAGAAAGTGGTTGGAGTGGAGAAACAACCAAGCCTGCTAAATGAAGATATCCCAGCGCTGGGATGTGGCAAAAGACCAGGTGGAAAAGCCTAAGGGTGTGAAAAGACCAGGAGATCTCACGAAGGAAAGCATCTCAGATTGTATTGTTTCTATGAAGAATCAGATGCTGGACAGTGGGAGTTTGTGAGTTAAAGGTTTGTTTGGCAGCAAGACAGCTGAGAGAAATCTCAGAAACATCCCAGTGTCCATAATTGAGACAAGGAGGTGGAGAAGCAGCAGTAATAAGTTATGAGCGGAACCTGAATGAGAGAAAGAGACATAAGAGGGAGGAAATTAAGAGGGTTAAGACTTGATTTCATGTATTATTCTGTACATATGTGGAAAAACATACCGGTTTTGTAAACAGTACTTTCACTTGTACATACTATTAGATCAAATTACTTCATTAGTATAGGTGACAGTGTTCATAATAAAATCATTGATTTCCTTATCTACTGGCTGTGTATGTGTGTGTCTGTATCAGCTCCTATCCTCACCCACCCTCTGACAAACAACTCTCTCTGACTGCCTTATTTGCCATTGTGGAAAGAAAAGCCACAACAAGGGGCCAAATCATCTGTAATCATAACAATGATGACCTCCTTTAACATGCTATTGTAAAGATTCGTTATATAATGCCTACCAAGGGCATTTGGACCTTCCAAAGCATGGTATAAAAGTGAAATAATCTGATTTCAACATAAATTGAGATTAAGGTTACAATGCCAAGGATCACTGCATTTATTGGAAAGCTTACCTTCTCCTTCAAGGTATGATTTTTATGTTCTAAACAACTCCCATGTACCATCTTAAGTTGATTGGATGGCACTTGAGGAGATATCAATAATAACTAATAATAGTAAAACTCCAATTTTGGTTGATTATTTTTCTCTGTCTAAAAGGCATGTGATGTAACAGGAGAATGATTCCTCAGAATTCATCATGCCAATTTGTATACTGTGATATTATGCAATCAGCTTAATCTTATTTTTGCAGAAATGCAGTGGATGCTCTGGCATAGCTGGATGATAAGGCTGCCCTTATTCTGTCACACCATTTCTTTTTCTTTTTTTGCACTCCAAGAAACCTTTTCTATTTTTAAACTTAAAAATGCAAGCATCCCCAAGGAAGAGGAAATATATGTCATTGCAGCTAGATTATTACTTCTTTTTTTAAATAAAGAAATGCCTTCATTTTATAATCCTTAGCAGATTACAGCTATGCTCATGGAACTGCAAGAGGAAAAATGCTTTAGAAGAAGTGGTGTTCTTGCTAATGAAAGACTGGATACAGGTTATGTAAGGTAGTTAAAAATTAAAGTAGACAACAACCTTTGATGGGAAGTTAAACAGAACTTTAAAGAAATACATGGAAACTACAGTGCATACGTATCTTTTTAAAACTTCTCTTCCTTTGTTGCTGTCCTGCTGAGTAATATTGAAAATAATATAATCTGCCAAATATTATCAATCTACCCCTGCTTATAAGGTTCCTTTGGCCATTGCCAATTATATGTTGTACATCATTTCTATCACTGAAGTGGATAATCTGAGGACAACCAATGGGCTCTGGATGGTATAACATCTTCCTGGCCCGTGATCATTACAGGTAACAACCTTTTTCCTATTAGAAATGCAGTTTTTGGCAAGTGGTTTCATACAGACAGGCCATCTGATTGACCATGGGGTAGGCAATTTAAGCCACTTTAGCAGATACATCTTCAACTGTGAAGGACGATCATTGTCTGCAGTAAAAACGATCTTTTGGTGTCCATGTGGTTCATGCACAGTCAAATTTATGAAGGGATAATCTGCCATTTGGTTCTGAATCCTGGCTGCTAAAAAACAGCCACCAAACACCACAGTTTAAGTGAGACTGTCAGCAGATTTGATGCTGCTTTTGTTCAGCCCTGTCTGACACTGGAAGTGTGGGTGTCAGAGGGGGATGCAGCCTCAATTCATCTGCCTTTCACATGCCAGTCAGGCCCACTTAGTATCTGCAAAAAGATTAATTAATATTTGCACTGCTGGCTAAGCTACAGTTTTAAAACTGACAGTTATTTTTTGAGTTTCAAAGATTATTTAACAGGTGCTGGTCTTCAATCTCTACAGAGAATACTGTAGTTCTTTGGAAGCAGCTATGATTGACATACAGAATTATGCCAATGCATCCTCCCAAGGCCTTGCTTATGTGTGTTGGCTGCACAACTCATTTTGTGCCTATTTGTGGTTTCATTGTTGTATTGTAATATTTGATATCCCTAAGCTTCTAAAACTATGCATGTAGACTATGGTCTTTCACATTGTCCTCCTACTGCAGAGACTGAATATCTGGAAATAGAACCATGCCATCGTCCATACTTTGGCCTCCGGGCACTGGATACACTGCAGCAGTATGCAGCACTGTTCAATTGACTCATGTGAGTATTCTTTCTATGTACAAAAGACGGGTGTGAATTGCAATCTGTAAGCTCTGTGAACATGTATCCAACAAATGATTGGAGACGCTCTATCCAAGGGACACAACTAAAGATCATAATTTGGAAAGCCAAGTCAGGGATTCAAAAGGCACTTTCAGGGAAGGGAAAACAGAAAAGTTAATCTAATCCAAAGTTATTAAAAGGGCAGAGGTAAAGAATTCTCAAGAGGGAGAGCAAAGTTCAAGGATGCAGATGAATAGCTAAGGCAAGGTTCAAGGAGGCTGAACCTTCCTCTACAGGTGCAAAGAAAGTTGAAGCATATGTTGCTCCAGCATTTGTCTATCGCAGTGCTTTCCAATCTGCCGGCGTTGGTGACACACCAATGGCGGCAGCAGCGGCGGTGCGGGGGCGTGTGCGGAGGCAGGGGCGCGTGGGGGGGCGGCGTGGGGGGGCGTGGAGCGGCGGTGTGTATGGCAGCAGCAGCGGCCTCTGCTAAAATGCGGAAGCGCTGATGGCACACCGCTGCCGCACACATCCCCACCACCGCTTCCGGGTTGTGTGGCGACACACCAAACTGTGTGTTGCGACACACTAAAGTGTTGTGACACACAGTTTGGAAAGCTGTGGTCTATCTTCTGCTCAAAGCTTTTATGGAGAGTCGTCAAAGACCACCACCCAAACAAAGCCTGTGTTTATTAGTTCTTTAGGGAGAATTGTCATTTCAGCAGTGCTTTCTGATCCCTCAAATAAGCATTTTCAAGAAGCCATCCCAACGCTTCTGCATGGTTCAAGGCACTGTTCCATCAGTCAGGCAGGATCTGCAGTAGTGACTTACTGTATAGCATCTTCTAACATCACCCAGCTATTGTAATCAATAGCTTCAATAATGGCTTTGTGATGCCAGAAGATGCTCTAAGTCACTAGTGTGGAAGTAACCTCTTTGTTAGTGCCATTTTCACAGCCTTGTGGATTGTGATTTTATACTCATAAGCTGGTGTTTCAAGTACACCCAAGTAGAAGATACCCTGCTCTGCCACTGTCTCAATATAATATTTTAGGTGAGAAACTACATATGTGTTTTATGTTCTTCTCTCCGACTAACTTGCCTCCTCTGATGAGGACTCATATGGTAGATCCATGGCAGGTAACTAATAATAGAGACAACAGCTGCTTCCTCTTCATATCTTCACTTACAAGACTTTGTGAAAAGGATCAATTATAGATAATGAATTTAAATGGGCGGGGAGGCCCACATGTGAGTCTTGTTGGCAGTTTTCTTGAGGAACCAGATGCCAAGTTTTAGACAGTGGCGAATGAGCCTACATTTTTCGAAATCATGGCTTTGTTTTCCATCTGATGTCTGCCTTCGAGGCTGTGAGGTTGATGAAAGCAAAAATATTGTAAACATCCCTGGAAACAGAGCACGAAGTCTGGTGTCAGCAAAAATGGAGAGATCTGAATGGTTTAGCAGAATCTGGATTTATATTGTGGTTAATGGGTAGGCACCTATGAGCACCCTGAAGATAGAGGCTTTATAAGCTCAGTCAGAAAAATCAGCTGCCAAGCCAGAAATTAATGCCATCTACTTATTCTGAACCTGCCTTTGACTGATCAGGTGGCCGGTATATACCACATTCTTTTTTACCCACTAATGCACTGAGAGGAAGAAGAATCTGCATTTCCTTTCCATTCCTTTGATCATGGCTGCTTGGATGGACAGTGGCAGACAGAGGGGTGAGGAGGTGTGTGAGCATGCATGAGAGTCTGAGTGGGTCTATGTAAAGGTAAAAAAGGAAAAGGTTCCCCCCCACGGTCATGTCCAACTCTAGGGGGCCGGTGCTCATCTCCGTTTGTTAGCCAAAGAGCCAGCGTTGTCCGAAGACGCTTCCACGGTCATGTGGCCGGCATGATGCACACGGAATGCTGTTACCTACCCACCGAAGTGGTACCTATTAATCTACTTGCATTTGCATGCTTTCGAATTGCTAGGTTGGCAAGAGCTGGGGCGAGTGTGGGAGCTCACTCCATCACACAGGGCTAGGGTCTCGAACCTCTGAACTTGGGACCTTCCGAACGACAAGCCTGGCATCTTAACCTCTGAGCCACCGCGCCCCTGGGTCTATGTAGATGCATGTAAATATGTGTGTGTCTGTATGTCTGCACGTGCTTCCCAATCCCTAAACTGTAGTGGAGGTTGTAGTTACAATGATTACCTACCCATCTGCTAGAATTCATTCATTTACATCCTGCCTTTATTTAGTACTACTCAAGGCAATGTATCTAAGGCTCCTGTCTCCTATTTCCCCCAACAGCAACTCTGTGAGGTGGTTGGGCTGAGAGAAAGGGACTGGCCCAAAGTTACTGGTTTTCATGCCAGAGGGAGGACTAGAAATCATGATCTCCTGTTTCTAGTCCAGCACTATACTAAACTGGCTCTAAGTATCTTTTTTTAAAAAAAGATGGATACATGTCTGAGGATTGGGCTTCGATAGCTAGAACAATTGAAGAGACAAATTAAAAAATTAGCCATTATTTAATCTATGTGTATTCATATCTGTTGACTCACAATGATCAGAAATCTTTATCTAAATCTTTTGTTTACCATGTAGTAACAGAATATACAACAGATGTTATTGTCTTGATCTGTGTTCCTAATAGTTTGGTTGGTGCATGGGGTGCATTTCAAATTTGGACATGGAGCAGACCCAGAGTCAAATCCTTTTTAGTTACAGTGTTCAAAGAGTGATCTTGGTCAAATTTCAGCCTTCTTTAATTATAATATCAACTATAATGAATCTTTCTTTGTGGATTAAAGGTTAGCTTTGGTAAGATAAGGAGATGGAAGTCTCTCGAGGACATTCTTTGTTTTTGATGAAGACATAGTCACTTTTTTTTTAAAGCAGCTGAATTGATTGGCACTTGTGCTGAGTGAGGGTTTGGACTAGAAGCCTTTTATGGCCTCTTCCAAATCTCTTATTCTATGAACCCAAACTGTTTAATAAAATACCTTTCCTGATTCAACGAGGGTGATCAGAACAGTTTAATACAATTCTAATACATGCAATATAACCAGGTATGGAATTTGATTTGTCTCTGGATCGTAATGTGTGCACTATGCCTATATTATGGATACTTTTACTCTTTCTGAGCCACTGCTTATAGCTATGTGATTAGTTGCTTCTACCTAGAATTTACTTTGGCCTTTGACCAGTGCATGCTGTATGGAATTAAGTTTAATCTATCAGCATGTATATGATATCACCTAACATTTTCACTCACAATAAAATCTATGGTTGCATCAAAATATTGCTCATAATCTTTATGTAGTATATTTTATGGAAGAATAGACTGACTGCATAGAACTGTTAATATTTCATGTCACTGGGTAGAACGCTTAAGTTTTATGATCTTACTAAGCAAAAAAGAGATGTGTTTTATTTCTTTTTGTAAAAAGTTTCTTCTTATTCAGTCAGTGTTTTATGAAGATGACCTGTCAGAGATGAAAATGTATGTTTACTAGTGTTTTTTTTTAAGAAACAAAAACAAAACTGCAACCTAGCATCTCTAGCAGCAGTATCCATGGAGGGAGTTAAAAATGGCAAGATGGTGATCACAACCGCATGGTCAAAGCCCTTCTCCTTTTGCACTCATGTATAAAAGGGGGCGTGGTGGCTCAGCGGGTAAGACACCAGGCTTGTCGACCGGAAGATCACAAGTTCAGAGGTTCAAATCCCTAGTCCTGCGTGATGGAGTGAGCTCCCGCACTCGCCCCAGCTCTTGCCAACCTAGCAATTCGAAAGCATGCAAATGCAAGTAGATTAATAGGTACCACTTCGGTGGGTAGGTAACAGCGTTCTGCGCGCGTCATGCGGCCACATGACCGTGCAAGTGTCTTTGGACAATGCTGGCTCTTTGGCTAACAAACGGAGATGAGCACCGGCCTCTAGAGTTGGACACAACTGCACAAATGTGCGGGAGGAACCTTTACCTTTATAAAAGGGGTAGAGCTTCAATCATGCTGTCATGACTGCTATGTTGCCTTTTTTGACTGATCGCTAAGTATATTTGGGATGAGAACATTGGTGCTTTCTCAGTTCTAGCACTGCCATCTAATGAGTTAACAATATTTCATATTTAGAGATGTTTGGGGGCAAATATGTTTCAAAGAAAAATACTGGTTCCACCACTTAGCTCATAATCTGAAGCAGCCTTTCTCAACCTTTTGACCCTGGAGGAACCCTTGAAATATTTTTTCAGGCCTTGGGGAACCACTGCACATTCATGCTCAAATATAGGCCAGAAATTACAAAATTATTATATTTGTTTCATGGGTAGGCCTGTATATATGCATGAACAGTGTCCTTAAAGTAAAAATAAAGAATGAAACTTACCTCTTTAATGTGAAGTTGCCCAAATTTGAAATAATTTGATCTCCCAGGGAACCCCTAGTGACCTCTTGCGGAACCCTAGGGTGGCATGGAACCCTTGTTGAGAAACCCTGATCTAAAGCATGACTATCACAATAACAAAATAATGCAATTTTCTATTGGTCAACAAGCAAAAGAGTATAACAAGCAAAAGACAAAAAAGTATAGACTTTTTTTCTTTATTATTCCTCCTCATTAGGTTTCTTAAACTAGCTATAGTTTTTTCTCCTAGATATATTGAATGCTGAATAGTCCTGAAACAGCTCCAATTGCCATTTTGCATCTTATTGAGAGCAATTAATGATTTACTGAGTTCAACAATGTATGCAAAGATTCCTAGATCAAAGCAAACAAAGAACCTGAGGGTTTTCATTTCAGATATAGGAGCATACTCTATTCCCCTGTTTTTCTCTTCAGGACTCTTATCTTTTCCACAAGTTCATTCAAGGAAACAACAGAGAAACAGAACAACCTGGACTTGTTCATGCACAATGAAAGTTTAATGAAAATTTTATGCCTGCATTTGGGAGAAGCTGAGCCAGGGACCAAGGAAAAACACACTGAACACATTGATTTGAGGAGTAAATGAAAAGGCCCCATGCCTTCTTAATACAAAAAGCCATGGTCGAAACATGCATTTGGTGCAAATCTGGGTTCTGGGCATCCACATTCTGCCAGAGATATTTTGACCTAGCTGGCTGGTCAGGGATGTGACAGCCATGACCCCTGATCAGCTTGTTTGGGAAAGCTGGTGTAAAGCTTCCTTTTGCTCTCTTTGAGGCTGACGAAAAGAAAAGAGGAGAGGAGTAATGAAGTCCCAGTGGCAATGGATTGACTGGAGCCCTTTAGTGGGCAAACTCCACTGTGATTTTGCTGTCTGTGAAGATGGTCATTCCTTTATAACTGTTGCTAATTTGATTTTATTTAATTGATTGATATAGATATAGATGTCCTCTCAGCACATGGCTCAGGATGGTGAACATCATCAAATAACAATAAATTCCATAAAATCACATACTAGAAAAGCGTAAGAACATACACCCAAACAGAAGCATACAAACAAAGTGCTGGGAAGAATGACTCCAGTGGGTTATACCACTCTCAGATCAATGCCTATGGGGAGCAGAGATTGGCACCAATCAAAAATAGCAGTTCTGTAAGGATGCAACCAGGGGCATGGTGGCTCAGTGGGCAAGATGCCAGGCTTGTTGATCGGAAGATTGCAAGTTCGGAGGTTTGAATCCCTAGCCGGGATTCAGACGGAGTGAGCTCCCACACTCGCCCCAGCTCTTGCCAACCTAGCAATTCAAAAGCATTCAAATGCAAGTAGGTAAATGGGTACCACTTTGGTGGGAAGGTAACAGCGTTCCGTGCACGTCATGACGGCCACATGACCATGGAAGCGTCTTCGGACAACACTGGCTCTTTGGATAACAAACGGAGATGAGCACCGGCCCCTAGAGTCAGACATGACTGCACAAATGTGCGGGGGGAACCTTTACCTTTTTAAAGGATGCAACCACAACCTGAATTATGGTGTGACTTCCCTTTCAAACCTAAGAAGAGTTACATCGGAGGCTTTCTTGTTACCTAGGAGCATGGTCTGTTAAAAAATTGGAAGTGAAAAAGAAGCATAGAAGTGATTGGATGAAAAATTAGGCTTGAGAATCTAATTAATCCATTCAATTGGCTTACTGTTCTGTTGTAACATGCACATACAAGAAAGCTAACTGAATGCTAGCTTTGTCTGTAAAAGAGCTTGAAAGACACATAGCGTGAACATCAATCACAGCTTTTTCAACACTGTGACATGTTTTGTATTTTTTTAAAAAGCACTAAAGTACAGCAGAAAAACTGAGACACCAATTCTGCATTTTTTTTAAAAAAAACAGGTGTCACTCTGAAGGGTGTCATTACAACATCATTTTGAAAATGATGGGAGATATCATTCCATTTTTTAAAAAAAAGTGTCGGCACAACTAATAATTTAATTCACATTTCAAATGGGTGCCTCAGGGGGAGTATGATCTCTTAATACGCCTCATATCTCAGTCCACCCACTAGTCATGATTTTGCTTTCATGGCACCCAGTCCTAGATGTGCTGTGACTGATTCTAATGGAAAAAAGCTACTCAAGTAATGAAATTGGTGAGTTTAAGAGAGGAATTTTTATACAGAGAAGAAAAGACATCTCACTAGAAAAGAAGATAAAATGATTGATAGCTCTGGCTCTTGGAAGAGATAAATTGTTTGGCATCCTTCGTTGCTATTTTCATTTTAGCACTTCTGCTGCTCCTACAACTGATGAAGGGGATAGAGGTCATTGCCTTGTCTAGCCTGGACAGGTTTAGTAAATTATAGTTTGTTGACAAAGGCTCAAAGTCTTCAAAGGTGTGCAACTGAAATGTCCCGGGATTTCCATAACTTAGCTGTGCATGCATGTGTTTGTAGCCTAGATCAGAAGGAGGCCAAAGTCGGACTGGAAACAATGATAAATCATTGAATAATTTTTGTAATGACCAAGAACGGCTTCTTTCCCACGTGTTTAGCAGTAGGGACACCCCCCTTCTCTACCAAAGTAGAAGGCTGCAATGACAAAACCTAGGGGGAATTGGACTGTGCACAGTGACTCGGCTTCACTTCACTGAAATTCTTTGTTCTGCAGAAGCAACTGTTATATCTCAGTGAAGGCTTCAAGCCTCGTAGACTCAAATTGAAATTCCAATTGCTTTTTGGCCTTTTGGCTAATATCAAGCATAATGTAGCTTGAAAATGCTTCTGCCATGTATTGCATATGTGCAGAAGCCTCTTCCAATCCTTCTGGCCCTGGAAGTGTCAGAAAGACCTTCTGTGCAGATATCGTGCTTATGCACAAGCTCTTTTCTGGCTCTTGAGATTGCTGGAGGAAACCTTAGAAGTGAGGCAAAACTAAGCAATATGGTTGCTTTGCTGGCTGAAGTCATGTGAAGGAGGTAACATTGCTCTACAGGTCTGCTTGACTGCAACCCTTAAACTTTGAGGCACTAAAGTTTTGCACAGCCCTCTTGGGAACTCATTTCTGATACTGCAGACAAGTTTCTGAGATGAGGGGGCAGCTAGGGACAAGCTTAAATCTCAGTAAATTGATGCCCCAGATTCATTCTTTAATCATTCTTTTAGCATTATCAAAGCCCAGTGAGATCATAAATTTGAATTTCAGCTGGTGAATTTTAGTACTCTAGAGAAAAACAAGAACAAAAACAAATATGTTTGGAGTCTGCGCATCCCTAGGTTACATCATATTCATCCTTGCAGGCATCTGCCTGCTCAAATGGTTTAGAACAATTAGATTTTGGACCCAGGGATTTGTAAATACAATTTCTATCTTGAGTTTTATAGGAAATATTTGGTATTATCTCTAGCCTGAATACTATCACACCAGACTTTTCCAAACCAGTGCCCTTCCTGGGTACAGTCCCCAGAGCTCCCTACAGGTATGAGTCTTGTTAATTGGAATTCTGGAAACCGTAAATGAGGAAATGAACTAGAGAAAGCTGGACACTTCAAATGACAGGGATGGCTTGAAATAATAGCAACACAAGACAAATTGGTACTTGAACTTATTAGCAAATGTCTTGGTATTTTTCAAGATTTGAGCACAGTACTCTCATTATAAAGAGTAATAGTTTCTCATTTAGTAGAGTAGCCTATTTTCACTTTTCAGCTAAGCAAACACATTTTCCCCCTTGCTGTACTATGATAACAAAACAATCCTTCTGGAACTGGTCTCAAGTGATATTCTTTTAATAATAAGTTAAGCAGATCTTTTTTGGTGACACCATTCTCTTTGTTGGTGACTCTGTGTACTCAATTGTAATTTTAATTATTTGATCTCCACTATACTTTTGATGCTTCCACTGGATTTCTAGTTAATTTCATTAACTGGATAATAGTCCCCAACTACTGTTTTATAGTCTGATTATCATATACTACTTAAAATACTGGTCTTCTCTTACTTGACTTGCTGACTGAGAAGTAGTTACAGTTTCTCTCTCTCCCTCTCCCTCTCCCTCTCCCTCTCTCTCCATAACAAAATAATTTCACTTCTCCCTTTCCCTCTCCTAACCCAAATACTTTCCTGGAATGAATCCAGATGAATAATTGATAAGATGTTTAACACATCTGGTAGTGAATCTTCTCATTACTGCTATATTCCAACCAAGTCTGAATAAGATATGAGTCCCCACTTCCACTAGGTCAGTACTTTAATGCAAATGCAAAACTATGGGAAAAGTCTGTATGCCACAAATAGGAAGAAATATGGAAGAACCTCTCAATTCCATCACCAGGCCTCTTGATTGCCCACTTGCCAACTCTCTTTGCCCAAAGACAATTCTCTAACTAGTTGAACAAACATAGCAAGTAGTTCCCATTGGGAGACTGGAGTTGTTCTAGATAGGAGAAGGGAAGGTGCTAGATGGGAGACTAGAGTACTGTAGTCTAGCACTTTCCCAGTAATGTTAATTTTCAACATATTGTGATTTGGGTTGTGATGGATTCTTCAAATATATAATTCCCAGCACCATCTTCTCAGCTTCTATTTGTGGAAGTTAGGCCTCATTTCTAAATCCTGAGGTTATCTGGTAATACTTTCTTTAAGACATGTTTGCTGTGTCATGATGTCTCTTTTGGTCTTGCATGAGACAGCCTGGTTTATGAATCTCATAGGTAACTCCTCTAGTCTTCTTCGCTAACTAACCAACAGCCACATCTTTTCTTACCATCAGAATTCTTACGTGCATTTCTTGAAGTCTGGACCTTTGTATTCTGTATCATATCTCTGTCTTTTAATCAGGAACAAGGTGTTTCAAAATGCTTTGGCTACTGTCATCTTGTCTTGCACTAGCAACTCAGTGGCAAAGAAAAGTCAAATGTATGTATCTCTTTTCTTTCATTGGCTTGGCAACATATTCTATCAAAGTCTGACTATCAAATGATTCTTGTGATTTCCAACAGAAAGGAGACCACTTGAGACTCTTGAAGGGTAAACATATACGATGGTGCTTAAAAGTTTGTGAACCCTTTTGAATTTTCAGTATTTCTGCATAAATATGACCTAAAACATCATAAGAGTTAAAAATCAGCCAACACCATCTTCGCTATTGTCCACCAGATATCTCTCCTATTCTTCCCCCTCTTTTCAATATTTGAATGTTAAGAGGTTAATCATGGTCACAGGAGGAAAGCATTCCTTATACAGTAACTCCTACCCTCTGTGACCAAACTGAATACAACCATCTGAAGCACCTGATGAACTGACGCCATGCTGACAGGTTCAAATAGATGGATTTCAGCCTTTGTTTCCTTAAAAACATACAAAAACATATTTACTCTCTCCAGATTAATTCCATTTATAAAGAGGCAGAACTGGGGAAAGTTCCACCAAGGATTGTTAGGAAGGTGGGTTTAGTCGTGAACAAACCCAGATGGGAACAAAGAAAAAGAAGAAAAGGGGATTCAATCACCCTTGTCAAAGGCATGGGTGAAGAGCCAAGTCTTCAGGGCCCTTCAAAACACCAGTAGGGTGGGGGATATTCAAATCCATTTTCCCAATAAACTCCTTTTTATATCTAGGATATTTGGCTAAGGAAATTTCTTGTTAACATCTCCCACCATTTGCACATGCAATACTATATGGATACACAGCTATCTCTTGTGTTTTAGGATTGACACAAAGCTTTGTTAAATTCTGTAGTTCTGGGTTTGGGTGGGCAGACCTAATATATCTTCCTTTCTATTTTTGTAGAGCTGGGCTGAAGGAAGAAGTCCTTGGTAGAATTTTCAGAATTCTAGCTGAACAGACAAAGTGTTGTCAGAAGGGTCAGCCTGAAAGGTGGCAATCTATCATAATAATCTTTTGGGGGGAACCCTTGGAAAAAAAGGTCTGCTGAGGAGATTTTAAATTATCTTTCCTTCTGGTTTACTTGAAATGAATGTTTCCTTTCTTTTGATGTCAACCCATAAATAATGTGAAGAAAACATTCCTGGAACAAATATTCACAGTGGTGATAACTACAGTACAATGAAGTATTTGCTGCACACATATCTTCAAGGATTTGTTTATATGTTGCTTCCAATGAAGGAAACATGGAGACAAGAGGAAGGGGGCCAGGAAATGCAAGGACTTTAAACTAGACTGGAAAATCAAAAATATATCCCAGTAGAAGGCAATAGCAGAACTTTTCTACGCTATTGCTAAGAAAACTGCATGCAGGTGTCCATGAAGTCACCTGGAGTGAGAGGATGCTTTATTTTTTATTAAGAGGGAGGGTAATTAATGGAGTGCACCATAACTTCACTGTCACCTCGGACTTAGAGTAGGTTAGTAAGCATATTAAATATATCACTCCCACAGATTAGATCCATTACATTCAAACTTGTATGCTTGTATTGAATTGAATATCTTAATTGCAGTTTTCAGCCAGAATACAAAATACCATCACTCAAAAGCTTAAATCAGTAAATAATCCTCCTCCTCCTCCTCCTCCTCCTCCTCCTCCTCCTCCTCCTCCTCCTCTCCTCAGTACACATAAAGTTTAAAAACTCTGAAATTCATATAACTAATTCAAATCAACAGTGTAGGGGTTATAAGAATGCAATGCGTTCTTGTACTGTAGATAAAAAAACCCAAAGTTTGTGTGTTTATATATATATACACAAATGTGTACATATGTAAATACACACACACACACACACACACACACACCAAGGATTGTTAGGAACATAGGTTTAGTCCCAAAATAATTTCTGATTTGCTGGCTAGACCCAGAACTTCATAGTTGGATCTATATCTAATCTATCTCTACCTCTATCATTCAGAGTCTTAGTCAGCTAACTGATATTGAATATAAAATTCATTTGGGTAGCCTGGAGTTTTGTTTGTTTTTAACAGAAGACTGGATTAACTTTAGCTGAGAACTGGAATAAAATATGTAACACAAAGAAATATACCCTATTGTCTCCATCGTATCTGATTTGCAGGGACATAGCTCTGGAAGGGTGAGATATTATGATACCTGACATTGAAAAATGCCAAGGGGAGAGCATTAAAGTAGGCTTTAGAGAATTCTCATTGATAATTGGGATTTGTAAACATCTACGAGTAGGCTTCTAGACAGGGCCTCTGCTATTCTTTGAGAGGTTGATAAATCTTTGATATTTAGCTTTAATCAATCTGTATTCCAAATCTTCTGTTTAATAACATCTTTATCCTTTTCAGATCCAAGAATAATAGATGCTAGGTGAGACATTATAGGAGACTAGTTCACCTATAACGTTCTTCCACCATGTTGACTTATTGTGGTCAAGTGATATTTGACCCTCTTGTGGCAACAATTAGTTAAAAAGTGATAAATTTTCCAGCCAGGATCCACTTTTTAAATGTTAGTGTTCTTGTTTTATTCTTTCTAAATTAATAAAATTTGATGTGATTTGATTATGCTTATGAACCACCTGGAAACTTGGGATAGGAATGTGTAATACATGTGTGTGCGTGTGTGTATTTATTCATTTATTTATTTATCAAACTTGTATTCTGTCAGACACCCAACAACTCTGGATGGTTCACAATAATCAAGACAAGGATGTTAAGGACATTCTTTGGCTGCTATTTATATTTAATTTCTTTTGTACTGTTCTAATTGTTTGACTGTTTTTTATGACTGTTAGCTGCCCAGAGCCACTAGTTTGAGATGGGTGGCTATATAAGTTGAATAAATAAATAAATAAATAAAATCAGTTGAAAGGAAGAGAAAAAGATAAAAGCTGAAAGATGGCAAGAATGACAGACTGGATGGAAATGAAGTAAGGGATCTCAAACTCTCTCGCCAAAGGCCTGGAGGAAGAACCAGGTTTTCACAGCTTTTCTAAACAATAGCAGAGTGGGGGCTATCTGGATCTCAGGGGGAGATTCCAGAGGGCAAGCGCTGCTACAGAGAAGGCACACTTCTGAAGTCCCAATAGATGACTGTGCCAATAGATTGTTTAATTGAAGGAATCCAGAGTACACCACCCTGCAAGATTGAATTGGCCAGGCAGATGCTATGGGAGGCAGGCAGGCTCTCAAATAACCAGCCCGTATATTATGTACACACACACACACACACACACACACACACACATATACACATGCATATATATAAAGGATGTACTTAATAAATGCACATTTTTGAATAAACATATTTTCAAAGCAGCAATACTTGTGCTGCTTTGGCTATCTGAAGTGATAACACCCAAAGACAGAAAAATCTTGCTGCTTTCCAATTTGTTAAATATTGCTGTTGTTTGTCACAGATTTGTTACAATTTTGTCACTCCTTATCAAAAGCTGTTTCTTCTTATTCAGCATTCATATTGGCATCTGCCCAATTTGTTACCCTTAAAAAGAACAGTCATAGCTGATGTCAAAGGAAGCCCAATCAAGATAAGCCAAAATCAGATAACTCATATGCTCTGGTACATTTTACATCAAATAAAAAAGCACTGTATATATCAGTGCCAAATGGCATTCAGTGTTTATATCAGTGCCAAATATTATTACATTTGATATGATATTCATTTAGGTATTTTAAATACAAGATAATTTGTTTTTTGAAAAGGAATAAAATGATGATGATGATGATGACGACAATGACATGATTTAGAACAGATCTTCCAAATGTTGCTGACTACAGCTTCCAGCATCTCTATCTCAATGCTAGGATGCTACACAGCCACATCTTTAGGCCCTATGTTTCTCCATCTCTAATTAAGAACTTAAGAATGCAGGAAGATTGAGTTGCACAAATAAAGGCAGGATATAAAACTGATAATAAAATAAAAATATATACTTGTCTGGAATGCATATGTATTGACTTCTTTCTAGGCCAAAAGGTATACAAGAGACTCCTTAGAGCAGGGCTTTCCAAAGTGCCACCGCTGGCGACACGCCAGCGGCGGTGGCAGCAGCGACGGTGCGGGGGGGGTGCGGCGGCACGGGCGCACGGTGGTGGTGCGGGGGGCGTGCGGTGGCGCGTGCGCACGGTGGCGGCGCGGGGGGGCATGCGGCGGTGCGGGGGCATGTGGCGGTGCGTGCGTGCATGGCGGCCGCTGTGCACGCGCACGCCGCCACTTCCGGGTGGTGTGGCGACACACCACGCTGTGTGTGGCGACACACTTTTGTGTCGCGACACACAGTTTGGAAAGCTCTGCCTTAGAGAATGGACATTAACCCAGAAAAGAACGTGAGGATTTTGGTCATTGGAAGCTTCTGCCTTTCTTCTCCCTGAAAATTAGCCATCTTGGATGATGATCAACACAAGGGAGGAAAAATAAGTATGTTTACTGCATCTATAGCATCTCTATTCTATTTCACCTTCTCTTTAGGTTAGCTACCCAAACTTTAGTGATGGAAGTATGCACGCTTGAAGAAATTAATGGATAAATGAGCAGAAGAATATGAATGTGCAAAGTGAAAAAACTAAGAAAAACTTTCTTCATGGCCTACATTTTGCATATGTGTCTCACTTATGCACTCTTTCTCTCCTGGAAAAGGAAGTATCCAATTTGGGTGTTGATCTGGCATTTGGATTGCCTCAGTTCTCCTCTCAAAGGAGCCCACAGAGCAGATAAGATCACCCTGCTCTGTGTAATCTGAATCTTTCTTGTTATCACAGTGTTCTCAACTGAATGATGACTGTTTTGGAATTTGATGATTAAATACACAGAGACTCACACAGAGGTTGACACATTTGAAAGGGATTGGAAAGGGATCTTAGAGACACTTTAGATGTAGAACTAATAATATTTTAAAAACAGGTAGAATGTGGTTTTCCCTTTCTTTAGCACAACAGGAGAACAATGATCACATAACTTAATTCCTTCTTTGGCAGGCTCTATCTTTTTGTTCTTTTATAACAGTGCTTTCTAAAGTGCCGCCGTTGGCGACACACCAACGGCAGCAGCAGTGGCGGCGCGGCAGCACGGGCAGGGGTGTGCACGACAGCAGTGCAGAGGGGGCACGTGGGGGCGAGGGTGTGCACGGCAGCAGTGCAGAGGGGGCACGCGGGGGCAGGGGCGTGCACGGCAGCAGTGCAGAGGGGGCATGTGGGGGCGAGGGTGTGCACGACAGCAGTGCAGAGGGGTCATGTGGGGGCGAGGGTGTGCACGGCAGCAGTGCAGAGGGGGCACACAGGGGCGGGGGTGTGCACGGCGGCGGCGGCAGCGGTGGCAGCCTCCACTAAAACGCAGAAACGCTGATGGAACGCCGCCACTGCCACTGTGCACACCCCCACTGCCGCTTCCGGGTTGTGTGGTGAAACACCAGACTGTGTGTTGCGAGACACTAAAGTGTCACGACACACAGTTTGGAAAGCTGTGTTTTATAAATTCAATCACAGAACTGAGAATACAGGAAGGAAGGCACCTGGGCTGCCCTTACCATTATGTAAAAAGTGGTGGTCATCTCAGATGGCCAATGTTGAGAAGCAGAGAAAAGTAGTGAAGAGTGGAGAAATGTCCATTGCTAAATTAGGCTCTCCATTCTGATGTGATAGATGATGCTATCCCCTTATTAGAATGGAAGAAAGATTCATCTACCAGTTGGATGTGGAATAAGGGTGGCACCACCATCTTAATCTTTGCTTCCATCAACTTTCTAAAGTGAGCAGGGTATTTGGAGAGAGGCATCCACTCTTGTTTCAGAGCTAGGAAACATTAACATAATTATCATTAAAAATAAAATACAATGCCAGTCCTAATATACAATTGGTGATTTTATCTGTTCACTATAATGCTATTTGTACAGAATGGCTAACTGATGGTGCTTTAGTATACATGTCTATACATTACTATAACTAAGGCTCATTCAGTTCTATGGGACTTGCTTCCAAGTAGTTGATTTCATAATTTCAGTCTGATTATTCCATTTTTGGAGTAGTGAAAGGTCAAATGGTCTTCTAGGAAGTAACAGCAGTATGGAGTGTCTTCTCTTAAATCTTTCATTCCTTTTAAACTGAGGAGGATAGAAAAGATCCGATATGTCCTTTTCGTTCACACACACAAGCCTTAAGTATACAGCTAATAAATTGGGTTCATGCTAGCAGAAAGACTCCTTTGATTTAAGTGCACTTCCCTGCAATAGCAACTTCATTCGTCAGGGATGAAATGCTAATAGATTATGTAATTTGCAAATATCTGAGCAGTTTAGGCAAATTAAATTTGTACATATTAGATGAAAAACATTTCTCCTTAAGCATATCTTATGTTCAGTTCAAAAGCGGGCTATCATTTTAACACGGCAAGCAGAAGGCTCATTTTGCATGGCACATTGCAGCACGCATTATCAAGACTTAGCGCATAGAATACTGTGGGTTTTTTCACACTGAGTAGATGACATTTTTGGAAGCTTACTCTATAGTCTGTGCTACATCATTTTTCTTTCTTCTATAAAAGAAATATTTGCTTTATGATAACATTTCTTTTTAAGAAGATATATGCATGAATAATCATTTTTCTCAACAAGCTTAAAGAAAATTAGAAACCTGAGTCCTTTATTTCCTTCCTCCTGGATTGCTCCAACAAACTGATGGAAGGTGACTGCTGAATTGCACTAACCAAGGAAAATGAGTTTAAAATGTGTTGCAATTGTAGGCAAACTGTTACAGAAAAATTAGAACACAAAATGTTCCATAGATTTCAGAACATTGAAAGCATAATAAAAGAATCAGTTTCAGTGGAAAGATAACTGCACTTAAACTTATTCCTGAACCATTTCATAATGCAGATAAACATTCTGCAGCCTGCCTTTAAAAACCTCACTGAACGTTTCTTCTCCGTTAAAGAAATTTGAAATGCAAATTCTTTTTCTT
The DNA here is from genome assembly GCA_023362775.1 of Charina bottae. Classification (NCBI taxonomy): domain Eukaryota; kingdom Metazoa; phylum Chordata; class Lepidosauria; order Squamata; family Charinaidae; genus Charina; species Charina bottae. The sequence goes on from JALMGJ010000035.1 coordinate 5,276,261, forward strand.
CAGGTTGATATGTGTGCAGAGGGCTGCAATAGGACTAGCTGTCTGTTCTGGGTTCTTCTCCTTCTTTTCCATTGGAATCTTAAGGCATTTGGCACTGGTGCAAGAATCTCAACTAATGGCCATCCCTAAGAGAATCAGAAAGAAACTCTACATTTCCAAAAGTTAGCTGTTATTTAAATATTGCATTTAAATAAAGGATTCATTAAGGTTCCCGTATAGACAAATATTACACTAATGACCTTTAAGATGTGTTGTAGGATACAGGTAGTCCTTGCTTAACAACCATTCGTTTAGTGATGGTTTGGACTTATGATGGTGTTGAAAAAAATAACTTGTGACCAATCCTCACACTTCTGACCATCACAGCATTCCCCATGATCATGTGATCATGATTTGGGTGCTTGGCAACTGATTCACATTTATGACCATCAAAGCATCCCGTGTCACGTGATCGCCATTTTCGACCTTCCTGGCCAGCTTCTGGAAAGCAAAATCAATGGGGAACCATGTGATTTGCTTAATGACCATGTGGTTCACCTAATGCCTGCTGTGATTTGCTTAATGACTGCCAAAAAAGAGGTTGTAAAATCAGGTTGAATTCATTTAATGACCACTTTGCTCAGCAACCAAAATTCCGGTCCCAGTTGTGGTCGTTAAGCAAGGACTACCTGTAATCTTGGAAGATACCAGAGTGCCTTAAAAATGTTTTATGTGATTATGAACAATGCTTTGTAAAAAAATGCTTTGTGGAAAACTATTATTTTTTTCTGTTACAAACTTTTACATCTTTACTGTTTGTCAGCATTCACTCAAAATTATAACATCATGGCAGAAGATCATCCATTGCTAAAAAGGATGTAATCTGTTTTGGAAACCAGGGATTGAATGTATGTTATATGTGTGTGTAAACACACATACATACACACATATACAATTATCATGCAACATTGCATCGGCTCTTTACCCCTAAAACATTTACTCAGCTAAAATTTAAATAGCTATTACAAGTCTTAAGATATTTGCTGTCTGTTCTTTAATTACTTGATTTTGTTTGATTTTATTCCCAAAATAATTAGCTTCTAACCATCTCATTATGCTAAGGCATATGTTATAATGATTCTTCCTGTTATGTAAACATGGTGTTATTGAACACAGTAGGATTTGAAACATCCAGTGCCAAAATTACTAATTTAATATAGCTTCACTTTTTCCAATAACTACTATTCATTGGATCCAGACTAAGTCATTGGGATTTGAATCTCATTGGGTTCCTTTGAAATTAAGGGGACAAGGTAGTCATATATACTTAAATTGCTTTGCCCTATAAATAATGTAATAGAAACTCCTTTATGTAATACTGTATAAACTTTTCTTCAAAGGAAAAGACAAAAGGCAAGTTGACTTTGCCAAATCAGTTCCTATGCTTCAAGAAGAAAGGTGTAGAACAGGGATTTCCAAAGTTTTCCCGCGGCGACACACCAACCGCCGTTGGTGTGTCGCTGCGGGAAAACCCGGAAGTGCCGCCGTTGCGGCAGCGCGCAAAAACCCGGAAGCGCTGCTGCCGCTTTCGGTTTTTGCACAGCGCCGTTGGTGTGTCGCCGCAGGAAAACCCGGAAGCGCTGATGATGATCAACGCTTCCGGGTTGTGTGGCGACACACCAGACTGTGTGTGGTGACACACTTTTGTGTCGCGACACACAGTTTGGAAAGCTCTGGTGTAGAATGATGTGGAATATACTGTGGGTTTATGTCATATTATTCACAGGGCCCCCTCAACCTCTGTTTGCTTGCTGGTTTTGTGTGTGTGAGTGTGTGTGCGCCTTCAAGTTATTTTTTGACTCCTGGTGACTGCATTTTTTTTTTACATGGTTTTTTAGAAGTGGTTTGCCATTTCCTTCTTCCTAGGGCTGAGAGAAAGTGACTGGCCCAGAGTCACCCAGCTGGTTTTATGTCTAAGGTAGGACTAGAACTCACCATCTCCTGGTTTCTAGCCTGATGCCTGAACCACTGCACCGAACTGACTCTCATTTGCTTGCTGTATAATGGAAATATACTTATCTATCTTACACATAAATTGAAATACTGTATGTCTCATGATTAAGGTGATATTGATCCCTGAGGACTTTGACTGTTGCTTTACCTATTAGCATGCATCTCCTCTTTTGAAGCTTTTCCTACATGACAGTGGCATTTGCAGGGGAAGGGTCAAAAAAGGCAAGGTGAGGTCATAACACTTGGATTGAAACCCCATCTCTTTTGCAAATGCATGGAACACTGATGCATGTGTCAAAGGGGATGGGGCTTTGATCTTGTTGCTGCAACCTCATTTTACTTCTTTTGACACACCACCTCGCTCCTCACCCAGGACCAGGGATGTTGCTGAAGCATGAGCAACTAAATTTGCCACAAGGTTGGTTCTGGTATTTCTTAGCCTTGGCAACTTCCAAATGTGTGGACTTCATCTCCCGGAATTCCCCAACCAGCCAGTCAGAGAATTACAGAATTACAGAGAATTCTGAGAGTTTGAGCCTGAACAACCGGAAATTCCCAAGGTTGGGAAACCCTGCTCCAGATTAATGATCATAGTCCAGAATGGGGAAATGTGTAACACAAAAAGCAAGCTCTGGGAGGATTAGTACATAAGTACTCTTCGCTCAGCTTAACAGTGCTTATACATGCAAAAATAAGGCTCTGCTGAGTCCTATAGGAATCCATGTAATGGTATGATTAGTAAAATGCAATATTTCAGCAACAGTGGCTGCACAGTTTCTTTGTGTAAGCTCTTTTGATTACTTCAGCTGTAGAATTTCCTACTTTATCCCTGTTCAAATAATCTTTCATTGCCAAGGTTTTCTTTTTCTTGGTGCACAGAGGTTCCACTAGTTAGCGTCAATTCTTCTTTTCCCTGAAGGTGTGAGTTAAAAATATTTTTGAATGTTTTGTATTTCTGCTTTCTATTTTGAACAGTCAAGTATGTGCAGAAAATAATTTTCAAGGTGCCAAAGAAAATTGACCTTTTCCAAAGGCTAGAGAATTCAGCAGACCCAGTTCACTAAATCTGTCATTAAGGAACCCTAAATAAATTTCCCCCAATACAGACATAAATAAATCTTTGCTTCTTGATTTTTGTTCAGGCTCCTGATCACCAAGCGATTACTATGGAAAGCGAAGAACATTCAGCCCCACTAGCCCCCTAAGGAGGAAACTATTGCATGTCATCCAAGAAAGGCTCTTTTGAAACATAAATATTTAACACTGATAGGCTCTAATCCATCAATGGACACTGATGAATGCTGAGAGGCCAGTCATCATGATAAGGAAAAACATGTGAGATAAAGGAGGAGTGTGATAATGCAAACTAGAAAAGAAGTAGCCATATTGGTGCTGAAAACATGCCAAAAATCTAATACCCATGCAGTGATAATGAGTTAACTGTTTGTATACTTTTGTGAAAGAGAGTCACTAGGGATTTAGCTTTGAAATAAGCTTTTTGGCAAAAAGGAACAAGAACAGATTACAGAGCCCCCATGCTTCCATTTCTTTATTGGAGGGCAACAACCTATGGCATCTGATCTGCAAGAAGTCTCTGAAGTCCATCTCTGTGGCTGAAAGCCCACAATAACTGCTCTGTAGAATTTTATTTTCCACTTTTTTGTGGTGTACTCTGAAGCTACTCTGAGCTTGGTTTTACATTTGCAGTTATTTCATTACCCACTTAGGAAACATCTTTGGTGCTACGATCTTGGAGAAGTTCAGTTTGTTGGTTAATTGTGGAATGTATATTTGCCTGTCCTACTATCTTGTATTGGGTGGGCTGCACTGTTGGCTATCGTTTTCTATGTAATTGATAGTTGTTATCCCCTTCTTGTTCTGCTGTTGCAGTGCCATCTCTTCTTATCTGGGGGTTGCTTAATAGTTAATAAGCAGAGGCAACATTTCCACCTACAAATGAAAACTAAGAAACCCTTCAACCCAACATTCTGAGCTATATGTATTTTCTAACAACACTATAGTTTAAGCTTAAAATAGGCTTACATTACAACATTACCCAAGAAACAGAGAAGAAGAGTGAGTCTACAACTACCCAAACTAGGAAAAACAACAACAACAGAAAATCTTGATCCCATCTAGGCCTACTTGTATTATCACTGCTCCTGCAGCCTTCCAGCCTTTCACACCAAGAAGTGTGGTGTATGTCTGTCAAAACTTTGCCATACTTGCTCTATTTCCTAACCACTATGTAACTAATTTCCTAAGACATGTTTGAATATAATATGAAGACTTTTGTATCACAACTCCATTCAGGTTAGAATCTTGATATTTGTTTTATCTATGGGGATTTATGTCTTAGTTCAGAGTTTAAGCTTAGTTTAAGACAGCTTTCCCCAACTTGGGGAATTCCTGATCAACACTGATATTTGTTGCCACCTGATTGGGGCCAACAGCTATATTAAAATAAATAATATAGTTTAATAAAATAAACAAGACAGCACCAGTATAATGAAGTTTGCCATGAAACAGCATCACTGGGTCAGGCTATCTAGGAACAAATGCATTAGGGACATTTGATAGCTGAATCTCAGGCAAATCATTTATATATTGCAATAAACTAGGTATATCCCCCAGTCTGTAAATGCCACCACCTGCCAACTAGACCCATGTCCCTCCTGGCTGGTGAAATCAGCTAGGAAGCTGACATGTAGTTGGGTCCAGAGGATGATAAATACATCCTTGAGAGAGGGGGTGTTTCCGGCTGCCTTTAAGGAGGCACTGGTCTCCTTATATTTTCTATTGTCTCTTTTGAATGGTATGTAAACGTTGTTTATCTCTATTTGCCTGTTGATGGCTGACTTGTCAGAGTGCCAAGCTTCCAGGAATTCCCTAGCATTCTTGGATTTGGCTTGGTCTAGGATGCTTACAGTCTCCCAATTGAACTTGGCACTCTGACAAGTCAGCCATCAACAGGCATATAGAGATAAACAACATTTACATACCATTCAAAAAAGCCAAAAGACCACAACACTCCCTCACCAGCAATCATCAACCAGATATGCAAAGATTAACACTAGGATTAACACCAGATGAACAATCAAACAGTACACTAGACCTTAATCAAAGAACTATTAACTCAGTCAATCAACCAAGCAGTAAACAACAGCCCAATAAAGTAACTCCCAAGGAGAGAACAATACCCCCACCAACACAAGCAGGGCAAACCACTGTATATAAACTGAGAGCAAACACCACTCCCTTTTCACATTGAGGATGTTGCTTAGTCATCTGCAAGAAAACAACAAGGCTCAGAGAGCACCAAGGACTCCACATGTAGATATGTGGCACCTTATCAAACAAAATTAATTCAGCACAAGCTGGAAACAATATGAAGATATCAAAGAATTCCTTAAAAATCTAAGAAAATGAAAAGTTCTTCATCTGCTGCCAAGACAGCGTCCCAGCCAGGTCAGTCTCTCTAGGGAAGGCATTCATAGTTGGGGTATCACTACTAAATCCAACATCAACTTCGCTGGACCGGCCATGTTGTTCGAATGCCTGACCATCGTCTTCCAAAGCAGCTACTTTACTCCCAACTTAAGAATGGAAAACGGAATATTGGTGGACAGTAAAAGAGATTCAAAGACACTCTCAAAGCTAATTTAAAAAAATGTAATATCAGCATTGAGAACTGGGAAGCCCTAACTCATGAGCGTTTCAATTGGAGGTCAGCCTTTATTAAAGGCGCTATGGACTTTGAAGAAGCACGAGTACAGGGCGAAAGGGAAAAAAGAGCTAAAAGGAAGGCACGTCAAGCAAACCCTCATCACGATCGTCTCCCACCCGGAAACCTATGCCCTCATTGTGGGAGGTTGTGCGGATCCAGAATTGGCCTTTACAGCCACTTACACTTGTTAAAATTTTACCCTTGGAAGACAATCTTACTCGGCTACGAGTGATCGCCAATGATGAATGATCACTACTAAAGAGGTTCTGTCTCTTGTATCCATCCACTTTCCACATTTGGTAGGACTACCAGAAGGAGACCTCAAATTATGAGCTTACAAGTCTGATTATATAAATATGAGAGGAGGCATTTCTATTGAGTGCATGGTCTCAAGTTGTTTTGACTTTTAAAGGTTAAAGTAGGTTTTTCCAAAGACAGAGCCTTTGAAAAAGTATAACTAGATGTGGGGTCATATCTTCAAATACTGGTTAGCTAAAATTCCATCATGTTGTTATTTGCAAATGTAACTTTTTTAAAAAGTTGAAGAACTTTCAAAGCTGCCAGATATCCATGTCTTTCTTCCGTAATAAATGAAATATTCATACTGGACTCAAAAAAAGAAAAGAAAAGAAAAGAAAAGAAAAGAAAAGAAAAGAAAAGAAAAGAAAAGAAAAGAAAAGAAAAGAAAAGAAAAGAAAAGAAAAGGAAAGAAAAGAAAGGAAAAGATAAGATAAGATAAGATAAGATAAGATAAGATAAGATGATAAGAAAAGAAAAGAAAAGAAAAGAAAAAGAAAAGAAAAGAAGAAGAAAAGAAAAGAAAAGAAAAGAAAAGAAAAGAAAAGAAAAGAAAAGAAAAGAAAAGAAAAGAAAAGAAAAGGTTGGCTTTTGCACTACCTTTCTGATTAAAATATTATTTATATGTATAATTATAAACAAAATGACTCCTGAAGGCAAACCAACATGGTGGGAGCAATTATTCTGTGTTCAATGATCTAGTCTTTTAAACAAATAATAGTTACTTTTAGAAGAACAATACAGTGGTTTGCTTTTCTCAACATTCAGTGATGCATCTAACTTTATGAGAAATTGTGTTCCCATTGAAAAGATTCAGTAGGCTACCAGGTAGAAAGTAAAATCCAATAGGATACTAAAAGGGTAAAAAAAGAAAAAAAACTGTATGTATGCAAAAATATAGTTTAAAAAGAGCACTGTGTAATTTATGTAAGTTGCAATGCAATTTAGCAATATGGACAAAAGCAATAACCCTTATTCATTAGCCTTTGTTTTTTACATCTTTCCCATAATGTCTTTATCCAATTTCATCGCTCTTGATTATACAATTCCAATTATTTTTTAGATAGAGCGTTTGATATTGATTGCCAAGTATAGTCTTTATAAACAATACTGATTTTAAAGGATAAAGCCTGATTAGATCTGAGAATTATTTATCTCCCTAAATATTATGGTGTTTCTTCTAATTAAATAACATGAATCTGCATTTGCATGTGGAACTATATCAATAGATTATACAAACTGGACACTTATGGAAAGTCACTCTCTATCCAGTGCTGTGACTTGAATTAATCAGCTTATCAGAGAGAATTTAATAATAACTCTACTTTCTGGTCCAATCAGTCAAAAGAGGGGGAATATAAGGACGTGTAGAGTGAATGGTAAAGTTATCTCTGAATATCCTGAGTTCCAATATTTTCAACAATTGTGGCTTATGTTTAGAACTGTCCAATCACAATGCCTCCTCTTCCCAGTATCAGTCTGCCCATATTTTGTTCTACAATCCTGCTCACTCTTTACATTCCTCTGAACAGGGTTTCTTTCTGTTCCTTGATCCATGATTGTGGTTTCCAGGTTTTGTGTTTTCAGATCTAGCCCTAGACTCTAGAATTACTAGAGTGTAGAATACCATAGAATGCCCTAGAATACTTCTCTTTGTCTCTGGGAAAGTTTGATGGCCTTTAACAGAAGTTTTAAAGATGTTCTTCTTTGATCAATGTAGAGTCTGGTTATCTTACCTACTCTCATTAATCTTGACAATGTCTAGGTTAATACTTTTTAATTTTCGATGTGGATATATACATGCTCGGTGGTAGCATGAGACATTGTTTTAAATATGAATGTTTGTTGTGCTAAGTTTGCTTTTTTTTTGCCTTTTATTTTTATGCCAAAATAAAACAACCAAATTGTAATAAGCAGTAGAAAAATTACATTAACAATGAACAATGATAATATAATTGAAGGAAATAAACCATAATGGTAATTAAAATTTAGTAAAATGAAGAAACAAACAAAAAAGGACCCACATATTATTAATATACAATTAAGCCAAGCCTTTAACATATGCTTAAACTTAGACGACATAGAAACCTATTGCTCCATCTTCTCATTTTTACACTAACAGGATATTTTAAAAATCAATATGAAACACGTCTCTTGAATTCAGTTTTAGCATCAGTAGAGTACATTTATTTCCATTTATGTAAAATAATTCTTTGCCAAATCCCAGGCTTGATAGATTGTAGAACCATAGACAGACAGGACTAAATCATGTGGATCAGACAGCCCTCACATTTCTTATAATACCACCATAGTTTTAGTTTTAACATTTGTTTCCTCCTTGGCTGTCGTGTTGTGAACTAATATGATTTGCTGGAATTGTGTAATGGCTGCCTTTTTCTGATATTCTATAATAAACAAACGAACAGTTGTTATTGCCAAACTCAAGTCCAGCACCCTAAAATACTTTTTCCTGTAGGAAAATGTAGGAAAATGTAAGGGCAGAGGAAATGGCTGCTGTGGTCTTCTTTTGAATGCACAAAGAGAGTGCCTTTATGAATGGCCATTCAACCAGTCCTTCTCCTGCATGGACATGTTTTCTATGTATGACGCCTTCTGCAATAACATATGGTTTGGTCAGTTTTCCTCTTTCCTTCATTTATCAAATTGGCTTAGCAATTACTACCCCTTCCCATCCTCCCTGTTCCTTCTGCTAAAGATGTGCCTGACAAGGCAGATTAATATGTTTGAAAGACAATGCCTTACTTTATTTGTATTGCTGCAGGGATTCATGAATGCTTGTTTCATCACTTAAGAATGACCATCCCTCTATGTTGTTGTTCAGGGCTATTAATCAATGCCTTAATGAGGGATGCAGAGGATTTACTTAATATTTCACCCTCACCCATTGCATTTCAAGGACATGCTCCAGGTATAATGTCTTTTCCCTTTCCACTTTTCAGAAGGAGGAGGACATTATTTAAATTTAAAAAACTGCTTTTGACATTGATAAGAGTGAAGAAGAAACTTTGGAGAATCAGATATATCTATAATTCACCACAGATTCAAGGTATGAACATAAATTCTAAGAGCTCACTGAAGGGTCCTGCTCAATTTTTTTTCAAGGATTTAGATAAACTTCCATGAAAAAGGATGCTAGATAGGGAAGCATATATAAAACAAACAATTATATAATTATCTGTTATAGTTAGGTTTCTGAAAGTATTGGGAGGAGAAAAAATATAACCAGGGATTCAGTTCACAAACTATTGCACATATTAAGCCAGGTCTTAATAAAGGTTCATCTGAAACTGGTAATGTTTTCTGCAGCTATTCCTGTAAAAATTATATTAACTCTGTTAATATCTTTCATGCACCTTTCTCAAGCATTCAGATAACAGTGAGAGAGTACTGTGAGATTTGTTGCTTTAAATTTGATTTTTGGGGTGGAAAATTCACCCCCCTCAAAGACCAACAACTGGAACGGATCCAAGTGTGTGTGTGTGTGTGTGTGTGTGTGTGCATCTATGTGTATGTGTGTTTAGTTCCAAATCTAGCAGGTTAGTGACTGGTCTCTTGCACCTGGACAAGCCAGGAGCAAGAGCCACAAAGTTATATATTTTATCTAGAATTTAGGCAAAAAATAGTTTGAGCACACGTGTATGTTGCAGAAGACCCAAATACAGAAAGAATGGCTTTATGACTGATAAGGAACCTAGATCACCAGAAAGGGAAACATGGATATCCTTCATGGTGTTAAATCATTGAAGACACTTATTTATTCTTTCTTTCTTTCTTTCTTTCTTTCTTTCTTTCTTTCTTTCTTTCTTTCTTTCTTTCTTTCTTTCTTTCTTTCTTTCTCTTTCTTTCGATTTTTATCACCGCCCCATCTCCCCCAAAGGGGACTCTGGGCGGTTTACAAAAAAGACAATAATAAAATAGATACAAAGTTATACAATCATCATAAAATACAATAAATTAAATATAAAATTCAGGAGGCAAAAGGTTGTATTTTAAAGGGCTCTATGGCACCAGCCGTCCCCAGGAGGAGCTATTCCCATTCCCCTCCCAAGCAAGGCGGCAGAACCAGGTCTTTCAGTTTTTCTGGAAGGCAGGGAGAGATGGGGCCTGCCTCACCTCTCGGGGCAAGATGTTCCAAAGGAATATTCCTGGAAAAGGAACATAGTACCTTTGACATATGAGGTGAGCGAAGGCTCTATTTGTTACTCTAACAATCTGACCCTGCATTTACAGTGGAAGAGGGAAGAAAAAAGGAGGCAAGGCAGGATATATTCTTGAAGGATACCTCCTTTCAAGGTATGAATTCTATAATCAATTTTTGACTACCAGGCACAGATTGGCACAATAATAAAAATTCCATTCTTAAGGGAGATATAGCAAAGTGTGTCTGCGTGTGTAATTATACAATTGATTCATCCTGAGTTCAGCTCTCCACAGTGCAAACACAGAACAAAATTCCTCCTTCTCTTCATTCTCATTCTGCTGTAGTTGTTGCTATATCGAACTGGGACAGCAAAACCTGGCCTGATTGTAAAAGGGTAGGATTGGGAAACAGACATTTCAAAAACCTAAATTGTACTTCTAAAAATAAAAATAACTCTGGCAACTTCACCATTAGCTTCACCATCAAATGTTTTTTTTACTTCAGAGACAACTACAGTAAGAAAGATTTAATCAACATGGTGCATTCAGACTCAAGAAACAGACAAAAGGCACAGCAAGAACTGCTCAATGAAGGTAGGAATTTACCATGGTATTTACAAATTGCTGGAAGAATAAAAAAATGATCTCAAGAAAGAAAGAGGAACTTTGAGAAAGATGACAGAATTTGAAACACTTATACAAAACCAAGTTCAATAAAATTGGAATGAAACCACAAATATTCTTATTAGGTAGAATTCCAGAAAACATAAATGAAAAAAAATTGCAATTTACTAAGATATATACTGACATCTGCAAGGACAAATTTGGCATAACATTTGAAAAGAGGAACTTTGCCAATAAGATCAGATTGGGAGACCAAAATCAAAGAACATGCAGCAGTGGCAAAATTGACAGTATATATCCATAATAGAATCTGAAGGACCAGGTTGGATGCAGAGTGTCATGGAGAAAATCTATCTATGTGGTTGCTAAGAGGTGACACTTGCTTGATGGCACATAATCAATCAATCAATCAATCAATCAGTCAGTCAGTCAATCAATCTGCCTATTATTGTGCCTGTCAGAGTGCACACTGTGGGGCGGCCTGCTCCTTTTTCCAAGACACCAGTGATCCACGTTCTATGCAGTAAATCATCATCATTGGCGATCACTCGTAGCCGAGTAAGATTGTCTTCCAAGGATAAAATTTTAACGGTGAATCCGTAAGTGGCTATAAAGGCCAATTCTGGATCCGCACAACCTCCCACAATGAGGGCATAGGTTTCCGGGTGGGAGACGGTCATGATGAGGGTTTGCCTGACGTGCCTTCCTTTTAGCTCTCTTCTCCTTTTCGCCCTGTACTCGTGCTTCTTCAAAGTCCATAGCGCCATTAATAAAGGATGACCTCCAATTGAAACGCTCATGAGTTAGGGCTTCCCAGTTCTCAATGCTGATATTACATTTTTTTAAATTAGCTTTGAGAGTGTCTTTGAATCTCTTTTACTGTCCACCAATATTCCGTTTTCCATTCTTAAGTTGGGAGTAAAGTAGCTGCTTTGGAAGACGATGGTCAGGCATTCGAACAACATGACCGGTCCAGCGAAGTTGATGTTGGATGATCATTGTTTCAATGCTGGTGGTTTTCGCTTCTTCTAATACGCTAACATTAGTCCGCCTATCTTCCCAAGTAATTTGCAGAATTTTTCGGAGGCAGCGTTGATGGAATCTTTCAAGAAGTTGGAGGTGGCGTTTGTAGAGGATCCATGTTTCACAGGCGTACAGAAGTGTTGGTAGTACAATGGCTTTGTAAACAAGCATTTTGGTCTCCCTGCGAATGTCCCGATCCTCAAACACTCTACGCTTCATTCGGGAGAAAGCTACACTCGCAGAGCTCAGGCAATGCTGAATTTCAGCGTCGATGTCGGCTTTTGTTGATAGATGGCTGCCGAGATAAGAAAAGTGGTCGACATTTTCTAGTGACACACCTTTAAGCTGGATTGATGGCGCTGCAGAGGGATTGGTTCGAACTTGCTGGTAAAGCACTTTGGTTTTTTTTAATGTTAATCGAGAGGCCGAGTTTTTCATATGCTTCTGCAAAGATGTTTAGGATAGTTTGAAGATCTTCCTCGGAGTGTGCACAGACTACGTTATCATCAGCATATGTTCTATAACAGAAGTTGCAATTACCTTATTTTTTGCTTTCAGCCTACTAAGATTAAAAAGCTTTCCATCTGTTCGATATATAATTTCTACACCAGTAGGAAGTTTCTCTTCAACAAGGTGCATAATCATAGCGATGAAGATAGCGAATAAGGTTGGAGCAATAACACATCCCTGTTTAACGCCGGATTCCACTTTAAATGGATCGCTTTGAGAGCCATTGTTATTCAGGATTGTTGCCATCATGTCGTCATGGAGTAACCGCAAGATGTTCACAAATTTATCAGGGCATCCGATTTTCAGAAGGATGGTCCAGAGAGCAGTACGATTTACAGTATCAAAAGCTTTAGTCAGATCAATAAACGCCATGTACAGAGGGCGGTTTTGCTCCTTGCATTTTTCTTGAAGCTGTCGTGCAGTGAAGATCATATCCACTGTTCCCCTGGAAGGGCGGAAGCCATTTTGCGTTTCAGGGAGGATGTCTTCTGATACAGATAGGAGACGGTTTGCGATGATCTTTGCCAGGATTTTGCCTGCTGTGGCTAGAAGGGAGATGCCTCGATAGTTTCCACAGTCTGTTCTATCACCCTTTTTAAAGAGAGTGATAATTATGGCATCCCTAAAGTCTGCTGGAATCTCCTCCCTCATCCAGATTTTTTCGATGAGCTTATGAAGTTGTTGTGTAAGTTCAGGCCCGCCTTCTTTAAAGACTTCAGCAGGAATCCCATCAGGTCCACTAGCTTTGTTATTTTTCATTTGTTTAGTGGCTTTACTGACTTCCTCCAAACTAGGGGGTACTGCAAGCTCATTTCTTATTTGTTTTTGCGGGATTTGCAAGAAGACTTCGTCAGCCACAGTAGAGTGACGATTAAGGAGATTGTAGTAATGCTCTTTCCAGCGCAGTGCAATAGACTCTTTGTCCTTTAGAAGTTTAGCACCATCTACTGAGCGTAAGGGATTTGTACCATGGTTTGTTGGTCCATAGATGGCCTTTATGGCATTAAAAAAGCCCCGTGCATCATGAGCATCTGCAAAATGTTGGGTTTCTTGGGCTTTTTTTATCCACCATATGTTCTTAAGTTCTCTAGTTCTTCTTTGGACTTCTGCCTTTGCACTGGCGTAGATTTTTTTCTTAACGGCACAGTTAATATCTTTTTGCCATATCTGGAAGGCTTTCCTTTTCTTGTCAATAATATGTTCAATCTCACTATCGTTCTCATCAAACCAGTCCTGATGTCTCTTAGTCTGGTATCCGATAGTTTGTTCACAGGCTGAAATGATAGAAGTCTTCAATTTAATCCAGTGTTCCTCAACATTTTCAGGAAGTTCCATAGGCAGATGTTCCTTGAGAGTTGATTGAAAGCAAGCTCGTTTAATAGGATCTTGAAGGGCCAGTGTATTCA